>CM044446.1:74649310-74692142 GCA_024363595.1 Xenopus borealis | reverse complement strand
AGTTAACTCAAAGGTGAACAACCCCTTTAAATTGGACATGTGAGGCAAGCGTGCTTAAAATCAGCAGCGATTATATTTTGTAGCCGAGGATGAGGAGAGCATAACAGTGCTTTTTTAACAGGCTCATACAGGCCTTGCACAACAACAGTAACTTCTTACTTTCACTTTCAAGCTGTACAGAAAATCCTGTGTATGCACAGTACAAGTCCTGTGCACAGTGACGCCCGCAGGCCATTTGTTTAAACACCACACAACTTACAGGTAATATATACAAATTTCCAAATAATTCCACATACATTAATGTATCTCCGCCATTGAATGAGTGAAACCATGGTTTAGCCTAAAAATATCCATGACAAGCAATATGGGGAAAGGTTTTTTTTTTTCTCACTGGTCTTGTTTTTCATTTCATGATCTGATTCACATATAGCATTTTCTCTATCCCCTACACCCAGTCACAATTTCCTAGATTTAGTAGTACTATACTTATGGATGGTTTCCTATTTTCTTTCTGTTTTGCTTTGATAACTGAGGAATATTTTTCTACGCCAAAGCCAAGAGAGATGCTAAAGAAAATTAGATCCAATATACATACATAAATTAATTTATGCACAACATAAATTATGAATTGAAGAGTTTTACTCCACAAAGAGCAGCTAGAATAGTTAATTCATTTTTAAGAAGCATTTAATGACTTTTGATTTTACTGTAGTTTTGAATATGCCTGAAGGCAAGGGTCCAAAAATGCAGTTTTGAAAGAATATTGGTGTTTATCTATGAAATCATGTATATTTCTCAAAGGAATTTTGTATATACATGATCAGCTGAAACCTGTAGCGAAATTAATTTATAACTGCAGTTAACAACAGATTGATATTTACTAGTGCAATGAATAACTGTGCAGTAACATTCGAATTTTAAATACTGCACCTTTAAAAAACATTTGATATAACAATTCAGCAGACTTCCTGAATTGCTATATATCCCTATGAGAAGCTCCCAT
Source organism: Xenopus borealis (assembly GCA_024363595.1). Classification (NCBI taxonomy): domain Eukaryota; kingdom Metazoa; phylum Chordata; class Amphibia; order Anura; family Pipidae; genus Xenopus; species Xenopus borealis. The sequence goes on along the minus strand of CM044446.1, from coordinate 74,691,139 downwards.
AGGATTTTTCCAAGTTTTTATCATCGAATACAAAAAATTTGATCGAATGCTTAAAATCGCTAGAATCAATCAATTCAAACTATTTTATCGATCGATCAAATATTTAATATTTGATTGTTTGAAAAATCGAATTGCGTTAAAACCCCTCGAATTCGAAATTCAAATTTGAGGGGTTTTAATTCTACCAAAATTCGAGAGTTCAATTTGTGGGTTTTAAACCCTCAAAATTTGACCCTTGATAAATCTGCCCCTAAATGTGGTTATACTGTATCAACCCATTGTTCCATTGTTCCATTGCTCCTTCTTTGTTTCCATATAAATATCACTTCTTGCACAGCTGTGTCTTACTGCCTTGTGTCATTATAAAGGGCTTAGATCTCAGCTTTTCCCTAGTGCCTTATATTCTTAACAAGACTTTGCTTGCTTCTCTAGGTACCAGTGAGTATGATATGTCTTATATATTATATGTACCAAACTCTACATTAAGGGGCAGATTTATCAAGGGTCGTATTTTGAAGTGAAAATACTTCGAAATTCGACCATCGAATTTAAGTCGAAGTGTTTTTTCGATCAAATAGGTCAGTTTTCGATAGAATGTGAATTTTTGAATCGTACCATTTAATTGTTGGATTCAAACTATTTACTCAAAAAAACTTAGACTTCCCCAACTTTTGCCAAAAGACTCCATAAAGGTTATAGGAGACAGTACTTCGATTTTCGAATGGTTGAATTTTTCAATTCAAATCAAATTTTTTCTATTCAAATCAATTTTTGGCCTATTCAATAGTCAAAGTACCCACAAATTACTTAAAAATTCAAAGTTTCACTTTGACCCTTGTAAATCTGAACAATCTATTAAATAAATAGAGCTGAAAAATGGTTTTCCTGTGGTCTACATTATTATTTGTTATTCAACTACAAAAGAAGATACATTTATTATTTTTATAATAGTTCTGTGGTCCATATCACGAGGGTGAGTCAGGCTATCTGGGCAGTGCAGAGATTATCTATTCCAGATTGAATATTTAAAAACCAACCTTTGTTTATGAATGTTTATATAAAGGTAACTGTGGTGCCCTTTTCATTATTTCTATATATATCTTGTGCCCTGCGGTTGATATTTTTGCCATTTGATTTGCTTTCGGCTGTCTTGTTTATTTTCTTCTCTTTGTTCCTGCAGTCGGCATATTTGTAATTTCAACATGGCATAACCTCTCTCTTAATAAACTTTATTGCTTAGACAAATATCTCCCAATGTAATAACGGGTGTTGTTAGAAATTTTCCACAGTGCAAATAATATTTTCTTTCTCCGTTTCTGTCTCACACACTTCTGTCTTCACCCAATCCTGTCAGCAGTCCTGATTTGGAACACTCACTGGGCCTCATTTATCAACACCGGTTAAGTCTGCACCTGGGCAGTACCCATAGTAGCCAACCCATAATGAGCTTTTTTCAGCCAGCAGTAGGTAGAACACTGAAAGCAAGAATTTGATTGGTTGCCATGGGATAATAGATGCAAATTTGCCCAGCTTTGATAAATGACCCTGACTAGTGCTGTCATTGGGATCTCTGTAACTGTTTAGCTAAGTTTTTCAGTTACATTTATCTTTCCTCAAATCCGATCATGATTAATTTGTCAAAACCTGTGACTTAATTCTCTACTGCATTCTCCCATGCTGTTTTACAATCCCTACATATTCATACTCATAGCCCCGTCCAGCTAGATTCTCTATAAGATCCTTGGATTTCTCTTTGTAGTCTGTAGAACTTTTGTGTGATAAACTGTGTGTAAAAGCTCACTTTCTCTATTATACCTAATATTCTCTTCTCAAGACTTAGCAGTTATCTCTAAAAACAAGAAGACCTACAGATCGCAATCCTAAGCTCTCTTATTCTTTATTGGTTATTTCAATCTTGCCACTTGACTTGAAGTATCTCAGCTTCTCTCTTACCACTCAGAGCTTAAACAGTGGGCAGCTATCTCTACTTCAGCTCTAACACAGCTTTTGGAAATGTCTCTTCTTCATGCAAACATATCATGTCTCCAAGCTATTTCCACTTGAATGAATCAACTTTATCTTAAAGTTGGGTTATTTGGGTTACTTGGGCTTCTTAACTACCTTAAGTACAGCTATTGGGGTTACTTAACTTGAGTTATTTAACTACCTACTATTATCACTTACTGTATTTATGTCTGTAAATTGTATCATTCCTATTAAACTTGGGGGCCTCCTTATTTTGTCACAATGTAATAGGGCCCCTCATGGCTAGTTGGCTCTAGTGATGGGCGAATTTATTCGCCAGGGCCGAATTCGCGGCGAATTCCCGCGATTCGCCGCTGGCGAATAAATTCGCGAATCACCAGCCCAAAAAACGAGTCGTGCGTCGGAAACAACGCGACGCGCGGCGAAAACGACGCGACGCGTGTCAAAGTTGACGCGACGCGCTTCAAAAGCGTCCCGCGACTCGTTTCGTGAATTTTTCGTCGATTCGCGAATTTCTCTAGAAATTCGCGAATCTTTAGGCGAAGCGAATCGCGGGAGATTCGCCAATCACTAGTTGGCTCCTGTCACATAGATGTTTATCAGTATAAGCCCTTTGCCACAGGATACATTCCACAGTAATTGCATTGAACTAAAACTATTTTATTGATGTTGCAGTCTTCTGCAGGGCACAGTTTACAATGCAGACCGTGGCTCTGGTTGCCCACTAGTGTATTCTTCATATCAGTTACTGACATATACAACAGTGTTCTCCCCTTTGAAGCCTACACGGCCCTTGTCCTGTAAGATACTGTACACTAACAGGAGTGTTGTTAACTGTCCCAGGAGCTTCCTCATCTGAGGCATTATTACCCCTGATCTCTCCAGTGTCCTCTCATACAACACTCAAGCTTCTCACATCACTGCTACCCTGCTCCTGAATGCTCACTTCCCTCTCAATCCTCTAACCCCAAACTAATACTCCTTGTTGGGACAACAGGCTGTCTGTGCTCACTGTCCATCTCTATCTTCCACTCCAGGAGCAAACTTACTTGCCCCAACTATCCACTGGCTAGCTCTAAGGCACCAACCTTCCCCCAAGGGACTGGCCACCTCAGTCTGTTGTTACTTGTTTGATGTTACAGCCCAATAGAGGAAATGCCTCAGCAAGGCACCATCTTATATAGGCTCCCACGTGGACTTAGCACCACCTGTTGGCTGCACTACAGCATAGCTGTGGTGAGTGCTTATCATCAAGTATTACTGCATGAGGAAAGCAGAGACCTCACTGCATTTATCACCCATGATGGTTTGTTTCGGTTCTGGGCTGGCTTCAGCACTGAGTTGTTTTCAAAGACTGATTTCTTCTATACTCCATGGCAAACATGGTGTACAATGCTACTTGGATGATATAATTGTCTACGCTCCAACTATGGATCTCCATGACAAGTACCTGGAAAAGGTTCTGAAATGCATTGATTCTGCAGGACTCAAACTGAACCTTTCCAAATGCCACTTCAGACAAACTCAGTTGTCATTTCTGGTCATACACAAGATGGATTACGGCCTGACCCTGACCATGTGAACGCGGTTACACAAGCACCTACTCCATCTGATTTCCAGACCTTACAAGCTTTCTTAGGTCTTACTTCTTGGTATTCTAAGTTTATTCTCAACTATGCTTCAGTTGTGGAGCGACTCAGAGCACTACGTGGAACTTTAAGTCTGGTGTGGTCAGAATCTGCTCAACATAGCTTTGAAATAGTGAAACAGCTAATTGTGAACAGTCCAGCGCTAGCTTTATTTGATCCTGCACTACCCACTGTGGTTATTACAGATGCTTCCGACTATGGCGTTGGTGCAGTTCTCATACAGATCCATGCTGATCATACAGAGAAAACTGTTGCATTTGCAACAGAGACAGAGCGTAAGTATTCAACTGTTAAAAAAGAAGCTCTAGCGTGTGTTAGGGGAACAGAAAAATGTAGAACCTACCTATGGGGTAGAGATCATAGTCCTTTAACTACACTACTTACCACAAAGGGACTAGGAAGAGCTGGAATGTGTATAGCTAGATGGTCAGCAAGGCTACTGAATTTCAACTACAAAATGCAATACAAACCAGGTTTGAAAAATGTTACTGCTGATTGCTTGTCACATTTATCTTTACCTACAGATTCTGATGAAGTAGCACTGACTGATATATTATCATCTACAGTTAAAGCTGCTGATTTTAAGCAAGCTTGCCTCACATGTCAAATTCAAGTAAAACTACAGGACATCTTACAAAGCAAATGACTAAATGCTGAGAAGAAACTCAGCCCTGATCTTCAACCTTACTACAGGATTAGACAGAATTTGTCCTTAGTAGTGATTAGTGATGGGCGAAACGGCCGCGTTTCGCTTCGCCGGAAAATTTGCGAATTTCCAGAGAAATTCGCGAATTGGCGAAAAATTCGCGAAACGAGTCGCGCGTCGTTTTTTACGAATTTTTGGCGGCAAATTTTTCCTGCCGTTTCCGAATTTTTGGCGCAAATTTTTCCTGTCGTTTTCGCCGCGCATCGCGCCACTCGTTTTTTGGGCGAAATTTCGCTTGGCGAAATGTCGCTGGTGATTCGCTGGTGAATTTATTCGCCAGCGGCGAATCGCGGGAATTCGCTGCGAATTAGCCCCTGGCGAATAAATTCGCCCATCACTAGTCCTTAGTAGATGGAGCTCACTGTTTATTGGTACCAGAGACCTTGTGGGAAAAGCTCATATAACTTGCACATGAGAGTCATCAAGGAATGTACAAAACAAAGACTATGAGAACTACAGTGTATACTGGTGGCCAGCAATGGATGCAGATGTGGTAACTGCCATTCATTCTTGTGTTACTTGTCAGACAAAACAGCTATCACACATACACCACCACCTCAGCCAGTACCATTCCCTGATTCAGCATGGTAAAACCTGCTATTAATATTGTGGGTCCTTTTGCAGATGCTCCTTTAAACTGTAGATTTGCTATAATTCCGATAGACTATTACAGTAAATGGCCTGAAATTGCATTTGTTTTTCATGTAACATCAGCTACAGTAATAAAATTTCTGTCTACAGTCCTCAGCAGAGAAGGAAATCCAAAGGAGTTAATATCAGACAATGGACCACAGTTTGTCTTATATGAGTTTGAATTCTTTCTGAGAGAGAGGAATATTATGCATAGGAAATCTTCAGTGTATTACCCACAAGCAAATGGGGAAATCAAGCAATTCAACAGAAGTCTGAAAGAAGCACTACAGACAGCAAATCTTACTGGGAAATCTTTGAAAGTATTTACAACAGAGTTCTTACATAACTTCAGAGCAACGTTCCATGCAACGACTCAAGCATCTCCAGCTGAATTATTACATGACAGATGCGCACTAAGTTACATGTTGCAGACATTAAGCTTCTATCAAATACGGTTCCTACAAACTCATCTACTGCTGACATTGTCAAACGTCAACAAGCCAAATGCAAGGCTTATACTGACAGAAAACGTGGTGCAAGTGCACTTTCAGCCTGGATCTTTAGTCAGAATTAAGAAACCAGGAATACTGAAACAAGGACAATCTAAATTTACTACACCACTTGAAGTGAGACGCCAGCGTGGACCATACACATATGAACTGTCTGATGGACGCATATGGAATGAAAGTTGTCTTGCTCCTGCTAGATATGACTTTGCAGACATTCCATTTGATGAAGGACATTTATCTACCCCTAATGCCAACTGCAATAGGCCTGAAGAAAATTAACCTATAAGACGTAGTGAGAGAATCAGAAAACTACATACATGGACCCAGGACTATGTGATGTGAATAATGTATATTATTGCTTTAAGATGCATTGTTGTTGTTTAGTACATTTGCCCAAATGCTTTCCTACTATAGGGGGAATATGTGGTGTTTAAACTACTGGCCAGTGGGTGTCACTGTGTATACACAGGACTTTCTGTACTGATTAAAAGTGAAAGCAGGAAGTACTGCAGTTGTGTAATGGCTGCATGACCCTGTTAATAAAGCACTGTTATACCATGCTCATCTTTGGCTACCAAACACAGCAATAGCTTAACTTTTTACATATAACAATAATGTTTACCCCTTTACAACCTAACACAGCACCTAACCTTGAATTTAATTATATGTTTGTATGTACAAGTGTATATTCTATTATTGTACAACAATAATATATAATTATATACACTTTTATATAGAGCTATAAGTATTGTATTTGTATTGTAGAACGTTCCTTCAAAAGTATTGTAGAATGTTCCTTCAAAAGTTATGTCAACATTTTTTAAATGTGAAGGAAATTACGTGGTCAAAACATAGCATATTTGCTGCAGTCAAAGATGTATTTTCTGTTTATCATGATTGGTCTTTGTTGAGCAGCCAGTAATTTCAAGTACCTACCAGTTTCATAAAGGTATACATGTTAAGACCACAGGAGACAAATAATAAATTGTACTTAAAATTGCATTGATCGGAATTCTATGTGGGAATTAGCAGAGCAACAATGCAACTTTAGCTGTTCCCAATAGCAACACAGTGAATGTTAACAGACTCATTAGACTGTTAAACAGAAGAGCAGACTAATTGATATATTTACATTTTCTGGGAATTACCTATTTATAAAAGAAAAATCTATTTTATTCAGACTTATTATTCAAGGAAAGAAAAGAGCATGTTCCATTATACAACTAATTTTCAGTTTCATCTGGACTGTAAGAGATCAGGACAAGACACAAACCTTGAAAATTGGTCTCCAGCTTGCTCCATGCATTTTTAACTATCCACTTTACAGCAATTCACTAAGAGTCATGTAATTCATATGGGATTTGATGTCTTCAAATGTTTTTTTAATCCCTGACAGGATTACATATTCTATTTATTATTAGACTGTCCATCTTACTCTTCAAGGATTCAAACTGTTATTTAAATAATACTTGTAATAGCTTGATATAGAGGCTAATGTACTCCCTATTTTCATCCATAAATCTAGTTGGACCAAGGGTTTTTAAAATGCAAGGTGACATACAGTATATATACATGTGTGAAATATATATAATACACAAAAACCATGCATTTCCTGCACATTAGAAATTGTGCTTAGGGATGTCGTCACTTATAACCAGTGCTTAGTGAAAACTCGAGTAAAATTGTGCCTCAAGCAGAGCAACATTTGTGCATGCGCAGTGGTGCACGGCGTGTGGCGCTGGGCATCGATGTCACTGCATGTGCGCCCAGCGGAGCGATAATAGGTAGGATTGGGAGGAGGGAGATGTGGAAGGGAGGCAAAGCAGGGGGGTCCTGGATGGTTTGCAGGGGGGCACTGGATGGTCGGTGGGTGGCCCTGGACAGCAGTCTCGGTGGGCCCCGGCCCCCCAGTTCGACCCTGCTTACCACTTAAAAGAGTTTCCGTCTAAATATTCGGAAGGGGTTTTTTACAGTGAGAGCAGTGAAGATGTGGAATTCTCTCCCTGAATCAGTTGTACAGGCTGATACATTAGATAGCTTTAAGAAGGAGTTGGATGGCTTTTTAGCAAGTGAGTCAGGGTTATGGGAGATAGCTCATAGTACAAGTTGATCCAGGGACTAGTCTGATTGCCTTTTTGGAGTCAGGAAGGATTTTTTTCCCCCTCTGAGGCAAATTGGAGAGGCTTCAGATGGGGGTTTCTGAATGACTTAAAGGAAAACTATTTCTGAACAATGTACAGTAGGTCTTTATAAAAATCTATTTCATAAAACAGCTCACATGTTGAGCCCTGCTTCTTGTAAATAAACCATTTTTATCTTAATATACTTTTTTAGTACTATGTGCTAGAGTCCTGCGCGGGTCAATTTTTCAGGACCCATACCCGACGCATATCTGCAAACCGCAATCCGCATTCCCGCATTCTGACCTTGGACCCATTACCCCACCCGCAAGTACCTTATCCGCAACCCGATCCGCAACCCACTGACCATCAAGAATCAGGAAGTGCTGTAGTTGTAACCTGGAAGTGACATCATCGGAAGTGGGCGGAAGTAGACATCATCAGAAAAAAAAGAGTAAAATTTGCTTTTGAGAAGATCTGCAACCCGATCCGCCACCTGCAAACCTGGAGTACCACTGACCCACATCCATACCAAATCCTGAAACTCCGACCTGCAACCCGCAGGTTACTGACAGTTTTTGAGGGTACCCGACCCGATGCAGGACTCTACTATGTGCCATTGGGTTATCTTCAGTAGAAATTTTTAGAAATAAGGGCCACCCTCTTGGATCTGACGATTCAGGATGCATACAAACAAACCATACATGTTAGGTCACATGAGCCAATTAACATACAAAGTTCTGTCTTTTTTTCTTCCATAATTCTTCTTGGTACAGTTAGAGTTACAGTAATTCTGGTCAGGTGTTCTCTGAGGTAGCACAGAGATAAGGGCAATATTTATTTGAATATAATACACAAAATCATATGTCATATATAAATAGTGCAAGGGTTTGTTAAGCAGGTTTATGGAGTAATAGTTTTACAAAATGAGGGTTGATAGATAGATTGATAAATTAAAAGTTTTTTATAAAAACCACTGAAAAACAACCTGCATTTGGAATTATTTGTTCACTATGGCTTGTCTATGACCATCTTTATTACAAGTTTTGAGGGTGTGGCCAACCACCAAGCTGAGTAGATGCGTTCTCGTGGCACTCCTGGGGCCACAATATTGGATTTGGGGCCATCACCATAAAGAAACAGGCGCATTAGAGATTTCAATAATAAGCTTTTTATTTAAAAAAAAAATATGTTTTAAAGGCTTGCTGACGCACTTTTCGCATATACTTTATCAAGGCAAATGGGCTTTTCATCCATCTCTTGACTTTTTAAAGCTTCAGCGTCTAACATCATAGAGATTTTGTTGAGATCTCATGAGATTCTCACACTGTGGAGCCTCATTGCTGCATGCCTGTCAGCATAATACTCACAGCTTTCCTAACATGTCAGTCACTACTACCAGGCTCAATGATTAGGTAATCTCCTCCCATAAAGGGATGATGTCAGGGTTTTTACCACGGATCTATGGGGAAAAGGGTTACCAACGAGATTTACCATGGCAACCAATATAATGTCCAGAAGTAACATTTTGGTTCACTGATTTCAATCAAACCGTTAATATGGGTATATATAGACTTAGATGAATGCTTGGAAAAGCATGTTTTCATTTATACCATTAGGAGAGATTGTATTTAATTTAAAAATCCACTAACTTTTCACCCTTTCTGATGCCTAGATTGATTTTTTCTATGGCCCAGATCTTTAAAGGACCAGGGACATCAAAAAATGAAATTGTTTTAAAGTAATAAAAATATAATGCAGTGTTTCCCTGCACTGGTAAAACTGCAGCGTTTGCTTCAGAAGCACTACAATTGTTTATATAAATAAGCTGTTGTGTAGCTGTGGGACAGCCATTCAAAGGAGAAAAGACTCAAGTTACACAGCAGATAGCAGATAAGCTCTGTAGAACATAATGTTATCTGTTATCCATTACTTATCCTGTGCCATACTGTATAGCCGTTTTTCAATTTCCACCATTACTACTTAGCAGCTTGTTTATATGAACTATAGTAGTCTTTCTGAAGCAAACAGATCAGTTCTAACAGCGCAGGGCAACACTACATGATATTTTCTTTACTTTAAAATGCTTTCATTTTTTGGTGTTACTGTTCCTTTAAGTCTGCTGGATTCATATTATGGTGTTTTTTTAAAATGACAAGCAATTGTAGATAGAGTTGCATGTGTTTTATCAGTCTTGTAAAAATCGATCTGTCACTGCTACGTCAAGACCTCCAAAACCTTCGGAACGGACTGCTGAGGTGGATTGCACGGTTTGGCCTATCCCAGATGAGATAACGCAGCAGCGACAACAAGTGAAAGCACTCACTAACCAGGCAGAAGACCTGGAGGACAAAAACCTCTGCAACAACTTGCGGCTAGTGGGGCTGTCCGAAAAGGTGGAAGGGACTGTGCCTGAAACATTTGCCGAGAACTGGCTGCGGGAGACCATGGGGCCCGAAAACTTCTGACAGCTGCTAGTTATCGAGCGTGTGCACTGCATCTCCACAAGGCTTTTGCCACCTGGATCCAACCCAAGACCATTCATTATGAGATCCCTAAGCTACCGGGATAGAGATGCACTACCCACAGCAGCACAGAAGAAGGGCCTGCTCACGTGGAATGGCAACTCTACACGGACTACTCACCAGCCGTGCAGAAGCAGCGTGCTTCATACCAAGGGATTAAAAAGATTGCAAGATGCTGGCATGGTGTATTCAATGATATACCCAACTAAGCTACATATAGTGGACAGAGACACCACGTGATTCTTCACAACTCCAGCAGAAGCGGACCAGTGGCTTAATACCTGGAGACAACAAGACAACTTGAGGAACAACCCAAGTCAACGCCAGTAATTGTGGTTTGTGAGAATGGTCTACTATATTTTGTACCTCTGACCTAAGATGGCGTTCTATTTTCCAAACATATGCTTCTCCCGAATGTCCAGGACCAGATCCATCCCAACAATGTGGAGGGGACTAGGGGACTAAAAACGCTGTACAATTTGCAAACAACTGACTATACAAAACCCTGCCCCCTCACACCCCCAAGTCAATGCCCAGCTGTATGGGGAAGATAGGGATAACCCAGGCAATGCCTGGCAATATATGCCATGTTTTAGGCATTGTGACGGAGGGGTTGCAGTTAATCCTTACATAACTGAAAAGCAGCGTGATCCGCCAGAACTAGGCAAACGAAGTGCCCAAGTTGTATCAAGATATATGAAGTTACAAGGCACATACATTAGGTTGGACATACTTGGGACTGATATATGATTTGCTATACATGACTCACTGGCTCAATTAAAGATCCTCGTGATGAGGATGACCATGACCATTCCCACCTTGAGGTTATTACTCCTATTGCCTCTCTCCAGCTGGATTGCTTTATAAGCATGCCATTTTCATGAGAAAACTCCATCAATACAAACTGCCACAAAAACACTGTTGCCCTGTGACTATGAACAGACAAAAGTGCAAGCACCATGAAGTGCAATGTTGCTGCTCCTCCTAATATGGTTTAGTTTAGGGTATGGGCCATCTACATGCTGTAGAAGGGCAGGGTGGGAAACTGTGGAAACTGGGCTAATAAGTTTATGTTATGTTTCATGTTTTGCAAGCTTTGACAATACTGTATCACCAAGGGTAGACGTAAGTAACTGACCACTATGGGACATGCAATCTATATATATAATATTATGTGTAATTATATTTTATATTTATGCAAACTGTATTTATAATAATGTACTTATTGTTACTTATGAATGCAGTGATCCCTTGTTTGTTACTACTAAATTATTGTTGCTGTATAGTGCTTTGCCCTCAAGGAGCACTATACACATAAAAATATACATACTGTACATACATACATACATACATGTGTAATGGGTGAAGTAACACTGACATCTTGGAATGTGCGGGGGCTGAGCTCTAAGTTTAAAATAGCCCTAGTGTTTGACATTAACAGATACAAAACTGACCTACTTATGTTACAGGAAACTCACCTTACGGGACAGAAGCTGCTTGCCCTAAAATAGCACTGGGTTAATCAGGCATACCATGCACCATACTCCACCTACTCTAGAGGAGTGTCGATCTTAGTGCGGAAAAATGTACAGTTTGAACTATATAAATACCGACCCCTATGGTAGATTTATAATTGTGCACTGTAAACTAAACAATGGTTTTGGTCAACATACATATTCCCCCCTTTTAAAGCTGAGACATTAGAGCTCATATACACCAAACTTTCTACCTACTTACCTTGCCCAATATGTATAATGGGAGATTTCAATGCAGTATTGGACCCCATAATGGGTCCCTCAGCCAATGGCTTCAGCCCTAGGGCTGCTAGATATTTGGAGACATAAGCACCCTAATGAAAAGCAGTTCTCCTGCCATACAACAGGCAGGGTAGTATTATCCTGTATAGACATGGCCAGAGGGTCCCCAGAGTTTAACCAATTGGAACAAGAAATTACATATCTCCCAAGAGCCCTTTCGGATCATGCTCCACTGTCACTGAAAATATGCACAACCTTGTCACTTCCGCTCTGGCTCAATAATGCTGAGGTAGAAGAAGCTTCTTGTACTGAGTACATGAAGTACTGGGAGACAAACAAAAACACGGCTCATAGAAGTGTAGTATGGGAAGCCTCCAAAGTGGTTGCCAGTGGCCCTTTAATCTCAGGAACTGAGAGAGCACATATAGCTGCGAAACAAGATGTTACTGAACCAGCAGGAAAAGTGACACAGGCGGAAGAAAACTATTGCAAGAAGGGAGATGTACAGAGCCACCAATCCCTAACTCTTGCTTAGAAAAACCTTGACCTGGCAAAATCTGCTTCCACTCGCAAGAAATTATTATACGCCAGTCAAGTCCTTCGAGCAAGGGGACAAAAATGGGAAAACCCTGGCCGACTTGGCTAAACATGATAGTCCCCCTACAATGATTGCTAGAATTAAAGATACACAGGGCAGTTATATACAGGATGCCGAAAAAATTTCGGAAACCTACTACAAAGACCTTTACACTACATGGGTATGCTATACACAAACAGAATTAGAACAATTCCTACAAGACATGGAATTTCCCAAATTAAGCCCGGCTGAAGTTTCGTACTGTGATGGAACTATAACACTGGGGGAGGTAGCTACAGCCATTGGGAACCTTTCCCCCTGGCCCAAGTAGTCGACCAGCAGCATGGTATTGTCTTCTTAGGGAAGATCTGGTTCCCAAGCTGCATGCCACACTGATTGGAGCGAAAGAGTCAGGCTCTCTCCCAAAATCCTTCTATCCTGCCACCATAATACTCAAAGAGGAGAAAGACCTTGAAACATGCGATTCCATTTGACCCATATCCTTTATTAATACAGATGTTAAAATAGTAGCAAAAATTCTGGCCCAAAGACTGGATAAAGTAATAACCTCAATAATACATCCAGACCAGACCAGCTTCATGCCCAACAAAGCACAGCAATAAATCTGAGAAGAATATTCTCCCACCTTCAAACTAACCATACAAATGCTGGTTCCATGGCAATTGTATCACTAGATGCGACTAAGGCATTTGATTCTGTTGAGAGACCATACTTGTGGAAGGTGCTGGAAAAGTTTGGCATAGGACCCAAGTTTATATCATGGGTCCAATTACTGTACCAATCCCCAACTGCCCACATACAGATCAATAAAACCATTCCAAGGCATTCCCTCTCTCCCAAGGGACCAGGCAAGGCTTCCCCCTGTTCCCACTGCTGATTACCCTAGAAACAGAGCCATAGAGCTGAACTGCCACCCGTACTATTGACCCCACAGAAAATATGGGCACTTACTAACAGAACACTATTCTATTCAAACCCAGAACCTTCAACAATTGCGCCAATCTGGAGAAATTCCAACTTTATTAGTTTTATGAAATTACCCGAATTTCACTACAGGCCCAAAGTAGGCGTCCACTACTTGAAAGACCTATTACGCGTCGAATAAATTTGCGAAACGGCAGCAAAAATTCGCCTGGTGAAAGTTCTCATTTTGGATGTCAGTGGCCATTTTCGTCAACGAAAAAACCGACGCGGGCATTCGTTTTTCTCGACGCCATCAAGCAATCATGGATATAAAAAATCAAAGCAGCAATTATATATGCATTTTAAAGGATTATTTTACAGGTATATGTAATCTTTTTTACTAATGAATATGGTAGAGTTGACAACTCTATGATAGATTTGTCAATTACCAGATTTCTAATCCCAGGAGGGGCTGATACTACAGTGGAATATCACAGTTAGCTATCCATAAAGGCCAAAAATTAGTCCCCAGTGACAGAACAATCACTTTTGACCTTTACATCATATTTGTATTCTCAAAAATAGAAAATAATTAGTCATGAATTAAAAGATTTTTATAACAGTATAACAGTTCAATGAATTGCAGTTTGAATATTCTCAGAAAAAAATAGGCAAGTGTTTCATGATCATTTCTGGCCAACATATACATTATATCTAATCCTGTTTATAGTCTGTCTAGAAGCCATCAGTAACTCACTGTCCTCTCATGATGTTTTCCTATTCTCCACACAAAGGTAATCATGTGACTAAAACAGATCTTTGTTTTATGGCCAATTTAACTTAATAAATGTGGTTTAATGGGTAATTGGGAGTTACATTCATTATTAAGACAGCAAAATGAATTAAACCAGAGACAGCATGGCTGAAATCTGCTTTCCTGACTTTTATGATCTGTAATAATGTTTGATGCAAGCTCTTGCAAGCTCTTAGATATTTTAATGTTTTTCTCCAGACATATATGGTATAGTTTTCTGTATTAACTTTCAACATGAATAAAGAGATTTGCAGTTAATCCTGGTATCATTCATGTTATAAAGAGGATAAATCATAATGAGAAATCCCTAGGTACAATACACACCCATGTTCAGCTTGATTCTAAAATCATTAGAATTTTATTATCATTAGATCATTCATTGTCCTTGTATCAATTACATATCAATTATTTGCTATTGAAGCAAATGTGTTCCATTTTTAAAATTTGGTATGATATATTTGTACCAATCTTGTGCAACAGAGTGATTCAAGAGTAGGATTCTGTTGGGGTTAAGCATCTTGTCAGCTTTATCCTATTTCCTGTATAAATTGGTGTGCCTGAAATATTACTGCAAGTATCATGCCTTACACAGGAATTATGTATTCCTTCTTTTGACACTGGGATCTATGTATCCCTTCTTTTGAAAAATATCAGCATTTTCTTTACAGCAGTTTGCAATTCTGCCTTAATGACATTTGAGTGGCCCTGTTATTTTTTTCTCTCTTTTCAAATGGTATACTCTATAAATCAGGGGTGGCCAGACTTTTTTACACTGAGATCTACTCTTGACACCTGCCCCCATCAGGAGATCTACCTTGGATAACGCTCGGCAATTTTTGGGCCACACCCATTTTTTCAACCACACCTCCTAATTACCATGTTAATTACACAAACTTTGCCTGGTTATGAAAGTTTAAACACACTCCCACAACAAAGTGAGTCATTTCAATCTATCCGTTTTGGAAAAATATTATCGACATCCTAGGCACCCCTGTCCTACACAGTGACTTGCTGCATTAATTCTATGACTAAGAGACAAGGGAAGCATTAAAGTTAGATGACATTACACATGCACTGTTTAATCTGCCAAGAAAATCTGCTTCCCGTTCAGAAATCCCTTTAAAACCCTACTTTGTTAGTAAAATGAAAGCACAATGTGAGTACACATGAGTTTTCAGCAGGTGATCCAGGTCACAAGGTGGATCAAATCATAGGTCCAGCTTTACAATACAACTGCTGGAACTACACATCCACATGGATAAAGACCCAAGAACCAAGGTAAAAGAAGCACGGGCCCCTGCAGATTTATCAGTGGAGTACGATAAAAGTTGCTAAGTAACTGAAGAGGAGTTCAAAGGATCTGATTCTAAGCAACCTTAGTGATTCTCTCTCTTTGCCAAGAGTGGTCTGCTGCTCAATAAAGTGATGCTGACCTGCTGATATATTATTTACAGCTTAATATGGCCTTGGGACTCAGAGACCACGTTTCAAAGTTTGCTAAAGCTGGCTAAAACATACAATGAGTAATTTGCAAAGGCAGCGATAGGCACCGATGTAGAGCTGCCATTGAAATGCCTTGCACATAGCACTTACATCTGGAGGCGGTTCTTCTGTGCTCCCCCTCATAAGCAAAACAGAGATGGTGGCTGGGCAGCAACAGCACTGCGCTATTTGGTGCATTAAGTATTTGCGTCTGAAGTCTCATCTAGCGAAACTTCTGACGTCGCAAGGCGGAAGTGCGGTAAGGAGCGTTGGGCAGGTCGCGGTCTACCAGGAAATTGTTTGGGATCGACGGGTAGACCGCGATCGACGTTCTGGGCACCCCTGCTATAAATAAACAATTTGTGCTGCAAGTCAAATGATCAGATCAATGAAGTTTACAACTGGCCCATCCATACAGTATGTGTTACCAAATCACACACAATGACCAACTGAATAGCAAAAATACTGTCTCATGTGCAGTGAATGTAACTGTGACTACTGCAGAAGTGAACAAGTCGGATATGTGAGCTGCAGGGATGGATGTTGTTACTATATACATTTTTTTTACTTATTTTACATGGTTTGATCTTTCAGAACAAAAAATTAAAGGAAAACTATACCCCCAAAATGAATAATTGAGCAACAGATAGTTTATATCATATTAAGTGGCATATTAAATAATCTTACCAAACTGGAATATGTATTTAAGTAAATATTACACTTTTACACTTACACTTGCCTTGAACCACCATTTCGTGATGGTCTGTGTGCTGCCTCAGAGATCACCTGACCAGAAATATTTCAACTCTTACTGTAACAGGAAGAAGTGTTAAAGCATACAACTCTGTCTGTTAATTGGCTCGCGTGACCTAACTTTATAGTTTGTTTGGTATGTTTGTGTGCACCGTTGAATCCTACGATCCCAGGAGGCTGTCCTTATTTTTAAAATGGCTTTTTTCTATTTAGGATGACCCAATGGCACATGAGTTATTTTATGCAATATCTTTTTAGAGACCTACATTGCCCGGGGTTAAAGTTTTCCTTTAACATCTGCCAATGCCAAACCCACTTAAACACCAAAGGTGAAACAACTAAGATTACATTATTGAGCATATTTACTCGAAATCTAAGGTAATGCCAAGAGTGACATTTGGAAAATGATAGACAGTTTTCAAAAGGAAAGTGTGAAAATATGGAAAGTAATTTTAAAGATGGTGTAGTTTTTTACTGGAACTTTGAGCTCCAGCTTTTGTTGACCTATATTGCTCTCAATTAGTCATTCATTGCCCATCTCTGCTATATAACCAATGCCAGATTAAAATATAAACTAGAAAAAAAGGGAAAGTTGTGCTCACCACTAAACAATTGTAAGTGGAGGTGCGACAACAAAATTCATACAGCCAAATGCAAGAGGTCCTCTGCACTCACCCAGTATCAATATAAGGGCAATTAGACATGTTATGCATAAAGCTACTATTTAAATGCCCTCCCATTTAAACAAAAGAGACATTGTTTGTCCATATATTGCAATGTATTCAAGCTGGACAGCTACATCAGAGTCATCCCTGGTCTGATCAGTCTTACACTCACTTTAAACTGCTTCGTTATACATTTTAAAAGGAATTAAATCAAACCTGCAACTTGCTTTGCAAAGCTAAAGCTCCCAAATGGTTTTGCTTTTAAAGGATAATTTTTGGGCAGAGCACCATTCACGTTCATCAGTGATCCCATCCATTCTAGCTAAACCAGAGCTGCAGGCCCTGAAATTTCCCTGCAATCAGTTATGTGAAAAATATAATTTATTGAAGGTACTTGCATTTGGTGCAGCTACTTTCCACCTGCCTCATGTTACAAAATGAGCATTAATGCACTGTTTGACTTAGGCCACAGTGGGAACCTTGGAGCTACTACCACCTCTGAACCAGGCTGTAGCACCATGGTTCCACAGCAACCCTCAACAATAGACAACCATCATCAATAGCACAGATGCACAAAAGTAAACACAAAATATGACCTATATGCAGTTATATACTGGAAATATTGTCTTTCTGTTCAAACTGTGGACCTTTCATTTTGTGGAGAAACCTTCTCAAGTTTGGAGGCAATTTCGCATGTACTAGTTTGGTATTCCCTTACATCACATATTGTCAGCTCAGGGGATGGAAAACTCACAGTATGCTGAAAGCCTGTTAGTGAGAGACTTGGGGTAAACTGTTACCTTGTCATTTGTTACACCACCTGGACATCATAACTGGAACTGGGAATTAATAGTGTTTTGTGGCTAGTGCTCATTTCCTATAGTATATCACGCTCATTTGTGCAAGCATGCACAGGAGAGTGAGGTGGCCTAGCCCAGTTGTCTAGGGTGCTTGGTTAGCTTGGCCAACCCCTGTGCCGTTAGGTAATCCTAAATAGAAAATTGCCATTTTAAGAATGAAGGGCTGCCCCTGTGATCCTAACATTTAGATTTATACATGTTGAGTCACTTAAGCCAAATGGAGTTCTGTCTCATGCATAAGTATTCATTTTGGAAGTATTGTTTTCCTTTAAAGCTGTTGTTAAGTCACAGATCTGTCATGGGTAGCCAATAGCACCCTATTTAATCCTCCCAGAAGAGCTACAGATGAGACCTTATTATGGGAATAATAGTTTTTTTAGCAACCCAAACTATGTTTAATTCCTGCTAAGCATGTCATGCAGCTAATACTCCTGGTTAATGCAATCATTCTTAATTTTTCTGAAGGCTACTTTTTTTGCTTGTTAATTTGCATTTTCAACAATGCATTCAATAAAGGGCACACCTGCTAGGATCAAATATGCTGTGTTCCAAAGGCTCCCAGAAGTGAATGGAACAACATCTGTGTGCAGATTTTATATCAAGAGAGAACCATTTGTAGGCACAGATATCTGGGGAAACATATGGCGATTGGCTTGGATACTTTCAGGTAGCTGAATAAGCTAGTGACTGCTTAGAAGTTTGATAATATGCATGCGCACTTCACACCTACCCCTCAAGGAATTTCATTCCCCCCATCAACTATTTAAATAAATATTTAACTTTGTGAGAAAGTTTTGGGATTTCACGTAAAATACAACACATTTTTTTATTTGAAATACCCCCACATAACAGCTTTTTTATTGCCTTCCCTATGGAAATAAAATAAATCAGGTGTACAAAATAAAATCAAGACATTGAGAAGGTTGTTTGACTTGTAAGATGCTTAGAATCATTTATCAGGATAATTTTGGGTGACTTTCCCTGTTTTGCAAGGCCTGTGTGTACTCACTAATGACTGTTCATAGGTTCAGGAACTACTTTCCAAAAGATTACGTGGTTGGTATATCCCTTACCACTCATCCATGGTGTAACAATAGGGGAAGCAGACCCCCCAGTTACTGGAGGGGCATGGATCATGGGGGTCAGTTTCCTTTATCGTTCCAAGATAGAGTCCTGCATCATGTTCAGTACCCACAGAATAACCGCAAAGCAGTTGGGTTCTGGATATAAATACCTGATTCCCTGAACACCTGGATACCTGCTAAATGTGTGGAACTGGCCCCACCCACCCTGTAGGTGATTTTTGGTACCTTTCCAGGAAAATTGGCACCAAGTTGAAGTCACAGGGGGATGTGTGGGTTGGGTTAGGGGTGAGCAGGTCTGGGTCAAGCATGGGTTCTTCCAATCCAAGATTGTATTGTGCACAGGGAATATTGCAAGGGGGCCTGGCATGTTCTCCTTACACCACTGCATGTGTTTTGGAAAAACTACTGATTGGATGTTATAGGTTACTGGACATCGTTAAAGTCTCACCATTATTACTGAAAATGTAAGTGTATATGTTAAGTGATAGCAAGTGATAGACAAAAAGATAAATCAATAGTTTTCCTACTGCTAGTGATAAATATTGTATATGCTGCTACATGTAGTGATGGGGAAGGGATTTTTCTTACAACGTTTTATCTGAGCCTGACTCTTACACTCATATCATCAAATAATATCCAATAATGATAATAATGTTGAAACTCCCCTAACATCAATGATGAATGGAAGGCGGGCTTTAGAGATGACAGATGGAGCAAGCACACCCACATAGGACTTTCAAACATATTGTTTTATATAAACAAAAAAAACAAACCTAAAGATGTTGTGGAAGTTCCCAGTTGGTAACCAAAATGTAGATCAATGTTAAAGGGATCATACATAGTCCTTGAGCCTGCTGTGTGTCACTATATGCCAATGTTGTCCAACATTTTTCATGCTGTGAAGCAATTAACCTCCATACTGTATACTGGAAGTTAGATTAATTAAAAATTGTGTTATTTCTTAAGAATTATATGGAGCCTTTGCATAGACTGTTGAGCTACTGTAAACCACCTGCCCCAGGCCTTGATACCTCTACTGTGAGTTACATTTCATTCATTAAACAAAGGGCAGGCAGATGAAGAGTTATACTTATGATTGCAAAAATCCATTGTTAGGGGTACTGCAAAACATATGCACTTATTGTGCCAAATGGAAAGAACATGGTATATTGATTATTTTATTCAGCTGATGCAAGCACCTACCTACATCCAGTTATCATTAATAGTGATGGGGCGATTTTGCTACGAATTCCCGCTATTTGCGAAATGCCAGTAAAATTTTGCCTTGAGGTGTCTCGTTTTGGAAGCGGGCATCTGTTTTTGGACCAGGCATCCGTTTTTTCGACGCCAGGAAAACGGACGCCTGTGTTCAATACGATTTCTCTAGAAATTCGTAAAAAATTCGGCAAAGCAAACACCCCAGATTCGCCCATCACTAATCATTAATACTTCCATTTACTTGTAGTGCTCAATTAAAAGAAGATAAATTCATCTACAGGCCATGTGATGCACGAGGTGGGCCTCATTATTTGTGAGTTCATTGTTGTAAACTTATGTCCATGCTTTTTTGCTTCCATGGCCAATACAATTTTTGCACTGCCCTGACGCACTCAAAATCTCTGTAATTGGTGCAATCAGTATCAACGCACTCTTTGTACCCATTATAGGAAGTTTGTTGCAAGGTGTAATTTGTTAGGGGGGCCCAGGAAGTAAATGCAGGTCTCCCTTTGTACACTAACTCTGCATGCTCCTTTACTGACCCCACACAATTGTGCACATTTGAAGGCCATGTAAATGAACACCTATGCATCCATTCCCCCCCCTGCATAATAGTCACAACTCGAATGCAACTTGAATGACAGTTTTGTAAACAACTGTTTTGTGCTTGTGTTAACATAGCTTGTCACTAGAACAGGTGCAATTATGGTTGAATCCTGAGAAAATAACAAAGCTTTAGGCCAATATTACTGATTTAATTGAACAAAGTACTTTGGCCTTTTAGCAAATGAGTCCTAATGTGTTGCATGGCAAAAAAATGTGTTTGTGAACCTTAAAACATATATATATATAAACAATCGTTTGAGCTGCATATGCATGCTGCACTTTATTGATATTATAAAGCTTCATTATACTTTTCTAGGTAACTTGCTCTTCTGCAAATTAAAAAAAAAGAATAGCAAGGCACTACAATTTATAGAAACAAGATCAAAAATATTTCTGAACATTGACCTTTACAGATGAGAGAAGTACCCGAAGAATGTAAAAGCTGTGTGTGTTCCTTGAATCTCTGTTTCTCTCCCCAGCATGTCTAAGATAATCCTGATTTGTTAATTTATTAGTGATGGCCCTCAAGATTTCTCCACTGATTAGAAATTCATCCTTAGGGTATCTAGGCTGTCCATTCTGCTTTTTTGCAATTCTTTCCATATTATCAAATTGAGAGTTGCCATCAGGATACGCATCCTTCAGTTTCTCTACTCAAAATAATTCGTAGATGCTGCCAGATGCAATATTGCTGTATCTTTAATCGATTCATCACCTTGAATGTTTAATGTTCCTCCATTAGACCAGTTTACTGATCTTGAAACAATGAATTATTTCCATCTCAGAATAGCTTCTTTAATAATTGGGTAAATATTTTAAATTACGGTTTAAGATTGGCATCATACTGTACTGGAGAACTGATAATTATTTAAAATTATACTTCTTATGATGACTGGAAAGAATCTGATTAACTGGATGATACTCTCGCTTTAGCATCTATATAACGCAGAGTTTTTTGTCATTATGCCCATTCTATCTAGATATCACAGTAATAAATTTGTTTGTTGGCACCAGCAATTCTTAATTTTTGCAGCTAGAGAGGCATATAAATACCTAATTGTAGCAAAAGAAATCTGTCTAGCATAGACTGTACATTTGCTCTTGAAATTTCATATCTGTTTTCTGATTCCAATCTATTTTCATACATTGATAGACTCATTACCCACAGTTGCCCTATCCCAGGCCTCATGGGCCTGAACAGAACAGTTGTTAGGTTTATCCTCAAGACAGGTGTATTCATAAAAATCACTAATAAGGGTCTTAGTTTCTATCTAGGGAAAAAGTGCAAAGAACTTAAAGTGTCAATCATGCTTGCACCTGTCTGTTAATTCCATACAAACTATTGTTTGGAACCAAGCAAGTGGACCATTGTTGTGTATATATATATATATATATATATATATATATATTTCAATTGTAAACCATTTTGCAGGAGTCATTAAATAGAATGCACACAATCTGCAAAGAGGACAGTGCTGGTTTAATGGACTTGTGCCTATGAGCTCTTGTTTATATCCCAATTGCTGCAGTGGCACTAGGTGCAAAGCAATTTGGGTGCACGTGCTCTGTGGATGGCATTTTAACCTATACAAGCTTGCACCTTTTAGTTATGCCGCAACATTTAATTTATTGGTCTATTATCATCTTGATAATAGCTCTCAAAGTACGAGATGTGAAAAGTGGCTTGGTCGTCTGGACTGCCTCCTACCACTAGTTGCTCCTTGGCAGGTCATGATAACTCTGTAAAAATGCCCAGAGCTAAACTCAAGAATTACAAGAGGCTTCTAAATTAGTAGAATTCTATTTTAAAATAGAAGGCTACAGTTATGCAGAATAGTTATGCATAGTCATAGTTTCAAGTATATTGATGTCAGGGGGCCCATCGGCTCCCAGCAGGAATAGTCAGGACCAAGGAGGAAGTTTAAAGCCTGTTCGGGCCAATGTGTCTTCACACTGTCCCGATATCTCTTTGTCCACCAAAATCCAAGGAAGGGGCCCCAGCCCACAACACGGTGGACAAAGAGATATCGGGACAGCGTGAAGGCACATTGGCCCGAACAGGTCGTAGCCAACTTTACCTCTGCAATACGGTCTGTACATGTACATTGTTTTTTCACGCGGGCTTGACTTTGCATCTATGGGAGTCCATGGAGATGTTTCCATTCACTAATTAGCCGCAAAAGTTGTGGTATTTTGGCGATAACAGATGCCTAAAGACGAAATTTTGATATATGGATCCCTGACACTATTATTAGCCCATTATAAAATACAGACCATATTTTGCTGCTACAGATTATATGGCCTTGTTAAATCAGAGGAATTGTCGAACTATCACAGATGTTATTTGACTTTGTGGAGCCAGATCCAACCAGTCATTTGTTTCAACACAGAGATTTATATTGTTGGCATACTATCGCAGGCTGTGGTTTTTAGCCTGCCATTTGGCTCGGGACATTCTTTCTATGAAGGAGGCCTGATCTGTGACGCCCCAAATAAAGGGGATGCAGCTTACGATAACTATTTCAGCCTTTGTCTCCAAGTCCACTAAACACTGGATATGATTGCCAAAATAATACATATGCATGCATAGGTATTTAGATTCAATAGAGTGTACAACTTTTTAGATACATTGGTTTCATAAGATATGTGAGTATAGCTATATGCTCTTGTACACATCCTGTGTGTTTTGTACACTTCTCACTCCTCTGATTTTTTAATCTGGTGGTGTGAGTAAGTACTGTATCTCCAGGAAAGGGATCCCTTCCACTATGCACTGCACATTGCTTTTAAGTATGTTTTAACGTTTTGAAGGCATAGTTGTGAATAAAAATAGCTTTTTATACAAAAAAATTTGTAGTTACACACTAGATTGTAATATATTCCAGTGGAGGTTTAGCCCGTTTTGGTTTGGGTATCCGACCAAATAGCCAAGATGTGGGCTGCATGATCATCGACTGCTGGAACATCGGACAAGAGGTAAAAGTCCTGAGGGAAAGCTTGAGGATGTTGTCCATACATGGTCAAGTAGGGTGATCTACTAGTGGAGGCATGGCAACTGAAAGAGTTCAATAGCAGAAGGAAGTTTGCGAACAGGGATAAAGTGCACCATCTTGCTGAAGCGGTCAATAACCACCCATATCACGGTGTTCCCCTTGAAAGGTGGTAATTCATCAATAAAGTCCATAGCCATATGAGTCCAAGGACGAGAAGGAATGGGCAGCGGTTGTAATAACCCACTAGGGCGAGAGTGGCTGGACTTTCACATCCTTCCATAGAGAAGGCCACCATATGAGTCAATTGACAAACTCAAAGGTCTTTTGAGTACCTGAAAGTCCAGCTTGCTTGGAACAGTGGCTTTGCTGAAGGATGGCAGAATTTTGGTGGTACATAAGCCATACCAATGGGGGTATCAGCAGGAGCAGATGACTGGACAGCTAGGATCTGGCTTGCCAGTTGTGGGAAAAGGGAAGCAATGATCTTTGTGGGAGGAACAATTGGCTTGTGATCTTCACTGATGTGCCCCTCAGGGAGAATGCTTCTGGATAGGGCATCAACCTTATGGATTTTGGAGCCAGGGTGATACAAAATTAAAATGAGTGAAGAAGAGTGCCCATCGAGCCTGATGGGAAATCAAGCTCTTGAGAGTGTGGATGAACTCTAGGTTTTTGTGATCAATGTAAATGGTCACAAGGTGAGGGGCTCCAAGAAATGTTGCCACTCCTCGAGGGAGTTTTCTCTCAAATGTCTAATATAAGTCATTCTAAAACAACTGGACTTGCTGAGTAATTATTCAATAATTCAATAATTACTCAGCAAGTCCAGTTGTTTTAGAATTATTTATATTACATATACCATGACCTGGATGAATGAAAATCTTCATTGTCATAGTTACATAGTTACATGGGGTTGAAAAAAGACCCATCAAGTCCATCAAGTTCAACCCCTCCAAATTAAAAACCCACACACACACACACACATCTCCACTCTTTCACACAAACCATATATGCCCATAGCTATACTAACTGTAGAGTTTAGTATCAAAATAGCCTTTCCAAAAAATCATCCAAGCCCCTCTTAAAAGCATCAACAGAATCAGCCACCACAACATCACCCAGCAGTGCATTCCACAACCTCACCATCCTGACTGTGAAGAACCACCTACGCTGCTTCAAATGAAAGTCCTTTTCTTCTAGTCTGGTGCGGTGATCCTCTTTATGGGTAAAAAGGTCCCCTGATATTTGTCTATAATGTCCTCGAATATATTTGTAAAGTGTAATTATGTCCCCTCGCAAGCACCTTTTTTCCAGAGAAAACAACCCCAACCTGGACAGTCTCCCCTCATAATTTAAGTCCTCCATCCCTCTAACCAGTTTAGTTGCACGTCTTTGCACTCTCTCCAGCTCATTTACATCCCTCCTAAGGACTGGAGTCCAAAACTGCACTGCATACTCCAGATGAGGTCTTACTAGGGTTCTATAAAGAGGTATAATTATGTTTTCATCCCTTGAGTTTATGCCCTTTTTCATGCAAGACAGAACTTTATTTGCTTTAGTAGCTACAGAATGACACTGCCCAGAATTAGACAACTTGTTATCTATAAAAACCCCAAGATCCTTCTCACTTAAACAACTGCCATTTAGTGTATAACTTGCATTTATATTATTTTTGCCAAAGTGCATAACCTTGCATTTATCAACATTGAACCTCATTTTCCAGATTGCTGCCCAGTTTCCCAACTTAGACAAATCACTCTGCAAAGTGGCAGCATCCTGCATGGAACCTATAGCTCTGCACAATTTAGTATCATCTGCAAAAATAGAAACCGTACTTTCAATGCCCACAACCAGGTCATTATCTCTCAAATGAGAGTGCACCTCTTTCCCCCGGGTTCTGTGAGTTTCCAAGTCTTTGGAGAAGATGAGAATGTCGTCCAAGTACACGGCAACAGATTGCCCCAAACTATCTCTGAAGATGTCATTCACAAATTCTTGGAAGACGGTGGGTGTATTGCAAAGTCCGAAGTGCATTACCAGGTACTCATAATACCCAACTCTAGTATTGAATGCCATCTTACATTTGTGTCCCTCCTAGATGCGGATTAGGTTGTACACTCCCCGGAGATCCAATTTAGTGAAAATCTTTGCCCCTCTGAGTTGGTCGAAGATCTCAGAGATGAGAGGTAGCAAATATTGGTTCTTTACCGTGATCTAATTGATGCTCCTGTAGCCAATGCAGGGATGCAGTCCGCCATCCTTCTTTTCAACAAAGAAGAATCCCGCACCTGTAGTAGAAGAGGAGGGTCTAATGAATCTTCGCTGGAATCTTACGAATATACTCCTTCATCGCTGAAGTCTCAGCAGGAGACAAGGGGTAGGTACGCCCCCTAAGGAGCATGGTATCAGGAAGAAGTTCAACAGGATAATTGTGGAAATGAGGAGGGATAGTCTCCGCAGACTTCTTGCAGAAGATATCCACAGAATCTTTGTATACTGTGGACAAAGATTGCTGCAGCAAGGGACACCCGGTGGACAGATTTATCCTGCAATCAGTTATTTTGACAAAAAAAGGGCCAGGGTAACCCCAACACCACGGGAGCAGACGGGCAGGAAATAATCACGAATTTAAGTTTCTCTTTCTTCAGAGTCCCAACCTGCACAGGTAATTCCTTCATTGTCTTGGTGATAAATGCAGAGAATAGAGGTCTGTTGTTGATGGCCATAACCCTCAAGGGATTAGATAAGGGGTAGAGGGGTACACCCAAATAAGCATTTATGAAATTCCCTCCAGCCCCAGAATCAAGGAAGGCGGTACTGTCAATAGTCTTGGCAGCCAGATGAATCTGTAGAGGTCGGAGAAACCTGTGAGAATTACCTTGGGGAACAGGTGCCACACTACCCACATGAGACACCGCAGTTTTACCTTGGTAAGAGGAACCCCCTGGCTGCAATGGGTAGGAATTGGCAAAGTGAGCTTGGCCACCACAGTACAGATACAGGCCAGCCAAATGTCTGTGAAGCTTCTTCTGCATGGAGAGACATGCTATTCCAATCTGCATTGGTTTCTCTGGAGAAATGACTGGAAGTTGCTGGGGAGGAGAAGGCAAGAGAGATTGATGGAAGCATGGAGCCAGTATGGTCTGGAAACTCTTTCTGCGTTACTTGGTAAGTTGATGCTCCCTGAGACTTGTGTCCACCTTCACTGCGAGTGCAATTAAATCTTATTACAACTCAGGAAGTTCTCTGGAGACAAGATCATCTTTCAGTCAAGTGGAGAGGCCTTGGTAAAAAAACAGCTATCTTTGCCTCATCATTCCACTTAGTTTCTGCCATTAAAGGTTCTAAAGTCAATAGCATACTTACTGACACTGCGACTTTCCTGCCAGATTCGCAGGAGCCAGGAGGAGGCATTAGATACCTGACCTGGAGCATCAAAGACAGTTTGGAATGCCTGGAGGAATTCTTTGGCATCACAGGTCAATGGAGAATTCTTCTTCCAGATAGATGTTGCCCACTAGAGTGGTTTGCACTCCAAACAAGATATCACATACCCCACCTTGGCACATTCACTGTAGTACTGCGAGGATTGAAACTCGACCTGAATCTGGCACTGTGTAGCGAAATCTCTACAAGCCTGAGGAGGGATGTAGCGAGGTTGAGGAGGGATGCACGGCTCACTGGCCGGTGAGACCACTGCAGGAGGAACAATGGCCACGGGAGGATATGGGATAGTAAAGTATCGAGTACTTGCCCAATGTGGAACTGCTGAGCACTCGTTCAACATTAGGCATAGCTTCCTCAGTGGGGTCCATGGCCTGATTGTAATGTCAGGGGGCCTATTCCTCCTACTGCGCATGTCCCTGAAAACTCCAGGGAGGGTTGAATTCTCCTTTAAGCTTCCTCCTTGGTCCTGACTACTCCCGCTGGGAGCCAATAGGCCCCCTGACATTACAATTGGGCCATGGCCAGATTTCCCCTAACAGGCTGAATTCTCCTTTAAGGGTTAAAGTCCAAGTGTGTGTGGTATAATATAGGAGTAGGTGATTTCATTAGCGAAGTCCAGGCAAAAGTCAAAAAGGTAGGCAGAATAATATCAGTCGAGGTTCAGGCAGGGTCAAAAGTCCAGGAATCAATATAGAAAGAATTAACAAACACAAAGGAATGTTCCAAACAAATCCTACAATCAGGCATCAAACCCGTGACATGTAAGTCTTTAATTATTCAATTTTGGCACCACCATCTTGGACATGGCACCGAAGAGGAGCGGAGTGCTCCTGACAATTGAACATGCAATGATTAAATAGAAATGAAAAGATACATATTAGCCCACCTAACCCCACAAAGCTCTCCATTGTTGGCTGAGTTACATAATATTTGTGTGTCACTAGTATCACTGGGCTGTGGGGTGGGTTAGGGAGACTTGTTGAATTGCAGAAAACTGTACATGTCTACACATCAGGCCTGCATTGCAGCACATGGCAACCTGGCACATTTTTTGGTATGTTGCACCAACTTCAATAAAGATAATTTGTGAGCAATTGCCTTTTTTGTTGCCACAAGTTCTGGCACACCTACAACAATACCGTTGCATGCAGCACCAATATCGAGAACAAGTGTTTTGCTGTATTTTCCCACAACTGTAATTGCACTGGAATGCTGTATAATGAGTTGGCTATAAAGTCAGCATTTTGGGTAAAAAATCAACATGTCCTGGGTTTTTGCCCTTTCCATACAGATTAGTTAATGAGCCCTTGAGAGTTTAATCATCTGTTTTAATTTTACACCTATGTTCCCTTCTTGGTTTTAAATTTTCTCTTGATTTCAGCTGAGTTGATTTGGACAATATTGCAGATTCACTCCTATTTTTATAGTTCAGATTCCAGCAAGGCATGAGACAGAAGACTCAGCATGTCGATAGTTGTTTTTACAATGGATAAACCCTTAATATGACTCTTTAATAATGCAGTTAACTGAAAGGTTGATGGGTTGACATCTCCTCATAAATCATTCTACTAAGGTGTTTTTGTTTCAGGACACAATAGTTCCTAAAAAGTAAGCCAATGCTTCATGTGTGTGAAGGAAATTTGGAGGGTGTTCACATGCCTTTTGCTTATTGCAATCCAAACTGAATTATGTATTGTGGTTTCAGTCAAGGCCCTTTAAGGTTTACAGTTATGCTCAAATAACCTTTTAGATGCCTATCATTAGATTCTTGTTTAATATAACTGCTCTCAGGAGACTGCTTTAGAGACATGAAAGGCACAGCTGGATAAGCTGAATAGTTCAGATCATTACCATAACTATCGAATTTCACAAGCTCTTTACAATATGGAAAGGGGTGCAATTTATATATGGTCCTTCCTTTGTTTCTGGGAGTGCACAGCTGTCTTTTTTTTATACCCAGCATGCTAAAAAGGTGATAGATCATATTCTCCCTGTGCCAGTAAAGGAATTAAAATGATTTGCAGGAGAGGAAATCCCTACTGAACTCATGTCAGAAAATTGAAATAACCAATAAAATTCCTAAAAGTGTTAGGAAATTGCTTGATTGATGAATGGTAGGCTCTAGACACCAGCCCTGACCATTGATGCATTACCTAGTGTCCACACGATGCACTTTTGTTATTGATTGTATCCTCATTACTAAAGCCCAGCACTTTTACTAATTTAGGTCAGAATGGCTAACTGATCGAATTGGACTGTGCATTTCTGTACAAATATGCATTTAATAGCCAAGAGTCACGGAGAAACCACACTTCAAAAAGTTATTATGAACAATGAAATTCCAGTACACAATTTGTACAGTGTAATGCACTTTCAATTAAAGGAATAATGTTGTTCCTTTACACGTATTCATTGGCTTTCTGACCCTTACTGGGGCATGGGGACTTTGGGGAGGGAGCAAGTTAAGACACAGTGCAGCCTTAAGCTAATCATTAGGCCTGCATCAAATTGATTTTTTGGCAAATGAGGCCAAAAATAAAATGATTACATTTGGAGATGTTAGTAGCAGAAAAATCATTTTAAATTAATTGTGATATGGCTTTAATCTTCATATCATTCTGTACAGATAATTTGTAAATAGGCATAATCAATCATGACAACTACTCTATTGCAGATGAAAAGACATTTAGGGTGCATTCACTTAATCACTTACCTTTTCTCCCAGAATTCCAGTGTCATTGCAGATACAAAAATTTACAAATTCAGGCACAGTTTCACTGAATAATTCAAAGTCTGTCTAGAAATTGTCCTTTTTAAAAAATTATGTTTTATTCACAGTGCACACAAACAAACAATCAACAAACAAAGCAACAACCATATGCTTTATTGACTTAAATGTTTTTTTTTTCTCTGCTTAATATGACATACATTTGTTTAGATATTAAGAACAAAACCCCCAACAGCCTTTGTTTGATTGTAAATGCATTTTTGTAATATAAAGTTGAGATTTTCTTAATGTTTCAGGATGAAACTATTTATGGAAATATTCACTGTATGTAAAACAGCGTTTCTACTGTATTAGGTTTTTATTTTTGTGGATATTGCTTATGAGTGTTTGACAGTTTTTTTCTCTTTATAGCAATTCTCACCAATTAGCCCTGTTGCAAAAGGAATCTAAGAGAGAAGTGAGCATTTCTTACATAATGTGTTAGGCCCTCAATATGTAATACCCTGAGGGCATGATTATTTCTGCATTTACTTTGAAAATATTATTCATGGCATTATTCTTCTAACTAGCTATATTCATGGAACTGAAGGGATGGTTATTTGCATTCAAACAAGTGGGATGTGTGATTCAGTATCCCATTGAGTTCTGAGAATCTGGGGGATAATTATACTTTCTCAGGGGGATTTATTTAGGGCAAATATAAGCATGGGTTCTCTTCAAATTACTTACCTTTAGACAGTAAAGTATAAAGAATTGGCCTATTGTTTGAACAGGACATTTCTTTGCATATCTACTTTTATACGTAGGAGTCAAAATTATAATATGCCCAGCAATTTTAGAACAACATCGATAGAACTGTACCATTTATACTGGTTACCCTAGTGGATGACCCAACAGAGACAAGTAGCATTACGCTCTTTATAATATGTAGAAATATTAAGATCAAATAGTTTGTGCCAGCAGTAAGCTATGCTGCTTATAGAAAAGTTAAATCTCCTACTTTTTTTCCTCTTAAAATGGATGTCGCACTAATAAACAACATGAAATCAGAAAGTCTCCCCAGCTACTGGAGACCGGCAGAAAAGTTTTTTTTTTTTTTTGTTCCCTTGGCACATACACAGGAATTTACAAGTGTTTGGACCTGTGTGCCATTTGGAGAAAAAAATGCAATATTGCAGTATATACATATAGCAATATAGTACCACCATATTATTCTTTTATTTGATTTTTTTTCTCAAGACCTGCATATGTAATAAAAGGCACTAAGTTTGCCCAGGAGTAGAAACCGATAGCAACCAATAAGATGTTTGCTTTTAAACAGGTGACCAATAAATAATACCAGCTGATTGGTTGTTATGGGTGGGTTACTGCTCATAGGCAAACTTAGTGAATTTTATTATGTAACCCCTTAGCTCCCTTTAAGTTATATATGAAAGAGTGCAGAGGCATAATTCAGCTAGGAGATGGAAAAGTACTGTATACATTCTAGACTGCTACTCTCCACTGGTGCATGATATATCAAGAGCTCTGGATCACTAAATTGCAATGGTGCATTACAAGTATGTAGAGGAGTTCAAGGGTCATTGATTGCAGGAATCTCTGTGAAAAATATAAAGAAAATAAACTTTGCTGCTTGATGTTCTAAAAAGATTATCTCCACATATTATCCCATTTTCCAAGAGCAGCATAGGAAAATTCCTCTCTGTCACAACAGGGCAGGGAACGCCTTCCTCTTGTCCCATTAACGCTTAGTGGGTTATTTACTAAAATCCAAATTTCTCATTATTTTTCTTAAAACCACTTCTACCAAACTGCCGTTCACATTGTTACCTTATTTATCAATACATTAACTTGGGAAAGACAGATAAAATCAGAATTGTATCATTTCTTTTTAGATTTGAGGCCAGTAAACTACAACTTTTTCGGATTATCGTCCAAAAAATTGCAATGTTTTCAGATTCTTGTACAAAACCAAGTGAGATCATGATATCTTCCAGTTGTAAAAGGGACATCTGCCACTGACTTCTACATGACCTCAGCAGGTTTGAGAAGGAATACTTTTTTATTTGGACTCCCACCTTTTTTTATTTTTTTCGCTTAAAAAAACTATGTTTTCCCCTTTAAAACTCTGACCAGAAACATCGGACTTTAATAAATAACCCCCTAAAATATGAATCCAACTGTTTTTGTATTTATTTTAGTTTTATGATTGTACTGACCCCTGTATGTTCTATTGATGTAAGTAGTTCTAAATAATCAAAACATACATAAATTCAAATAAACTGTGTGGTAAAAGTGTGTAATAGAGTAACCATATAATGAAGAATATTACACTAGGATTACAATTTCTTTTCTTATTAATGGGTTTTTTTTTTTTTAAAGTTTACAGCTTTTACTACATGCCCCCATAAGTGCTGAATTTATTATTTCTATGCATAACAAATCAGATATTACATTTAAATACATACTTGCATACTTGATTCCCTGTTGTGTGTGTGTGCGGATGCCTCTATATTTGAATGTATTATATTCCTCCCCATCAAAGAAAACTAGAATATATGTTGTAGTTTTGTTAAATGTGCAACATTTTTTAATATAATGTAAACAGTCAAGAGCTGTGTACTAAGTGGTAATTCTGCTCTTGTAATCATGGACAAATCTGATAGGAACCAGCTGAAATTTGTAGATGAAATAAATGTAAATGATAAGAGATTCAACCATTTATTCCAATCAATAGTGCATTTATCTGTGTTTCTTTTAAATAAGCAGGCCAATCCCAGCACAGTCAGAAACCTGACTGTAAACTATGATTTGAAAGCTTTAAACATTTCTCAGTAAAGTGAGACTGATGATAAAATATAAGGAGCCAGAAAGTGAAGGAGCATCCTGCAATATTCATGGAAATGGATATGTCTCTATAGTTTGAATCTAAACCATGTTTCTCAGTTCTCCACAGAAAGCATCATATACTTGACTTTTTCTCAGGAGCTATCATTCAGCATGACTAATTATGGTGGGAAGCCAATACAGTTAGGGGACTTGTTAGCCAGAATATTTATTAAAGGTGACATTTTAGTGGATTTAGAGGCTTTTGGAAACAATGATTGTCACTGAATTTATTAAATGTTGTGAAGGAAAAAATCTGTGAACAGGTACCTCGAAAACTTTGTAAATTTGGACAATTCAACATTAAAAAAAAAAAATCTGAAAAAACTCTTAGGGCAGATTTACTATTGGTCGAATTTTGAATAAAAAAAATTCAAAATTTGACATGGGAATAGTGGGTGAAGTAAAATCCTTCAAATATCGAATTTGAAGGACTGTAACGCAATTCGATCGATCGAACGATTGAATAGGAAAAATTCAATCGATCGAAAAAATCATTCGAATCGATTGATTCGAACAATTTTTTCGATCGATTGAATTATTTTATTCCATCAAAAATAATGATACCCAATTCGCCAGCTTGGATCTGGCGAACTAGGTGGTCAAATAAAATTTTAAAGGGGAAGTATTTTGACCATCGAAAAGTCAAATATTTGAATAAAATTAAATTTGAATATTTGAATTATTCGAATTTGAATATTTGATGGTCGAATTTGCCTAATTTGCATATTCGAAGATTCAAAAAAATTTTTTATTCTATCGAACTTCGAATTCTTCATGTGAATTTAGTAAATCTGCCCCTTAAAGTCTGAATTGAGTTAAAGTGGTCCAATAGGCTTCAGTAGGACCATCATAGTTCCTACTGACTTCTATACCACTTAAACAGCTTTTACTTGGCAAGGTTTTTGTGTTTTTTTTAGAGATTCATGAAAAAAAATCAAAATTCTAATGTTGTTAGGCAATGACCCCTTAGCCTACTTCAAATTTATTTAAACATTAAATAAACCCAATATAATTGTTTTGCTTTTAATAAGGATTCATTATATCATAGTTTGGATCAAGTACAAGGTGCTGTTTTATTATTACAAAGAAAAAGGAAATCAAATTTTAACAATATTAATTATTTGATTATTATGGGTTTCTGAATAATGGATCCCATTCCTATAGTGTATAAAAAAACATCTTATACAAACCTACAACCATGTTTTACTTTTTCCTATATAGTAAAATATTTATTTATTATTCAGTGTGAAAGCATAGCAACTACTGCATATTCCTCAACTAGTTACCCTGTAGTTTGCGGTATTGATTTAGTTTTCCCTGACCTGTGAATAACATTTTAATGATGATTAGTTAAAGAAGTCAGCAGAGCCTGTCAAGCGACTGTCAGAGAGGGCATGAGGATCAAGTGTAGGAAATGACCCACAAGCAGCTCATAAGCTTGCCAGAGTTTGGAAAAGAAAACCAATGAAGTAGACAGAAGCTGATGATGTCCAGAAAAGCACAGTACTGGGGTTAAGCAGAGTCAAGGTCAGGCAGAAGTTTGAAGTCGTCAGTCTAAGTTTAAAGAAATCTGAACAGATTTGAAATGTAAATAGGCTGAGGGTCAGACCAGGCAAAAACAGGGGTGGTCAGGTCCAGGCAAAGTCTTAAAAGTAAGGATCCTATTTATCATGCTGTGTAAAATAAATGGTGACCAAATGTACCACACATCCCCAGGCATAACAGTGTTAAAAACAGATGTGTATTAATTTTGTAGCTCTGTGTAATAAGGCGGTGTAAACAGGAGCAGCATATGTGAAAATATGACTTTTATCCATTGCGATTTTTGCAGCATTTCTACAGATCGACTATTGTCTGAACTTACTTGCAGTTTGAATTTTTCCCACTGACATTAATGGATTATACAAGGTCTGTAGGTGTATAAAATAACAGCGTAAAATCCAGTGATCAGGTGGCGTAAAATAAAACATACATCTTGATAAACTGATTGCCATTTATTTTACACAGTTTTCTGGCATTTATCAATTTTCACAGTGTGTTAAATAGGCTCCTAAGTTTTATTTGGAGGAGAACGTCAGGGTTTGCTGAAAACCTGCAAAACAGCAAAAATATTGTCAAATGCAAGTCCATGGGGCATTTGGTGCAAGACATTTTTCAAACAGTGCAACATTTTTTAAAACTAATTATGTGGTGCTTATGCAATGTGCCTGTAGGCAGGAGTTGTGCTGTACATGCACAGTGCCTTCTTTGCTGTTTTAAAGATTAGAGTTCATTACTGTTGAAGTGTAATGGCTGCATGAACCTGATAATAAAGCACTGTTATACTCTTCTCATCCTCGGCTATCAAAACATAACAATTTGGCGACGAGATGTCTCTTCTTCCTGCAGCTTTTCTTCCAAATCCTGGTGAGCCTATTATACCTATTACTGCTTGGATCCTTATGTTTGACAATTACATTATTTCTGCTAACCAAGAAAGCGTGCTTTACTTATTCACTGCCTGGGAGCAGAGGGACAGTGTATATTCTATACATTACCATTATCTGATGAGACTTATGAAACTGCTCTTACTGTTGTAAAAGGGATTCCTCTTCACTGAAAAACCATGCAGCAAATACAAATAAAAAATTCTGCTTCCACTGTGGTTCAGCACAACACACTGCAAATTATGCTACATGTCCTGCAAAAGCTGTACAGCGGCACAAATGTGAAAAAGTAGGACATTTTGCCAAGATCTGCCGTAGTTCTGTTATAGATGTTCATGAAGTCACTGCTTCAAATGTAACGGTATTAAGTGTGGATAAAGCTGATACATTTATTCCAGACAAGTTTATATGCAGTGTCAATTTCAACACTGCCTCTGCATACAAGGGACTTGACTTAGCTTTAGCTGTTTCTATACTATCAAAGGATATTTTCTTAAAATACTTTGCAAAAGATATACTTGTTGCACCTACCCTGAGACTGATCACCAGTTATTTAAGGCTGGGGACAGACAGGGAGATTCGGGGAGATTCTGTCGCCTGGCGTTTAATAGCAGGCGACAATCTCCCAGAACTTCCTTCTCCCTGTCCGTCGCTAGTTTAAATAGAAAAGCGCCAGCGCTGTGCACACGCGGCGCAACGATTTCCGGAATCGCCCGAATTTTCCTCACGAATTAACTTAAGGCGATTCCGGAAATCACCGTGCCGCGTGTGCACAGCGCTGGCGCTTTTCCATTTAAACTAGCGACGGACAGGGAGAAGGAAGTTTGGGGAGATTGTCGCCTGCTATAAAACGCCAGGAGACAGAATCTCCCCGAATCTCCCTGTCTGTCCCCAGCCTAAAGGATATGATTACCTGTAGGAAGGAGAAGAGATAGGAGTTAGTTCCATGGAACTGCCTTGTGTAACTGCCAGTTCTGAGCACTTGTAAAATGTTAGCACTTAGCAAATGGTAGCACTCGTGCCATGCCCCCAGACACCTGATGCTTTACTTAGCTTTAACTGTTTCTATACTACCAAAGGATGTTTTCTTAAAATACTTTGCAAAAGATATACTTGTTGCACCTACCCTGAGACTGATCAGTTGTTTAAAGTATCCAACCCCTGTGCTTGGTTGCTTGCCAGTGACTGTACAATTTGAAATATACTGCAAATTGTGACTTTTAAATTGTGAAAAAGGGTACTTCTGTACTTGGAAGGGATTTCTTTGCTGGATTAAACCTACAATTAGTTGATGGTCTCATTATTACAGCACCAGTGCCTGCCACACAGCCTGTGTTTAAAATTTCCCCACAAAGCAACACTTCATTGGGTTGTGCAAAGAACTTTTTTACACAAAGTTAAGCTGAGACAAGATGTAAAACCAGTACACCAGAAATTGAGGTGATTGTCCTACTCTATAACATAGGCTGTCTCACAGGAACTAAAGAAACTGGTAAAACAAGATGTGATTGAAAAATCTGAATCCAAATGGGTTTCACCAATTGTTGTAACAATGAAAAAAACTGAAGGTATTCAATTGTGTGTTGATCTCCGAGAAACTAATAAAGCAGTTGTTATGGCTAATCATCCTTTGCCACACATTGAGGAAATATTTTCTGAACTCCGAGGAGCAAAATTCTTTTCCACCCTGGAACTTCAGAGTGCTTATCATCAAGTATTACTGTATGAGGAAAGCAGATACCTCATTGCATTTATCACTCATGATGGTTTGTTCCAGTTCAAGCGCTTACCTGCACCGAGTTGTTTTCAAAGACTGATGTCTTCTATACTACATGACATACCTGGTGTGCAATGCTACTTGGATGATATAATTGTCTATACTCCAACTATGGATCTTCATTAGTGATGGGCGAATTTATTCGCCAGGGGCGAATTCGCAGCGAATTCCCGCGATTCGCCGCTGGCGAATAAATTCGCGAAACGGGCAAAAAAATTCGCCAACAAAAATTCGCTGCGCAAAAACGAGTCGCGCGTAGTTTTTGACGCGACGCGCCGAAAACGACGCGCCGCGTCGGAATCGACGTGACGCGCGTCAAAAACGACGCGACGCACATCAAAAACGACGCGAGGCGCGTCAAAAACGACGCGCGACTCGTTTCGCGAATCGGCGAAAAGTTCGCGAATTTCTCTGGAAATTCGCTAATTTTTCGGCGAAGCGAAACGCGGCCCTTTCGCCCATCACTAATCTTCATGAAAAGTACCTAAAAAGGGTTCTGCAATGCATTGATTCTGCAGGACTGAAACTGAACTTTTCCAAATATCACTTCAACTCACTGACAAACTCAGCTGCCACTACTACATGGAACAAGTCTGGTTTGATCAGAGACTGCTCAACATACCTTTGGAATAGTGAAACAGTTGATTGTGAACAGTCCAGCGCTAGCTTTATTTGATCCTGCACTACCCACTATGGTTACTACAGATGCTTCAGACTATGGTTACTACAGATGCTTCAGACTATGGGGTTGGTGCAGTTCTCACACAGATCATACAGAGAAAAATGTTGCATTTGCATCCAGAACACTTACAGAGGCAGAGCGTAAGTATTCAAGCTCTAGCATGTGTTTGGGAAACAGAAAAATGAAAAACCTACAGTACCTATGTGGTAGAGAATTTACCTTATGCATGGATCATAGCCTTTTAACTGCACTACCTACACTACACAAAGGGACTAGGAAGAGCTGGAATGTGTATAGCTAGATGGTCAGGGAGGCTACTGAATTTCAACTACAAAATGCAATACAAACCAGGTTTTAAAAATGTTACTGCTGATTGTTTGTCACATTCACCTTTATCTGCAGCTTCTGATACACTGGATGAGGACATAGAAGTTGTAGCATTGACTGATGTATTATCAACTACAGTTACAGCTGCTGATTTTAAGCAAGCTTGCCTCACATGTCCAATTCAAGTAAAACTACAGGACATTTTACAAAGCAAATGGCCAAATGCTGAAAAGAAACTCAGACCTTACTATTACAGTAAATGGCCAGAAATTGCATTTGTTTCTCATATAACATCTGCTACAGTAATACCATTTCTGTCTACAGTCTTCAGCAGAGAAGGTAATCCAAAGGAGTTAATATCAGACAACAGACCACAGTTTGTTTCATCTGAGTTTGAAATCTTCAGTGTATTACCCACACGCAAATGGAGAAATTGAGCGATTGAACCGAACTCTGAAAGAAGCCCTGGATACTTGGAAAGTATTTACAATAGAGTTCCTACATAACTACAGAGCAACGTACCATGCAATAACCCAAGCATCTCCAGCTGAATTAGTACATGGCAGACAGATGTGCACTAAGTTACATGTTGCAGACATCAAACTTCAACCAATTATTGTTCCTACAAAATCATCTGCTGCTGACATTGTCAAATGTTAACAAGCCAAATGCAAGGCTTATACTGACAGAAAATGTGGTGCAAGAGAAGTGCACTTTCAGCATGGATCTTTAGTCAAAATTAAGAAACTAGGACTACTGAAACAAGGACAATCTAAATTTACTATACCACTTAAAGTGAGACATAAGCGAGGACCATACACATATGAACTGTCTGATGGACGCATATGGAATGCAAGTCATCTTGCTCCTGTTAGATATGACTTTGTAGAAGCTCCATTTGATGAAGGACAGTTTCCTACTCTTGATGCCAACTGCAATAGGCCTGAAGAAAGTAAACCTATGAGGTGTACTGAGAGGATCAGAAATCTACCTGCATGGACCAAGGACTTTGTGCTGTGAAGAATGTATAATATTGCTTTAAAGTAACAGTTCAGGGTAAAAATAAAAACTCTGTAAATAGAAAGGCTGTGCAAAATAAAAAATGTTTCTAATATAGTTATTTAGTCAATGTAATGTATAAAGGCTGGTGTGAGTGGATGTGTAACATAACAGAATACAACACAACATCCTGCTTTTCAGCTCTCTAGTCAGCCAGTTGAAGGGGGCCACATGGGACATAACTGTTCAGTGAGTTTGCAATTGATCCTCAGCATTCAGCTCAGATTCAAAATCAACAGTTATGACCAATGTGGCCCTCCCTCTATTCACTGATTGGTTACTGCCTGGTAACCATGGTAACCAATCAGTGTAAACAAAAGAGAGCTGAAAAGCAAGAAGTAGTGTTCTGTTCTGTTATGTTAGACTTAGTCACTCCAGCCTTATACATTACATTTTTGCCTAACTAACTATATTTAAAACATTTTGTATTTTGCACAGCCTATCTATTTAACCAGTTTTTACTTTTATACTGAACAATTCCTTTAAGATGCATACTGTTTCTATTTATTACATTTGCCCAAATGCTTTCCTACAATAGGGGGAATATGTGGTGTTTGTGCAAGGTACGTGTAGTTGTCACTCTGCACTGGAGTTGTGCTGTACATGCACAGTGCCTTCTTTGCTGTTTTAAAGATTAGAGTTCAAGTTTCTATTGAAGTGTAATGGCTGCATGAACCTGCTAATAATGCACTGTTATATTCTGCTCATCCTCAGCTACCAAAACATAAATTATTTTCATTTTTTTTCGTGCCAAAACGTGGCAAAGTATTTAATTCATCCCTAATAACTAGCACTAAACAATAGGCATTGAGTAGGCTGATGGAAGAAGGCAAGTTGCAACAGCAAGACATATGGTACCACCTTTTCAGGCTCACTATACCGGACAGGGTGGGGTGGGTCTGCAAGGCAGACTGTGACCTAAGTGGGTGGCGTTGCATCATATGTACCATTAAAGGGGGGGAGTCTTACCATTAAGGACTGAATAGATAGGGGATTTGATATGTCAATGGGAGCTAGGAAGGTAAAATGGGGCAGATCAGGCATGGGTAGCAGAAAAACCAACCATTAAAGGGTGGAGTCTTACCATTAAGGACTGAATAGGGAGGGGATTTTTTTTTTTTTTTTAACATGCTTTTTCCTTCCACCATTCAACCAGAACATACTTACAAAGGTCTGAAACAGTGTAAAATTACAGTGACA
Organism: Xenopus borealis; assembly: GCA_024363595.1. Classification (NCBI taxonomy): domain Eukaryota; kingdom Metazoa; phylum Chordata; class Amphibia; order Anura; family Pipidae; genus Xenopus; species Xenopus borealis. Next base: position 74,650,742 of record CM044446.1, on the reverse strand, counting down.
ATACTGGTGTTTGCATGGCATAAAATAAAACACACCTTTTATACAGGTTTTTAAACCAGTTTTGTGAATTTAATATTACACCTGTAAGGATAACTGACGGTCCAGTGGGCTGGCTGGGACACCCACAGCATTAACTTCTTCTGTGAGTGTTTCTTTTTAATTTGGCGTGCCTAGTGACATCATTGAGTTTGGGAGTGAAATTTGAATATTTAAAGGAGCCTCGAACAAACATTCACTGCCCAACTTAAGGTCTATTCCACAGTTCCTGGGTGTGTTCTCCAAGTCTGATTTTTGTTGTTGACCCTTGTCTGTCTTTGACTTTGCCATTCTGCTGAGAGTAATGACAACTGCCTGTTATTGACCATTCTTCGGATCCTGATTTTGTACTGCATTACTGCTTGGTGTTGACACTGGCCTGTGACTTTGATTAAGCTCTTGCTCCCGGATTTGATTCCAAATCGACCCTGCCTGCTCCCCTGTCCATTCAGTTCCCTAGCATGCCCAGAAATCTTTTCTTGGTCCTCTCACATTAAGTCCTGGTTGTATCTGTGTAGTGGAGGGCTCTTTCTGAAGCCAAAGTGTTGTGTTTGGTAGCCGAGGATGAGAAAGGTATAACAATGCTTTATTAGCAGGTTCATGCAGCCACTACACAACAGCAGTAAGTCTTACTTTCACTTTCAAGTTGTACAGAAAGTCCTATGTATGCACAGTGCCACCTGCAGGCCATTTGTATAAACACCACATATTCCCCCTATAGTAGGAAAGCATTTGGACAAATATATAAACAGTAACAATTAAACCGTATGCATCTTAAAGCAATATATACATTCTTTACATGACATAGTCCTTGGTCCATGCAGGTAGTTTCCTGATTCTCTCAGTATGCCTTATAGGTTCACTTTCCTCTGCCCTATTGCAATTGGAATCAGGAGTAGGGAAATGTCCTTCATCAAATGGAACATCTCCAAAGTCATATCTAGCAGGAGCAAGACGACTTGCATTCCATATGCGTCCATCAGACTCGCTGGTGTCTCACTTCAAGTGGTGTAGTAAATTTAGATTGTCCTTTTTTCAGTATTTGTGGTTTCTTAATTCTGACTAAAGATCCAGGCTGAAAGTGCACTTCTCTTGCACCACGTTTTCTGTCAGTATAAGCCTTGCATTTGGCTTGGTGATGTTTCACAATGTCAGCAGTAGATGATTTTGTAGGAATAATCTTTGGTGGAAGTTTGACGTCTGCAACATGTAACTTAGTGCGCATTTGTCTGCCATGTAATAATTCAGCTGGAGATGATTGGGTTGTTGCATGGCATGTTGCTCTGTAGTTATGTAGTTCCTTTGAGACAGTCTCCCTTATAGAGTACGGCAAGCGCCTCAATTTCTGGCGTACTGGTTTTACATCTGCTCTCAACTTAACTTTGTGTACAAAGTT
>CM044446.1:74501413-74646580 GCA_024363595.1 Xenopus borealis | reverse complement strand
AGAAAGTCCTATGTATGCACAGTGCCACCTGCAGGCCATTTGTATAAACACCACACAAAGGCAGAAAAGTGAGCCATTAACAGGTTCTTGGCATTAGTTCTGTAGTTGGAGTTAAGTTACAACACCATCACAATAAAAAAGGCCCCCTGGTGTCATTACCTATGCTGCATCGGGAAGAAATGGCAAGTACACGCATGTAATCATGTACTGACAGATAAAAAACAACCAGGGAGCTGGTAAGCCCTCTTACACTATTAATATTAGACAATGTTTGTTATTCAGAAAGAAAATAAAGAGTTACCATTTGGAGATCTCTTCCCAGCTTAGTAAACTGTCCCTGTGTGGAAGGAATTTGTCTGCTAAAACTCAGTGCCTAGAACCACAGTGCATTTGATCAAATATTTGGACCAAGAATAAGAAAGATATATGGGAATGAGAAAACATATATCTGAACTTGTTATTTGGTGTTGAAATTAAATCTTCAAATATGTCAAGGAGGTATTGCTGCATTTCAGTGCCAGTATAAACTTAGAATATTTAATGCCAAGAAATATTTAACTGCTTTTATTGTTGCTAAACAATACATTTGTAATTGTTCATCTTAGAATACAGCAATATGCCAGATGTGAGTACATGTAAAAGATTCCAGACATTGGATTAACTGGTAAATATTTGGATAGGTGGCTTCCATCCATCTATCCATATGGGAAAACAATTCTAAATGCATGCCATCTGTAATCCAAACTACTGTGAAATATATGTATTAAAAAGATGTATGGAATGGAAAGGTTTGTAAAGAGCCAAACGAGATTTGTTTAAGTGAAGTTCTACACAGCTCGTCAGGCTGCAAGTGTGTCTGGCTTCTGCAGGAACTATAAAAAAAATTAGCAAAAGAGAATCTACCTTTGCGTTGCAGTTAGATTGGGCACCATGCTTGGAAATTGTCCAATTATAAAATTAGAAACTACATGCAACTCCATTGTTTCCAAGTGTATGTATATTGTGGTCCTAAGTCTGAAATGCCCATCTTATCTTCTGATTAAATAATAATAAACAATGAGAACCTCCTACCAATGATGGGTAATTGTCTGTATAAAAGGACAAATAATATAAAAGGATAATTGCACCCCAAATCCCCTCCCTATTATGGAAAGACCTAAGTAAGTTGGTATTGGATGGAGGATTTAATAGTGGCCCTCTAAAGCCATGTAAAACTGCCCATATAATGTCAAGGCCCTGATGCCAGAGGCTAAAGTGTTAATATAGTTAGGGACGCGAGATAGAATTGTAGCTACAGAACTGCACATACTGCCTGTCTACATTTATTAGCAATAGACCACAAGGCGCAGAAAATTGTTATCTTGAGCAACATATTTTCCAGTGTTTCCAATGTTGTGTTTAAAACACTCTTATTCTGAAGATCCTTGTCATGGAGTCTTGTTCAATAATAAGGTTCTGTAAGCAGATTACCAACACTCACTCCCTTTTAACACTGCAGTTATCACATAACTTAATTTCTTCTGAAAACTCTTTTACAACTAATTTCATGTGGTACTTTAAGGAAACTGACAGTATAACCATGAACGGTTGGATTGGTCTGATTTAAAAAGTTTTTAGGTAAGCCTCAATGGGGTGTGAGTATCTGTTTTCATTTAATTGTAAATATATATATATATATATATATACAGTATAGCCATATATAGACAGTATAACCATGATGAACAGTTTGATGAATCTGATTTTAATAGCTTTTAGGTAAGCCTCAATGGGTTGTGAGTATCTGTTAGCATTTTATTGTAAATAGATAGATAGACAAGTAATTTCTCTTTAAATAACCATCCACTGTGCTGTACAAGCTGCCACAGCCATGCTATGACTCCACTTTCTTTTGGACTGGTCTAGCTAAGCCTTATTGTTTTTGCGAAATGTTATAGTATAAAGGTATGGGATCTGTTATTTAGAATGCTTGGGGCCTGGAGTTTTCAGGATAACGAGTCTTTGCATAATTTGGATCTTCATACCTTAAGTCTGCTAGAAAATAGTTTGAATATTAAATCCTATTAAATAGGCTGGTTTTGCCTCATAGTTGTCTGGATCAAGACTGTTTAATTATTACAGAGAAAAATGAAATCATTAAATAATTATTTAAAAAATTGGATTATTTGGATAAAACGGAGTGTGTGTGTGTGTGTGTGTGTGTGTGTGTGTGTGTGTGTGTGTGTGTGTGTGTGTGTGTGTGTGTGTGTGTGTGTGTGTGTGTGTGTGTGTGTGTGTGTGTGTGTGTGTGTGTGTGTGTGTGTGTGTGTACTGAGAGTCCAAATAGGCCCTGGGATTCAGTGCCAGATTTTCCTCAGTGGAACCCCTGTGAGTGCATGTACAGTATGCATGTGCTGGAGCACTGCAGACCTCTTCCTCCCCAGTGTGCCTCATTATGTGACTGGAATTCCAAGTATACAGGGGCCCAAACAGCTTCCACTACCCCAATAAATAGTGGCTCTCAATAGAAACATGAAGCAAAATTAGACTTTACCTATAAACTGGCGTCTTTTCTCTGTCTGCAGTAAAGTGCCATGTTCCCATATCACAAATGGTGACACCCATAATTGCAAGGATGGAACTTGCATAAAGTTTAGAAATGGGCACATGGATAGCATCTATATCAGTGCTTGGGCCTAGGAGCAGACACAGTGATGCTGGAATTCTAAGAAAACAACAAATGATGGTGCTTATGGTAAATTAGTATAAAGTTATTATTATTCCAATAGGGAAAATCATGCCAATAGGCCATAAGCACCTCCACTACATATAAAGGAAAGTCCGGTGATAAAATGTAGGGGCTGCATGACAAGGGATCCAAATGACCAAATTACACTAGTTTATATTTAAAGACTGGTAGATTCAGATTTATTTGTGATTGGGTGAGAAGGATTGAGTTAAGGGGCTGGGGGCAGAGAAATAGAGGGATGTGATGTCAAAGGAAAACACAGTTCACTTCCTTATCTTCTGAGCAAGTAGAAAAAAAACAACTCTCCCCTTTTTTTGCATATGTTGCGAAATGTCAGGAGATTCTCTTCTTTATGTTCTCATATTATCTATTAATTACCGAATGTGGATGTTTTTTGTGGTTTTGGTACAGTTTTGTTAAATCAATGTCAAATGCTTTATAAAGTTTCCGATCTCCATAGGAGTCAGGAAGGAATTCTTTCCCTCTTGAGGCAAAATTGACACTGAATTCTCTTGATCAAAGCAGTGGATATATGCCAGAGTACTGCACAGGAAATTTTAGAAGAGGGGGAAAGGAGTCTCTCTTCTGTGACCACACTGTGGATTGATACAGACACTACTGCTTATGCTAGGTGACAGACTGTTTGGATTTCCTATCATCAAGACTGATTCAGGACTGACAGCAGGGCTCCTGAACTTTTCTCATTGTGGGAGATGCAGCTGCTGCATTTTGGGGCATTTTTGGGGACAACCTCTCTGTTGGTAGAGGTAGTCTAATCTCTTGTGGAATTCTGGCTGAATATTTCCTTGGGATGAGGCTGGCAAGGTCCTATTTATCTGATAAAATTGAATAAATGCTGTTGTCATATTATCCCATTTCTGGCTCCTGGTGTTTCACTGAGGTATGTAACAATGGGGTTCAGTGGGATGACTGAAAACAAAGGGTCAAGTTAGGAGTCCCCTTGTCATGGTTCAAGATATTTAGAAGTTTTCATTTTAGCTCCAAAATCCATAATATGGTATGTATGCTATCCAGGGCTGGATTTACCTAGTGGGTGCCCCTAGCCCCACTGTTGTTTGTCGCCCCTGTCCCCTCCCTTTTATTTGCTAAAATGTTTATCATCGGGAAGGAGCAATGGGAATTGGCACACAGGAAATATACATTTACATTTCTGAACCAATGTGGGTGTGTTTGCCGCCCTAGGCCCGGGCCTAGGTGGCCTCTCCACAAATTCTGGCCTGATGCTATCTCCATGTTAGGCCAGTGGCAGGAGGGTAAAAGGAAAAAAAAGTGGAACAAAAGGTGTAGAAAGAGGTTTTTATGAACTGATATTCAGAAACATGATTTTTGGTTTACATTAATAGAAAAGTACAGTAGAATGAAGCAATATGCACAGTTATGCAGCAGATATAAAGTGGTGATATAAGGTCAACTGCTGCAATAGAACAATTTGGCAAATTTACTAATGTCCTAATTTGTGAAGTGAAAAAACTTCTAAATTCTACCATCAAAGGGCTTTTTTGATCAAAAATGTACCTATTTCGATCGAATAAGTCCATTTTCGATCGAATAAATTTGTTCAAATCGATTTCGTGCAAAATCCTTCGAATTCCTAGGACTTAGAAACATTTTCAGGACAGGATCTAGGAGGTCCCCCATAGGCTAAAATGGCAATATGGCAGCTTTAAGGTGGTGAAGTGTCGAAGTCGAAGGATTTTAAAGGGCTAGTACTTTGAAAATTTGACTTGGGCTATTTGATAGTCAAAGAAGCCCAAAATTACTTCGAAATTAACATTTTTAAATACAAAATTTATTCCAATATTAGCTTCAACCCTTACTAAATGTGCCCCTTAGTGTTCTACAGAGAATGTGCACATATCCACAAGAGTAATTTGGGAACATGCAGAGTGGGTTTCCACATGAGGATTCACAGCTGAATGTCAAGAAGCGACAACAAAGAACATTTGAAAACCAGGTTTTCTCTCCTCACCGAGTTATTGTGATGCGGAGAGATCAGTTGTATTCCTCCCAAAACGATTACACAAAGAGCCACACAGAAGATGATGAAAGAGCTCTATGATCTAAAACTAGAAACGGAGTGGTTCCCATGCCACCCAACCCCATATTTCTCTATTTGTGAAGAAGGGCAGATCAAATCTGTAAACTGCTGTTAAGCAGGCATACTGGTTTTTGATTGGTTATGCCTTTCTACATGTTTAATATGGAACGGTTGAAAGTAAAAGAAGGTATTGAGGGAAATTAAACTTTAAATCATTATACCACAGTACACACAATAAAAATATTAGACATTTGGAAAATATTAAATTGACTATTTTCTGAGCAAGGGATGTTTCTGTAGTTTAGAGCATTATGCCTTAAGTTTACTAAAATAATGTTAACATTAAAAAATGATTATCAAATTGAAAGAGAAAATTCAAAGCAGTCAAAAAGAATTTAGTTATTTGCCTAAATAGGCCTCTGAGCATTCTAGATAATACATCCCATACCTGTACAAAGCACAGGAAAAAAACAACAGTTTGGAGTAGTTGGATGTACATAAATATAGTTATAAAAATCATAACTGCAATATTTTTTGACATTTCACCAAAACAGGTTTACTTTTTTCAGTCAACTTTAACTGATACATAGTCGCAAATGATTGAATACTTCTATATGTCCATTCTTTAATGCTAAGTATGCAGAGGAATAAAAAAGATTTGCATTGCAAAAAAGGGAATTAAGTTATTTTGTTTGTTTAAACCTATTCTGAATGCAGCTCTAGGTTTCATGATCTAGCCAGTAACAAGAGATTATACTGCTGCATTGAGCATATCCATTCATTGAAAAATCAATCTCTGTAATTCCCCAAGTAATTGTCTTCACCTTCATACATTATGCTGGCATTTTTATCTGTTTAAGAAAAATAAAACGCTGTGCACCTTTCTGCATTAATGTTGATTGTTATTGTGAAGCGTAAATAGAATCCCAATTAGCAAATATATATGCTTTGATGCAGTTTTCCAGATTAACTGTGCAAATCAGAACACAGGAGACAGTCATTTAGAGAACCAAATGTAAAGTCTTTCTGCTTAAATGCATCCATAAATATGCTAGCACGTCTTAGCACAGGTCATGTTTTCTAACATAAATATTTGAAGAAATTCAAGAAGAAGTCTAATTTTTGGTATCATAGATACAAATGTAGTCTTTTTTCTTATTTTCTTTTTTTCTTTTTGAAGATTTGAAAAGAAAACACCTTTGATGGGGAATAATCTGAGGACCTTGAAACAATCTGTTTAGCATAAGGCATCATTAGGAATTCGTAGAGAAAAAAGCACAAAACACAAGGAACTCAACATCAATGACCTGTCAATCTCTTGTACAGCATATTGCTAATCCTTAGCTCTATATAGGCAATGCATGTATTTTGCTTTACCCCTGATACTCAGGCCAGGACACTCTTTGCTTTTCATCTATGAAATGAACAATTAAATGTCTAGAGATAAAAGTAAGTGAGTCTGTCTACCTTGTGATGTATACAAGTCAAGGGCCATCAGTCACCTATCACTCATGTCCCCCCTTGCCTATTTGTATTGGTGTAGCATTATGAACAAATAATAAACCTTACTTCTATTCTGAATTGCTTCTATGCATTTATGAATAAGTAGATAGCGCTATTGCTGATAAAAAGATGAAAAAAGTTACTTAATAAAGCAAGGGATCTCTCAGGAAATGAGAAGCCTTGTCATGTTGAGTAAATATTTGGATTTGGGTCTGGTGACCTAAAGAGACTTAAGATTCATAACAATAAAACACAGGAAAAAGAGAATAATTTAAAATATGATATCATTTTGCTCCAGTTATTGCCCTTGGGACTCCTACTGCATTCAGAAGTTGATAGGAACTCAGTGTATGAAATTGCCTATATATTTGTTTTATTGCCTACTAGTCAGTAAAGAAATAATATATTCAGTTTGTAGATGTAAGAGCATTTATAAAGTAACAAGAAAAAAGCACAATTAACCACTTTAGCTAAAGGAGGATTTAGCAGAACATGTACATACACTATCACTGTGGTTTTGTTGTATTTTTTAACAAAAATAAAAATCAATAAGGATGATGTAATTTTAGTTATTACCCCATATTTCTTAACATAATGCATCTCATTGATTTCAGTGAAAGAGTGGTCTTTTAAAAATACATAAGAAAGCTAGAGCACAGAGCCTATGAATGTGTTTGATGAGTGTGTGGCAGGTCCCTCTGTGTATGGGATTGATATCATGTTAAGATGGTTGAGCAAATGCAAGCGAAGCCTCACTCATAGAATAGACCAATAGCAGTTTTACTGGATCAGAGATAATACAAAGTGTTCAAGGAGAACAATATGATGACAAATTATTTAGGGAGCTTGGGTTACCTTTTATAAGGTGATCAAATTAATTACATTGACATTTTTAAAATGTTCTTTACCTTTTCTTCTGCTTGATATACATGTGATAGACCTATTGTAAGGCAAGGCCTTTCCATACAAATGATGAAGCTGTTGCTTTCTGTAAGCTGCACCATGCCTCATTTGTCAATGAGAAGATTTCTTTCTCCCTTGGTGATTTAATTTCCTGAACAAAGAATGTGACAAAGCCCACCCTGGTATTTATATTGTTATTAACATTGGGTTTTTTTTGTGCTAGAAATGCTTAATAAATAATTTAGTTTGCAAAATGCCATTCCACGTAGGTTTGGTTAATTGAATGGAATAATTTATGGTATAAGCTACCAAAAATATCAATGCAGATGGCATGGGAAAATTATTGAGTTTCAGCAAGGACAATTTGATTATTATCCCTCATTATAATAATGTTGAAGGGAGAAAGCATCAACATTGGTTGAGCAAGATCAATATTTGATGAGTACCGGGTGAATTTTAACTGAAGGTAGAACAAAGGTAGAACCATGTTTAAATAATTAATAGCGTTTCATACATCAAGCAAAAACAGGTTTGTTCATATCTAATCTCTACTGACACAAGGTATATAATTAAAATACATTCTAAAACATCTGTAACCTTTAAGCACCTCAGATTAAAACTTGTTTTCCCGATCTACAGCTAATAAAGCTTTAGTAGTTTGTTTGTACATTCCACAGAAATACCATTTAGTATGGATACACATATTGCATCAAATCATATTTAGAAAATTCTAGTGATCTATTTGATTCCTAGACCTATATGGATGGTTAAAGGTGTATATTTTCTGCTTGTGAAACATATAATATATATATATAAAAACAGGGGGGTTGTGGGAGCACTCTAAAGACTTTAAAGTATATATAAGTATTATAAATGCTAATGCATATACACCCAAAACAGGGGTTATTCTGTTACAAAGTTATGATCATAAAATTGATAAGCCACCATACCACGTCAAGGTAAACCCCGAATGGCGGTCCCTAACTTGTTTTATTTATTACGTGCATTCTAGCATTACCTTTATTCAATGTCCGTTGAACGCTGTTTTTTCCTTGACGTGGTATGGTGGCATGAATTTTATGCTTTCTAAAACAAACTGAAATTGGTGTGTTGAACTAAGATAAGTGGACTATTGCACTAAATAGCAGCCTGTGCTTACATTATTCTGTGATTGTCTGATATTAGATCTTAAATTTCTATTGCAATTTTCATCTAATGGCAGTTCCAGTCTGGTTCTGCCTATAATATCATTATCATATATCATTGGATATGAATTTCCAGGAATACAAGGTAGTATGGTGATATCCTCACTTTGTCAGCAGTTTTAATCGGCTCAATCAACAGGAGTAGTGGCTCTGTCGGGTCACTCAGCTTCAGTAGTCAAAAGAAATAAAGTGCTCCTGGAGAACCATATTACTCAGTGTATTGAATTTCCACTTGCTCCACTGTACATGGTGTTTGCTGCTAGAGAGGCATCCTTCTGGTTTTGAACAGAATCAGAGAATTGCCTATTCATTCCTCTCTTGGTAGGGAATTCTAGACCGATTACCCTTATAGTGAAGAAAAATTCTTCTCTTCGTGGGGAATTCTAAAAGCTGGCTAACTTGATGGTAAAGAAAAGTTCTTCTCTCTACTCGTATGACAGGTTTATGAAAACCCATTTTTTTTATTTTAATATCGTGCACTGAAATATTGTAAACCGTGAAGAAATATTGTAAACCATGAAAACTCTCTTAAAAATATTTTTTTAAACACTATAATGCAGTGAAATCATGTTTTACATTTAATTTTCAATGTGCCAAATTTCAGTTTACTCTCAAAACTCTGAATTGAAAAATAGCTTGAATTTTTAAAAAAACAACTCCCATAGACTATGACATGAACATCTCAGCTTTTGTGCTTTTTTAGCTTATTAAATTTGAATTTGCTATTTTTGCTACAAAAACAAAAAATTTTAATGTTGAAACACATGCCCCTTGGTGCATGCCCTGTTTTTTTAATTTTTTTTATAGTGGATTTTGGATATTTTATTATTCCATATTTTAGCCACCCTCTGGGGGTTACGTAATAACAGTAATAAGCAGCCGTAGTTGTCAGCAGTAGGCGCAGTAATCAACAGTAACCAGTAACAAGCTAAAGAAACACCACCCTAGCATGAACATAGGAACGGATCATGGGTATACTTGTTTTAAGAATTGTCCCATAATTGTATTGTACAGATATAGGTGTGGGGTCACCAGTTATCCCATAATTATTAATAATTAATTTTCAATCTATAAGCCTGGGTATGGTTCATGCATTCACAGAAACTGAAACTTTGAGGACAAGGTTATTTTAATCCTTTAAAACTTTGTTTCCAACTAACCAACTTTTTGTTGTGTTTGGCAATGTCTTCTTAAAGAAGGACGAGTATGGGATCTATTATTCAAAATGTTATTTACTTTATCATTATTCCTTATTATTATCCAAAATTCTTGGGCCTGGGATTTTCTGCATAAGGTGTGAGACACACTGCCTAAATGTTCACCTGAGGAAAACATGCAACAGCCCTACACTGTTTGTACTGTTTAAATTAAACATCAAGTTTGCCAAGCATGTACTTGTAACACATGGCAAACATTGTGGGGTAAAGTTCGATGTCAGTCTGATTTACAGCACCCTATTATAAAAAATAAATACACTGGAGAGTTATTTGTGGGGATCTGACAATGTGAATGAATCATGTCCATGTTCATTGAACTAGGACACCTGATGGGCAGGGCCCATTAAAGCTTTGGTGAGCTTGACATTATACAGTACTTTAAAATCTCTTCATAGGAAGTTAAAACAAACCTTTAATATGTTACCACCAACATGGATTTTTGCATGTCAGTTGTTAAGTATAGGGCACAGTTTTATTATTAGGGTAGAGAAAAAAACAAATCAGTCAGAAGATGAGTTTGTTTAGATAGAAAACCATGGGAAATTGTGTTCCTGTATTTGAAGCTTTCTGTATAACAAGTTTCTAGATAGCAGATTCCATATCTGTATGAATGCATTTCTGTTTTTGGTATATATAATTCTACTGCTGTCATGACATTCAACAACCTTGGTAAGTCATTTCCTTCTCCAGATACCTTAACCTAACCCTTTCGTGTATTTATTTTATCTCTATATTGCTTCCTGTGTCCCTTTCTCTAATTTAATGAAACATCAAGACTTATTGAAAAACTGCACAAATGCTAATTTAAATAGTATACTCGCCCTTCTTCCCATGTCACTTCAAAGGCTTTCAAACTATCAAAGATTTCCATCTATATAATAGAATAAAATGTTGAAGTGGGTAAATCATTCAGACTTTTGAATTGCCAATACATAGGTTGCTCAAAATGCATGGAAATTATTAATTTCACATTACTCCACCAATGTCGTACAATCATTTCATGAAAAGAGATTTTTAAGTAATCTATTCAAAATGAATACAGCCACGAAATAATTGAAAAAGCAACAGCTTCAGGTAAATTTAATATGCTTATATAATCTGGGCATATTCCATAAAGATGTTAATGTCAGCAAAAAAGCGGTAACTGTACATTAATGCCTTCATAGCTAAAGAAGTATATTGTACCCTTTGTCCTGTATAACTGTTTTGTTAAACATCAGTGGGGGTCACTGGGCAAATTTGCCCATGGGCAGTAACCCATTGCAACCAATCACATTGCTGCATTCATTGTTCTACTTGCAGCTGGCTTTTAAAAGCTAATCACTGATTGGTTGCTATAGGTAACTGCCCATGGGCAAATTTGCCCAGTGTTGATAAATGAACCCCAATAGTATGTTGGAATTCCCTAAATGTTTAGCAAACTGAATCGATGCTGAAGTTATCCCTTCTTCTGCCAAATGCAGGGTCAGACTGGGGGGACTGGGGCCCACGTGGGCTAATGCCCCAGGGCCCCCCTCCAGCCCATCCTGCCAAGCTGTGCCGCTCCTGGGCACAGCTCAAAGTATGCGTGAAAATATTTTGCTGCAACCTCCATCAAGGGGGTCACAGCATTAAGTAGCAAATCTGGATGCGGATCTGGGGCCAGTGGGGCCCACAAGAGCTGGGGGCCATTGGTTGTCCCGCCAGCCCAGTCCAACCCTGGCCATATGTACTGCAATGGTTTACATTTTGCAATGATAAAGCAGCTACAGTAGCTTGAAAGCAAGATCATTATCAGTTCAAAATAGTGTCTATTAAGAAGTTAGACATCATTCTGCATTTTTTCTAAAGCGATAGATTCCTTATTTTCCCTTTCAGTTAGAAATTTAGAAACTAGTATTAAAAGAAAAGCCAAATACAGAAATGAGATCAATTATTAACAAGTCTGTTATCCAGAAAACTCCAAATTACAAAGGCCATTACCATTTTAATCAAATAATTTAAATTAGTATGATACAGTAGTCACGGTTTAGATAATTTTCCTAAGAAAGTTATCTTCAGTTCATTATAAGTAAAAATTCTTAAAGGGGAACTAAACCTTAAAAAATTAATATGGCTAAAAATGGCATATTTTATATAATGACCTTATTGCACAAGCCTAAAGTTTTAGCTTCTCAATAGCAGCAATCATCCAGGACTTCAAATGTCTCACAGGGGGTAACCATCTTGGAAAATGTCTGCAACACTCATATGCTCAGTGGGCTCTGAACAGCTGTTGAGAAGCTAAGCTTCGGGGTCATCACAAATTATCAAGCAGAAAATGACGTTTGTCTGTAATATAAGCTGATGCTAAAGGGCTGAGAGTTTTTGGATACAATCCAGGGACAAGTCTCTGGGAGACTGAGGTATGGACTAACTGCCTAAGTGAAACTAAAGCATTACTATAAAGAGCAAGACCTCTGTGGCCAGTGGACCAGTTTACAAGGCTGTTCTGATTAATAAGCGCAGCTTGTATGTTTCTGTTAATTCTGTTATAAGCTATTACTCATCGGAACACTCCTTTGTGAATAAAACATTCTGTTAAAGTTGCCTGAAAGTCCTTGCCTTTCTATGTTGTCAAGTTATTGTTGAGACTATCATTTGAGGGAATTCCCACAATAGATAGTTGCATAATTAATAAAAACAATTAAATAAAAATGTACACAGTTTTTTTTCTGAGTAGTAGATGCCTGTATATTGGCTTGTTGATTTTATGAATACTAAATATGAAATAAACTCTGATGGGGTTATGTAATATAAGGCACTAAATTTGCCCAGGAGCAGTAATTCATAGTAACCAATCAGAAGCTAGAATGTAGCAGTCACCTGTTTAAAAGCAAAGATACTATTGGTTGCTATGGGCTACTGCTCCTGGTCAAACTTAGTGCTTTTTATTGCATTTGGGGGTAAGTGGTCTATTTAATAATAGTCAAAAAATTTTCATGAATTAGATTTTTTATCTAAAACGTGTGGATCTTTTTTCTCTAGAACACTTCAGCAAGCAAAAGCAGCAGAGGTCCCTGGAAGTCAATAGGAGTTGTGCTGATCCTGTTTGACCTTTACTTTGCCATTTAGACTTGTAGAACTGAAGAAAGACTTGAAGAAACTACCATTTTTTGGTGATGGAAAAAAAATCACAGTAGATACTAGAAATTGTCATGATACTCCTCTTACAAATGAATCTACTGTATAATCCCCTCTGGCAAAGGCATTTTGATCAAAGTATGAAAAGTGAATTTTAACACCCCAAAAGCTTTGCTTGCAAGTGTGCTGTCAACTAAACTGCACTCATTTCAGCAGAGACTGTCACTGTGCCCAGTCTTCATAAAGCTGTGACACTATTCAGTAAGGCTTTTGAGGGTTTCAAGTAAATCTAAATCCTTATTGTACAAACAGATTCCAGCTAAGATATAATTAGTGCTTTTTCAAGGCACAATAATCCTTTTGAGTTTATTTAATGGTTAAATGATTTCACAGAAGGCTTAAAGTATGCAGATCCAAATTATTGAAAAATTCTTTATACAGAAAACCCAGGTCTGAGCATCCTGGCTAACAGGTCCCATACATGTACCTTTACATACTTTAAAAGTCCCTTTATATTTACATAAGCATTGTACACGCCTTTATCTATAGCCATCAGTGTGATTAATAAGATAATTGTACATATTTTTAAAATACCCCAATTTACTTTATGTTTTTATTTAATTGTCAAGAGCAAGGGTAGATCAGGGGGGAAAAGTTTTTGATTGTAATCTGAACTACATGTCATGCCTATATTAATGCCACATCAAGTTTCAGCCTATGAAACTCAATTTGAGCTGGATTTATCATGCCAAATGGCATGAAAACATAAAGAATTGATTGACAACTGTATTATTTTTAATGTGAATTTTTCCATCCTTCTCATGACACATTGATTATGAGATGGTGGTTTTGGCAAAGGGGCTTGTCACTCATACAGATGTGGAATGGAATCTCAGGAACAAACATGCTGGCAAAATCAATGTGCAATCCAGGAGTTTTGTGAAGCTTAGCCACCCATGAACGGCAGACTTGTCAGGAGATTGAATCACTAAATAAAAAACATATTTGCATGCTCCTGCATGGAATATTATGCTGGCATCTGGGTTGTCTATGAAAACACTCTTGTTATTTTTCCAGATCAATCAACAGGGTTTTAATTAAGTCATAAAACGTAGAATAAATGTATCCAAAGCAGTGGAACTGCTAGAAGTTACAGCAGAATCTTATTAGAACTGATTAGAAACTTTGGGAAATGGATCTGCTTCATTAATATACAATATGTTGAAATTGTAATTCACTAGGGGGCCCTTCTGAACTCTACCACACCACATAGTAGTAGCAAGTAATGATATTGAAAGATTGTTAACTCTTTAATAACAATTTGAAAGCAAATTATCCTTCTCTTGTCTAAAAACGAAAGGATCCATTTGACTTAATTACCGTTACAGTTATTTTCCTGATTATTCTGTTAATGCTTATACACTTTTTTTTAGAGAACTCAGAAAATGGAGCAACATATTCTGACATGATGTCATTTGGCTAATCTAAGATGAAAGACCTTTGAGACCTTTACATTTCTAAAGATATTTTTTTGACTTTCTTAAGATTAATTGGTTTCCTATTTGTACATCCTGGACCGTACCATGTAAGCCTTTAATCTCTTATACAGAATATGTTTGTGCAAAAATATATCTGACGTTGTTGGTTAAAAAAACAGATACAATGACTGAGCCAATATTCTGAATACTTTATGTAACTCTTTTATGGTACTTCTACAAAACTGCTCTCCAAGGTAGAACACCTTCACATTAGGACTCTTGCCTTAGCTGGACCTTCAGAGAAGTATTGGAGAAAGGTTCTTAAAGCTAAAGCTAAGCTATAACACTCAACACATTCACCCTCAAAAGTAGTGGGAGTAACTCCAATCCCCATTCTCTCCACACACCTGTGCACTTCCCACCCTGCCTCCACCCACTCCCCATCCTCCCTCAGCCCATTCCCCACCCCATGCTGACCTGCACTCCCCTTCCCCACTGCAGGTAAGAGTGCGGCTGGGGAGGGGATTTTTTTCTTGTTAGCTATAGAGGAGGCCGATGGGCGGCCAGGGTCTGTTTCCTCTATAGTTACACCACTGCTCAAAAGAGGCAAGAGCACCACAGGATCTTAACCAAAGAATTTAGTTTCATTAAACAAAATGGTACACCAGAGGGCATAATATCACACATCTCACCATGTTCACATTACACGTGTTTGCTTCTTGTGTACCATATTTCTCAAAGGGTGTTCCAATGGCTCACCCGTGTCCCTACCTTTGAATCCCTACAAATTAGTGAGTGTCACCAGGGGGAACTACCATATGCTAAGTCTCCTGGTTAAAACACAAGGCCGCTATTACTGACTAGCCTTGTCTTTCACACATTTTTAGAGTGTTCTCTAACAGCTTCTCTGCTAACACTATCTTTACCTCATTTCCAGGGTCGTTATTCACCAGTTCACTAAGGCATGGGGTACCTGTGGGTACTGAGGCCTACTATCCCTGGCTCACAATCAACAGAGCCCTGGCACCAGAATCATGTGCTCCCTCCCCTATATCCCCTTGTGCCCTGTCCATCAAAAGGTAACAAAAACCAAAATCACTGCCCCAGGCCATATGGAAACAAATCCTTCCCCAGGGCATGGACAAAGTAGGTATGCTTAACTCCTTCACATCCCTTAAATTTAATGTATGTGTAAACATTGCACTAGTTTTGTACAGTTAATAACTTTCAGTCAAAGAAAAAGCTGAAAGTAAGAAAAATAAATTATCGAGTATCAATCAAAGTAAAGGAACAGAATAGAAAATAATGTAAATTTTTTAGTCTGACAGATCTCTTGCCTTTACAAGCTCCTACAGAGTTGGCATGGCAATATATTTATCAAATTGAAAAATAAACACTGTGCCGGGAAGGAGATCCAGTCAAAATTACATTTTTTTTTTATTTGGTTTGATGCATTTCTTACTTGATCTGCCCCTGATTCTTAATAAACACATAGAGCATTTAGACAGCAGAATTCTAAGGCTATTGGCAAAGGGTCTCAATTATTGTTTTCATATGTTTTTGTGGTTTTCTTATGCAGCTCTTGGGCTTTAAGGGTAGAACTACATGGGTGATTTTGGAATGATCCGACGAAACGCTGGCGTCTAGTCGGCTGCACCAAATATAAGGTAAGAAATAGAAATGGTTGCAGTCGCAGCATACATCTGACACAACACGACTGTTGGATGCATGCATCTGCATCTGACAGTCTTGTTGTGTTGGTTGCATGCTGCAACTACATCCGACATTTCTACAACTTACCTTATCTTCGGTGCATCCGACTTGACGCCAGCGTTTTGTTGCGTCTTGACGGTTCATCCTGAAATCTCCCATGTGGTTCTACCCTAAAAAGTAAACTATCAATTGATTGTTAGGGGTTAATTTCCCAAGCAACTGGGAGAACGTTTTGGAAACATAATGGGAGATGAATACAGTAGTTGAAGGTCTGAAAAAAATAGCAATAAAAAATAAAAATAGCAATAAATCTGTTTAATAGTTGCTACGGTCAGGAACCATGAAAATGAAATATCACCTGAAAAGCCACAATAGGAAGACTAATTATTCCCCTTCAACAAGTTTGGGGGGGGGCGGTTTAGGCCTTCAGCATCATTAGTATGTTGATGTTCCTATATATTTCTAAATAAAAATAATTGAATCAAAACCACATAAGGATTATATATGAATTAAAGGAAATGGCTGTGTGTATCTTAAACATTTAGTCAAGCTAGCTAACAAAATACTCCCACAATTATACACTATAGTCTTATGTTTTCATTTGGGGGGCATTTTGTACATATGATATATAAATATATTGTGTAAAGATTTGTCTTCCATTCTAACTGTTTATTATGTCTTCTGTCAGCAGCAAATTATCCTCACAAAAAGAG
Organism: Xenopus borealis; assembly: GCA_024363595.1. Taxonomy (NCBI): domain Eukaryota; kingdom Metazoa; phylum Chordata; class Amphibia; order Anura; family Pipidae; genus Xenopus; species Xenopus borealis. The sequence continues at coordinate 74,629,962 of CM044446.1, read as the reverse complement.
GGTAATTAAACCCCTGGTGAAATAGCTTTGCAGCAAAAGGCTAATTGGTTTGTTACTTAGCAGAAGCATTAAATTCTTAAGCAACAAAGAGGTTCACGATACATTGCAGTACAATACATTAGGGAGCTCTCAATGAGAAAAATCAGCATTCTCATCATTAGAAATACATATGGGAGAGACAGGTGACAAGTGTGCATTTCAAGTGTGACATGATTCAGTGGCAAAGCATTAGCACAAATTACAGTAGAGCTGCATGTAAACAGTATATACTGTAAAAAAGTTGGCGCTATAGAAATACATGTTAATAATAATACTGTAAGCTATAAATAGGTGTGCAGTTGTAGCACAAGCGGGTCAAACTGAGTGGTATAGTGAATTATAAGTAACTTCGCTAATTCACCAACAGTGTCCCTGGCGAAAATTCGCTAGCGAAGTAGATAGACTTGCGCAACTTCACACCCTTACTCCAGGTGAAGTTGCGCACTGACAAAGGGACGTAACTACGCTAATTCACTGAGATGAACATTTTTCTGAAAGTTATCTCTTGCGCTAGACTTTACTTCGCCAGGTCAGACCTGGCGAAGTTCAATACAATAGATAGGAGGTTGGAAAAAAAAAAACTTGAAATTTTTTCTAAGTCCCAAAAAACGCTGGCGTCTTTTACCTTTTGTAGGGCGATAGTCTGAAAAACAGCAAAACATTTTTTGGGGTTACCCTCCTTCCCCCCCTATATTTTCTAACATATGGCAACTCAACTATACAGTGGGAACATGTTTAGGGCAATAGGACAACTTTATTTTATTTATTAAAGGTTTCCTGGGCTTGTGTAGTAGAATGGAGTGGCTGTAACATATACTTCTATTATACTTTCAACTTCGCGCCGTATGCAAATTAGGCATTGCTAACGTAAATGCGCTTTGCCTGGCGAAGTAATGATAGTGCTACTTCGCTACCGTTCGCTGCCCTGAGGGCAAATTTGCATCTTAGTGAATTTGCGTAGCGCTGGTGAAAATTCGCCTGGTGAAGTGCAGCGAACGCCGGCAAAGCTGACACTAGCACATTTCCACGCTTTAGTGAATTTGCTCCTTTGTGTTTGCCATACAAAAATCCTGATTTTGAAACATGATTGTAAAACCCTTTAAGGGTTCGGCCTGTATGCTGTATGGAGCAAACTAATAACAGGTAAAAGGCATGATCTCGTACTATTAAACCAAAACACCCAATCGGTGGTCATCATATATTGTTATGCTTTTTGAAACCAAGTATTTGATTGCTTGTTTTGCATTAGAAGTCCTGGAATTAACCTTACAGCTGTTATTACATTGCTGTAGTGTTCTAGAGACAAATTGGTTCTCTATGCGGCACATAGGGCAAGGTTCTGTTTTGGGTGCCGTATTTTTAACTCACAATGCAGGCATTTATACAAGAATTCCTTGCAGGCACCCAGTAAGTTGGACCCACCACAACTTGCACATTATGCACCCATACAGAAGCAAGGTGCACATGATTTCCCCTGATTTTGTATTGACATGTCATGACTTCTCGTGAGAAGTGGTAATAATGTCATTAGTATCCTATTCCCTTGGCACGGGCTATTAGTGGGATGGCAGGTGAAGGTTGATGGTAGTTCTAGGGTTCCTTTGCATCAATACAACCTATATGTTTAAGCTGGGCAGCTACATATTGTATGCACTGCATGTTGCTCAGTTTTGCAGCCACACTAGCCCTTTGCACTATGAATTTGTCTGTAAATGTCCTTTTATCTGCTATTAGAAAACATACTACTTGAAATACTATAAAACCAATTAAAGCGTTTTAGTTTGTATCTAACAGCCTATATAAGTATATTGTGCCATTAGTCACCAAATTTCTTTTTTGTCAATAAAACAGAAGTATCATGTTCCAAGTAAAAAAGACCAATTCTTCAAACATTTCTATTCTTGTCAGAAAAAATGACTGTTTTACAGAATGTACTTTTAGTTAATGGAAAAGTAATTGCATAGCTGCATAGTGCAAAGCTGTTAATGTAACAAACTAAAACGCCTCATAAAATACAGTTAAATTGTTCAATAACTCACCGTTATTTTAGGCAGCCAATTTAAACTTCATTGTGTTCCTTAAGAAGTAATTTTATGTTACGGTTTATATTAAAAAAATTGATGGCATCTTTCCTAAGAATCGTTAGCACATAAAGTTATGGTTACAGTTAAAGAGAATTGAAATTCTCACTAAATAAATTAGCTAATATTTGTGTTACTTTCCAATCAAAATGTTAAATTCACTTAGTGATTTTTAAGTTTGTTATTCCAAAGGCAGAAATAACTCTTTACAATAAATTATTTTTCTGGAGCTTCTCAAACTACATTTCTCAATGGCTTCAAATGCAGTAACAGCCAAGCTCTGGTAACTAAATGACTAATTTCCAGTAATAGTGCTGGTAAATATACCCATTAAACCCCCCTTGTACCAGTCTTAGTCATAATAAAAGGTTTCAAATACATTTCTGCCTCCATATAATGCATCCAGCAATGGCAAGCAATCTGGGACACTACAGCTATTATTGAACTCCCATTTGGAATTTGAGTTCAATAAGACAACAGATTGGGCTCCCCCCCCAGCATACTACTATCAGGCTAATAACAGAAATCACAGGCTTTATGAGCAGGTGATGTTGGTAGTAAGTCATGCTCTGTAAATGATGGAGGTGGCACCAAATAAGTATCTTGTCTTTGAGGGCAGTGTGATTTTGTTTATTTATTGAAAAATTTCTCCGACCACAAAAAAGCAAGTGGTGCACACAATGATGATTGTAAACCCCCCAGCAGCTGAAATACTGTATAACTACACTGGTATTTACTAAACTCTGAATGCAGAAAATCTGAAAATTTTGTTTTTTGAAGTATAAAATCAGAAAAGTGAAAAAATCACAAACATTTTTGAATTTATTTTACCCCTAGGATGGAAAAAGTCAGAATCTGAAAATCCAGCATCTCAGACCCACCGAGGTTCCATTTAAATCAATGGGTAATAATGTATTCTACTGTAAACATCTGATCTGGTAAGATCTGCTGATATGCATTAGTAGGTCAAATAGTCCTTATCTGCATTTAATCTGCAGGATTTCAAATTCACTCCCTATCATAAATGTAAAGGCAAGGGTGGGTGGTCTCAAGAAATAAAACTTACATTCCCCTAATTAGTCATCCACCTGCACAAAATTGTTAGAATATAAAAGTAATGCCCTGAGCTATTAGCTTTAATCCCCTCAAATAGTTGTGTGCCTTTCAACAAAGCTGTGCTGCCCTCATCTACTATTTAATTGCAGCTCGTAAATGTTCAGCAATATACAGTACAGAAGCACAAGGCTCTGGCTTTTCAGCTTCGCATTTGTTGTAAACTTGGTATTTCATTAATTGCTAATATCATTGTAACATTCTTTTATTCAGCTCAAGGACAGAACGAGTGGTAATGGACAAGGCCAGAAGAGAGTAGAGAATGAATAGTTACCCACAGCTACAGTATAGGCATCAGTGTATGGATCTATATGCACAATAGAAGAAGAAAACACTTATGTTGTGATTTACTCATCACAGTGATTAATGACTAGATAACATTAATAGTTTGAACTACGAGCTTTGGCTAACATGTTAAGGGGACAACATTGGATTTTGATTTTCAACTTTCATCTGTCAATGTACAACATTAGCTGATATTCTTAGGGAATCTTTCCTAAGAGACAGAAAAGGATGACCATGTGCCTTTATGGGACAGGGAACTCAAAACCTATATAAGCATTTAGAAATTATTTATAATTATACCTCAATTAAAAGGCAAGCATTTTGCAAGCAACTGCTGGTTTTGTTCAAAGATCATTATTTAATCAAGTTGTGGTCTTCATCCATTATTTCTCACTCTGGTTGAAATGCATTACACTTCAAATTATATTTAATTTTATGGATCTTGTGCAATGTGTCTGTAGTGATATTGCACCTTGAGATCATAGCATATCACTGAAACAGGTTCATCCACAATAATAAAGCAGACATTTCATACAACAAATGACGTTGAGGCTTCCTACTGGTTAGAGGCCTCTCAGGCCCCTCTCAGATGACAATAAGTGAATAATTGTCTAGCTTTTAAATAACACTTTGGATTTGATTTACAGTAGACTTGAAGTGTCAGCCACTGAGTCACTGTGCTCAGTGCATAACCATATAAATGTTAATGTAATTTTACAACTTAGAAATGCGTAGAAAAACCTTTTGAACTCACAAATGTTAATCTGGAGAAATACTCATTTTCTGAAGAGGAACAATGAAAAATTACATTTCTTAGTTTGGGAATTTCTCCATCAGACAATCATGCTGTGCAGAATATTGTATAATTATCTATAAAATGTTTCTTCATCAATTGAAAAATCAGCACACAACACAGCCTTCATAAAGTATCAAATGTAATTTTTAAGGGATACTCAGAGTCTATCCAGTAAGTTGCTTTGAGTGGAGAATTTACTTTTAAATATATTGTAGCATTACAGAAGTTAAACATTTTAAAAGAAATACATCAAACCAATATAATGACGTTATGGTGATTCATCAATTTAAATCAATAAACATGAAAGCTCAGTTTCCGTAAGGTGAATAATGTGATCAAGTATTCATTACTAGAACTTCATGTATCTGAGAATCTATTCTCCATTCCAGGGCTCAGAGACATAACTTTCTAGCTGAAAACCTTTTGGAACAGCGACTTTTGCTAAAGGCAGCTGCAGTCACCTCATACATCAAACTGATATGAAGGTATGGTGATTAATCAAGGGAAATCGATGAACACGAAAGTTCAGTCTTCTTAAGAAGAATAATGCAATCAAATACATATTTAGTGCTATTCATACAAGGACATTCTGAGAACCAAGCCTACATATGTGAACTTTCATTCTGAACACATGAAATTCACTCTGGCAGTGGAAGTTGTTCACGAAACCAATATATTGAGATTATGGTAAATTATTTGGACGTTATATTAAAATGTATATCATTAATATACTGTCACAGAGATCAAGATAGGCAGATAGATGTTCACCAGACCAGGTCAATATTTGCTTTTGTAAATTGAACTAGACAGCTCTGGGCTGTAGTAGTTACCTACAGTACTGTCAGTTAAACCTTACTCCTTTAGCTTTTTGCTTTTATTGCACAAACTACATGTAGATAGCAACTGGAAACTAGATCAATGGTTCCCAGATGGTGAAGCTAATTCCATTAAGATGGGTGGGCTTGGACTGAAGGCTTATTGGCATAATAATTGTGGAGAATGTCAATTTCTTCTCCTAGCCCCGCCTTAGGGCCAGTTAGGGTTAGATTTGGAGTTTGTATTGTATCAATGAACTTTACCTCCAGTTTGAACCAGCTTGAACTAAAAAAATATCTTGGTACTGATAGCTTTAGGGTACTGAGAGCTTTAGGCTAAGTCCAGACGGGGAGATTCGGGGGCGATCCGTCGCCGGGCGACTTTTTGCCGCGACGGATCGCCCCCGAATCTCCCGGAATAGGTAGGCATTGGCGCTGCTTCAAAGCGCCGGCGCGTGTTCACACGCGGCGGCGCGATTTTCAAAAGCGCTCCAAATTGCCTCGCCAGGCAATTTGGAGCGCTTTTGAAATCTGGATCGGAAAGATAAGCTTTTCTCATTAAACTGAACCTGGCCTTTTGTGCGGAGCACTTATATTCCCAGATAATAGTTTCATATCCAGTAACCACAGGCCAGACACTAGAACTTCTCAAGCACTATTGTTTGAGGTTCACAAATTTGTATGTAAAATGGAGAGTAGCGCTACAGATGCCTATAAAAATATATTTTAGGAGTCTAGAGTGTAACACACTATTTACCATATCAAAGCATTACTAATAAGCAAATTATATAAATATAAACCTGAATAAAAAATAAAGGGTATACTCACATCCTAAGGCTGCAACACATGTAATGATATCCCTGCAGTTAAGCTTATTAACAAGATAAACTTTGTGTTGACGGCAGTATACCAGTAAATGGAAAAACTGTGATCCAGGAATTCTGAAATTGTAGTTCAACCTCAACATTTTTAAGACTCTGGGGCACTTGAGATTAGAAATGAGATTGGAAAGGTGGTGACCCCAGTTCCCCTTCCAATGAGCTGTTGAGAAGAAAATGCATGCCAGGAATATTGTGGAAAAGCTGATGTCCAATAATTTCTGGATTTATGCTAATTGCCCATGACTTTACTAAAAGGTTCATAGCCATGACAGAACCGGTGTCATTGAACTTGAAAATACTGGGTGCAAAAGAGCAAGCCATTGTGTCTTCTTCCCCTTAAAAAGAGTGACCTGTAATTCCCTGTATTGTGTGCTGTATAATACCTTTATTGTGTGCCCTACAATTCCCTTTATTGTGTACCCTATAATTTCTTCTACTGTATTTGCTAAGTTACTAATAAAGACAACCAAACTGTAGTGATGGGCGAATCTACCCAGTTTCGCTTCGGCGAAAAATTCACAAATTTCCAGCGAAATTCGCGAATTGGCGAAAAAATTCGCGAAACAAGTCGCGGCACATTTTTGACGCGCGTCGTGTCAACTTCGCCGCGTTGCGTTGTTTTCGTCTTGTCGTTTTCAATGAGCGTCGTGTTGTTTTTGTTGCGTCGCCAGGTGAATTTATTCTCCAGCGGTAAATCGCGGGAATTCGCCGTGAATTTGCCCATCACTACCAAACTGGATTTCCCCAGTCTTTCCCCAGTCATTCAAATGTGTTTTTTTACCCATTCGAATAGATGGATGGAGTGTCAGGGTTAGCAACCAGACGGTTGCTAACCCTTTGTCCCCAGACACAGGGGACAAAGTAAAATTTAAATTTAGCCATTGGAAACAGCTCAAGAGATCACTTACATGTTGTAAACACAGCACAAAACAAATTTCTTATTCTACCAAATAGAAAGTTATTTCTATTATTTGCAAGTACCAAAAATTAACAACATGGTTCAGTAATATAAGCAATCGGTTTCTTGGTGTTTTTTAAGGCCTCACAATTGTCTGGATTTTATTGTAGATTCCCACACATAGAACAACTACAATCTGATTACAATTTCTTTTTGTGTTCTTATTTTACTAATACATAAAAAGTATGACATTGATTATTAAATTCTGATGCTAATTGCACGGGCTGAGCTTTCTGAGCTACCATGTACCAATAATCTGAATTACATACTAATAAGCCTTATATTGTGATATTTAGGGGCAGATTTATCACGCGTCAAAAAAAGTTCAAAATTCAAATTAAAAAAGACCAACGTTTTCAATCAAATAGGTCTGTATTCAGCTGAATTTAAATAATTTGAATCAAAGTAATAGCTAATTTGATCGAATTCAATTCGAAGTTTTTCCCAATTCAAAGTCTACCAATTGACGCCAAATAGGTTCTAGGAGGTAGATAACCCCAAGGTAACCGATCCAGAATAACCCTAGTGTCGCTAAAGGGAAATCCCATGACTCATGGAGGCAGGTTGAATGCCCTGGAGAGATGCTAAGAGTCACCCATGAAACCTATGTTTTCATCCACCTGTAAGGGGCATATTTATATGTGTGGAGTCCATAAAACTACATATCTGAACTCCCTAAGTAAAGTTGACCTTAGGACTGGAGAGGTCCTATGGATGTTCCAGTAAGTATCAGAAGGGATTCTAATCCACTAGAACCCTGCTGGGTCATAAGTATCAGAAGTGGCACAGCAATGTGAAACTGAGAACAAGCAAGGTTAATAAAGGTGTTGCATCTGGAATTTACCCGGACAGAGAGCCCTGTGAGAATGTACAATAGATCCAATTCTCAACTAGTATAAATGTAAATCCCCTTAGTCTAGGAAACAATGTGACAAAACAGACACCTCCAAACCTCCTGATTGAGGCTATGCAGACTTGCAGGACAGATACTTAACTATCACCAATTCATTTAGGATAAAATGAATAAGGCTGACAGCTGTAGGAGAATCCAGTCTTACTGTAATAATTGCCACCCTCTCACATAAGGGAGTTGTGTGTTGCAGTATGAAGTAATAGAACAGGTAGAAACACCAGTATGTAACTGAGGAGGCAGGTTCTGATAATGCTGGTGGTTCAAGAAGGCACTGACTTAGAGGAAAAATTAGATGCGTGTATCTGCTGTCTAATCAGTGACCTGTCTGGTAGGAAGAACAGCCAGACCTGTATTCTACAAAACCACTAAGTAGGGAAATAGAAAATTGAAGAAACAACAGACAAAAAAGTCTGCATAATGGATACATTAGAAACCTAGCCTTCAGGCCACAAAAATGTTTTGTTTGTTGGCAGCCTAAGCAAAATACTCCTAATCTGGGCAGTCCTAATTGTAACCTGAACAAAGTCATCTCTATTGTCTAACAAACACCTTCAGGATTCCTATAGCCTGAAAGCCTTTGGTCTGAAATATAGACCCTAGGCATGTGCCCAGCTTTATTTAAGAGAAGACCCAACACTTCCTAGTGGTCTGATGTCTATGTGTACCCATATATCCTGACGCTAAACTTATCAGTAGTAAGTGTCCATGTAGAACCCTGGGAAGAAGCCCCCTATCTAGCTGTAGGAGGCACTAAGGAGCCACCCCAGATGGGTAGAAATAGCTATAGGGTTACTTCATCACACAAGGAGAACAGTATTCCGTGTTCTTCTTAAACTCTGTCAAAGTTAGAACTTCTAGTCCTGTACTATATACATATATACATACATATCTGCAAACCAAGATGGGCACAGGTTGCACCCCTAAAATTAGTCAGATGACCTGGGTGCTCTAATAGAAATTATGGATAGGAGTTCAAAGTACAATCTGTTGAGTGCAAATATAGGCTTATCAAGCCAACCTTTCAATTCCACACAGGAACCTTTCTCAAGGACAAAAAGGCCCTATCTATATGCACATCCCTACGCACACCAAATATTCAAATATATATACATATTTTTATATATATATATATATATATATATATATATATATATTTATATACTTCCTTCTTTGGCCCACTTATAGATGCACCTATCTATATTGCTTGGAAGGCTCAGTTGTATTATGGAGTTTAATTATTAGATGGAAATGCGTTCTGAAGGCACTAGAATCCCCCTGCAGGGTGTGGGTCATGGTACTAGCATGTATTAACCGTGTGATTATTACACAAATTTGCTTTCAATTTTTACGTTAATCCTATTTCAGTGAATAGTAAGTAGTTTCAAGACCACAAATTGATTCAAGTGGATAGATACTTGAGGGGATTTGACAAAGAATATGGTGCACTTCCCCATGGTTTCCAAAAATAAAAATGAGTTGCAACAAAAGTGTTCCTTCTCCAGTCTCCCAAAAATGTGCATTATATGAATGAAAAACAGATGGTCACATCCAATTTTATTTGCTTTTTTAGCGTACATTTAATTGCAGATGCATTTATATATGAAGTGCAACATACAAAGGAACAACTGCAATGGAAAAGTGATGTCATCAAGCAGTGTTTTAAGTTCACTGCTATACTAAAGGGGACCTGTCACCCTATAAAAATAATTCCAAATCCTATGATTGTATGTTAGCAATATTTGATTGACAGCTGAGAGTTTCAAAGAGTTTATGACAACATTGGATGTTTTTATAAAAAACAGAATTTAGGCTTCCTGATTAACTTGAAAAGGACTTTTATTATACAACTTTTTATGTTTGGGTGACAGGTCCCCTTTAAGGAATTTTCCATCTTTCTAAACTATCTTTTTTATTACAATGAAATAACAAAGATGAATGTTGTTCATGTTTTACCAATGATTTTATTTACAGTATTCACTGTGTTTAATCAATTGATTTTAGCTTTTCTTGTACCAAACCAAATATCTGTTTCTTTGAAATCAAAACCAAAAGCCCCACACCCTTGCAGCTTAAACCATTGAATTCATGAATGAGTTATCAGTAATCATTCTTCTCAATTGAAATCCACCGATTGTTAGCATGGGGCACATCTGTAGTTTTAACACACAACCTTCAGACAAGACTATCTTTTTTCAGGGTTGAAAATATCCTTTTCAGAAACACAAAGATATTCCAGGACCTCCATAATGAGGTAGATTGGAAAAGAATTTAGATTCGTTAGGTCAACATTAATGGATTCCCCAATAAAAAAATGTTTCTGTTGAGCTGTTAATATCAACATTAATAGTAGCCTGCAGCACTTTCATTAGAAAAATATCTCTACTAGGGCATGATTTAGCTGTAAATTCTACAGCCCTTGGCAACCTTGACTGACCAAAGGACCTGGAGATGGCACAACCCAAACATTAATGGACTGCTAATATTTATATATTTGTGAAGGTTATCTCTTTAGAAATTATCACAGAAGCATTAAAGCTTTTAAATGTTAATGTCAAATGAAAGTGCTCTATTTTCTATTATCTTATTTTTTTTCTACTTTTCTGTACCAGTTTTCATCCTGGAATCATCTATATTTGATTATTTCTTAAGCTTTTCTGTGGGAGAATGAGTACAAGCAAAGACAGTTGGAACTTCTGGAAAGTGTTTTAACAAGAGTTCCATTAACAAAGGGTTTTGCATAAGGGAAAGACCTAGCTTGTGCAACTTTGCACAGAGTTCACATTTCAGAGTTGAGCCATTAGGAAGTTTAAAGGAAAACTGCCAGGATGGTCAAACAAAAGGTGAATTCATTTCAGTAGGTAGCCTTAAAGGAAAATTCAACCTGTAAGGGGAAAAACTCTTCCCCATACCCTGTGTAGGCCCCCCTCTCTCCTCCTGGCCTACCTGCCCCCCCGGGCAAATGTCCCTAACTTGTTACTTACACCTCCTTCCAGGTCCTTTCCAGTGGAGCTCCATCTTGTCTCTTTCACTCTTCATCCTGTACTGACTGGCATTTTTGGCACATGTGCAGTAGGAGGAATCCGCTCCACCCAAAGTGCTTGCACATATACTACACATGGTTTAATGCTTCAGTTACATGAATCATATCCAGGTCCAGCCCCTGTGGATTCTGTCAATGCCAGAGGGACTGCTGTAAGCTGTTACAGTCGCTAGTGATGAGTGAATTTTTTTTACTAGTCACGGATTTGTGGCAAAATTGCATTTTGGCATCTCAGAATTTTTTCGCAAAACTGCTGCAGAAATTTGACACAAGTAATTTGCTGCAACAAAATGTTACCGCAAGAAAAAACCCATTGACTGTAATGCATTTGGAGTGAGGAAAATAAATTCTTGCACATAAAAAAGTATGTCACCTATTGACTTAAATGAATTTCTCAATTTTTTGTGTAAGGGATAGAGGAACAGATTCTCTCATAATTAGGCCTATTTTGAATCTCTCTCTCAGTCAGTGTCTGACTCAAGAAGTAGCTGTAACCTATGGCCTGAGCAATGAATGTGTACCCATAGTAGTGTGGTAGTGTGAGTTTGTTCTTGTCCTTAACTGAAGGGGAGGCAACAGTCTCTTTGGACTCCACCTGATGCTGGAGGTGCATGTGCTGGGGAGCCTGGAGAATAAGGCTCCAATAAGATGACTTAGTGCCCTAAAGGAGGTTAACCCCTTAGTGAAGGCGGGGAAACAGGATCGCCTTGAGTGAGGCATAGAATTTGTATAGAACAGACTAGGAGCTGTAGAAATTAGCTTAGTCTGCAAACTACTGGAGTTACAAAGAAAAAAATGTCTTTAAATTACAGGTGTTTTCACTGTGGACTAAACCACACATGGAAAGCAAAATATTCTCTTTCCCTAGAAATGTTTCATTTAGATTGTAGGCATACTCTAAATATTGTATGACCTGTCTGACTTATCTGCAGATAAATATTATATTTACGTAGAAACCACAGTTCAGATTCTTGAAGTATCTGTTGGTGAAAAATCTAATTAAGTTCTGCTTGCTTTTGAAAACTGGACATGGATGATGCAAATAAGTCTACACAGGAAACTGCATTCTCTGCAAAATAGAAAGTTCACATTGCCGGCAGAATTTATTTAGCAACAACAACAATATGCTAGTGATGTTTTCTCTAATTAACCTTTCCTTTTATATTCAGGGGCAAGGTGCTCCATTAAACAAGGGAGGCTTTTACTAGTCTGTACATCCCTTTGTTAAGTATAACTAAAAAATACTTGTTTGGCACACCAGACTATACAGTAAATTCTAAAGATGCTAAGAAGCCTGTTCTTGCTAATGCTATCCCACTAAGGTACAAAAGCTACACTGCCACTTACTTGAGCCCTCATTCATGGGGCCCCTGTGCCCAATTTCCAGTGAGGCTTAACTTATGAACTTATGCATTTAGGCTTTTCCTTTATTGAAGCATCCTCTTGCCCCAAGCCTTCCAGGGTACACATTACCATCAATAAGAAATAACCCTTATTTAACTTCCTCTCTGACTTCCATGCACACTAATTATACTTATGTAGTGATATCAGATTATAACTGTTTACGAATGTCTTCCTCAGTAGACTTGCATTCAAAAGGAATTTACAATCCCTGTGCTACATTCATTTGCCTTGGGAATTAAAATCAGTTGGTCATTGTCTTTTACAATTTATGTGGTTTACAGAAAATCCTTCCTTTGAGTATTTGGCAAATACACAATTTATTAAGATCAGCCATTGCCTACAATAAAAGCACAAACGTATTGGCTCCACCTGGGTTTGGTAAACTAAAAGAGTTAATATAATGTGTTTATGAACATAAAGGTTTATGGTAAATCAGGCTTTTTATCCACCTGCGCAGAAACTCACGGAGAAAAAATCTGATCCAATCGGATTTACTACCATCTGCTCCATGATGTAAGTGCACACACACACATGGACTGGATTTCAGCATGAAATGCATACTTCTGTACTTCTATGCTGAAATCTGCTCTGTAGTGTCCACGGTGAGAACACTTACAGCAAGGAGCAGATGGAAGTGGATCCAATTAAAGTGACTTTTTCAATGCCTGTGTTTCTATGTGGGTTAGGAAACAGCCTGGTGTGCCGTTAGCCTAAGAGGAAATGTACAATTTGTAATTTTTTAGGGCTTTTCCCTACCTGTAGTGGCAATGCAATGGACCAATTATGTGTGAATTGTGTACTTGTGTTTTGTAATTTGCACCATAATTATCATGTACTGTTTGTTTGCAAACATTGCAAAATTCCATATGGACTTCATATCAGATTGCTGCTCATTTTATAAACCTAAGAATGTCATACCAAGGTTGTAATTTATTTAAAAACTATTTTGTAATATCTACTATGCTACTTTCAGTGATTCTAGATAGCAATAGCAGCTTTTGAATTGTCACAGGTAAACATCTTCTTTATTATTGACTTTTCTTACATAACAAAATTGGTGCAAAGAGCACAAATTGCATGGTTCTTGTAAGGTGTATTTAACACCTTTATTATGTAGTATCAAATTGCTCAATTCCCTGTATGGGCCCTGGGGTCATCCCATATATATGTCATTGCCTGTTGCTGATGAACACTTTAGAACTCTTTAGAAATAATGATGGTTTCATAAATATACTTGAATCCACTCACCAACCCTCATCTCCTTTCTTAAAGAATTTCTGAACTTGATCTCCCAGGCACAGGAGTACATGGCATATATATTATGCATGTGACAACCAATCCATGATTTTTCTTGGCTGCAATGGATATAAAACACTTATTGAGACACTTGGAAAACAAGTGAAAAACATTTCAAATTTGAGTACTACGCCATAGGGAGATTTAGAGGCAGGTTTGCAAAGGATGATCAATGACGCATCAATTAATATTGATTCATTGCAAATTCTGAATTTATTATGGGTAATACTCAATCTGGTTGAATTGCATTTGATTCAGAATGAGTCAGAATGGCTCATTATAAATCAATCTAGCTCCGAAAGATCATCTAGGAAAGTGCATGTCATTGATATCGCTATTGATCAAATGCGATGAAGAAATCCTTTTTAAGATATTGACACCTTATGAACAATGATAAATAATAAATTTTTTCAAAATGATTGACCTGGTGGATCAAATTAATCTGAATTCTAGCAGTCCCTGAAAGATTGCTAATATGATTAATGATAAAAAAAATATATAAGGTCCAACCAAAGATCTTAAGGGCACCATGGCAGTGAGATAGCAAAGTCTGCTGCATCCCTGAATAATAGCACGTATCATACCTGCATCATTTTAGTAACCCAATGCAACCAGACCAGATCTACCATCTAGTTTCTCTATTTTTGTCTAACTCCAATGGGGTTATTTATTAAAGTCTAAATGCTAAAAACTCAAAAAAGTTTTTCTTAACATACCCAGAGGCTGCAAATCCAAATTCAAAACCCCAAAATCTCAGGCCAGGGAAGTTGTATATAAGTCAATGGGAGAGGTCCATATCCTATTTAGTAGTTTCTGTGCTCTGAGCTGGAATTAGCCAGAAAACTGACTATTTCAGACTTTTTGGGCAAAAATCTGAAAAATTTTAACATTTCAGGAAAAAGCCCAAAAAATCATCTGACTCAGGAAAAAAAACTCAGTATGTTTTTTTCATACAATTTTTTTGGCCATTACCCTGGACTGATTAATTTGTGCTTTTTAAATAATAAATAAGGTCAAATCATGGATTCTAGTTTGGTCTGTCTTTTTTTAAATTCCAAAATCAGAAAAATTTGGATTTTCATAAATAACCCTCCAAATGTCAATGGGTGTTTTTTCTTGTGGCAATGTTTTTTCAAAATGTATTACTCAATTGGCATTTTTTCTAAAGTTTTTCCTTACTTTACATTACAGTCAATGGCCATTTTTGCTTGAGTTGTCACAGCAATTTTTTCTCCTAATGCATACAAGTCAATTAGAATATTTCTCAACTTATTTCTCAATCTAAATGCATTAAAGTCATTGGGTGTTTTTTTCTCTAATCACTATCTGCAGCTGATTTATGGTATAACATTAAACATTGGGAGGAGGCATGGCCAACCATCTAACTGCATGGTCGCGGGCTCAAGTAGACATGATCCACCAGGCGTGCCCAAACGAAAGCGTGCCCCCCACTGCAGGGATCCCCGGCGCCCAGGGAGCAACTATACATAAGAGGCAATGAGTGACCCTAGAACCCAAAGGGCCCCTTATACAACGTCCCCCGGCACCTCAATATAAAACATTAAACATTGCTTGGCTACTACAAAGTAAACTATGCAGTTATTTAGACATACATTTTATTGGGTTCATGTTAAACATAGTTGTTTATGATATCAGTAGATACAGTTACCCAGGAATGAGACACGATGAAGTTTACTATTAAAACAACTAAATAAATATAAAGTTGAAAAGAATAGTTTGAAGGAAATCTAAATAAAATATGGAATCTTTCAAACATTACAAATTCCATTCCTCTTAGTTATCACTGACATTGATTAGTTGTATTAACACTAATATTGGTCTCTCTTTCAAGTACACACATTAATACAGCACTCACACCAGCACACACTTGCACTTCTCCTCTCCTCCCCCTTTCCATTTATTCTCCCTGCCCTTCTCTATATTGTTTCCTCCCATTCTGTCTGTCCCATTATCCTCTTTTGCCTTCTTTGTACTCAGGTCAGTTCTCAGGTCAACACTCCAGCAATATAAAACAGAAGCAGTAAACTCTTCAAGTTTTTAAAATGCACCAGATGCTGCCTGAACTGCCAGATAGTCTGAGGGTGTTTATATGACCCAGAGACAATTAATCTGATTTGTCTACAGAGGGCAATACATTTCTATAATATGTATTTTTGTTGAAATAACTTTAACCAATTGCCTTTGTAATTAGCTCTGTTTTCAGTCAGTGTCCTCCTGTTATTACTGAGTAAGGTTATTCAATATTTAATTCACTAAATTGAATATAATCCAATAAAATAAAAAAGTACATTTCCTTCTACATTTCTCTTTGCAGAATGAAATTATTTCAATATTTAGTTCAATGACCCTAGATTTTATATATACACATATATATATATATATATATATATATATATATAAATATGTGTGTGTACATGTGAGTGTATACACACATTTTATAAACACTTTATATAAACACATGTTATATAAATACATGTGTATATATACATATATATATATATATATATATATATATATGCAAGCTGTAAGTACTAAAATAGTATAAGATTATCCAGCTAAAACAGACTACCAGAAAACCATCTTTAAAAGGAAAACAAATTATGGTAATAGGATAAGGAATCATGACATTCATTGTAGATTCAGAATGAAAACTAGTAAATCTGGACATGAAAATGGAATCTGAATATGGAAATACATCAGTGTTATGAATTGGTAATAATGCTACTGTTCCACTCCAAAAATAGGGTTTGGTACAAAAGTCAAAGTCATATTAAAAAGAACACTTTCACAAATCAGAACTTTTCTATTTTTGTGTGTTGACTTTCTGCCATCTGTCCACACCAGTTTAAGATGAGTTTGATATGTTGTGAGTGCTGAAACAATAAGCGTAGACTGTGAGACTATGTGATACCATAGCAGTAACCCTAGAAGGTATGAACAGATTCTATCATCATTTCAGCAAAGAGTTCATATTTACAACATATTTTGCTCAGTGTCGTAACTACTCCCTGGTGGGCCCGGTACAGTATGGGCACCTGGGCCCCCCTGTCGGGCCCTTACCTCTATAAATCGCATGCTGGAGTGTTTATGGCATGTGTGCTGTAAAATTTCCCCCTACATAACCGCCTGCCATAACCATTATCGTGGCTCTGATGGGCCCCAAGGGGGTGGGGGCCCTGGTGCAATTGCACCCTCTGCACCCCTGGTAGTTACGCCACTGATTTTGCTTCTTCTTTTCCTTCTTAACAATTAAAGAAACTATGAAAACAACATTCGTCTGCAATTGCAATTGTTTTCCAAAACAAAATAACATCAGTATTTCAAACAGTTATTTCTTTGGATAAACTCGCCTCTCTCTCTATCTTTCTCCTTCCCTCCCTCTTAGCAGGACTCTCTAGCCACATTGCACTAATCAGTAATAACTTTTTCACTTGGAGCACATCTGTTGATTGGTGGCATTTGTGTACCAAAATTATCACAGCATATGCCTCCGTGTTTGATGTTGTAGGGAAAGGACAGGGCTGTGTTATTGTTTATTGAAAGAGTTTATGTCTTCTGAAATATAGTTATTATAGCTATAGCATACTGCAGATTTGCTTTTGTGCTGTGGGATGATACTTGTTATTTACAATCGCTACAGTCTCTATCTAAAGTAGAATCTAAAATGAACCAAGTGCAGAAGCATACTTTTATGCATTCTACAGCAGTGATTAAATTCCAGATATTGCTATACTTTAGATGTGGGTATAATCCAGTTATGTAAGGAAATTCTTCCTAAAGTGCTTGATCGTTTGCTTGCCCCTTAACCCTCAGAACTATCATGATTTTTTTTTTCATATGAAAATCTATATGCTATCCATTAAACGCTAGACAGAAAAATCTGTATAAATCAGATTTGCAATTTCAGATTACATTCAGTAGCTTTTACTATCATAAATCAAATTAAGGAATATAGAGAATGTTAGAATAGGAGTGAGTTTTATAGAACATTCCTTTTCGCACTGACCTCATCTACAATAAAAAAAAGGTTGGATAACTTATGGTTGAGGTCACTATACCCAGTTTGATAAAAGCTGCTGGATCCCTTATGGGTCAGTTGGCAACTTGTTTTCCTATCAATGGGGCCTTGCAAATGACATGCCCAGCCAATATCTCTCTGAAAACTGGACACACATGTAGGAACCCATAGGTTTGTGTTTGGCACCTATAGAGTTAAGTCCCCGATCTCTGTTACTAGGCAGAAGGTTATGTTGCAAGTGAATTCTTCTAACCAATAGTTACAGCCCAAAGTGTAATGACGATTTCCTGCGTTACACTGTATCGTGCTGGGAAGGGAGTTGCAGCTTCCTCTTTGACCTCTGGATGTGATCCAGCATGGTGTGCCCAGAGGGGACCTGGGTACAGAAAGGCCTTTACTCTGAAAAGAAGTCAGGGACCAGGCAACCCAGTGAACGAGGTATAGCTAGCCTAGGGGAGTTTGGTGATAGACTCTCTAGGAAGAGTGAGACAGAAAGTTTTAGCAGCATGAGCAGTTGTAGCTCCTTCCTGAGTGCAGGGACCTCAGAGAAGAGGGACTGTGAGGGTTGAGGCTGCTGTACTGGAGCTCCCTGGAGAAAGGGAGGACTGTCAAGGCTTCGGGAGGGTGCAACTGTTCAAAAGTGCTGTACCTGTCTGTGTGACTTCTGTGCTCCTGCTATATGCTCAACTCCTGCATGATTAAACCTGAGGATATTTGTCTCTGACATAATAAACCATTTTTCCTTGTTTGCACCAAGAACCTCCTGACGCCCATCATTTTTGTAAGTTGCATGCACAGTGTCTGGGTGTTGTACACCGTAGAGGGAATGCTTCCACTTAGCGAAGGCCCGGGATCCTGCAGAGAGAGTCCAATGTAGCCCATGCTCATACCAATAGCTGGACATTTTAACTATCTGTGGTCTGGATAGCCCAGATTAGCGTTACACACACATATATGTCAGCTTGCTGATTTCCTCTACCAAAACATCTGCTTGCCTGCAGCATGATGCAGTTGTTGGCCACCATATTTGGTGACCTTGAGCAAAAGGATCTTTATGTAGCTTTATTTAATATTACAGGTAACTTTCGCCCTGGTCAGGCAACCTTTTACTACCTGTAAGGATGAACTGTTCAACCAAAATTTTGCAATCAAAATCAAAACAATAAAAAACTATTTATTTTTTACTGTTTACTTTAAGTAATAAGTGAAATTACCCCATTTCACATTTTGCTGAAAAGTTTTCAAAATGCTGTTTTTAACCAGCAAAACAAAACTCATGGCAAAATTCTAGCACAGATTTATGAAAATTTGAAAGTTGTAACAAATCTATATCGGGTGAAAATTTATCATTTATTTGTAAAAAAAATATATATATACAAGCCAATGGTGAAACAATACGCATAAGAAATATATTTAAGCACAAGATCATTAGGAACAAGGTATTAGTAATGTAAAGATATCTATTATATCTGCTGGACTTAAAAGCTGGATCTTCATAAGGATGGCATTTAGGACTACAGATGGGTGAATAAATTAGCCTGGCATGAATTCTCTGTGAATTTCCGTGTTTCGCGACTTCAAAATTATTTGGACGCGCGTCTGTTGTCTTTAAGCACCAGCTTGGATGCAGGCATCAATTTCTGATTTTCATGAGTTTTCTTGAAAATGTCAGATTTCACAAATTTTTCGTGAAAATGTCAGATTTTCCAGAATTTTTTGTGAAACTCCGATTTTCCGAAATTCGTGCAGTCTTCGGCTAAACAGGAGAAATGCGCTCATCACTATTCAGGACAAAATGGTGCCATTAACAGACTGGTTGTTTTAATAATACTGTACTTCAATGGTTTTACATAGGATAAGGAAAAAAATTAGATTTCAATAGTTCATTCAACTAAAATAAAGTTTCCAAGAAGGTCACAGGCCATGTTAAATTTGCCTTTGTCTCTTTTAGCCAGAAAACGAAAAAAGAGTTTTCTAAGATTTGAGTAGTGAAACACAGAAGTCATTTTGCAATGTTCATCACTGATAAATAATCTGTAGGTATTCATTGGTGCAATAAACAGAAATGATCTGTTGCAGAATTTATGAATGCTTTGGTCACCAAGGACATGCTTAATAAACATATAGGACCCCCAAGAGGTTAAGAAAAACAATCTGAGGTTGGAATTGAACAAACACTGCTCTTCTGCTAAAACTAGGAACTTTAAGTTTATAACCATCATATATCTCGATGTGACATGCTGTTGAAGGTAACAGAATTACTGCGTGTCATAAAACTTTGAGTAGGCATTTGTCCAAATTAATCCTAAGGGTGATGAGCAAAACTAACCTCCTGAGATCATTTGTGACTAATTAATTCCACCCTTCCTTGGAGGGTTTTATGATGTGTGACATATTTTCTCACACAGGTTGGATTACTCCAATCATTTCAAAAGTCACAGTAATTGGAAGTGGCTTAAAGAATGTAAAAAAATTCTGTCCTAAATAGATGCTGTCTTATAAAGGGACCAGGAGGGCACAGGTTCTTGCCTTTTCAAAAGACTCTTAAGGCACTCTCTACATTTGTGTTACCCATCATCATCACAAGAAACTCCTTATACAGACAGAGCCTTTTTTTACGTATTGTTCTGCTCTGAATATTGAGGTGGTTGCACCTGGTTTTTCCATAATGAGATATATCTTCCTGGCAAACACACCCATTTGATAAATAGTGAAGGGGTGGCTTTTGTGACCCACTGCAATTTTAAAAATATAAAGAAAGGCTCAACATATATATCACAAGTACTTCTAACATATGATTAAATTCACATTCCAAATGGTCAGGTTATGTTACAGGTATGGGAACTGTTATCAGAATGCTCGGGACCTGGGGTTGTCCAGTTTCGGGGGTCTTTCCATTACATTGATCTTTATGTTTTGTAAAAATCATTTAAACATTAACATAAAAGCCTCCAATATTGACTATATCTTAGCTGGGATCAAGCAGAATATACTGTTTTATTATTAGTGAAAAAATCATCTTTAAATTTTTGATTTTGTAATTTGATTTGATTATAATGACGTCCATGGGAGATGAACTTCCCATAATTCAGAGCTTTATGGATAATGGACTTCTGGATAACAGATCCCATAAACTCTTGCCACATGGTCTTTATTGATGATATTATGGAATACAAATGCAAATGATAAATCAATATGCTAGCTACAATAGTTTGTGCAAATACAAAATCAGATGAATGTGAAGGGTTTGGGTATGCCTTCATTATGTAGCAACTCATAGCTATTATTATAGCCCTATTGCAGTTCTTGTTTGAATGTTCATGCACTGCATTATTTCTGAAATGTCTAGAACAAAGTGACCAGTGGACTTTATGGTGTGATACCATGAGATTTTCAAATGCTGAAGAATATGGGGCAGGGAATTTTGTAACAGACTATCTGGGTGATCAGCAATCCTTAATAAAGAAACCATATTTCCTTCTTATATCGAAACTTGTTGCTTAAGACAGTGAGCTTTTAATTATTGATTTCACATGAAGTTTCCATGTTGTAGTGTTGTTCTAAATGAGACTGTAGCTTTGGTTCATAATTTAAAAAATGTCAAAAATTGACTTGTTATGGACTATATTTTAGAATAAATAAAACAAAGCCAAACACACTTGACTCTACTGAATATAAATTTGTTTTGAAATTGGGACCATAAAAAATTGCTGCATAAAGCTCTTCAACATGAACAACATGTGTTTTTTTGTGTCTGCCATTAACATGAATAATATTTGCAAACAATTTCAGCTCGTGAACAATAAGTCAGATTCAGTGTTCCATGTGAGAATAAAATTTGCTGGTGTGGACGTAGCGGCACTGGACCTATTTAAATGTTAATGAGAAAGGCTTTCCAAGTGATGGGATTCCTAATGAAAGGGTCCCACTGAAACCTGCCTCCATTCAACTGTTTTATGGGGCAATCTACAAAAAAATCTAGACATCAAGGCAAAATGAGCAATAAGCTTCGTTATAAAGCAATGGAGTCTCCAAATGTGATATGCAACAAGCAATTTTAAATAGAATTCGTTTTGCCTCTTACATGTTTAGGTTTATACACAATATAACCATGTTATCCCAATTGCTTCAAACTATATTCAGTTTTTTGCACATTTCTGCTTATATACTGATATTAATAAACATTATTACTTTTATTATTACATTGTTATTATTATATTATTATTATACTATTATATTATTATTATTATACTATTATTATGAAGTATTTAAAACTACAAATCATCTTGTACAATATAAAAAACTGATTGATACAGGAGGTACAGGGTGCTCTGTAAATTACAGCTCTTAATATGAAGGGCAAGAGATACAAAAGAGATTATTTAGGACATGCAATTGATAGGGTAACTGTAAATGAACCCTTGGTATCATCAAACCCAAAACGATTGTTAAAGGCAGAATCTACAGACATGAAAATGCTATTTCAGTTTGTTCAAATCTCAAAGACAGAGGACATCGTTTAATAACAGGACCAAAGTGCAATAATTTGGAACAGTCTTCCATGATTTCTTCCACAGAATCCAGTCTGACTTTCCAGCAGAAAACAGATGCAAAATTTTGTTAATTGTTAATTGTATAAATCAGCAAAATGTATACAATGCACTTGTGAGAAAATGAGCATCACACAGGCAGGATATACCTGCCACTCAACTGTACTAAAACGTAGAGCACAATGTGCAAAGGGAGCCCTGCTCTTTATGTCTGGTCAGTAGTGATGGGCTAATTTATTCGCCAGGCGTGAATTCACGACAAATTCCTGCGATTAGCCGGCGAATAAATTCGCAAAATGCCAGTGAAAATTTGCCTGCCGAAAATTCACTGGCGTCAAAAAAAAAAACAGTTGCGTGCCTAAAATGACACAACGCATGTAAAAAAACGTGCCGTGACTCGTTTCGCAAATTTTTCACCAATTTGCGAATTTCGCTGGAAATTCGCAAATTTTCGGCGAAGCGAAACGGGATAGATTCGCCCATCACTACTGGTCAGTTAAATGTATCCAGTGTCTCATTCATATTTAGGGGTAACAAGTTAGCCCCAAGAATTCTTACCCACAAGTGCTTTGCATGATGTTGCCCCCGTGGTTCAGTATAGGATGCTAAAAGCCTACAATTACATAATTATTAATAAATAATAAAGATAGCTAGAGCAGTAGCCCACCAAGCCACAAGAGCTATTTTGGAGTGTTTGTAAATGTTATTACTTCCACAGGTCTCCAAAAGCTAAATTTTTATGTACTCTTATGTGATATGGGTTATACCTTGTCCAAAACACCTTGTCCAAAAACAGAACTGAGCATGTGACTTGAATACTAAGAAAATAAAACAGTACAAAACCTAATTTGACATTGTTCTTATTTCACAAGTAAAGCAGGTAATGGGGGCTACATACGGGTTGTGGGCCCCAGTTAATGCCATCTTTACCATTTCCTAAAACTTGCTCATAGCACAGGGCTCCAATGAAAATGTATTTTTGTAGTACAGTCCCCCTGTATAAATAACTTTGTCAAAGTAAGTTATTTATATTAAGGGGGGGGGGGGTAAATCAGTTAAGCGACTATAGAAATTCTCTGTGTTCTTGGTATAAGAAATGGAGAGAAAATAGAGAGGCAAATGACAGGTAGACTAATTTCAATCATCTCCTGCTTCCTGTTTGAGTGTCAGTGAGTGATTGGATCTGCAATTTCATCAGATGTGCGACTATTGGCTTTTGGTGAAGATTTACATTATTATTCTAAGCCCTAAAGGGAAAGGGATTCTGAAAATGGGTTTGGAAATGTTCCTTTCATTAAATTTGAGTCATTTTTCTTGAAATAAAAGGTAATTTTGAGTGGGTGAACATCTGAATGACAAAAACCCCTCAGAAATACCTGATAAGATTTTTCGGCACTGAGAAAAGAAAAACAAATTGTATTTTCCCTGGACTGGCTAAATTACCTCACTGCTGAAATTTATTTGTCAAAATAAGCAGAGATAGAAGGAATGGGAACATTGTATGAAAAAAAGGAAAGTTTTTTTTTTTTTTTTAAAGGCGTTATAGTTGCTGACGATGGGAACAGAATCTTTAACTGTTCAACAAATTCATACTGAATCCTGTCATGGCTTTATGTTTAATTAATACATTACTTGTGCAGACTATTTCTTAACAGTATGAGGTTTTACATTAAGCAGATAAATGACTCATCTCAGGGTAAGGTTACAGGAGCAAATATTCAGTTATGGCTCTTCAGATAAGTAGGGGTGGGAGTAGAATGTGCACATCCTTATCAGCTCATTCACATAGGGACAAAGTAATGCTTTGTAGCTGTAAAAATGGATATTGTTTAGAAAATGTTCTCTTCTGGACAGTGTTATGTCTTAAGATAAGACAAATTATAATTTACTTACATTCAACCATTTTCCACATGAGCTCATGTTATCATAAGCCTAAGAAAGGGGGATCCTGCATGGAAGTTGGAGAAAGAGCTGAAGGAGCTGAGTACAAAGCTGGGTGGGCAAACTTCTCTACATCAGTTCCCTCTATTCCTAAGAAAATTAATGGGTTCTAACCAAAAACCTTATTTATTAGTAAGTAGGACCTATGTTTAAGACTGTAATTTGAAGTAAGACCTGTGGAGCATGGCTAGAACAGTAACTGAAAAGTAGCCAGTGGTTGATTATGGCATGTTGGACCTCTAGGCTACATATACACAGGCCCCCCTTTTGGCTACTGCTTTGTCCAGATGCATGCAGCTCCAGACACTTGTATTCTGAGATCTTGAGTTGCCAGACCTTGCCTGCCTTCTTCTCCAAGCAGGTGTACTGGACTGGATCCAGCAACACAAATAAACCAAAATATTAAAAGAAAATAGAAATGATAAATGAAAAAAGCTAGATGGGCCGATGATCACACTGGGCCCCTAGGATATAGCCTAGGTTAGCCTGTGCCTGTGCATCTGCTCCCGAAAGTGGCATAGCCTTCCATCTGTCAAATCTAGTTACCAAAAGAAAATATGCAAGTTAGAAAGTAGGACCAGTTTCCATAATAGAATTAGTTTTCAAATGGAAAAGACTTGTGAGACTTCTCTACAGTTCCGTTTTGTATTTTAATTTTTTTCTATATTATTGTTAAAGGTTTTGTGAAACCAAGAACACATGTTTTGTTTAAGGGAATGCAATTCTAAACAATTTGTCAATATGAAATATTTATGTATTTTCAGTTATTCAAAGTTAATTGTAAATAGAAAAAAATATAAAGAAGTGAAGCTAGTTTTGACTCTATAACTTTCAGATTCACATGAAAATCATTCAAAAGGTGCAAAAACATTTCTCAACAACATTTATATGTTGTGGTATTTATCACAGCCTTGAGATGACTGAGGGTCAAAGCCATGACAAAGGACCAGTCTATCCATCAATACAAAAAGATGCTATGTTATACCTAATAAGTGAGTGGACATTACATTGAATGTGGCTAATTACTCTTAAAAATTAACCTTAGTTTATACAGTATATGGTAATCCACCAAGGCAGTCTATTTCCCAGCAGGAGGCAGATATACCATATTTATGCTGGTCTCATTTACAGGCTTTAAAAGGCGGAACATAGCACAAGTTCTCCGTCTTACTGATTCAAGGATCTCTCTGCCATCTGTCCCACAATCAAAATTAGTGTAGACTACTCCAGAGAAGGTCTGCCCAACATCTCTCCCACCATTATTATCCATCTATGCATGTTTCACCAATTGTACTTGGGGGCAGATTTACTAAGAGTCGAATTTTGAGGGTTAATTAACCCTCAAATTTTTAACGAATTAAAACCCCTCGAATTCAAATTTTGAATTCGAGGGGTTTTAACGCAATTTGAATTATTGAATTATCAAATATAAAACATTTGATTGGTCAATAAAAACTTTTGAACCAAATTTTTGAACCAAATTGTTCAAATCAAATGATTTTAAGCATTTGATGGAATTTTTTTTATTCGGTCAAAAAAACTTGTAAAAATATATCAAATTTTTTTTTAAACGGCCAGTATTTCGACAATCGAATTTTCTAATTTGACCAATTCGAATCGAATTTTGGGCTATTCAATAGTCGAATAAGCCCAAAATAAATTCAAATTTTGAATTTTTTTAATTCGAATTTGATTAAAATTTTCACTTCAAATCAATTCAAACCTTAGTAAATGTGCTCCTTGGGTTCCTCAGGTGTCCAAAGGTGGGTGGGTGTGTGTAAGTACGGAGTGGAATGTCAAATGTCTTAATGCAGATCACATCTATGGAGATTTCTGAAATTTTAATGTACTTTAGCCAAATTAATATTCATAAAAATGTCTTGTGCGTCTATTTATGTGTGTAAAATGGACATGGATTCAGTCCCTTTAAGCCGAAGTTGTCTGTTCATACCTTTGATCTGGGCCCCTGTTTACAAAAAGGTTACAAAATATATACTGTACTATTCGCCATAGTTCCAAGAATATCTAGTACATCAAATAAGTGTTTGCCTAAAATAACAACCTACTGTAAATTACATTTAAACTGGGCTTTCAGGTGTACCTATGAGAGAAAATATGCATTCTCCCTACTCTTCCCTTAATTAAACTTCAGACTGGGTGCCCCTTACACTGCTTCAATTTAGAAACCAGAATAGTGTGCAAGGACAAGAGCTAGTTAGGGAGCACCCTTTTTATCACAGTACTTTTGGTCATATAAACAGTACCTTAAAGTATCACATACAGTAGAAACTCACTTTTATGTTTCCCAATCAATGTAAAATCTGGGAAAAATTAATGGAATGAACGAACATGGGATAACAAATAATCTGCAACAGTAAAATCAGGGTACATAATTCTGCTGTAATATGGAACACATACTGTACATAAAATGTTCTTGAGAAGCATTTCCTGCAAATTATATTGGAAAATTATTGTGTTCCAATTACCTGTAAATAATTTACAGAATATTATATGAAATTTGGTCGCCTATTTTAGCAATTATACATTACCTGCACATTACCTGTGCAGGTTTTCTCTTTATTAAATAGAATGCAGGTTTTTTTTTTTTTACTCACATTGTAACTACACAAATATTAGTGATGGGACAAGGAATGTGTGTACTGTAAGAATCCTTAAGTCATCTTTTTACATAATACTAAGATCTTTATAATCGATTGCTCATTTCAGAACATCAGAAAACCAGACAGAAAGATTACAAGGGATTTCATTTACTCAGCTGTGCCCTCTACATTGCAGAACTGACCCTTTTTTTTTTTAGACAAGAGAAACATGCCATGCCCACCCTCCAGCATATTGACTCTCTCTAAGCTACAACTGCCCTTCTCTTCCATCTGAAAGTGGAAATAATAACCAAGTGAAGGAGAGAATGAACCACTACAGCTATAGAGCTATAGGGTCAAAGGGCACTGAAAGCTTGTGCGGTGGAACATACTGACAGCCTCCTTACTGCTGGTTACTAGTGCAGCTGCTCTCTGATCTTTTTACTGCTAGCTTCTTTGGACACAGTGGGACTGCCTCTGAGTGACACCACAACTTGAGACCTGTCAGCACTCTACTTTTGACTCCAACAGTTGACTCCTTGCACATTCCACACTCCTTTTAGCCCTGCATGTATCTCCTCTGCAATCTTAGGTTTGAAGAGCATTTGCTTGTAAAAACAGATGTCTTTTTCCACTTGTATAATACTAAAGCTGGCCATAGATGCAAAGATCTGCTCGTTTGGCGACATAGTCAAATAATGTCCCACGTATTTCATGCCTTCATCCTATTTTTTGTTACTTTCAAACCATGGCTCCTTAATCATATCATCACGTCTTTTCCATATTATCTCAATAAACATTGGCCCAACGCAACACACATATAAATCATGCCAGGCTCAGTTTAGTCTGTAGTTAGGGGTTATGTAGATTTATGATTTATGTTCAATGGTCAATATTATATTAAGCAACAAGGTTGGGCCATACTACTTTTAGTCTAAAGAGAAATGAATACCTGAATGTTAGTGTCACTTGTCATTTCCTGAGAGAAGATGGTCTTGCATGGACATCATAAACTACATGGATAAAGTATGTTTATTTATAGTGTCTTCACAAATAGATACACATGTAAAAATTCCCTCTATGTTATAGCAGCTTTAAGACAGGGACCAAAATTCCTATTTCAAAAGGGTTGGATTTATATAAGATTGCAAGACTCACATTTGTACCTTGGCATTGTACTGTAAATGTGTATATATGTAAGAAGCAATGACATAGAGGCATGATGGCCTAATATACAGGTCTTTATGGACAGGCAGCTGGATATTTGTTTTAATGAGGAGAAGAAGAATTTAAGTAAACATCCATCCCATTCAAATGAAAACAAATTATTAAAGGGGTAGTCATTCAATGCATCATATTAATGCACTCAATATGTAGCTGTGCATATTTTTGTGTAAATAAACATAACGTATTTACACAAATGAAGCATGAAATGGAATAAGTAGCTGAAGGATTATACCGACAACATGGACATGATATAATTGAAAGATGACCATACCAGCAACATACACCAGAATGCTGCACATATTTGTGGTTAGAAATGTATTTAAGCTATGAGGGGAGAGATTTAATGGGGAAAACACAGCTGGATGCAGACAGAAAAAGAAGAGAGCTTGCAGCAAACTGTGAAATCATAAGGGAGCTGCCAGACATGCATGTTAGGCATTTTTTATTCATTTATTTATTTTTAAATTCAGCCTATGTCTAATTTGATGTTTAACAGCATCTAATGCCTTTGCCATTGTTTTTCTCTAGGTAAGCTTTTTTTTAGACACTTGAAAGTTATTTCTTGGAAAAAATAAATATAGGAGACAAATTAAAAAATAATAACCCTCAACTGCATATTATTATAGAGGACATTTACGACCTCCTGGGCAAAGTTCAAAATAAAATCACAATTCATTCTGTTTTTCATCTCTGTTTCAGACCAGGGTGATATAAAGATAAATAACAATATATTGAAATGTTTTATGGGGGACATCTAAGGGGTCATTTACAACCTCCTGAGCAGCAAAAACTGGGGGCAATGCACCTGGTTTTTTAGCACCTTGCCCACTGTCTTCTGCTAATGCAGAATTGTGACACTTCCCTGCACATTTGGAAGTCCTATATTAATGCTGGGGGAGAGTCACTTAGGCACCCCAGTAGCACTCTAATTTGTGTGTCAGCTGCACAAGTTAGGGAGCAGCAGAGGACAAAGGCTGCAAAGGACCTCTTTTTATTACCACCTGCCCTACAGATTGTTTATCTGATGAGTTGCCTCAACTAGTGATGGGGGAATCTGTGGCGCTTCGCTTCGTGTATAATTTGCAAATTTTCTGTGAAATTCGTAAAACGGCGAAAAATTCACACAACGCAATTTCGTTGCGCAGTATTTTTTTTGACGCGCACTGCAATTTCATAAAACCCATCTTCTATGGGTGTTTTGTTTGTGTCACCTTTTTCCAGTTTTGGGGCTACCAATAAAACATTTTCCCTTACTTTCAAGCTTTTTAGACTGTGATGATAAATGAATATGACATCTTTTGCTTTGTGTCTGAATGTGCTGAATAGCATTGGAGTCAATGAAAAGACCAATTCACCAGCATGTTTTGCTTAGTACACTGCTATACACATGCCCTGGATTGTTAAAGGACTCCCATTTTGCCAGCTTCTTAAAAACATCTGTGATTTTTCAATGCACAGATTGGGCTATTTTGAACTTTTGAAGTTCCTCTTGGCTAGTTTTGGGCTGGTTTTGTAGCTGACTTTGGCTGGTTTTGAAAATTACACCTGGCAACCCTGTTGTCAACTTTTTTTCAGTTTTGGACAGGCCCGGACTGGCAATCTGTAGGTTCTGGCAAGTGCCAGAGGGGCTGCTTTCAGGTGCCATAGAACAATTTATTGGGCTGATGGGGCCTGTTTGAAATTTGTATTGTCCAATCCCTCCTGGTGGAGGTACCTGATGAGGAACCTGAGTTCCTCCATTCTCATAATACCAGGTAATGCCATTGCTTTTCTCTTGGAACTCCTACAAGTGGGTAGGGCAATGGGTATTTATATAGGCGATGCCCATCTTTGAATAGCGCACGACGTGCACATGATGCACGCACACACATGCACGTCAAGAATTTCGACACAACATCGCCAGATTTCAACACAGCAGCACCGGATTAGATAAAGAGGTAGGCCTGAAGCCTAAAAAATTACCCAGAAAATGTATTGAAAGCCACATACTTTTTGAGAAAGGACGTCAGAGGCCGGAAACATGTTGTGTCTAACAGTCTATTAAATAATCACTAGCAGTAAAGCTGCGTTTGAGTGCTTTCCTCCTTCTCTTCAAAATTCTGATTATTTGGATGTCGGTGCATCTGTTAACGAGGATTGAAGCATTCTCTCTTTGTTGCAGACTCTATTAACTCTTTATAATTTTTAGTAGCTTGGCAGACCCCGTCCAGAAGAAATTGGACAAGCTTCTAGCAGTAGTAGCACCAACATAGAATTAAAATTACACTTAGAAGAGAGCACAAAAAATTACCCAGAAAATGCGACATTATTAGAAGCCACATCATTTTTTGGAACCTTGGCTGATCCCACTCAGAAGAACTATGTGGCACATAATTTCATGAATCTGCTATTGAATTGAGTGTCCCGAAAATCCATCATATTGTTTTAGTGGCACGTTTCACATAATGCAAACTGCGACCCAGAGCCACATGCTGCTGTGGCACTTGCTGCTGTTATTGCAGCTGCTGCTGTGATTGCCCGGACTGGGCATAGTATGTGGGCTGGGCTGTTGTGGCATTGGAGGATGCCCACGGCCAGCACCACAGCCTCTTCCTCTACCTCCCCTCCCTATCCCACCCTTCTTCCCACCGCCACCACCACCCAGACCCCTACCCCCTCTCCCATGGCCTGTCATATTAGGCACAACTAAACCTGAAAAAATAAATGAATAAGGGAGGGTTTGGATATTTGGGGGAAGGAAAGTAGATACACACACAAGTACAGACAGACAAAGACAGGTAGTCCTAACAAGGGCTATTGTGGGGTAAGCAGGCAAGCAGAAGAGGGAAAACAGTAAACTGAAATCCACAACCTCCATTTGCACTGAAAAAAAAAGTGCACTAAACTAACTCCACTAGCTGAATAAAACTCAAATCTCTCTCTCTCTCTCTCTCTCTCTCTCTCTCTCTCTCTCTCAAACCTGCTCTCTCTAACTTGCCAATGGCCGCATCTGCATCTCCTTATATAGTCAGTGGGAGGGCTCACATCTGATTGGCTGCTGTTGTCGAGCGCCCTTTTTTCGGGATTGTTGAGCGTCGGAAAAAAATTTTTCGGCCTTCCCTAATTGCAACCATTCACCCAGGTTGAAATGCACATGCATAAACACTAATAGATTTAATGCATTCTTATGCCAATACATTATTGTATGCATGTATTGTAAGGTTACCAGAACATTTGAAAAATCAGGGTCACCTCTGGAGCGGCCTGCACCCCCGCCCCCCCCCCCCTGTGGCCGCCTACCTGCTGTGTCTGCTTACCATGTGTAAGATTTAAATGGTATTACTACAGAGATTAACTGGCCCCTACATTATTTAAACCTCAAATTCAGACTAATCCCCTGCATTGTAACACTTCTATTGTTCACACTAGTGATGAGCAAATTTGTCCCGTTTCGCTTTGCCGAAAAATGCGCGAATTTCTGATTTTTTCATCAGCAAATTTTCACGTGTGATTCAAAATACGGGAATTGCCCGCTAATTCATTCCTGGTGAATAAATTCGCCCATCACTATTTCATACCCCTAAAGCCATGTACTGTTCACACCTGAGACCTAGACTGGAACTGCCCACATTGCTCACCTGTTAACACTTTATACAAAATGCTAATGGGGTACCTGCCCGTGTGTGCCCTACTCTGCCTGTGTGTGCCCTACTCTGCCTGTGTGTGACATGCTCTGCCTGTGTGTGACATGCTCTGCCTGTGTGTGACATGCTCTGCCTGTTTGCCCTACCCTGCCTGTGTGTGCCCAGCTCAGCCTGTGTGTGCCCTGCTCTGCCTGTGGAACTTAAGCCTGACATGACAACTTTTTTCACATATGAGTGATGCAGTGAGCAGTGACACCTGCAGTGAGCACCAACCATTTTTTTTTTTGGTGTGCTACCACAATAAATGTAAGCATGGTTGTATGGTAGCATGGGCATGGTCTAAAAACAGGGAGTGGTCAACACTGGCTTCCATTATCGGCCCTCCACTATGTAGGCCAGAGAAATTTCAGCCCTCGGTAACACAGAAGTTGGACAGCACTGTTTTAGAGGCATCCCCATTTATAGTAAGGTTGAATTTATCGGTACAAGTGTATTGTCTTTCTCTTTGTGCTGCACTGTGTAGAGCAAGAAAAGAAAGCTATTGTTAGACTACAATTTCCAGCTAAAGGCTCTTGGGGACCCAGGGCATTGCAGTTCAATGGTCAGAGAGTCTCTGGGTGTTGTATTTAATATAAAATATGTGCTAGTGGCTTATATGTAGTGTATAACCATGGGCTTTGTTGTTTTCAAGGACAATAGCAGACACATCAAATAGCACAGGTCAAGTCATATTGAAAGTCAACCCTAACGATTGCACATTATATTGATTGAAGATCTTAGCACAAAAATCAGGGTTACTGATCAATTCTAGTTTTAACATGACTGGGCCTATAACAAGAACTCCACTAAATTGCCCTTAACTGGGAAATGAACTGGAAAGATCCCCAGTGGTAAATTAACATTTTCAGCCCATTTCAGAGCAATTTTACAACAAATTTCAGTTTAGCGCTAGAGTGAATCCTTTAAGTGACCCACTTTGCTCATTCGCTGTTATAATCTCTCAGTGTATTCACCTGCAACTATGAAGTCTGTGTGTTTCCTACTGTGACTGCTGTACATGTGCTGAAAGCCAGGAAACTCCCTGATTAATCGCATACTACTCCATTGCTCTACACAGAATCTTTCTCTCTGTATGAGAAAAGGTGTTGATGGTAAAGTAAAACACAGTTTCTTTGCTTTTATATATAACTATGTGTAGTCAGAGGTGAGTTTGAATGCATTCTATGTCATGGTGGGCTGTGGGCATATACATTTATGGGTTAGTTTAAAAACTTTTAAATTGAGTAAGGGTATACTAGATTTAAATGTTCTCTGTGTTTAATTGTGGTTACACAAGGCAAGATATAGTAGACATAGGAATATGTGCTTTACATTTCTAATTTTCAGCTAAATAAAGTGCAGTTGCAATGTATTGTGCACTGGAGGATACTGTATGCACACCTTTGTTATTAAGGCATAAGGTACAATTGCATTATTGGAGGAACAACAAGGCAATGGAAACTTAAACTGGTACCTGTTTTGCACTTTTTTACATATACAGTAAAAACATGCGTGTAAAACACATTCACAAACTTTGATTTTGTTTGTCCCCTTATAATGACTTTTACTATCTCCCCCCTCCCCGATTCTGAATGTTTTTCTTCATATCAAGCTATGACAGATTTAAATGGAGTCTTCTTTGCTTCTGGCCATATCCCCCAGTAATATGAGAACACAGCCACACACAGGGTGCCCTCCCTAGAGCATTGTTTCTGACAAAGCAGTTTACAAGTTTATAAGACTTCACCTTTTCTTTTAAAGATTTTGAAAAAGGGAAAGTCACATTGGTCACTGTAAAAAAAAAACAGCAAAACCTACAATAAATGTAACATGCTAACATCAGTCTCTACCTGGCCTCTCTCAGGTCAGCTTTGCAGCAAAAAGATCATCTCATTCAGCTAGAGATTGGAACAAGAGGGAAACCCTGATAACCATGAGCTTCATTGGCTGCCAATGCATTGTTCATCTGATAGCTCTGTAGGGTCCTGTCCCCACATATGATCCCTCAGTAAATTCATTAGTGGCCCACCAAGTGGGTTGTCAAAATAAAGCAAAGGTATTCTTTGGTGACATACATCCTTTTAAAACCTCAATTTGATGTTATGTGCACACAGATTATCACTTGAAAAGTCATCATGCATTTGGGATATATATTATGTTTGAACAATTGCTTTAATCTTCCCTGCACCAGAGCAAGCCTCAGCACAGTTAATTATCTTCTTACAAAGCTGGGTGTGTGATGTGTCATTGTATTTAACTGGTTTGGTGACTAAGCACAGGATGGGAAAGGTAACATTGTAGCTGTCATATATGATGTCCTGTGATGTCAGCTCTCAAAATGAAAGAACATTGAGGTTTTAATCCATTTCCGTGGTATGGTTCCTTTTTTTAATTCTTCTGTTTAGTCTAGAATTGCTCAAAACAAGACTTGCCTGAGATGATATGTAGCTGACCGTAGGGAGCAAAAGGCCAAGGAATCAACAATGAGATTTACACAAATGTTAATAAAATAGGTAAAAAAAATTAACAAACACAAAAATTATGTATATCCTAAAATACCAACAATCTCCTGCCAAAGGCAATAAGCACTA
The DNA here is from genome assembly GCA_024363595.1 of Xenopus borealis. Taxonomy (NCBI): domain Eukaryota; kingdom Metazoa; phylum Chordata; class Amphibia; order Anura; family Pipidae; genus Xenopus; species Xenopus borealis. The sequence continues at coordinate 74,595,731 of CM044446.1, read as the reverse complement.
TGGCAATAGCTGATTTCAGAAACAGTTGTTTAAACAGATAATAGGTTAAGCCTTTGTAATCTTAGTGCTTTAAGCAGGTATATCCCACATTCAAATGGTTCACAGAGGCATTGCAGAGAATTCTTAAGCCAACACGTATATGAACATTCTAAAGTTGGTTCCAAATCAATGAAGTGGGAGATGCAAACAACATTTCAATGCCAGCATCCACCTCTAAGCAGATGGCACTGGCTGGAAGCCGGCAGTGCTAATTCTGGTCACTGAAACTTTAGACGCCAAACGAGACGCCAGGAAATTTTCACCGGGCAAATTTTTGCAGGTGTTTTGCGAATTTATTCAATCGCAGGAATTCACCGCAAATTTGTGCCAGGCGAATAAATTCTCCCATCACTAGCCATTATAGTATTTCGCTGAAGGCTCAGGATGCCATTAATCCAGCCCTGAATGTATTTAGACATTTGCAATATGCACTTTGTATGTATATAACCTCCTAATTTTTATGACAAAAAATGTACAAAAAAAATTTGTAATCTGGTTGACCTCTTTTAATACGTTATAAACTAGCTAATTATAAGCAACTTTTCAATTGGCCTCCATACAAATGTATTTTATGTTATTGCTACTTTTTATTACTCATCTTTCTATTCAGGCCCTTTCCTATTCATATTCCAGTTACTTATTCAAATAAATGCATGGTTGCTAGGGTAATTGCACTGCTGTGCTCGTCTTGGCGTTTTGGGCAACTTCTCATTGTGTACAAAGTTTCGCAAATGAGACAGGTATTTGCATGAGGTTGTTGTGCATGAAAATACTCTTGATAGTAACTTAAATCTGCAATTTTCCAAACTGTTTTGTGAATATTTTCTCCACCACCATGGTCGTGGTTTAACTGAAATGCAGAGTTTGCATAAATATTTGCATTCATATTGCGAAGAAAATGCTGTTTGCAAAACTCTTATCCAGCTTTATAAATATAACCATGCACTTGAAAAATATACACATTGTGCAAACCATTCTGCTCTGTGTGAAGCTTATAAATTAGCCCCAAAGTGCGCTAAAAGTGTGTTAAGAATGTGTCTACTAGAACATGAAGACATCAAGTTCACAAGTGGTTCTGTAGCCATGAATATCACTGTAAAATGTGCTGGTATTTTCTGCCAGTAATCACTGCTGTGAGGCGACACCATGCAACCATTTTTTAAACGCCCTATCTCACAAGGAAATTGGTAGCTGCTATTGGTAGCTGGCTAGAAATAGATTTAAATTTTTTATGTTCAGCCATAATAGGTTTTGACCCCACTATAAAAATGTTTCAACCAGCTTCAAATAGCAGCAATTAATCTTCATGTGTGACATAAGCCTTAGGGATATTTTATTTTACTGACCGGTTGAAAAAAGTCAAATTTTGTTACACAACTTATTGACCAATTCCTACATGTTTTCTGGAATGAGGATTATTTTGGAATTTGTCATGGAGGCCACGTTCTAAATTTGTCCCAGGTTGGTTATGTGCTTCTTTTGTTTTTTTGTTTGTTTATTTTTTTAACCTGCAACATATTTACACCCTCAGACCAACAGCTCAAGTAATGCAGTTGCCAGGTCTGTACACATGCCTGTGCATGTACAGTGAACAAGGTAAAGAAATGGGTTACACTGAAACATGTAACACCCTACAATGAAGTCATGCTGACTGTGCATAGTGCCCAGGTTTAAGCTCACATTTGCCCTATTTGCTGCATATTCTGTAACAAGCTGATGAAACTGCTTTGCAGTGTGTTTGATTCAGACAGTACCATCCAACCCAGTGGGGGTCATTTATCAACGCTGGGCAAATTTGCCCATGGGCAGTAACCCATGGCAACCAATCAGATTGCTGCATTCATTGTTCTACTTGCAGCTGGCTTTAAAAAGCTAATCACTAATTGGTTGCTATATTTGCCCAGTGTTGATAAATGAGCCCCCTCCAAAACAATCTATATAATGCTGTATGTCATCATCATTAGCTCCTTAAAGCCCTGTGTACCTAGAGTTATGGCTATAAAGTAGTCTGGGGTAGTAGTGGGTGGGAAACATGGCCACTGAGATGTGGCACCAGCAACATTTTTCCTTCTGCATGAATCAATTGTCATGAATTTGAGCTTCACACACATGGGCGTAATTCTGTAGTTGCTTGTACAAATATTTTTAGTCTCAATGCCTTTGGGAGTTTTACTTTGAAAGCAGCAAGTAAGTTGCAGGTAAAACTTAGATCCTTTTGTAAAATGTATAATGAAGCAAGAGAATTCTTAATGAATCAAAGGCAAGTTAAGTGTAGGACTGGCCATACTGGGGATGACTTTAACGTAGTTGACCAGCTTAAAGTGATAATGTCATGTGAAAACATGTTTTTTTCAAAACACATCAGTTAATATTGCTACTCCAGGAGACTTCTGCACCGAAATCCAATTCTCAAAAGAGAAAACAGATTTTGAAATCTGACATGAGGCTAGACATATTGTCAGTTTCCCAGGTGCCCCCAGCACTTTAGGATGGAACTATGTTCTGGCAGGTTGTTATTTCTCCTACATAATGTGACTGAATCAGTCTCAGTGGGACCTGGATTTTACTATTGAATGTTCTATCTACCAGGCAGATGTTATCTTGTGTTACCTTGCCATTGTTCTGTTGTTAGGCTGCTGGGGGCACCTGGGAAACTCCAAATTGCAGCATAGCAGTAAAGAGTGACTAAAGTTTATCAGAGCACAAGTCACATGACTGGGGGCAGCTGGGAAACTAACAATATGTCTAGCCCTATATCAGATTTCAAAATTGAATATAAAATAATCTGTTTGCACTATTAACTGATGCATTTCGAAAAAAACGTGTTTTTTCATGACAGTATTCATTTAAATATATAGCAATATATGGACAAACAATCCTTGTTTTGTTTAATGGGTAAGACATTATTAGTAGCTTAAGACACAAAATGTCCTTTATATATTGGCAATGGGTTGAGTGCAGAGGACCTCAAGCTGGCTGTTTTTATATTGGCCAGAGCATAGCACCTATTGTTTTTCTTTGAGTGTCACATTTATGATGATAAGAGTATTGGAGCTGGGCATATTAACCTTCAACTTTTAATTTCTTGTATTGTATGTATGTATTGTACGTATGTATAAGTATAAGAGAGGAAGGAAGGAAGGATGGAACATCCCAAGACAAGGCAACAATTAAGTGTAGATATTTTACCTAATATTTATATATCTGCTAGATATCTGCTATACATCTGCTATATAACCATTATATCCCTTTTATACTTTAAGAAGCTTCATTATGCTTGGGGCAGCTTTCTGTGAGTTCTGTATCATTCAGAGGCCAGTTGAATTGAATATACAGTACTTGCATTTATTTTCAGACTCAACTAATGTTACTTGTTGCATTTGCTAAAATGCTTTTTTATACCAGAACATAAGAACGCATTAGAACATAATATCAGACTAACAACAGAAAGTATTGCACAAGCGCACTCACCACTGCTGTGTAAAAAAGGTTCTACTTGTTAAATATTTGATGTTTAAAAAATCCTGAATATGTCTTTTTTAAGCTTCTATTGGTTTTACCTCTTCTCAGTCTCAGTAATTCAAATGAATATAAATTGAAAAGAAATTCTGAAATGACCCCCTGTTTTGGCTAATTCTGTTAATGTTAGTATATAATTATAACAATATAATTGGAATCATGGGGTAAATACAATGACTTAAGGTGGCCATAGACAGGGAGATCCGCTCGTTTGGCGATGTTGCCATATGAGTGGATCACTCCCCAATATGCCCACATTGAGGTGGGCGATATTGGGCCGATCCAATCATGGGCCCTAAGGTCTAATGAGAGACCATTATCCCAGTCAATTAGAATGACCTTTTACCAGACTTAATGCAAATGACTGTGCCCAGAGCTTTTACAAACTAATGAGAATACAGCCAGATTCATCTCAAAATTCTGTCCATGTCAATTCCCACAATTTTAACCTTAAACTCTAGATAGACAAACTTGGGAACTACAGCTCCCAGCATACCCTGATGATGGAAGCTGTAGTTTTACAGACTGCTTAGACCAAACAATAATTTAATAAAATGCCTGGATCTGTTGAACAGATAAACACACAGCAAGGAGCCCAGCCTATTACCAAATGTAAATATGTACTCAGGAAAGATATCACTCTAAATCCTTGCCAAGATCCTGACGTGTTTGCTTTATCTGGCAAGCTTTTACACTTCCACCTTTAAAGCCAGACTAGGCCAGGATAAAAATCCCTACAGTCTCCTCTGAGAATGAACATGTCAAGTAGCTAAGACTGTGACATTTACACTTGTCAGAGAGGAACGCTGCTTATGCAGAATTCTGGGAGTAGAAAATTTACTAGAACAATAGTATAGAAAATGACTGGGAGAACAAAGCAGACTTGATAGAATGAAATAGTGTCAGAACTCGAAAATTGCCCAATTTTCAATATTGTACAAATATATTTCAAGGGAGATTCTCACCCCCCCCCCCAACTTCAGCTATTCATTGGTTTGATTGGGATTAGGATCTGAAGTTAAAAAAAAATACAAGGTTGTGAGATACATTATAAGTTTTAGCTTTCATGTAAATATAGCATGCATATTCTGGTTAATGACCCATGCAACTAGTGTGCTATTTGTCTCCCCCTTCCCACCCTGATGACATCTATAGTAAATATGTGTACAAATTCAAAGCTCCATCCATCTAAAGTCTGTTGATACGGGTCTGGATGAGCTCAAAATATTATTCACACACATTATATAACAAGCCACAAATATTTCTGTATAAAAAGCTCTGTAACCCTGTAACGGCCATTAGAAGAGATACCGTAAATTTGCCTCTTCTGCCTTCAAAATTACCATGGACTGTTTGGGTTCCTGCAATTGCCCCTACCCCAAACATCAAAGAGATCAGAAGCAGTTTTGATGAAAGCACTATGAAGAAGGTGCAGGACTTTAGAGCTCATATAATAATGTAGGAGGTGCAGTGCAAAGAGCCACAAAATTGTGTCCACCCCAATAATATTAAGAAAGGCACATGTTCCTTTGTACTTGCATCAAAATTCCTGCTGCGCCTACCTTCTTGAATGACACCTTCCTTTTGCATATTGAGCCAAAACATGCACCTGACTTGTCCCTAATACACTGGACACTATTCATTTTTCTACTGACACAAATTTTACATGCACATTGCCACAATAGGTTCATGCACGCATCCTGGACACATTAGTCAATCGCACCCAAGTTGAGCTGCACACTATTTTGCTGCCACACAACATTAAATTGGAACACTGCATTGTGGATAGGAAAAATATTTTTTGAAGCAGGCATCGAAAAAATGGACGCCGGCAAATTTTCGCCAGGCAAAAGTTTACTGGCATTTTGTGAATTTATTTGCCTGCGGCAAATCGGACATCACTATGTAAAACCTAATAAGCAAATGTAATGAGCAAATGATTAGGGAAACACTAGGGGGCTGACTTTCTTACAAACATGGTAATTTTTTCTAATGTCCTTGTGCTTGAACTAGTTATGTATTTTTATGGAAGCCTGGGTGTTTGACAGGCCAAACAGGTGCAGGCACAGTGAATCCAAAGACTATGACCCCTGCTGAGCCAGGAATCCTGAAGGAAAGCCCAGGGACAATAACTGGACCTTCAGCCAATTAAGAATACAAGGTAGCACAGTGAGGCAAAGACTTTACACCAATGCCCTTGTGTCTCTCATTATACCTTCATATAATCCTCCAATCGCTTTCAGCAGCTTGCCAAGAGCAGATTAATCTGCACCGCCTCATAGGAAAACTGTGCCAAGAAAATGTACCACAACATAAAGCTTGCCTTTTACAACTTAAGATGCTTCTAATGGCTTACTCCTATCTGCTCACTGGCACCTTCAGGTACTTGCAAAGTATCAATAAAGCATTTCATACAGAAATAATGTATTATTTAGTGTTAGTGCTCCTTCTAATCAAGTACAAAACTGAAAAGCAAACCTTCTATGCTTCATGCCCATTTTAAAAAGGCCCCAGGCAAATGTATATTGAGTCTTCTATTATATAAATCTTAATAATAATAGAATACGCCATAACATTCTGAACTGCAGACTGCAATACTGCATTCAAATCAACATGGTTTCTTTTCTATTTTTTTTTAATTGTACTAACCAATTATTATTTTATACTGCATCCATGAGACATTGTCTTGATTATTTTTTTTTTAAGCTACACAAAAATACTAAAAATGCATGCTCATAAATTATTTATGGTTGTACAACTGACACCAGATATGCTTGACCTGAGTGACTTCCACTTGTTAGCCCATAGCCTCTCCTCACCGCGTGTTCCTGTATATTATACTATCAGTACCCCAGAGCCAGAAATTATCAGTCATTTGCATTCATTATTTCCATTTTTTTGGGTGTGTGAGTGAAAAAATGTGATGTGTGGAATCTATGGTTTCGAAAGCAAAAATAAAAACAGAAATGCAGCTAGATTTATGTTTGGAACTTGATATGCACACAAGCTAAAAATTGGCAAAAAAAAGTTAACTACATTAAGCAACTAATTTATATATCTGGTTTATTCCCAATAAAATGAGTCAATCAGTATCCATAGCAAAATCCATCCACATTTAGGTCTGCACATCTGTGTTATTGGCACAATTTCAGTTTGAGTCATTGACTTGTCAATCACGACTAATAATATTTTATGATAAACACAATCAGATCAAAGTTGCAGCTTAAAAGGACATTATCAGTCTGTCAGAAGAGAGAGAGTTGCACCCAAATGACTTGGATGGGATTGCTACAAACTGAGGATGACTATGAAGATTCATCCAGGTCATGGTATATCTAATATAAGTAATTCTGAAACAACTGGACTTGCTGAGTAGTCATTGAAGACATTTCACTACTAATCAGAGCAGCTTCCTTAGTTCAACTGACTGTTATGGGAAATTCTCGGCATATAATCTCTTCCAACAATCCAATCACAATGGCCCATTGTAACTCTTCAAAGAGGTGGCATCTGAATTTACAGAGGTGTTGATTCTGTGCAATTACTGTTATAGGATTACCAATGTGTCATGCAACTCCTAGACACACATGTTACTTGTGAGAGTTGCATGAAGTTAGTAGAAGAGTTTATATGCTGAGAACTCCCCATCATTCTATTTATTAAAAGTTCAGAATAAAAAAAAATATGAATGAAAAAATGCACTGAACGATCTCATTAGAAGCTTGCATCGACCACTAATTTAACACAGTTTTGCGTACCTACTGGCTTTAGGGGCTATACTGATTCACATAATACGCATCGTTCTTATTGTGTGTTTGTATTACTTCCACTTTATTTTCAGCTAAGATCTTTTTGTGATCTAATTCCAGGGCCCACTTCAGTGTGGCTTTGATCAAGTTATCTGGATAGCCTCTCTGTAGGAACTTTTGACCCACTGCCTCCAAATCCATTTTCCTTTAGCAAAAATCACTACCTAGGTAAAGAGTTAAGTAGATTGTTTAGAATAATAGCAGTACAACATCACTAACCGGATCAATCACTGTTTTTGTAAAAGATTATATTTCTACATAGCAAATAATTTACTACTAGGTGCAGTAGAGTAATAGAAAACCAACAACATGACATACATGCTGCTGACTCTGTCAGGCCCAGATTTGTGGGGAGGATACAAAGGCCCAGGCTTAGGGTTGCCAAAATTTTAGGAGCAGGGCCAGAACAAGGAGTAGGCAGAGTAGGCACGTGTCTGCCTACCCCAGTCCAGTCTTCAGAGTCTGACTTGCCACTCTTCTTTGCAGAAATGTACGAGGTGAGGGGCTGACTCAGTGGGTCAGTGCACACAGTGGGCAATGTGGCTGGCTGGGTTGACTGGAGTGCCCAGCCAGCTTGGCCCAGTCCTGTTTGGGAGCAACATGACACCCAGCTGCATCCTAAGGAGCACTGGGGACTCAAATGCATTTGTGTGTAAGGAAATAAAAGCTGTTATAAGGATTGTGAGCTATATTTAATGTTTAATAAAACACACTGGTATTATTCAGAACACAGCTATAGATGTTTTGAATGATGGCTGGTAAAATGGAGAATTCCTTTCAGTGAGCTGAACATAAATGCAAGCTTGTAATTTCTCATATTCCTTATAGATTCGTATATCCAAAAGTTTAATTTAGGTGACAGATTTATTTATTAAATTTTTTTATTTTTTTTATGATCAATACAGTCAAATTTGATCAGGGAATTATCCAAACTTGAGTTTTTTTTTCAAAATTTGAATTTGATTTCAAGTTTTATCATGCCCTTCCCCTTTATGAATTCAAATTTGACTATTCCCCACCTCAAACCTGCCAGCATCTTCTGGTGCAGGCGCGCCGCGCTCTTCCCGTATTTAAAGGTGCAGGCGCGATGACGCATGACGTCAGCGCGCAATGGCGCCAAATTTATAATATTTAAAGGGGCATCTGGCCTTTTATAGTTGCCCGTGATAGGTTTAATCCTGGTGCCTTGTACCTGTGCTGTATAGCTTCTGTTTGTTCCTGAATACCTTTTGACCCTGCCTGGCTTTGACTACTCTGATAATCCTGTATCCTGACCTGTGCCTGTATTTGACTACCGATTCTGCCTCATCCTTGCCTGATTGATTACCCGGTTTTGACCATTTGCCTGCCTGACGTTCCGTGCTGTCTGCCTGTCTCGACCCAGCCTGTCTGATCAGGAATCTGCTTACTCCTGTTTGTACCGTGACCTTTGGCCTTTATACCATTGAAAGTCTGGCCAGAAGCCAAAGGCGGTCAAACTACTGGTGAAGCACGAGCCGAGACCAGGGTGCTTGGCATTTGTTCTGGTATTGGGTGCCAACCGTGACAATAAGTCAAAGGGAGAGTTTTAGTGACCAATTTGGAGTTGTTTGTAGCTGATAAAAAACTAGAATCAAGTTTTGAAATTTCGAGTTGATAAAATTTGTCAGCGTTTTACATATTCCATTTTTTAAATAAATAATCCAATATTAAAACAAGTACAATCATTACATTACAAGTACAATCAAATTCATGTGAGTTTAAGAAAACCTCACATGAATTTGAAATTTGACCCTTAATAAATTGCCTCTATATATTAAAGTAACCAGTATTAGATTATCTAATTAATTTAGCTCAGGTTTAGCTCATAAAGGTCCCTCACCATCTGTCCAAATGAAAAACATTGTCAAAGAGTTATTGGCCATGTACCTGGACTCTAAATGGCTTGTGTGGGCTTAATTTGCATTTATATATATATATATATATATATATATATTTACATTCATAGAATCTGCCATCTTAACATGACTCGGCACGACATTCCACAATATCACTGCGACATAAGAAACTATTACATGTAGTCTCCTGTACTAAGTACATTCTTGCAGAAAAAAAGTTAACAGAGGAACTTTAATTATCCAATTTCCTTTTCTAAACATCAGACAGACTCCTTGATAATTCCTACTGCTTGAACTTCCACAATTTGCTCAGTGACCAAGCACAGATTTCTGAACGGAACCTAGTGTAGCCAAAACAAGCACTTTTTGTGCCAGTTTGATTTGATCACTACAAAGGCTAAAAGTTGGGAGATTTTCACCTTTGTAGGACTTTTTTTTATCCACAGATTTGGCACTGGTAATAGGTGTTAGGGAAGCATTACATAACATGTTTCCCTTTAATTGCTACTATATATACATGCCAGAAACACAACACATTTACAGAGGTTTATATTCAGAAATCTCTGAAGAGTTGAATAACTGAGTTTTAAGCAAGCAAAGACTGAGCTTACTCTCTTCTCCATCCAGAAACTATGGGCAAGACTCACTACAGTCAGGAAAACACAGGTGATTACTGCAATAGTACAGTATATCTACTGCAGCTTACAGTACATGAGCTTTCTGTAAAGAAGTGTCTTTATCAGTTACTAATGTTATGCATGAAGTACACATTTTATTACAAAAAACATACATCTCCAACATGTCTTCATGTAATCTTTTCCTATTCATATTTTCCATTAGAATCAAATCAGTTAATACACTAATTTATTTGTCATACAGCAGTAGGAACAGTTGAGATCCCCCGCTGCAATGGACCAGTTAGCAGCAATATTTCCCAACTAGGGCAAATTATAACCAAAAATAAAATGTTTATTATTGTTACTTATTTATATGATCTTTTAATGAATTCTGGGTAGTAGGCTGGATGCCTTTGTGTTTATATTTTAATTGATGCAATTACAATAACGTCTTGAGAACCCAGCACAACTTTAAATTTTCAGTGATAACATAGCCTTAAATTCTATTTCTGCATAGAGCTTTACAGAGGTTAATTTAAGAAAGTAAGCTCTCAAAAGTGAATTTAAGCAGAGGCAGCACTTTTTGATTAACAGTAGCCAAATTCCCACCATCAGTGTAGTTAGTCTCATCCAATTATAAACTATATTTTACATGCATAAAAAATAAGCACCTTCAAGAGCATTCTTACTTTAGTTGATGCTGTGAATCTTTCTACTATACCATGTAAAAATACTTCAGGAGATGCCTGTATTTGTGGCTGATTTCTTAAAGGGATACTGCTATGGCAAAAAAAAAAATTCAAAATGCATCAGTTAATAGTGCTGCTCCAGCAGAATTCTGCACTGAAATCCATTTCTCAAAAGAGCAAACAGATTTTTTATATATATATTTCATTTTGAAATCTGACACGGGGCTAGACATATTGTCAGTTTCCCAGCTGCCCCAAGTCATGTGACTTGTGCTCTGATAAAATTCAATCACTCTTTACTGCTGTACTGCAAGTTGGAGTAATATCAGCCCCTCCATTTTCCCCCCAGCAGCCTAACAACAGAACAATGGGAAGGTAACCAGATAACAGCTCCCTAACACAAGACAACAGCTGCCTTGTTGATCTACGAACAGCACTCAATAGTAAAAACCCATGTGCCACTGCATACTATTCAGTTACATTGAGAAGGAAAAACAACAGCCTGCCAGAAAGCAGTTCCCTCCTAAAGTGCTGGCACAAGTCACATGACCAGGGGCAGCTGGGAAATTGACAAAATGTCTAGCCCCATATCAGACTTCAAAACCGAATATAAAAAAATCTGTTTGCTCTTTTGAGAAATGGATTTCAGTGCAGAATTCTGCTGGAGCAGCACTATTAACGGATGTGTTTTGAAAAAAACATGTTTTCCCATGACAGAATCCCTTTAATGAGATATCATTTATAACATTCCTCCATACCAAGTATAGATAATTTGCATTTCCACTATACACACAATTATGCTCCCAATCCCCAAAATTCCTTTCTAGCTTCTGTGGACTTTAATAATATACATGCAAAAATGCCAATCAATTAATTTCGAATTTTAAGATTTATCTGACCCTTTAAGAACTCAAATTTGACTATTCACCACCTAAGTTCATGTATATGTCAATGGGAGAGGTCCAGGGTCCAATTTGGAAGTTAGAAGCCTTCCTGGCATTCAAACCTGAGTTTAGTCGAATTCAAATTTGAAATTTGTGCGAGTTTTAGAAATTTGATCTTTTTATTAAATAACCCCCCAATAGAATTTCGAGTACATTCAATTTTAAAGGAGTTTTAAAAATGCTAACACGAATTCAAAATTAGACCTTTAATAAACGTTGGGTAGATTGTGGTGCATAAAATATTAGCATCTGTAATACTATTTGCTGCTCCTGTACTTAATTTCCCACAGTACAGAAGCCATCTTGATTCACAATTTGCTTGCCAAGGTAGGAAGCATTGCATTTTATTGTTTCCACCACTATCACAATCTGGCAATATTCTAAGCATTTAGTAAACAAGTCAATTTTGTCTTTAGTAGAACATCCCAATGTATTTTTATTCATTAAAAGTTTCTCGAGGCAGTTTATCGAAGGCAAATGCTCTAGTACTATGGGATTGGCTCCCTTGGAAGACTGAACTTACTGGATAGGGTATCACAATGAGTAACACTAACAAGCTGTTTTATCAGAAAAGAGAAATTGAATGCAAGTTATCATACCACTATAGAGTAATTGACATATGAGGATACAAATACTCTAATTCACTAAGCCAAAAGGAACCCCTATCTGATAGACATGGTGCCTTGGGCATAGAAAAATTGGTTGTCATAATAAATCCAGCCCTTTCTGCCCATTAGGCTATGAAGAGTGGAAAGTCAGCCCCTGCAGTAGTTGCTGTCCTACTAGTGATTTATTAGGAGACAGTTTCAATGTCTGAAGGTCTCTATAGTGTTTGAATACATGAATAAAATAATTTGAAAATAAACAAGGAAGAAATGTGAAAAATATATCCTACAAGGCATTTTCTGGATTCTATTATATATATATATATATATATATATATATAATTTCTCTTGAAATGGGCTGAGGACATGGGCATGGAATGTTAAGATACTGTTGTATTCGGGATAATGATAGTGTGCAACTTTACAGACTAGGAACTCTGCACACTCATTTACTGACAATCAATCATAAGTCTTTCATGGCAAACAAAGTAAACGTTGTCAAGGTGTTATAAAAGTCCTGTTGGACCATTTTAAAGCAATCAGAATGTTAGAGGTTTTTGGATTTTTTTCTTACTTCCTATTGTCTGAAAACCATACATTTTGAGAGGTTTTCATGGTATTCAAAAAATGTTTGATCATTCAGCAATTTTTTCAGTCTTACTATTTTTAATTGGCACTTTTAATAAATACTGTGACAATGAAGGTTTTATAGCTTGTGAGTTTAGTTGTGGTAACAAAAAACACTGAAATCCGACCTTAAATCAGTTTTAGGTGTTTTTTAGCAGTTTCGCTAAATTTTTCAGTGAAGCCAAAATGGACAAATAAACTCATCAGTAGTTAAGGCATATATTCTCCAAGGTAACCACAAGCCACCAAGGCAGGAGATTAAGGCAATATGTAATGTTAGATAGAGTATGTTGACATAAGCAATCACTGGTATGTTTTTGATTGTTTTTTTAATTTTTGTTTTTCTGTTTTGCACAATAATTTGCTATCTCCATATGTTATGGGACTGCCTCCTATCTATATTATTACACTGCAATATAGGTAACGTCATCCTAGGCTTAACCATTTCAGTACAAATCTAAGAAAAATTAATTGTGTGCATGAAGTATGATCACATGAACATGATGTCCAGTAAACTGAGATTATTGCAATACTACTGCACCAACATGCTTATATATTCAGATGTAAACAGGTGGAGACCTAGTGAGCATTGCAATATACAGTACATGCATATTAATACATTACATTGAATCAGCTGCATTTCCATCTTTTCAGAGCTAAACCAGACCATGTCTAAAGCTCAGGGTTGACTGCTGCTCAGAACTGATTTTCCCATAGAAAAAAATTTTTTTTTTCCTTCACAAATACAATGTTATATATAAAAGGGAAGTAAAAACCATAAGTACTTCCAGCAGCTCTATTGTGCAGCTAGTTCCTAGAATGAAAGGATTAACAGTGGTAACGAATTGCCTCTTGAAAGTTCTATTAGCATTATTTCTCAAGGTAATTGAATAGATGTGGATGAACTTGATGCGCCTCTTGCTATTTTAAAAAAAGGCTTGAAGGTATTAGTTTTGTTAAAGTTCCATGGAGATTTTCCTTTTAATTCAGGAACCGCCTGATCATCATCCGGCTCTGTCCTTTATAATTCTCAGAGCTGTTTCGGATAACTAGTCTTGCCTATCTGCACTTCGTCATTACATAAGGCCCTCGAGCAAGTCACTCTAATGCAACAGCAACTGGGAATGGACTGTGTGTATAGTCTGAGGTTTCATTTGTTTGTAGATATACAAGAACATGGCAGCCTTTCCCCAGAAATAAAAAAAAAGAACTCAACTCACTTCAGATGATGCAGAACTGTAACATTAAGGGACAGATTTATTATGTAGTGTAAAAAATTACGGAATAATTCACCACACATCACAGTATAAAAACAGAGTAAAAATTGTGACATTTTTTTTACAGGCTTTTATATGAGCAAAGTTGACTGGAACTTACTTACAAAGGTCTGAAGCAGTGTAAAACAATAGCAGCAAATCTGGTGTAAAATAAAACAAACCTTGATTAATTTGCCATTTATTTTACACAACTTTTTACACCAGAGAATTTCGTTTTACACAGCACAATAAATAGGCCCTTAAACAAATGTGCAATGCATAGTACCGGTGCCACCATCAACAATAATTATGCCCCATGCTACTAAGGTAGCAGGGCCAATCCCCTAAGCGGTGCAATTATTATCCCAAATATTTACATAGTGGGTGCCCCTAGCCCTGCATAGTTGTCTCCACCTCCTCTTTGCTGCTGCACATGCCCAAATTTCCTTTGTCAGGTCTGGAGCACTAGGGATTAGCATGTAGAATTTTTTTTTAAAAATGTCCTGCACATCCCCAGTGCTTCTGAACCAAGTCAGCTGCTGCTGGGCATCACGCTGGCCCTAAAATAATCTCACCCTAGGCCCAGGCCTTCCCAAATCCATAGCTGTCCAGGTTGGTGGGTCCTTCCAACAACAGCAATTAGTTTGATTCTGGAGCACTAGAATTTCAGCACTCATGCTCAGGCAAAAAGACAGGAGGATCATTAACTCTATCCTTTGAGAGGGAGGGGGCAACTGAACTGGGTGCCCTCAGGGCAAATCTGGCCCTGGTTGGGAGAGCAGGCAGTAAATAGTGCTTAAGGCTCAGGCCAGACGGGGAGATTCGGGGGAGATCCGTCGCCTGGCGACCTCTCGCGGCGACGAATCTCCCCCGAATCTCCCCGAATAGCTAGATAGCGATGCGCGTCCGCTTGGCTTAAAGTCGCCTGCGCTTGTTCAGACGGAGCAGCGCAATTTTAAAAGTCGCTCAAAATTGCCAGGCCTGGCGACGGATCTCCCCCGAATCTCCCCGTCTGGCCTTGCCCTAAAGGAACTTTTAAGTTGGCTGCTATTCAGGTGCTGCTATAAAGTGAGCTAGTTGTCAGGAAGTGGAACATTTGGTGAAAGTTTATAATCAGGGCTTTTATTTAAGACAACAAACTTGATAAATGATTTATCCCAGTACAACAGAAAGTAGTCCAGCTGACAACTGTGTTGATAACAGTGTTTTTTTTTTATAGCACCATCTCCTGAACTTTACTTAAAGGTGAAGTTCCCTCTGTACTTATTAATTTATAT
Source organism: Xenopus borealis (assembly GCA_024363595.1). Lineage (NCBI taxonomy): Eukaryota > Metazoa > Chordata > Amphibia > Anura > Pipidae > Xenopus > Xenopus borealis. The sequence continues at coordinate 74,580,472 of CM044446.1, read as the reverse complement.
TTTATTATTTCACCTATACTATCTACATTACATAATTCTGTAGACTGCCCACAATAAGAAAGAAATTATAGTTAAACCACTGCAGATCTTCTTTGTATGATGGAAAATGTAATTGTAACAATATATATATAATTAATGTATCTAAAGTTAATATAGCTCTCTCTTTGCAGGTACAGATATCAGCACATATTCTGGCAAACTGCAATGATAAAGGATTTTCTTTTTTAAGTGCAAGCAATGCCTATTTACAATGTGCATTAATTATATATAATTATATATATAATATACTTCAGAGCTGTATGGGTAGAAACAGAATGTATAAGGATTATGTGTCCTCGGAGGCTGCCCAAGGGCTCCATAGGTTTATTTGGATGGTATTACTATTTTAAAATAGACCTAAAATATTAATCAAATACATAGGACATTGTATTGTAATCCCCTACACTCTGAAAAGTTAGAGCTCAGCTGAACACACAATTTTCAGTAAATGTCATCTAAATGCCGAATGTACACATTCCACAAATTTGAAAAAACAATCATGTAATTATCCAGCACCAGGTAGAGATCATCGTACAGCATTAAATATAAACACTTATCGATCAAACTACATCAGACTATGTGAATAATCTGTAGACTGAGTGAAGCCAGTTCTATTTATATTCTGTTCAATCTCAGAATAGCAGTTGGGCTTCAGCCAACGTAATGGGCAACAGAACAAGCAGGCTCATTTGATTCTTTGTGTTTATAAGGATCTCTTTGGTATTCTTGCAACACACAAATTTATCTATATGAAGTTCTACTTTACAGAAACAGAAGGTTGCTAGTAATGACTTAGCAATGCTCTTTACAGAGTCATCCAGACTGTGCAACCTCAAATGACTACAGACAATGACTATAGCCACCCCAAAAATTCTAGCTCTCAAATTATTGCTCAATGTTTTTGAAACCTATACAATGTCAGCTCACAGAGAACCTCTACTATGTTAATTTACCACCTAGCCAATGTTTGTTTGTTCTTATAGTAAAATAAAAATGCACAGGCGGGCTTCATATTGAAATTAAATAAGAAGCTTAGGCAAAAAGTTTCTTTAAAGAGCTGATGTGCGGTTGCAGAGGTTACATAACAGAATTGGTAAATGTAGACGCTCAGATTAACCAATAAAAAAATGCTTCCCTCAGTTTTCTTCCTATGCTGATTTGCTGCAATGGGTTGGGTTAGGACCTCTTGTAACTGCATCAGCAATAAACACGCAAAGCACTTGCTTGCATTTATCCTGTGTGCCATTGGTATTTTTTGCTAGTTGTAGCACCCAACAGACATGAGCCAATGCATGTAAAACCACATGGTGAAAAAAGCATGTGCATGAGCAAAAACCGCACATGAATGCGCAGAAAAAAATGTGTGCAAACAAAAAGATGAGTGAAAAGGGACAACACATGCCGGCTAGATCGGCGAGCGTGGACTGAACTAGGGATAGAAGACACAGAGTAGGTGCTTTGAGCTCGTGGCTACTCTGCTTACCCCTAGTTCCGGCCCTGTTGGTTAGTGTAATAAAAGAGCAAAACAATTTGCACAAATAAGACAAACAATTTGTTATTTGTAATATTCTTCCTTAAACTATTATTGCTTTGTGAATTTTAATTGCACATGGAACACTTTTAAGAAATTCTTCAAGGTGTAATATTTTGGAGCAAACATACATTTTTCAGTAAAAACTTTTATTACATAAACTGTGCATTGATGCAAACTATAAAATTTGTAAACTTTCTTCCTCTGTCAGAATAGTTTTTGGGTTTGCAAAAGCTATATTAAATTCAAACAAAGGAAAATTTGTATTTGTGTAAAGGCATATGTTTTTAAATTGCAATTTTTTTTTTTTACATTCCCCCATTAGGTCTCTACTGTATATTTTTCGCCACTGTACCTTTTCTGGTGCAAACCACTCGAGCTCTACACAGAGTTAATGTGTCTTCTGGGTGTTTCCAAGCTTTACGTTTTATACCCATGATCTACCATCTATTGTTTATCTGCAATTTCCAGTTCCACTCATAGAAAGGACTTACTGTATAGTGCAGGACTTCAGGTGTAATGAAAGATTTTCTGATACTTATAAAGACCCTTTTAAAGGTGCCTTCAGCAATGAACACACCTAGGGGCAAATTTACTATTATTCCAGGAAATTAGCTCGACCAAATTCGCAATTCGAATTGATTTCCTCTACTGTCTTTCCAGCTTGCACCCCTTTTGTATTATTTCTCTGACAGCATTATTGAGCCAAGGGGCAGAGAAGAGAGAGGGTAGTGGTTTAATGTGGATAGATGCAATGGTATCAGAAGCAGAGTTCAGCAACAAAAGTGACCAGTCAACCCTTAGCTTTGTTCAGTTCACTGCAGATAGTATACTACAATCATTCTGGCAATAAGAGATTTGCTTTCAGAATTCTACTCACAGTAGACAAATGAAATCTAACTGTTGATTAGTTCCAATGGGTAACTGCAATAGAAAATATGTGCCCAGTGTTTGTATGTATGCTTTATATTTGGTCCCACTACTAGGATTTGCATTACTGAACAATCTGACATCTGTGCATCTGTAATTCAAACAAGGGAACCAATAACAGCACAGTTGAAGTAAATATACTAAAAATGTCATTAAAAGGTTATGAGAGTTTTGATAAGAAACAAGAGGAAATCTGTTTGTAATACATACAATCAGGCAAGAAGTAATTTTCTCCATTATGAAATTGTGAATAGCTTCAGGGCTGGATTATGCTTGCATTCCTCTGGATCATATTTGGCATAGGCTAAACTTGACTGACATGTTGTTTATTCAGCTTCAGCAATTATGCCATTGTAATTATAATACAGGGTGAAGTAGATTATCCTAATGCAACTCAGTGGGAACATCAAATACTTTCTTTATACCAGCTGTGGATTAATAATTTCTAAGACCTATGGTTGCATTCAAGACACAGACCTCACTTTGCCAATATCCAAATGGATAGTACAGTACTAAATTTGGACAAAAGTATATAACCCTGATGGTATTACTATCACAATATTATTAGGACAGAGGGTTTGTTGTAGTCACAGCACTTTTAGCCAACTGCAGTCTGGTACACCACTGAAGCTCTGGGCCTGTGGGATGATGCTGCAAATTAACACTTTCTCATAAATAAGGATTTAACTCACATAAATTTCTATATCCAAGGACACTGCTATTGTCAGCAAAAGGATTCTGTCTGGGAATTACAACATAGCAAGAACTTGAAAATACATTATTTAATTATTGATAATTAATTAAAGGATGTATATATATATATATATATATATATATATATATATATATATATATATATATATATATATATATATATATATATATATATATATATATATATATATATATATAGACAAATACAAGAGATCCTCTGCACTCAACCCATTATCAATATATTCAAGACATTGAGACATTCTGTGCATACAGCTACTAAAAAATGCCTTACCCTTTAAACAACAGGGATTGTTTGTCCATATATTGCAATATATTTAAGCTGGCCAACTACGTCAAAGTCATCCCATATCTGGCCAGTCCTACGCTCAATTTTCATCTGATTCATTAAGAATTCCATTACTTCATTATACATTTTACAAAGGGACTAAGTTTTACCTGCAACTTACTTGCTGCTTTCAAAGTAAAACTCCCAATCATGGTTGCCCTTTTATTAGACACCAGTGGGATCACCTGACTATAGCTGGGAAGGGTGGGGGCTACAACAGAGAGCTGGTCACTGCTCCAGTATAACTACAACAAACAAGAAAAAGTTGTGCTCACCGCTAATTTTTAAAACCATTAGGCGGGGGTGCAATGCAATATATGGACAAACAATCCCTGTTGTTTAAAGGGTAAGGCATTTTTTAGTAGCTGTATGCACAGAATGTCTCAATGTCTTAAATATATTGATAATGGGTTGAGTGCAGAGGACCTTTTGTATTTGTCTATATGTATTTTGTGGTCAAAGCCTTTAATTTTCAAACTAAATTCAAATTCGAATTTCTAAGTAATTTTGTGCTACTTCGACTATCGAATAGCCCAAAATTCAATTTGAATTGAAAAAATTAGTAAATTTGAATTTCAAAGTATTGTCCCTTTAAAAAAGTTCGAAACCTGCCAAATTGCCATTATAGCCCATAGGGGGAAATTCACTAAAGCGCAAAGCGTCTAACGCTAGCGCAAATTCGCCAGTGTGACGTCAAATTAGGCATCGCTAGCGTAAATGCACTTTGCCTGGCGAAGTAACACTAGCGCAACTACGCTACCGTTCACTGACCTTATCGTAACTTCGCACTTTATCGAAAATTCGCCTGGCAAAGTGCGGCGAACGTTAGCGAAGGCAACGCTAGCGAATTTTTGCCGCTTAGTGATTTCCCCCCCTAGCCTTTACTGGCAATTTGGCAAAGTTTTACAAATTCAAAGTTTTTTTAAAGGGAAATCGTTTGAATGTTTCGAATCGAACAATGTATTTGAACTATTTTTATTTTATCGAAAGTGGACCTCTTTGATCAAAGTAGATCCATTTTCGAATGAAAAAGTCCTTTAAAAAGTTTTTTGAAAAATTGGCCATTAGTAAATCTGCCCCTGAAGGTATAAAGATCCAAATTATGGAAATACCCATTATCCAGAAAGTACCTGTATATATATATATTATATTTATATTGCATACAGTGCTTTCACTGATATTGTATAGGTAAAATTTACACCAAAATCACTGCAGGAATGCACGTGGGATACAGAAAGAGAAAGATAGAGTACAGAATTATTCTCACTGATGACAGTTTTAAAGAAAATGGATGAGGGAGCCATTATTCCTGATGACTTGAAAGTAGCCCAGCTATGTATCAAAGCAATGGGGAAGGGCAACAGTACGAAGGTTAGCACTGCAAGAGGCATATTCTGCGGAGAGAGATATATGGCTATGGAATTTTATGGATTCTAGGTAGAAACTCATTCAGTTCTGTTTTAGTGATCATAAACCCAGAAGGATAAAAAAATAAATAAAAGATTGTTTTAAAAAGACTACTGAAATTGTATACAGTATACAATGTCATAAAATATAAATGACTAGCCCTCTGCAGTAGAGTGTGTATGCACTATGGGGAGATAAATATTTTGTAAAGTCCAGAAAGGGCATTTTTAACAGACTGCAATGTGGATGCCAGTCATAAAATGGCCCAAGAACTGTAGTACTGTTAGGGAGTTATGCCTTTGGGTCAAAGCAGGAACGACTCACCCCATGGCGATTTGCCATTTCTTAAAGAATCTTTTGTGTTATAATATGGAAGCATCATCACATGAATGGTTAACTCCTTTTATCTCACTGCGTGGCAGAGTTATAATGATTCATGGCTGAGACGCTACTTTTCTAATAGAACATTCAGATCTCAGTGGTTCATGGGCATCCCCGAAGAACACTTTTATATAACAGCAAGATTCTGCACCATTAGCAGGATTACATAGTAACTGAGAGAAGAAAGTTTTGTGTCGGCTCTAGTACAAACACAATCTGTGAATTTTGAAACGCAAGACTTTGCATTTCAAGCCGAAATGCGGCAAGTGTGTTCACGCCAGAATTTACCAGTACCAACTTTTATCACATTCCCCTGCAATTAACCCAATAGGATTGTTTTACCGCCAATTGGGAATAATTATATCTTGGTTAGGATCAAGTACAAAATGTTTTAATATTTCAAAGAAAAAGGAAATAATTTTTACAAATTTGAACCATTTCCTAAAATTGAGCCTCTAGGGGATAACCTTTCTGTAATTTGGAGCTTTCTCAAGAACAGGTTTCCAGATAATTGATCAGATACCTGTATCAATGATGTAAACATATGACCAAGAATATCTAGGACAGAATTTTGGTTTTCTCCCCATATCTCACTTTGAACTTCAGGCAGTCATCCTGCCACTTCTCCAGCCCTCCCAGGGGGGAGACCACAGTTTGGAAACCCCTGGTCTAACTTTTAGGCTCTGGTACAAAAGATTTTATTTAATTACTGTCCTCTATAGCTTTTCTTCCATACTGACATGGCCTACATATAAGCTATGAGCTCTATTTATGCAGCAGCAGAAATGTATGAAAAGATATGATCAATAGACAGATATTTGTATTTTTGTAAAACAAATGTATCACAAAGAAATAATATACTAATAAATTCATCTTTTATTCACAAATAAAAACTGAACATTCTTTACATTTGTACAAAGGTTTTGTAAACCTCATATAAAAACAAAATGCCTTGAAAATATGAATTATCATGAAATGTAATATTACATACACAAGTAAACCTTTTGAAAGGTGTTTGGTAATCATTCAGTACAATTAAGACGTAGTGATCCCCTTACAAAAATGCACACATTACATGCAGCATGTATAGATTGCTCCTGAGGGTTTGCCTTCCTTAGAAAAATTATAAAAAGGAAATTAAAAAATTCAGAAATTGCATTGTGCTGTTAGAAAAATTAAGATGTCCAACAATTGAGTTCTTTAAGGGAATTGAGGTTCATTAGGCAAAACAGCCTACGATCAGTAAGCATGTAAGAAATACCAGAACATTTTTAGAAAACAAAAAGTGAAAAGTTATGATAACTTTATAAATTTTCATTATACACGTAGATACATGTTCATAAAAAATAGCTCCATTTATTTTTTATTCAAGAAAATTATAATACAGTTTCACTTTGCAGCACAAAGCAGCATTTCCATAAAATCAGAAGGCAAATTCAGGTATGAAAACATAATTTACTTATTGCTCCAGCTAAAAAAACATTTTGCAGGTAATCATACATACACTGTACAGTATAAAATATTTAATTCAATATGTTAAATGGTCTGCTTAGGCTTGCTGGCTTTTATTTTAGCACCAAATGAAATTTAAAACAAAATAGTCTTATAAAAAGAAGGCACTTTAATTTTTTACTCTCTCTGTTGTGAGATTTTTGTTCCTATAAACCATTTTCCCTTCCTGAGGGTCCTCCATTGCAGTACTTGATAATGGGTTGTATGAGCTTCAGGTTGCAATTGGCTAAAATCTCTTGGGTACTGGAGAGGTCTGGGCCTCTCTGGAACCTGAGAGTTAGACACCCCCTTTTACTTGTTGTATCATTAAGGTCTTGAGGCACTGCGTTCATTTTCAAACATTCCAATTCTTCATCAGTATAAATCCAATCACATTCTTTGCAAGCTTATAATTTCACATTCAAATCTACAATTTTTGCACACATGGCACAACCATCTTTGTATCTTCTTCCTATTGTCCATCTTTAGACTTCCACTTCTCTTCCTCCATCTTGCTGATCAGAGATCGTTCCGATGTCAAAGCAGGTCACCATCATAACATGAGACTTGCATACATTAACACATAGTTCCAGTTCATCTGTGACTTGTTCCAATGCCTCCAGGTACTCCTGAGATTCCTTATCAAGACTGGGGTCCACCTCAACTATTGATTTATAAGAGAAGAAAAGAATTAAGAAAAAAATTATTGGAGGAAAGCCAATATCTATTTAGGGCTAAAGGAAGTTGGTTTCACATACACAGTTAAGCAGGAATAAAATTAGATTGAAATCAAACCTCAGCAACACACACACACAATACTAAAATTTAATGTGACCACTTCTGCAAGTGCTTCAGCCTTCTGAGTGGAGCTCTGAATATGTTTTTTAATTTCACTATTTCAAATTCTCTTTTGATAACTGAAAGTCAAGTATTTGGGGTTGCCATTACTAGATTTACAACATGGTCAAAACATCTATTCTTAAGAGCCTTGGCACTAGTTATTCAGGGTCGTTGACTGCTCCAAAGAAACAAGGTATTACATAACTTACATTTTCACTTCTGGTACATTTCATTTTAAGCCTTAATTAATTGTGATAAATGTTACTCTACAGCAGGGGTTCCCAACCATTTTTACCCATAAGCCACAATCAGTTGTCAAAAGAGTTAGGAAGCAACACAAGCATGAAAAAAGTTCTAGGGGGTGCCAAATAAGGGCTGTGATTGGCTATTGGGTAGGCCCTTATCCTGGCATTCTAAAGGCGGTTCCATTTGGCAGTACATCAAAACAAAACTTGCCCCAAGCCAGGAATTCAAAAAATTAGCACCTGCTTTGGGGCCTCTAGAAGCAATAGCCTAGGGTTGGTGAGCAAGATCTAGAGCAATTTCAGTCCATAGAACAGAGATGTTGTGTATATTCAAATAAAGTTATAGGAATGGCAATAGCTTCTCACAGAGACATTAGAATAGGCTACTTTTCATGTTTACATTTGTTGGCAGGATAAAAAAAGGCCTGAAACATTCCAACTTCCATTAGCCACTTGCAAAACTTCAACTTATTCCCCTTGTTTCTTTTGCTCCAGCTACAACAACAACTTCTCAATTTACATGTAACTCTAGAAGCCATTACTGATCTGAGCCAATGTGTACTTTTGTATAAAGGCATTTAGTGATAGAACACATTTTATTAGGCTTCTGACACACACAGGCATCACCACCTTTTTGTCCTATTAAAAAAAAGTGTGTGTTCTGTGTGTGCTGTGTTAGCCAGACTCTTACATGTGTGCATGGCTCAATTGACGCAAGCCCAATATGACTGGGTTAAAATGAATGTTCGCACCTATGTCAAATGCACAAAAAGAAAATATTGTTTGTCTACAGACAGGTGTTGAACTAGAGAACATTCTTCCTGCTACAACTACCTGCAGACATAGCAGACAATATATATTTTGTCTAAACTGTGGTGTGCTTGAATGTACTCAAGGGTCTATATATAATCAGTTGAGAATAATAGTGATGGGCGAATTTATTCGCCAGGGGCGAATTCGCGGCAAAATCCCACGATTCGCCGTGGCGAATAAATTCGCGAATCGCCAGCGAAATTTCGCTTAGCGCAAATTCGCTAGAGAAACGAGTTGCGCGTTGTTTTCGACGCGCCGCGCCGAAAACGACGCGACGCGCGTCTGAAACGACGTGCCGCGCCACAGTTGACGCAACGAGCGTCAAAAGCGGCCCGCGACTCGTTTCGCGAATTTCTCGCCAATTCGCGAATGAATTTTTCGGCGAAGCGAATCTCAGGAGATTTGCCCATCACTAGAGAATAATTATAACTGTGGATTAATGCCTTTTATTCAATGTTATACCTGATGACACTTCTTCATATCATCAAGTCTGCTTGTTTCAGCTGCTTCCAACCTTATAGTTAGTAGTACTAAGGTGCTTGATACACATTAACAACATAAATGAATTTTTAAATGGCTAATAAGGTTGTTGGTAATACATACATTGACCTCTCCACTTGTGTGGGTGCATCATCAACCTGAATTTTGTCTCCTCCAACTCCTGTTTCAGCATTTCATACTTTACTTTAACGTCTTTAACTTTCTGCTGACGTCTTTCTAGTAAACTCAGTTTGTTGCTGAAGTACATCAACCCCTGAAAAGAAAGAAATGATCAAATATGAAAAATGATCTGCCTATAAAAAATGCATTTTACTTGCTGGCCTTTAGTGACCAAGCATGAGAAAATATTTTTTTTTTGGAAATGTGCAATTGATCATGCAAATGAATACACATTTTGATCATTCAAAATTCAAAAGTTTCCCATCCTTAACCCCTATTAGTAATAATAATATACACACATTGGGAACAACTGCCAATGGAAAGGTCATTGGTCTGCTGTACCTCTGGTTTGGTATAGCACTCTATATCAGTTGCACCATTTCAAGTCAAAGGGCGATGATAGATAAGTTACTGTGATTGCTGCAGTGCTCTCGGGGAAGCCTCAGCAGACAAAACATCCTTGCCCATCTGTTAGCTTTTCAGGTCCCGAATTGTCCCAAGTGCCCCAAAGCATTCAGAGTACCCAGTATGACAAAGCTCAACTTCTCTTCCCAACTCTGATTACCCTTTAATCCCATAGGATAAACAGAACCAAAGTGAACTGCGGTTGAATATGGCCTAATGAACTCAACAATGAACAGTATAAAAACGTAAGTTGTTTTATATATAATCCACCATACAGCTACTTCCTCAGATTGCACTACCTTCCAATTAACAGAATAGACAGTGGTAAACATGCAAATGACAAATATTAGTCTAGAAAGGATTCAGCTGAATGGGGTGCATAAATTAAGCATAGGGAGAGAACATCATTAACTTGCTAAATGCAAAGTATGTCTGAAATTTGTTATGTCTAATTAATTTTAAAATTCTGGTCTAATGCATGTAGGGAATGTCAGATACATACATATAAATATCTCCCTGGATTCAGCAGAGGGGCAGGCAGAACAACACACTTTTTCTTACAATAATAGAGTTGTAAGCATGATATGTGCATTGATTGTGGTATCTTTCGGCTGTAACAGTTGGTCTCTTCTATGGATACTAGCGATAATTGTAAAATCCTTACAGAATATGAAAAAGAGCTTACCGTTTCAACATCTTGAAAGGGCTGTTGGGAGAGAAAAAATATGAGTTTAGCTACACTGTCAGTAGGGAATAAAGTAACAGACATGCACAATGTTAGAGAACAGCAAGTTTGTACTAACCACGTCTCATTTAATAGCTGTTTCAACAAATTACTTAAAGAGTTAATGATCCCAGTATAATCCATGAGCTAAACTTTTATCTAGCTGGATCACAAGATAAAGTCTGCTCATAATGTATTCATGGTTATTCTTTTCTCACATCAGTCATGTTAAGGCAATTTAATTGTGTGCAGCAATTATTTCCATTGTCCCTGGCAGAAGAAACCCTGATATGCAGTGAGTTTGAAATTCAGAACCACTGACTACTTCAGTATAGACACCTCCTCTAAATGCCTTGTTAACCTGACCACAATTTGTGGGTACATGAGAGCTATTCTTAATCTGTTATAAAATGACTGCTCACCTCGGGTTCCTCTTGCCTGTGTTTCTGCAATCGCTCCACATCATCGATCTCATACACCTTGATCTCGAATGGCTCTTTTGCATTGCCTGGCAAAGGTGGTAGATCCACCCACTGACCAGTTACATTTGCCGTTTCCGGTAATGGAGTTGGTATAAGTCTCCGACGCTGAAGACCTTTAAGAAAAAAACATACATTATGAAAGCTACACATAACTTTTTGTATAAGTGGCTTGCAAGAGATTAGGGGAAACATGGTACATGTGACCCTAAGTGCTATATGTGTATAACCATTACTCATAGGTGCAACAACAGGCAAAAGGTTGTCCAGAGAGGCATTGGAGAGCTGATATAAGTGACATGACTCCAAAGGTTATCTGATAAAACCATTTTTTGTGGCTAATTTGGACTATGTAAGGAAAAAGCTTTAACGCATGCAATAAGCAATCCCCTTTTTGTCTCCTTCTTTTGTTCTTTCTTATGTGAAAGAGAAATCTAAATTAATAAACAGCTAGCTATGTCAACCATAAAAAGCACCAAAGACATTCAGACTGGAATAATCATAGAGCAGAAATTACGAAAGCATTAGCTATGCCTATTTTTAACTAAAGCATACGGTAAATGCAAAAATATATACAGCATATGTGATTATAATACACAAAAGCTGTAAATATCTTGTAAATTATATCCTTATAAATGGTGAGTTCTGATGTCATCAGTTATAAATGGTGAGTTCTGATGTCATTTCTGTCACATGACTCACTGAAACTAGTGTATTATAATAAATAAAATACCCCCAGTTGCCTTCGGCCTCGTGTTTTTATATGGTCATGAAACTCCTCGGTAACTTATAATATCCTTATAATTTACAAGAGGGGGTACTTTATTCACTATATATTGTAGCAGTGCCATTTGTCTAGACTAGGTAACTGTTAATATACCTATAAAGGCCAATGGTACACAGGTTGCTCAGATTTCATTTTGGAAAAAGCAATTTTGCGGTAAAATCCACTGTTGATCTGCTGGCATTTAAATCAACTTGTGTGCCCCTGGCTTAAACCTTGCCCTGGCCTACTTACTCATATTCATCTAATAAACATGTGAAAGCTAAGGAGAGAAGTGTGAGGAACATATGATACTAATATTTAATGCATAGGGTGGGATACGCATACTTTATGAATGGAACATAAAGAAATACATTTAATATTTGGCACACAAAACTGAACAGGCTGCTAGGTGAAAAGCAGCTAAAGGAACAGAGAAGGTATGGCAAGTAACTGATATACACTTGTACACCTGCCATAGTTTTGTGGTGCACCAAAATGCATCAGACAGAGGAGGCTTCACATACAAATGGATATAAATGTTGTGCCCCCAACTAAGGACAGCTAGTGTTTTCCAATCCAGAGCATGGGCAAGGTCTGTCTGCAGCACTTAAATCCATAGCTACACTTTAAATTCAAAAGTGATAGAGGCTAAATGTTACAATTAGAAGCAACCATAACTTTCTCTCTAAATAATTTGGCTACTGAATAGACTAGATTGGCCTTGTAATGCTTGCACAGGAATTTTAAACCTATGGACAATAGGCAAACCTATTTTAATTAAACAAAATCTGGAAGGCTGCCAGTTGCCCCACACTAAGTTAAACCACAGACTTTACCTCTTTTCTTTGGGGATTTTAAGCTCCTCGTGCGTCCAGTTGTTGACATTCCACTTTCACTCATGGAATCGTGTGCAGAGGATGCACTGCCAGTGGCCTCGCTGTCCCTAATCATGCTTTCATATCCACTGCTGCCACCGCTGTGATAAAACAAAGCTGTCCTTCCCATAGCAGGTGGTAACTCACCACTCAGAACACTACTGTTGTCACTGCCATGTCCACTGCTATATCTTTGAGGTCGTCTTGGTGCTGTAATTTTGCTATAAGGTGATGGTAGAACCGGAGTCTGCAACTTTTCATCACTCAGATTTATGCCACTGTCATTTCCACTATCAGAGTCTGTAGAACCTCTGAAATGGTTCATTTTTCCAGAGCTTCCAGATGCCAATTCATTGACCCTATTATTGGCTGCCCTCAGTGCTTGCTTAGTCCCCATTATTGTTCCCCTAGCAGGCTTGGAAGTCATGCACTGAACTGATCGGGAGCCTGCCTTTCCGCTTGGTGGAATGCTAGAATTTTTCCCACTGGATTGGTTCAGAGACTTAACAGAAGAGCTAAGAGATTTTGAGCCATTTGTGGACAGACTGCGGTTTTTGTTTAAATTTGTTGCTTTCTGAGTCAGAGAACTCTTGGCCTGATTGGTTTTGGCAGCTGCTGAACATGATGGAGGTGAGGTAACAGCGGAAGACCCAGTAGGATTCCCAGGCTTGGGAACTCCTCTTCCTACCTTGTTAATGCAAGAGTTGCTGTTATCACGAGGCCCACTTGTTTTTGAGCCAATGGATGTTAAGCTATCACATCTTTCAAGAGACATATGGCTCCCATAGCGCTGAACAGATTCATTTTTGTTCATTTTAGCCTTTAGGCTTGATGCGGTTTTAGGCAATGAATTGTCCCCTTTGGAAAACACTGTGTTGCTACATTGATTTTCTGAATCTTCTTCCAAACAGTTTCCCTCTAATCCATCTAGTAAAGGTAAATCTTTCTGATCCAAGCTTGATTTACGTACAGGAGGTGCTGGTGGAACAGTCCCACCAGGCCTGGGCAACATGCTCGATTTTTGAATTAGATTCTTTTTACCACCTGATGATTTCAGACTTCCATCTGAAATGCCTTTGGGTGCATAATCAGTTTTAGAATTGTATGTAGTTACTACTCCCAGTGTTGTGGCCCCTCTCTTAAGCTGCGGCACTTTAGTTAAAGGTTCGGTCTTTTTTGGGGCTGATTTAGAATCCACTTCACATCCATCAACAACACGCTGAGAACATGCTAATGTTTGTGATTTCAGTGGTTTGGATGCACAGCTTATATTTTGTGCAGCTATCAAGCCCTGTTTTAACGGATTGTCTGTACCAGGAATGGAAGATTTTGGGGACAGTGTCTGATTATCCATTTTTTCTCCCAAGGAGGTATCTGCCCTCACAAACCATGGGTCACCATATACTGGTTCCTTGGAATTTGCTGCATGACTGTGTGTGGTGACTGAGGTAGTATTAAGTTTCCGAGGAAGACTGGAATGGATAGTCTCAAATGATATTGTACCCCGGATGCCACTAGACGTAGACTTTTTATATGCAGAGTGAGCAACTTGACTGGTTTTGGTGAGCTCAGAGAGTTTGAAGCTTTTATCATTGCTGGACAATAAAAGACTCATACTTTCACTCTCCATTTCTGAAAAACCAAAGCCACTGTCATTCAAAGAACTTTTCAAGCTCTGACTTATTTGATCAGTATTATTTTCTGAAACCACATTGAAACACTCTGAAAGCTCCTCAGATTTATGAGCAGAGTGAGGAGTAATACTGTCATAGAGCTCAGCTCTATCACTTTTAATTGTACAAATACTTACTTCACTAAGCCAGGAACTAATAGATGAACGTTTGCTGCTAATTGTGCACTGATCCTCTGCCAATGGAACTATAATGTCAATATTTACACCGGCAGTTGTGACCTGTGAAGTATATGCATCAAATTCATCATTAATACTGCTAATAATGCTTACTGGTCTAGAGCCAGAGGCAAGGGCTTGTAGTGAACAGTCACTGTTAAAGCTAATGATACTGGAAGGTCTACCATTGTCAAGAATACCTCCAATAGACAACTCTTCTACAACAGTGAATACAAGTTCATCTTCTCCATTGAGCTCTACTGGTTTCTGCAGTGTCACTGTAGTAGTTATAATGTCTCGGTCAAAGCAATTAGCTTTTACAGCTGATCGAAACCTACAAACCTCTATTGGGCCAGGCTGTTTTGGCATGCTGTTGTTAACTGGTAATGTGCTTCTGACTAATGTGTGCTTATCTTGGCATTTCAGTTTGCTCATTCCAATTGGAGGTGTTCTGATCCCAACATTATTACTGCTACATGACTGTGAACCAACTTGACTGGTCTGAACAGGAGGTGGAGCTGGGCTGGGAAGATGCTGTCTTACCATAAAAGCTTTCTCTTTCAATGATGTCTCTGTGGCTGCTTTTGTTTTTTCCTGTGTCTTACACACACTTGGTGCTAAAGTGTCCTGTAAACCCATGATTGTCTCTTGGTTTCCATCTGAGATGCATTTCAGCTTTACATTTTCTGCTTTGGCGTGTTGTTGAGGGTGTTCATGAGCAGACTGAGGTGCATTTGTTTCAGAATCTGAAATATTTGGCTGAAAAGCAGTCGAAATAGTGTTTTGCCCTATTCTAGGTGAAACCATATCTTGAAAACCAGGTCTTTTACAAATTCCAGAAAGTAATGTGTTTTCCTTTGTTGACTTAGAATGAAAATTGTCTTCATAGTTCATGGCTTTAATACAATGTGCTGCAACAGGTTCTTCACAAAGAAACCTGGCAGGTTCCTCACTTCCATCAATACACTCTAACCTCTCTTGAAGTTCAGCAAATGTGTTACATTTAAAACGATCATTTTCAGAACTTCTGATACTAGATAAATTATCTTTACTTCTCTTCTTGAGGAGTGATGGTATTATAGGAACAAATTCAGGAGGCCCCTCATTGTCAGTCAGTTCTTTGTCCGATAAAGCAGCACCATTCGGTCCAACATATATAACAGTGTCACATGACTGTTCACTGCTTGAGGAATAATCAGGATCACTGTGCATTCCCAGAGCTGGAAAATCCGGGTCAAGTACAACTGTTCTTTGGTGGAAAGGCCTTATGTGAGGGGGTCTTCGTACACGTCCTTCTTCACAAGAGCTTTCGCCCCCAGATGAGCTGGATGCATTCTATGAAAAAGAAAAAGAAAGAGTATTTATAGTGCAACAACTGCACGCTTCTCAGTCTCACACATGACTCTTTTAAGGGAGACATGGAATCCACAAGCTTTTTCACATTGCAGCTAACAATTGTGGAGCATCCTATATTAGCTATATGTAGAAACACAATTACAGCAATAGTCATTTTTCATATTAACTCCATCAGGGTTATAACATTGAACAATGAACCATAATCTTCATCCTGGAATTAGCCATGCCATACTGTAGAATGACAATGTTAGGCTGCAGTAAGTAATATTTTCAGACCAGTCTTTAAGGATCTGTGATGGCACTTTACATAATTAATCGACAGAGAGACACAACACATACAGTTTCAAGGTTTTGAATACATATATACAGTGCATCTTAGTGTTCCATGGATTCAGACAGATGACCATTTAACCTAATTTAACTAATCATAAAAGCCTATACAGTGTTAAAGACATAGCAGCATTGCAACATGATTATAACATTAATGTGTAAGTGTTAACACATTTGCTATCTAATACTTAAAAAATATACCAATGGGGTTTTTGGGGGGCTGTCAGGGTAAACTTCTAAAACAGTATCCAAAAGGAAAAATGTATGACAATAATCCTAGTTACCGTAGAATGCATTTGTATATTGCAGACCCATATACATTTACAGCACATGTCACGTACCGTCAGGCACAAATCTGTAATGCTGGACTTCTATTACCATTCACATTTATATGACTACAGGATTACCCACACTGCAATTAGCAGGAAGAATCCATTTTAACATTGATTACTCTTCCCTGTACAGTAAAAGCATGATTAAGTTTAAACAGCTTAAATGATGGATCAGTACTGAGCTCCACAATTCTGCAACAGAATTCAGTACTCTTGTATTGGAGGACTGACGTGCTTTGCAATGTAATCCATTGCTACAAGCATTAAAGGAAACACAATTACTAACCTTGGATTTCTTCTTTCTCATTCGATGAATGCGAGAAGCAAGCTGAACAGTGCTAATGGTTTCTTGGTAATTTGCTGGAGAATCTGAGATGTGAGCAATCATGGTAGTCCTGCAGTTGATATTCCCCAGAGATTCTTGCAAGAGCATGGTCAATTTGCTATCCCTATTTAACAAGTGGAAAGCAGAATTAAAAACTTGCACTGGGCATTTGCACTGTTAGAAAGCAAAACATTTATCCTTGGTATTTCAGTACTGAAAGAGCATGCAAACAAGCACATAAAGGGATTACATTAAAAAATACCAGCTGTTAGCAATGCATTAAATGACAGCTAGCAGTAATTTAACCCAACCACTCTGCAATAAAGAGTATGGCAATTTGTTTAAAGTCCCTCTGGCAATGCAGGAATTAATTACTCCCAATTTTGACATCAGAATGTGCAAACAATTCAAGGAATGATGCAATTATTCATCGCTAAACATAATATTGATGTAAACTATATCTGGTAACCATCCTATTATCTTAACTAACTTCAACAATTTTTTAAAGCTGTTTTGCATCCCAGATGGTGACCTGTGTTCTTAAAATGCCGGGTGAATGGTTTGTGCTATATATTATAAACATGAGACATGCAACTTTTTAGCTCTTAAATTATACAAGTTATCAGTCTCATCCAAAATAAATTATACCGAGTTATACCGAGAAAGGTGCTTTTTAGGATACACTTGGGGTTCTTGTCATGAGATCAAATGAACAGTTCTCCTACAGGGCTGGCTAACAGCTATCTGCAGGATAGAGAACACATTCATGAGAATTGTAAGTAATGGGGAATTCTACTTCTGGAACAGCTGAGCTGTCAAAGTGAGAGACCTCCTTTCCTTGAGAAAAGTTAAAGCAAAACATAAACAATGGGATGCAGTTTCTATAGCTTGCTGCATTACAACCCCTTCTCTGTGTAAGGAATTAAGCCTGATCTATGTGTTGTTACATGCTTCAGTCGAGTGGTAAAAAAGGCATCCACTTTCACATTTGTCTTATGCTTTACATGCATGTGAAATCTGTGCCTCCAGTACCAATGGTAACCCATGATTTTCAACCTAATTATTTGCAGTACTTTAATCAGGATGTCAACTGAAGGACATTTAATCACAGCCAATTTACTGCCAAATGAATGACGTATAAGCAAACCAGCCAAGTAAATTTAATTACAATTGGACTTCTGGCCGCTCCTGGTGGCCTGAGCTCCTGAGCCTGGCAAAATGCCTGCTCAAACGTGACTGTGCACAAGCAAAGTATTTAATTGTAAAGTGCCTAATGGAGCATCATCCTTGCACTTTATATACTTCAATTCTGACATGAAATCACCTGTAAAAACTAAAGGAAAGTGTGCAATACACTTACCTATATGGTATGTGTTTTGCTTCATTCGCTAGAGCCAAAATGACATTTCCTAGTGCTGTCAGGGACAAACAGAGACCCCCAACTCCATCTCGGCTTTTGCTTAGCACTTTTTCACAGCTGCCAAGATCAATAAGGTGCAGTCTGCTTCTTCCTCCTGACACTAAAAAAAGAATGACAAATACTAAATACATATTCTACTTCTAAATAACAACACTTGTAATAATAAACTTAAAGGGGTAGTCATGGGAAAATAATTAATACAGTTAATAGTGCTGCTGAAGCAGTTTTTTGCACTGAAATCTATTTCTCAAAAGAGCAAACAGATATTTTTATATTCAGTTTTGAAATCTGACATGGGGCTAGACATTTTGTCAATTTCCCAGCTGCCCCTGGTCATGTGACTTGTGCCTGCACTTTAGGAGTGAACTGCTTTCTGGCAGGCTGTTGTTTTTCCTTCTCAATGTAACTAAATAGAATGCAGTGGGACATTGGTTGTTACTATGAGTGCTGTTCTTAGATCTACCAGGCAGCTGTTATCTCGTGTTAGGGAGCTGTTATCTGGTTACCTTCCCATTGTTCTGTTGTTAGGCTGCTGGGGTGAAAAAGTTAGGGGCTGATATCACTCCAACTTGCAGTACAGCAGTAAAGAGTGATTGAAGTTTATCAGAGCACAATTCACATTGGGACTTGGGACAGCTGGGAAATTGACAATATGTCTAGCCCCATGTCAGATTTCAAAATGAAATATAAAAAATTCTGTTTGCTCTTTTGAGAAATGGATTTCAGTGCAGAATTCTGCTGGAGCAGCTCTATTAACTGATGCATTTTGAAAAAAACATTTTCTCCCATGTATCCCTTTAATGCTGATTGGTCACTTTGGGTTAGCCTACTGCAATTGATTCCCTTTGTAGATTTATTAAAAATCAGTAAATCTTCTCAACCTTTTTCTGCTGGCAAAGAAAAACGTTTTTTGCCCACAGTTGAATTTTTTATAGCAGGGGGGTAGTTCTTAATGCTTGAAAAAATGTCCCAATAATATTGCAGCATCAGCTCATACATTTATAAGGCTTTCCCCCCCAAATGTAAAATTAAAAAATACAATTTCAGTACAGTTATCACAGACTGTTTCGGTGCTTCCCAGCTATACACAATCTTGCTATAAGTCAAGCCTTCTGCTACTTCCTTCCTTTTCATAATCCCTTGACATTCGTCAGACTCATTGAAGCTACATTTATGCTAGCATTAATAGGAAACTCTATTGTTGTCTATGAGCCATCTACTCTCATCCAGTTTCTATCTATGTTCCATCTGTAATTCACTTCAGAATCTTAATTTCCATCCATTGTACCTTTCTTCGGAACAGAGAGGACCATCAAAAGCCCCATACTGGGTATAGTAAACCATTTCTCTCTCTGGGTTAATTTAATTAAAAATGGTTCAACACTAAGAATGCAGTATACATCCACTGAAAAGGTATATGGAACACACTCCAGACCCTGATAATTGCATCTTAGCAAGAACTTTCCAAAAAAGTAGAGTAATTTATATTATTGAACTGTAAAGGTAAAAAAGGTAAGTTATGGCCCATACTATTTTTAAAAGGAAATATGTTCCCCTATGTTAACCTCTTAGTCAGTGCTTGAAGGCCCTTGTCACTATAGCTGACGTTTTCCAGAGGTACGTACATCAAAGTTGGTTACCCAGAAAACAAATAATACAATATCAACTGTCCATATTAACTTTGTTGCTGCTATATGGATTTATAGCATAATAATTTTCTACATAGGATACATGTATACATACTTCAGTTTTAACTCATAGCTCTATATCAATGAAAACAATGCATCATAATATTGTACATCATTGGGATTGTGTAATTCTTCTGATGATCAGTTTAGATTTCAAAGCAGTGTTTTTTGTATTATCTATGCCAATCATGCATAGTGTATCCTAGCAAATCTAACAGATCTCAAGCACCAAGGAGAAAGCTTCAGTAATAATATGGGGTCTCCCTCAATTTTTAAATAATAAAAATATGCAGCTTCTCTACTTTGTGTTTAAAAAATAATTTGGAAATTGTTTAACAACATACTTCCTCCCTTTCCACTTTTTTCCATGCGATATTGATATATATGAAGAGTGAAAAGCATATGCGAGTTCCGTCTTTCTTCTTCATCATAGTCTGGTCGGCTTGTGCTCCTGGCAGCAAGTGCTGCGTCGAGGAAGTGAGCCGCTTTCTCTGCTGTAGGGGCTCTTAGCTCACTCTGGTTTTGAAGCTGAATACATTAAAAAGAAAGCAAGGTTACTAATTAGGATCAGGGTGAACTTTCCTCCTTGACTGATGATCCCCCATGAGAAATCACAGAAAACAAATATGTAAGCCATGGGAAAAGGGATTCTTGGATAAAGGGAAGAGAGCATTTTAGCAGGTCTACAATGTAAGACTGACGAGAACAGCTTCATGAAGAATAGATAAATGATTCAAAATGTTTCATTATACCTGAGTGCCACAGATCGGATCTTCTCGCAGATAGACCCCAGGGGACTGGCCATCTTGAAGACTCCCCGTGGCTTCCTCAGCTAACAAATCCTTCAGGTTTTCATCTTTGCCGAAAATCTCAACAGCAGATACTCGAACAGAAAAGCGAGTTCCAGTTTTCTCTTTTCGTTCATTGATTAGTTTGAAAAGCCAGGAGATTGCACATGGGATAATGCCAAGGCTTTGTGTTGAGGCATCTTTGCCAATCATGGTGTAGGATTTACCTACAGTGACAGCAGAGCTAAATTGTAATTGTCTTCTCAGACAATGCAGTCATTTGCAAGCACACAAGCTGCCTTTAATCTGCATACTAATGGCCAACGATGTGGCTATAAATATGGAATGCTCCCTATAAAGTTTAACAGCATTTAAACAGAACAAGCAGACTTCATTTACAGTAGCTTCTTATAAGAGAATGCACACTTCTACAATGATTGTGTTTTTAGATTGTGCCAAACATATTAAAATGCAGAAAAGTACTATATGACTGAGGATATGGTAATGATACAGTGTGAAAAGCTGGACCAAACCTGGCACATTTAGTTCCAAGGTTATTGCTTAGTAAAAGGAAGCAAAAACTACTTCTGTTCACCTCTATTTGAAGCACTGCTTTTGTATGTATGGATATCATTTCCAATTATTTTAGTGTATTAATCAATATAATATTCCACTTATCTCAATGTACTGATGAATAAAAAACTTTTATCCATTTGCCAAAAAAGTGAGCATTTATTTAATGAGATCAAAATTTGACACCAATTCACCCACATATCAATGTTTTGGGAAGGTGTAGAAAGCATGTGGCACACAAAACTTTAGTCATTTTGACACTGTGTGAACCTTAAGTACCACTAAAGTCTGCATTATCTTCAATTTTACTCTAGTTTTTATTCATGCTATTAGCATTCAAACAACTTAGTTCGGATTTAAGGCTAAATAATACAATTGCAATTTCCAAAAACAACAGCAAAGCGCTTTTAACAGTGAAGTACTAATTGGAAACAACACCAAAGACCTGATTGGTTGCTCTGGGAAACTGCACTGGTGATATGCAGAAGCTCAGTTTGTAAAGCAGCCCAGTGAGTCTAATCACTGCTGAACCAAAGAATGTAAAACAATAATACTTGTCATTGGGAATTTTCTGCATTCAGAAGGACCAGTGCACTGAGCAGATTGCATGAATATCAATAAGAAAACTGCCCAGTTCTTGGCGCTTGCCACTTGCTAGTTTTAGTTTTGGTTGCGAATAAATCATGCCATTAAGGTAATCAACTCCTATCAACTCTTCACTGACAATAATTGCTGAATTTCCTGTTTTTTTGCGTACATAATTTGTTTTCTGAAATGCAGAAGAAGCCATTAATCCAAACAAGTTTGGCGACTAATTAAAAACAATAATCTATTTCCAGTCTTTATGTTTGCTGTGCCAGAAACTGACAGCATGTAATTACCAAGCTGACACAGCAATTAAGTGTAACGAATCTAGGAACTCACCAAGCCTGACGTGACCAAAGCAAAATACACATCCATCTGCACCATTCACAACAGACTGGATTACTTCGGCAACTGTTCCAGAGCAGACCTCGGCCTAAAGGGAAAGTGGAACAAAGAAATGCCTTCAGAACATCTTTAAATCGATTTCTAATGATTCAGCTACTGGAAGTCAATGGTTGTCATTGTTATTTGTTAACTCAAGTGTGAGCATTAGTGTATGTGTTTGTTTTTGAGTGTGTTTGTTTGTGTGTATGTAAGTACAATTACTTAATGACCAGTTCATACATTTTTGGTATAGTTTTAATATGTCTTACTAATATCAAAAAACTGTGTTTGCAGGGAAGAATAATATGCCGGAGGAGTATGTGTCTTCACAATGTAACCAGCTACATACATTCTGATACAATTTGCAACCTAATTTTAGAAACATCATTCCATGTCTGGGATTTGTGAGAACAGAATTGATCCCCCCAAAATGAAAGCCAAGTTAGCCAATGATCCCCACAGAATAGTGTATGGGGGAATAATGCTACATCAGATGGGACTATGCTACAATATTAATGCAGCTGCCTAGTGATCTATGTGTTGTAATTGTACAATAGAATAAAGATGGCCATACACGGGCCAATAAAAGCTGACAGACTGAGACAACAACTTATTGGCCCATGCGTGGGGCCCTCCGACGGGCTTACCCA
The DNA here is from genome assembly GCA_024363595.1 of Xenopus borealis. Classification (NCBI taxonomy): domain Eukaryota; kingdom Metazoa; phylum Chordata; class Amphibia; order Anura; family Pipidae; genus Xenopus; species Xenopus borealis. Next base: position 74,557,546 of record CM044446.1, on the reverse strand, counting down.
ATCAATATCTGGCCAGAAGCCAGACAGATGTCGATCGGACGGGACTAAAAATCCTGTTGGATCGCGGTCGCATCTATTCGTTGATGTGGTCCTGCGATCTGACTATGTTGTGATCCAATTGTTGGGCCCTAGGTCCCACAATCGGATCAGCCCAATATCGCCCACCTCATTTGGCGACATCGTCAAACAAGCGGATCAATCAGTCAGTTATGTCTAAAACTGCACAGCACAATTCAAAATCAAATTGCAGTCACATCCTCATTGTACCTGAGAAGCATCCTGTGGAAAAACTGAATCAAAGGCAAACATCTTTGGAACAGCAACCACTGCTCTTCTATGAACTGAAACAGATGGGCCACAAGTAGATGGATCATATAGGGTCACTTGTTTTTTCCGAGGGTCAACCTTCAGGAAAGACATTGATTCAGATGCACTGTGTAGTCCTTGGAATGGGCAGATTCTTACCATGATTTTCACCTAAAACAAAAGGGACCCGCACATTTTAGAATGTTGATAGGAAATTAAATTAGAATTGTAATTAAACAGATTTTTTAAAAACTTCACTCAACAGAACAGTTTGTTTAGTGTATGTGTGTTCTTGTGGCTTTGTTCTTGTGCCCTCATTAGCTCATTGTCCATGCTTTGTGTTCTTCTGTGACGCAGACAAAAAAATTTAAGTTTTAATAGAGGTTAATAGAGGTTACTTTTCTAAAGATTGGTTTATTGTTGATTAAAGGGCAAGGGCTGGCTAGTGGAGTTGGCAGGGGTCATTGTTTTTGGTGGCTGCTAAGATTTTAATGATTTGGCCCACAGTAGGAGGCAAATTCTCAAGCACAGAGGCTAGAGGCACAGAACCTACAGCTGCTTTAGATAACTATACTTCAGAAACTCACACCCAGAGGGCTAGAGAAGAATGAATGAGCAAAGAAAACTTTTCTCTGGGTGACAATGGGTGACAAAGAAGCAGCTACAATATTTACACAATTGTACAAGCCTGGGGAGTTGGAGCCAAATGGATTTAAGATGAAATGACACTAGGAAATCCTGTGGTGCTTTGCTTCAGTGATTTTGCACACAAAACAACACCATGAACTGATACAAATCCCTTCCCCAAGTCAACTGGGATTGTATTACTGAATGCACATAGGTGTGACACTAACCACATATGGCAGGTTTCTGCGACAATATGCCATTTTTAATATATGCTAAACACAATATTTTTGGTGGAGGGTGTAGGAATGCAGGCAAAGTTTAGTCCAGTAACAGACAGCAACCATAGCAGTACGTTTCCCTATTCCGCTGCAGGTACACTTATAAAAGCAATATTCCTGATGTATAAAACGCATCAGGCATTCTTAATGATCAACTACAAGCTAATTTCTACCATATATCTACAAGGGTTGGTGTGCAAACTACTTTCACTCATAGAAAATCAGTGTTTTTAATAATCCCAATAGTTTAAGGGGCCCCAAAAGATCTTTTAGGGGACACATACATCATGATACTTGCCAACATGTACAATGCTGTTCTTTACTGAACAGATTTTGGCTAACAGATCTAAAAAGCATTAGTACCTCTCTCGCACCAAAAATAATATATATATATATTTAACCTAAAAAAGGTCAGGTTCTGAAAATTGCTTTGTATTATGAAAAAAGCACTTCAAAGGGAAACAGAAAACTAAAGTACATTTTGTTTCCTTTACTGTATATAAAAAGTGCATGAAATTGCTGTAATTGGTACATCCTGAAGTTCTTTATATTTTATTGACTTAAGAAGCTGTAGAAAAGTTGCCAAGAGCTGAAACCCTGCACTTTGTGTGCTTATTTACAGATCTAAAGGGAGAATAGTTTTAGTAATTACACTACAAGGTACATAGAGCTCTGGGTGACCTGTATTTAGCCATAAAAAAGCTGTAAATGCACAGACAGGATGTAGAGTACATGATGCTACCTGTGGTCAACAAACCAGACTTACAGATGATTTTGATTTGTATTTGTTAGGGATTTAAAATTAGAACTGCAGCACAAAGAAAAAAAGAATATCTTAGCATTGTCTGCTTATTCTTATAATATGTATATCCAGAGGGATAGACACTTGCTAGGATTACATTACACTTTGCAAAAATGAGTTTACAGTGAAGGACCACTTCTGAATATAATCTGAAACATCCTGATAGAGAGGCTGTCTAGCCCTGATATATATACAGCCTTCCCAAGAAATGATGTAAAATGCAGATTTCTGTAATGCAAACAAAGCATGTCCCTGCAGCCAGATTGCAAGACACGGTTTCATTGGGCATCTGATTAGCTGATTGCATAATAAGTACTTTTGTGCTGTGCTGTCTACTCACTGCCTGGGGCTTAACCTTTAGCAGCACACAAAATAAAACAACAGTGTATAGGGTCCCTGAACAAAGCAGACAAAGGAATAAGGCACGTTGATTATCTTTAACGGTGGTTCCCTGGGTGTGAATCCTCTTATTATGCACACATTAATTGCCTTTGCTTTTAACTTCATAGCTGCCAGGAACAGTTTTCATGAATTTTACTGTAAACTAAGGAGATCATCTGACCACTGTACACTGGCATGAAACTGGGTGCTTGGAACAGAGCAGTAGACAAATCCAGACACAATGGGGAAAATTCACTAAGATCCAAAAATTCAGTAGCGTTAGCTTTGCTAGTGTCTGCCGCACTTCGCCAGGCGAATTTTCACCAGCGCTACACAAATTCACTACAGTACGAATTTACGCTCAGGTAGGCAAACGGTAGCGTAGTTGCACTAGTTTTACTTCGCTAGGCAGAGCAGTTACGCTAGCGAAGCCTAATTTGCATACGGCGGGAACTTTAAGTTATAATATAAGTATATGTTACAGCCACTACATTCCACTACACAAGCCCAGGAAACATTTAATAAATACAATACAGTTGTCCTATTACCTTACATGTGCCCCCTGTATAGTTATGTTGCCATATGTTAGGAAATGTAGGGGGGAAGGAGGGTAACCCCCCCCCCAAAAAATTATCAATCTTTTTCAGACTATCACCCTCCTATGCTAAAATACATCAGCATTTTTTTGGAACTCAACCTCCTATCTATTGTATTGAACTTCGCCTGGTCTGACCAGGCAAAGTAACGTCTAACGTAAGTGCTAACGTTGAGGAAAATGTTGATCTTAGTGAATTTGCGAAGTTATGATCCTTCGTCAGTGCGAAACTTCGCCTGGCGTAAGGGTGCGAAATTGCGCAAGTCTATCTAATTCGCTAGCGAAAATTTGCCAGAGCCGGTGTTAGTGAATTTCAGAAGTTACAAATTGATGTCACACTTGCAAATTAGCGCTAGCATTAGACGCTTCGCGCTATAATGAATTTGCCCCAATGTTGGACCAGTACTAAAAAAACCAATTGGGTCAACTTATAGAACCTAGAAACCTATCTAAGGTTCATAGTCATGGCAGAGATCACAATTTATAGTAGATATATTTTTTGTTATAGGGTGATCTTTTTTATGTGTCTCCTAAGCAGGTTTTAGGTTTTGAAAAGAACAATTTGTAGGTGTCTTTTATGTTTGGCTGAGTTGGAAGAACCTAAGAGTCCCTGCAAACTGACATAAGGTAAAATTGCACAGGTCGGGCATCAGGCAGATGGGTTTGTTTTGTTCCAATAACTAAGTGTGACCCTACAAAGAGCTCACAGTTATACCTGGTAGACAGCCAATGAATTATTACATAAAATAACCATAACTGAATTCATACAGATATTATCCCTAATGATTTCTTCGCATATGCAAATAATTAGATTTTCTAAGCTGCATTCCATGGAGTTAATTTGATTAATATATAAAGATAATATAAACTGCCCATATGCTGAATCCTAGCAATCCAACTTAAACAATTAATTTGGGATATGCTTGGAAAGCTAGTTTTCCACAGGACATAAACATGCATAGTTAACATATCTAACAAACAATCGATTACAATGTGCTTATTGTTGTATACATAAATATATGTATTTTCATAAACACTAGTCTAATGCCACAAGTTGATGCCTTTGCAATACATTACTTCAGAACTGGCATAGCCTATTAATAGATGGGAGTTGCCGATGCCAGGTAATTTAAAAATAATTGTAAATGGGACCCTAGCGACCACGGATATGATAAATTTCTCGACTGGAGAAACAAAACATTTAAAATATACATTTTTATATTTTAATAGATTCCCACTTTGCCCTCCCTTAAAACAAAATTTTTCTGTAAATCTTTTCAATACAGAAGTGGCAGTGCTCCTGTTTAAACATGATTTTTGTTTTTTCTTGAAACGGCAAAACTCTACATGTAGTACAACCTGCTGTCCCTGAAGTTCCACATTAAAAGTGTAGACCTCCTGTAATTAGAGAATCTCCCTGGGGGAAAAGCTATAGCTCATTTCCTGGGTGGTGTGAGAAACCAAGTTGTTAATGCTTTGATGCTAGCAAAAATGGGTGGCACCAGGGAAAACGCGAGTGGGAATCCAGATATTAGTCACACTAACACTAATTTGGCCAAATCTAAATACTAGTGCTGGACCTTTGGCTGCCAGAACCAACAAAGCCCATTGCTATAAATACTTTTGTGACTTCTTTGACATTTTCATACTCTAATACACAACAGAAACTTCCAGTTGATGGAATAAGATTATTCAACTTTCTCAGGAATTAGTGCCATTGCAAACAATACTTTCACCAGTTTCCTAAATTGTCTGCCACACTCTGCGGTGCAACCTTTATGTGTAGTAAATCGACTATTTGACATAACGCATGCTTAATGTTCAGATTACATTCAAAACCTAATGTCATACAAATGCAAATCCATGGCACTCTTAAAGGGCAAAGAAATTATTAAATAGAATAAGGCTAGAAATGCTGTATTTTGTATACTAAACATAAACATGAACTTACTGCACCACAAGCCTAATCAAACAAATGATTTATGCTTTCAAAGTTGGCCACAGGGGGCTGTCATCTTGTAACTTTGTTATACATCTTTGCAAGACTAGACTACATACACATGCTCAGTGTGATCTGGGCTTCTTAGGGATCGTCATAAATGATCAAAAAACAAAGTTGCTTGAGTTCTGCATGGCTGGTAAGTAAGGCAGGGGCGTCCTGCCAGAAGTTAGGGACCGTCTGACAATTCCTATCCACAGCAGTAAATGAAGGGAGAATTCCACTGCATACAGTCAGGTTTCTTTTAAAAATGGTACACATTTTTTAATTAAAGTATATTGGAGATAGATTTCTTTTTCATTAAAGAAAGTAAAAATGGGATTTTATTTATTTGCATTTCCTTGCCCTTTAAGCAGAATTGTTTAACTCAAGGCCCATGGTTCAGATGTGCAACAGGCTGCTTAAGGTCTTAAGATGCATTTGAATATACTGTACGTGCCAGCCCATATGTGATATGTCAAATAATCTGCCAATTTTTTAGAGAGCCTGGGACAGGACTACTCTTAAAAAATCATTTGGAGGACTACACCCTACATAGGCCTCCAGTCTTAACAACCAATTAGAGGGTTGTTGTTATGTGACACATATGTCCCAGTTACCCTTTGGTCCATTTATTTTTTCTAAGCCTAGCACAATGCACTAAAATGAGAGAGAAATTATGCTTCTACCTGCAATGGTCTTTGCACTTGCCATGTGCCAACTTGCCAGTTGCTTCTCCTTTATTTTTAATGTCAGTAGTCAGGGCCAGCCTAGAGGTACGTGAACATTTTAACTGAGCCCTTCCACATGGAAATAGGCTTAAAACTCAAGATTTAGTACCATTTAGAAGAAAGGGATATCAAAAGGACATTTTTGTAAATGGATATATGGATGTGATGATAAACAGTGTCTTCACATCTCATGAACTTAAAGAAAGTCTATAATTTGTAACAAGCTTGACGGCCATCATCAATATCATCTTCTAAACTGGCTGTACTAAAATACAAAATAATGACATATAACTCATTGGCAAGGACTGCAGGATTTACAGCCACAGCTTTGAGTGTATAAGGCCCTGGCAACTGGTTACCGTCTCTATCCTGAAATCATTGCTTATAGGAAAATTATTAAGGATGAAATTGAAATGGTTGGATTTGTTCCCTATTTGTCAGGCCACATAATAAAGAGTTTAAACTGAGTGTCACTTCCTTGCTAGATCTCTCTGCATATTATACACGGTTTTATAAAAGAATCCCGTATCCTGGAACTGCATTTTTTTCCTTGTTAAAAGGTTGCTGTATATTCTGTTAACTGTTATAGTGCTTTAAATGCTTTAAAAAAAGACTTACAACAAAATGAACCTTAAATTAAATGGAATAGCTGCTGTGCATTGTGGGGAACAGATTCAAGGCTGTATCCTTAGTAAAACTGAATGAATCTCATCTAGCCTCTCTCTAGCTTTCCTGAGAGCTTCGTCTAACCTTGAGATATTACTCAGGTAGACATTTAAATGTCAATCAAACCTGTTTTTAAAACAACTAATTAAATTAATTTTCACTTTCCAGCCATGAGAGGCACTTATGAAGACTTGATAGCAATAATTGCTATTTCCAGATGCTGGAGCCTTGTGCACGGTGTATTTTTCAACAGTATAATTTCTACTCATGTCAAGTCTTGTGCATTTTCTTGGCTAACACAGATTCCTGCAAGTCTAAGCCCAAAAATATCTACCTGACAGATAAAAAGAGCAAGTAAAATTGTTGTCCACTAGTGGAGACCTGTATGCTTTTAATATTAATGTTCACATCGTGTTGTTTGTTCACATTGTTTGTTTGTGTTCTGTAAAATATGCTTCTGCCATTTGAACAAGGGTGCTTGAATTTGTGTTGTACCACTTAAATATATTTCCTTACCTTTGCCATATGTGAGCTATAAGGCATTTGGTCATGTATATTTCCTGCCTAACTCCATGTTCCCAGGCCATGCTTTATACAGATGCAGAAGATGCGAAAGTAAGTGTTTCCATAAATTTAGTTGACCAGATGGCCACTTAAAAAGTGAATCGCATGTAAAACAGTACAACCACAATGTTTATTATAATGATATGCAATAAGCTTTATTGTATTAAAGTTGCCATATGGTTCCTTTAATTATTAACAATGAATATTTTAGCAACTTTTTAAAAAAAAATAACAATGCATTATTAAGTAAGCCTTTACATTTAGCACTAATGAGCATTTCCAAGAGCAAGCTTATTGGTAAAGAAGGGCTTTACAAGCTTTTCAATTCTGCAGGCCAATTATCCCATACATATGTTCATAGATCAGGTACATATATTGGACAGTATAAGTTTGCAGGAACCATGGCTAGACTGAGGGCCATAAAAATCCCTCTGACATCCATATCCGGCCCAATGCCTGCAGTAGAGAATCTTTGTTACTGTACTTCTATAGGGGCTTTCAGGACAGTGTTACTTGTAGGGATGGCGCGAACCGCGGAAAAAATGTTCGCGAACATGTTCGCGAACTTGCGACAAAACGCGAACTGTTCGCGAATATTCGCGAACCCCATAGACTTCAATGGGAAGGCGAACTTTAAAAGCTAAAAAAGACATTTCTGGCCAGAAAAATTATTTTAAAGTTGTTTAAAGGGTGCAACGACCTGGACAGTGGCATGCCAGAGGGGGATCAAGGGCAAAAATGTATCCGAAAAATCCATTGTATAAATCCATATAAATGCTGAAAATAGTCGCAGCCACTGAAGCACAGAAAAAATATGCCATATAAATGCTGAAAATAGTCGCAGCCACTGAAGCACAGAAAAAATACGCCATATAAATGCTCAAAATAGTCGCAGCCACTGAAGCACAGAAAAAATACGCCATATAAATGCTGAAAATAGTCGCGCAACTATATAAATGCTGAGAATAGTCGCGCAACTATGCGCGAACCCAAAATGGTGAACGTCGCGCGACGTTCGCGAATATTTTGCGAGCGCGAACAGCGGATGTTCGCGCCATCCCTAGTTACTTGACACACAGTTTTAGGAGAGAGAGTTAAGGGGTCATAGGCATTAAGATTTTTCTCTCCCTAATGACCAATTTTAGTGATGATGAATCGGTCAAAATATTGTGAGGTTAGTGGGCACCAAGCGAATGTGCATCTAATGATTTTTTTCGGTCAGAAAATGAAACAGAAAGGTTAGAATATTTCATTGATCATAGTGAAATGTATCCATTGTTCAATTGTTTTCAGGGTCAAGCAGACAGCTACCCATTATTTTCCCAGCTTCAACTAGACGATATCACTTGAAATGGTGTTTTTAGTTGATGGACAAATTGTACATTTAAACATCAAGATAAGCTTGGTCTTGTAATAACAAAAAGATCTTTTAAAAATCTTGGCCACCTTTAGGAATGTTTGTGCTGTAAGAAAATGTTAAGGTGGCCAGAGTTGGTTTGGGAGTTTGGACAACTTTGAACATCAGGAGTGAACCTCAAAAAGTAGCATTAAATGATCATCCTCTGTTCCTATAAGGCTGCATTTGGCCTGACTAAACAACAGATTTTATCTAGGGTTACTTTGGGTGGGGTGTCTAGGCTGCAGACAGCATATGGACTCCTTCTCCCTTAGCCTTTAACCCTTTTGCCTCTCATTGGTCCATCCTTCTGTTGTGTCACTGGCATGTTAATTTGTGTTTGCCCTGTTTATTTAGTGGCAATAAACTTTGCAGTGCTGTCAAGCAAAATCAAACTATGAAATGCAGGGGAAAAAATAGCTTCATTTGTTGTAGAACAGCTATTCTGCAATCCAATATGGCCTTGGAGTCCAGACTTTCTAAGCATTTCCAATCCAAAGCAGGTGTGTGCTAACTAATTGGCATTGCATATCTTTAATTAAATCACTTTTACATGGGAGATATTTAGCCTTTTTTCTTTTCAACTGCTATTGATTTACCACTCCCAAGTTAAGATACTGTATTGGCTGGGGTCCATGTGAGACACTGGGTGTTAATAGTCTGAAAACAAATCTTCTAAACATTTTAACTAGCCATTATCTAAACACACAGTGAAGATTATTTAGACAGAAGTGTGCACAAGGCCTGTAGCTTGCCATACAATACATACTGCAAATCCATCAACATTGGAAGCAGAGTAAATGGCTCAAGGATGTAGACTAGTCCATTTCTTCAACATATTTTCTATATAATTGCAGCACTCAGAGCTAAATAATGCTAACTGACTCAAGATAAATGCATCTATCTACTCTCCTTTCATTCCCCTTACACCTATTATTAGATTACAGCTGCTGGGACCAAAAAAAGAAGAAAACTATATTGATCCTGCCCTAAGTCATCACTTCCATCAACCACAGCTCTCCCCCACCCAAAGTGAACTACATCTACGCATGTATATTTCTAATGTCGGCTTTTCTGGTTTTCTCCTTTAGCTCCCTTGGCTCATCACCATGTGAAGCATGTTAGAATACAAGAATTCAATGCATCAAGGTCACCCACATTATCATAACAGGAGATGTCAAGGGGAAAAAGGGTCTTGTGTTGCTTTATTAACTATGTGAGCACTATATGTACAGTCTGCAGCATGAAATGACACCTGCAGTCCAGATAATGCTAAAAGCTTGAGCCCAGCTCTTCTGTTTTAAATAGCTTATTAGGTGTCAGACTGGAACTCCTCAAACCAGCCTGGCCAGCCACTACTAAACTACCCCATACTGTACCTTTTACTTCATACTTGCAAGTGCACCCAGGTGGCAGGGAAGGTGGAATGCCCAAAGTTCATGCCAGACAGTCAGTAGAGACAAGTACTGGTTCGGTGTGTGATTGTATTTCTTACAGTCAGTGTCAGCTGGCCCAACTGGACACCAGGAAAACTCCCAGTGAGCACAGGTGTTAGTGGGTCATATTACTCACCCAACCATTTGCTTGTATGCCTATACCAAGACCATTCCCCATTTCTATATGAGAACAACAGGTTAACTTTCAGTGGGGGTCATTTATAAAGTTCGTGCAGCGCATAATTGTTCGCAAATTATGGTAGTTTTGCCCATACTTTTTCCTAAACGCTACAATATTTCACTACTGTGCCCGTCTTTCCGGTTTTTGCAAATTCGCATTGTGAATTAATTTTCACAAACAACTCGCAAACAAGACGGGTCTTTGCGTGAGTACAGGCACTTTGCAAGGTTGTTTTGCGCAAAAATACTGTTAACAGTAACAGTAAACAGTTTTGCGAATATTTTCTTGTGGCGCAGAGTGTTTGCAATTTGTGATTTTTGCCATATTTAAAAAGCTCCTATAGACATTCACAATGTGAAAAAGAAATTCTGTTTGCACATTTTTATTCAGCTTTATAAATACTAACTAATCTGCCCTGTGCAAAGTTTATAAATAACCCCCAATGGGGGTCATTTATAAACTTCGCGCAGGGCAGATTGGTTCGCAGAGTGAATATATTTGCCCTGTGCCTGGTTATATTTATAAAGCTGAATAAGAATGTGCAAATTCGCAAAACAGATTTGCGAATTTGTTTTTTATATTGCGAATGTCTATAGGAGCTTTTTAAATATGGCAAAAATCACAAATTGCTAAACACTCTGCGCCACAACTTTGGTGGCGGAGAAAATATTCGCAAAACTGTTTTGCAAATTGCGAATTTGAGTTACTTTTAACGCTATTTTCGCGCAAAAGAACCTTGCAAAGTGCCTGTACTCACGCAAAGACCCATCTTGTTTGCGAGTTGTTTGCGAAAATTCATTCACAATGCGAATTCGCAAAAACCGGAAAGACGGGCACAGTAGTGCAATATTGTAGCGTTCAGGAAAAAGCATGGGCAAAACTACCATTTGCGAACAATTATGCGCTGCCCGAACTTTATAAATGACCCCCAGTGTGTTATGGAATGGCCTATTCTTAGGAAGTTTTCAATCGGTCTTCAGTATATTTTTTATAGATTCTTAATTATTTGACTTTTTCAACAACTCAACACAAACCTATTGCTCTGCAAGACTACAATTTTATTTTATCATGACATTTTAGTAATTATCTTTCTATTAGACCCTCCTCTATTCATACCTCTGTCTCTCTTTCAAACCATTGCCTGGTTGCTAGGTTAAATTGGACCTTAGCTCCTAAACCGGAGAGCTGCTAAACAAAAAGCAAATAATAAAAAATGAAGACCAACTGCAAATAGTCAGTGAGTGCAGGAAAATAGTATCTAAAAGTGGGCTTGTTGTCTAGGGTTTTCCTACAAGTGTTTTGCCCAGGTGGGGTGACAATGTGCCTTTGCCACAACAGGCATTCACAAACCTGCAAATTACTTCTAAAAACCTGAATAAAATAAAAATTTCCCAGCACAAGCTATTGTGTATTTACATGTGTAATGATGTATCATCTGTAAGACTTTGAAAGCATGTTTCATTCCATAATCTCACAGCCTGTGTCCCAATGAAATTTCTAACATCTCTGCAGCACTGTAAATCTAATTAGGCAACTATGTGCTCAGTGCCAATATGTTCCATTGGATTTAATTGAAACTGACAGATATGCATAACCTTTGCGAAATTGGTTTATGGAAGATATTTCATACAAGTTGTTTATTTGCTTCCATGACCCTCAGCTGGCAATTTTTATTTAAAAACCCTTGAATTTTGCTCACTCTATCTTAGGTAAGGAATGAAAAGGAAATATGTTCTCATTGAGGGGATGTCAATAAGGTTTCAATGTCAATAAAAATATCTAATGACTCCTGGGCAGCTTCACAACTGCTCTCTTGAATATCAATTACCCAAAGGGAATGAGTGCATTACTGAATAACGAATCCCTCTCTCATAGCATGCAGGTCTGTTATCTCATACTTATTTGAGACATTTCTGTACAATCTTTGAAGCTATTGTATAAAAGCCAACACTAATATGTAAAGACAAGTGCAATTATATTCTGTAGCACTTGGGCAATAAATGTAGCTCTCAGTATCCCAGACAAGTATAGGAAATTTAAAGATTGTTGTAGAATAGAAAAGGAGCTGCAAACACATATAATTCCACTGGGGTGCTACCACATTAATTGTAGCCAACAGTGAGGTCTCAGTTCCTTCCTCAGGATTATACTTTGCATCCAATGAGCAACCAACTCCAATGTACACCGCACGGTGCCTAGGCAACACATATATACTTTAGTTCCTATTGACCTATTGCCATATTTTTTTAAGCTGGTTCTGCTCTCATCAATCATTTCCTTAGTAAGAAACATAGTATGTTTCATAGGCTGCCACCACAAATTTTAGCTTTTATTAGGGATGCACCGAATCCAGGATTCGGTTCGGGATTCGGACAGGATTCGGCCTTTTTCGGAAGTATTCGGAGTCAGATGAATCGTTCTGCCCGGCCAATGCGAATACCATTTGCTTATGTAAATTAGGGGCAGGGAGGGAAATCGTGTGACTTTTATGACACAAATCAAGAACATTAAAAAATGTCTGCCCTTTCCCACCCCTAATTTGCATATGCTAATTAGGATTCAGATTTGGTCCAGTATTTGGCCGAATCCAAAATAGTGGATTTGTTGCATCCCTGAGCTTTAATAGACCCATGCATATTACCAATGGCATACATTTAAAAAGAGGGTGTTCGGAGAATATATAGTGAATAAAGTACCCCCTCTTGTAAATTATAAGGATATTATAAGTTACTGAGGAGTTTCATGACCATATAAAAACACGAGGCCGAAGGCCTCCGAGGTAACTTATAATATCCTCATATTTTGCAACAGGGGGTACTTTATTTATTATAATAGACAAGTTTCAGTGAGTCATGTGACAAATTACATCAGAACTCACCGTTTATAACTGATGACATCAGAACTCACCGTTTATAAGGATATAATTTACAGGATATTCACAGCTTTTGTGTATTATATTTATATATATTACATAAGGTCCAATAAATGTAAAAACAAGTAATCTGCTGTTTCTGGGGAGTATATGCATGGGTGTAACAAAAGAAAGAGTCATTAACTGTGGGTGGCATGTCTGTAGGGGTTTAGGGAAGTGCTAACAATTAATATGGTAAAACAGCCCACCACCAACCTGAACCACTGAGCTTTACTTGTTGGCAACTAAGGCTGAATGTAACAACTTGCCATTTATAGAGGCTAAGTACTTACTCATAGACTTCTAGGGGGGGGTATTCATTAAGACACTTTTTTTTGCAGCATCCATTTTAAAGCAGAAAACCCAAAAACCTGCCAAATTCGTGTAAAAGTCAATGGCAGATGTCCCCTTAAATGAGAATTCAACCCTATACCCTTACCCTACATAGTTCCCCCCTCCCTGTCCCCCCAGCCTAGCTGTCACCCCGAAATCTAACTTTTCCTAACTCTTTACTTACCCATCAGTGCAGATTCAGGGCATCAGAGTTCATGGGTGCCATCTTCCGGCTCTTCGGTAATCTTTGGGTCTTCTGCTTTCACTTCGGCAATTTCCGTGACTTTTGGTGCATGCACAGTTGTCCAGAACTGAAAGGTTGCTCCAACGGTTCATGTGTCGATACACCGCTCTCATTTAGAAGATTTTAGAAGATGGCACCCGTGAACTCGGTGCACCGAACCTGCACTGAGGTGTAAGTAAATACTTAGGGGCATTTACCCAGGGTAGCAGCTAGGATGGGGGGAGAAGGGAGTAGGGTAGGATGGTAGGGTTTTATTACTTTAGGGTTTGTTCTCCTTTAAACATTAGAAGATGTTTTAACCTTCACAAAATATTCAGTGTTTTCGGGGTTTGAAGAAAAATTCAGGTTTTTCTCATTTATAAAAATTTCAACCAAACTCTCTACAATCACAGCCCTTTATTTAGTAAAAAAAAAATACAACTGAAAAAAGCAGAGGCGGGACGTGTAGTGTAACAATCGTACGACAATTCTAATTGTGTAACGTTTTAAAATTTGTTGCATAAAAGCCACTTTTTCAGTTTTTGCACAAAAACCAGCGTCAAAATGCCTGAAACCCTTGAATATCATGAAGGCAAGAAATATCTCCCAATTGTAAAAGCGATATTTGCCATTGACTTCTACATAACTTTGACAGGTTTTAGCTGGAGGATTTTTGGATTTTTACCAGTATTTGTCACGTAATAAATGTATTTTTTTTTTGAGACAAAGAGCCAAACAAGAAAAATTTGACTTTTAATAAATGTGCCCCTGTACGTTTATAAGACTGAGTTTTACATATATTGCTACAGGTGCTTGCCTTTATAATGATTATTTATTAACTGAAAAGTCATATCATAGGCTACTATTAAAGGAGACGAAAAGGTTAAAATTAAGTAATGTTACTGTGAAAGGCCTATATAAATACACCAGTAAACCCTTAAAGTAATGTTGCTCTGAGTCTTCTGTCAAAAGAAACACAGAATTTATTTCCTTCTATTGTGTATACATGGGCTTTTTGATCAGACTTCCTGTTTTCTGCTTAAACTTCCAGGGCTAGTGCGTGAGCATGCTCAGTTGGATCCTCTCCCCCTCCCTTTTCCTCTTCCCTCCTCCCCTCCCTGCTGTAATCTGAGCCCAGAGCTATAGGTGAACAGGGAGAGAGACAGGCAGGAAATGATGTCACACTAAGCTAATATGGCAGCTGCTATCCTAAACAGACAGAGCTAGTGCTGTTTACTCGGGTATGGTAAAACATTCTGTAGAATAAATATAGTGTTATAGCTGGCACTGTTATGGCTAATCTATTGGCATTAAATGTGTAACACTTATACCAATAAGTCAATAAATACATTATTGTAATAAAAAGCTCAATTCCACTAGGAAACAAGGAGTTTGAAAGAAGAAACGCAGTGTATGTATTTAATGTACAACTGTATCTGTTTTATAAAAATTATTCTGTCAGTGTAATGCAGGCAAATTGTCAGGATCTTAGTAAAATATAAGTAAATATAAGTCTATTCCAGTAAGTGCTACACAGTTACTTGAATAGAGACCGTCTTTAGCAGAAAAAAATAAATTTGACATAAAAATTCCTCAGCGCATGCTAAGGTAGTCAGGAAATAGAAAATTAAGATGCTCTGCAGCATTCTCACAGAAAAGGATGTCTTTTTAATGCCAGGAGATGATAAATTACCTTAAGTAGCACATTAATGGCAGAGATTGAACATAATCCAACTCCTTTCCAGTGTCATCATAAAACGGCTTTCAGACATCATTTGTACTATTCCAACATTAAATTTAATAACATCCAGAGAGACCACAGGAAAAAAACTGCAGCTAAAATGTGCATGAATTGGCTCGTTGCTTTTAAAGGTTGAGTTTATCTAAGCAGATGGAACAGTTTGATGTTTCCAGCACATTAATACACAGAGCGGGTAATTTGCCCAATTATTTTTATCAATGATGGTAGTGATGTGCAAGGGCTGCAATGACATTAGGTATGTAAAATTGTGTTTAACATCAGTAAACATGTGCAATGTAATGTCACAGTGTACTAGAGGTGACACAATAAATGTTTTGCTTGTATTGTTCCCAACTGCTGTGGTGCTTTTGGAACAGGCTGCTTAATATCCCCACAGTGAGGAACAAGACTCTCTACCTGGAGACCAAGTGGTGAAATTCAGCCTTCAAGGCATTTTTACAGTCCCATAGAAGGAGTTTTTTTGTTCATGACCTGACATTTTCATTTTCTAGCCAATTAAGATACTCCTAAAGCAAGCAGCAATGCCTGGAAGACAAAAACTGTAGCTCTAATTGCATGACAGCAAATATGACTCTGGTATGTATAGGAATCCAAGCTATATAGAACATGGTTGGGTCATTTTAAAGGATACTGCTGACTGATCCATCATTTCTAAATGTGAAAATTCATAAAACATAGACTATTGGTGCCTGAAGGATCTATAGCATCCCTTTTACACTATTTCCTTGATTTATATGTCTTACCTTTATACAGGATCATTTTCAAAAAGATGAACAATATATGCACTTGTGGTTAAAAAGCTTGAATGTATATAATGTATAGACCAGTGTTCCACAACCAGTGACTCATAAGCAACATGCTGCTCACCAACCCCTTGCATGATGCTCCCATGGGCCTCAAAGCAGGTGCTTATTTTTGAATTTCTAGTTTGGAGGCAAGTTTTGGTTGCATAAAAACCAGGCATACTGCCAAACAGAGACTCCTTTAAACTATCTGTCCACATAGGCACCACCAAATAGCCAATTACAGTCCTTATTTGGTACAACAGGAACTATTTTTCAGGCTTGTGTTGCTCCCCAACTTTTTTTAGATTTGAATGTGGTTCAAGGGTAAAAAAAGGTTGGAGGACACATGTATAGGCATTTCAGTGATCAATTAAATAAGAGTTCAAAGGCAGAAAAATGTATGAGCTTCTAGCCTGAATACACACAAAGTGTGTGCACCCTTACTTTGGGGTCATTTTCGGAAATACCAAACATTAATGAAAGATACGTTTACCTTTCCAATGCCTGGGTTGTCCTTGACTTTTGACACGGCTCTCATTAGACATGGAGGTGCAGGTGGTGGACAAAGCTGGAGGATGCCACTGAAGTTGGTGGTATATGTGGAATACTCTTGAGTATGAGAAAGAGGAGGATGATACTTCTTGCGCTTCGAGGACAAGTTGAGCTTCTGTGCTGCTCTGTATACAATAAGAGGAAAACAATGTTACCAGGCATTCAGGATAAGTAAGACTAATAGAACAGATGTTTCTTGTCATCCTTGCCTAGTTAACAAACAAGTCAATTCAGTCTAATCAGATTTCATACGGAGACCAACAGGAGACATATAGATGTTGATGTGGAGTGAAATATTATGTCATTTTTCTGAAGGCAGAGTGTAGAATGATTTTATAACTTTTTAACAGCTTGACAGCTGAGTCAGACTGCAGCATTTTAACTGATGCCATAAAACTAGCGTAATGGTCCCCAAAATACCAGAACACCAGATGGGCTGCTTGGAGATAACAGTAAAAGAGATATTGTACATGTTCATAACATATTTTCAGTCCTGTAAAAAATACACATTGGCATAAATATGACCAGGACACTGGCATACAGAAAAGTTTACTTTAGCTATATTTTTAATTCAATATAAATATATATATATATATATATATATAAAGTCCAAAAATACAAGGAAAGCACTCACGGCATAAGGGTTATTAGAAGTCCTTTACTGAATCAAATAAACATCAACGCGTTTCAGTACCTCAAGGGACTGTCATCCTGATGACGGTCCCTTTAGGTACCGAAACGCGTTGGTGTTTATTTGATTCATTAAATGATCGAATGGCGGAGGTGAGTGCCGGCAACCAATGGCTTTATATATATATATATATATATATATATATATATATATATATATATATATATATATATATATAGAAAGGATCAGCACTCACTGTGTATTCTTGATGAAAAAGGTGATTCTTTATTGGGTAAACATCTTAAGTTAAGATTAAGATGTTTACCCAATAAAGAATCACCTTTTTCATCAAGAATACACAGTAAGTGCTGATCCTTTCTGATCTATCTATGCAATTTTGATCGTGCACCGCTGGCTTCATGAATGTTTGGAGTGCCGGTTCTGTGGGAATTACTATATATATATATATATATATATATAATAGTCCCAGAGTGTCCGCACTCAAACTGTTGTAAAATGGTGGTGCACGGATCATAAGGATGTATAGAAAAAAATGGAAGATCAGCACACACCAACTTGAGTGAAAAAAACGATTTTTATTTTACAAAAAAAAATGCAAAAGTGCATCTTAGACCGACGTTTCGGTCCCACCTGGGGACCTTTCTCAAGGGTAATGTGCACTACACAGGAAACAGTTAAATAGCCCACTCCCACATGTGAATAATGGCGCCATAGTGACATCATGAGTCAATTAAGTGTCCATACAAAGCTTTATTTCCATTCTTCTTCTTTATCCTTTAGAGCAGATGTGCAATTTTCAAATTCAAATTGCAAGCTTTCTGTTATCCTGCTCTAATAAAGATCTTATCAGATAAACAAAAGATAAGAATATTCTTTGAGGGGCTGATAAAAAAATGCCTGCAGAACAGTTATCACATGGGATGAGACATCTCTGGTTGAGTGCTGTGATTGTATGCTCTGTAATTAGCAGTGATAATTTGTGTGGACTTGTACAACTGTTATCACCATGCAGATTATACAGATATATATAAACATACAGGAGGCATGCTTTTTTTCTTTTCAGTCTCAGATGTACAACAATCTAGCTATACAGAAAGCTAGCAATGATCAAAGTGCAAAAAAAGCCACAATCAATGCAACCATTTCTGTATGCACTTTGCACACTAATTTCTGAAATGGTGGAAAGACTCTGTGCACCATTTAAAAAATACATTTTAGAAAAATGATTTAGAATGATTAAAAAAAGTGGCATGTCATTATTAGTGATATACCATTTGAAAACAATTGTTTTTGTAAAGGTGAACAAGTCCTCATTCATTCTTTCAATTTGTCAATTTACAGTCATCAGACTTCATCTTTTGCAAGAATCCTTGGGGCTGCTGGCTGAATCATCAAGACCAGTGATCCCCAATCAGTAGCTCATGGGCAACATGTTGCTCTCCAACCCCTTGGATGTTGCTCCCAGTGGCCGGTTGACAATCCACATGGGGTTACCAATTGGCCAATCACAGGACTTATTTGGCACCCTAAGAATATTTTACATCCCCAACTATTTTTACTTCTGAATGTTGCTCACAGGTTCAAAAAATTATTAGCTCATACTCCCCTCAATTCACCTCTAATTCTCAGACCCTGCTTGTGTGTCGGCTCATTCGCTTGCAGCGTGCAGCTTAACTAACATTTATCCACTGTTGTAACTGCCACTAACTGCTGAGTTGAACAAAGAAAGCACTGGACATTATTTATACTCTCAGCACAAAGGTCACCAGAGAATAGACTCAAAAGCACAACAACATGTTTAAGTGTCTTGCATTATTGTGTGTACTTTCCTGGCACATCTCATTCAGTTCCAGACATTTCCTTTGCTTTGGAAACATAGTTGAATCTGACACTTAAGAACGGATTAGGAGAACAAAATTTCCTGCCTCTTTCCACAGGTCTTCGGCCTCTTCTGTGAATAAGAAGTCACTCCTGTGCTATTCTTTGTGTCTATTAAATCAGCTTCTGTTGTGTTCCCTTTGTTAGTATTCCACAAGCAGATTAACTTTAATCCATTCAAATTTGTGCTGCTCTGAGACACAAATGCTCAAGAACAATTTTTCCTTAACCCCGTTTGTTCTTCTCAACCAAAAAAAATCTCCCTTATGTCCAAAAGGAGGATTACCAACTGTTGTGCTTATTTTGGGGGATGATATTCCGATATAACACAGTGGGGGTCATTTATAAAGTTTGCGAAGGGCAGATTGGTTCGCAGAGTGAATATATTTGCCATGCGCCTGGTTATATTTACAAAGATGAATAAGAGACAGACAGATTTGCGATTTTGTTTTTCACATTACGAATGTCTATAGGAGCTTTTTAAATATGGCAAAAATCACAAATTGCGAACACTCTGCGCAAAATATTTGCAAAACTGTTTTGCAAATTGCGAATTTAAGTTACTGTTAATGCTATTTTCGCACAAAACAACCTTGCAAAGTGCCTGTAATCACGCAAAGACCCGTCTTGTTTGCGAGTTGTTTGCAAAAATTCATTCACAATGCGCAACAGTGCTCGCTGCACTAGTGATGCGGCCCCCCCTCTACCCGCTCCGACGCTATAAGTTCATAGCGTGGAGCTGGAGGGGGGGCGGCATCGGCACCAGAAACACCCCTGACTGTTATTTCAATTAGTAATAAACTTTTGCAAGTAGTTATGCTATAAAAAAGCAAATAGGACTTAAGCACTTAAGTGACGTTGCAGTCAAAAAAAAAAGGCCACAATCATTGCATGGAAAAATGCAATCTTTAGTCACACTTAAGTACAGAGAGTGGAAAACCAAATAACTGCTATTTTAAAGAATTAAGGTTTAGAAAAAAAAATGATTATTATATTATATTATTATTGTAGTATGCTAATCCAGCCAAGTATAAATATATCAAACAGCATCACTAAACACAATTACATTGTTTCTTTCTATGTCTGAATACATGAGGATCTTGGGTACACAAATACTAGGTTTCACATTAGTTTCTATGTTTACATTCACTGTTGTATATGGGGTGCCACTTGTATCCTAGAATGCGTTGGTGATGTGTAGACAGAGGGTTGACCTGGTCAATTTTGTAAGAGACCACAAATTAGCATGTAAATATTAGAACAGGTAGACAGACATGACTCTTTTTTTATGAGTGAAAACATTTTACTGATAATGTGAAGAAACTGTACAGAATATAGGCACATTTTAATAGGTCTGTGGTAATTGACAGGAGCTAATGACAGTCTAGCTGGAAATTAAAATGATTATCTACAAAACAGAAAAGAACAAATGTGGTGCATAATGAAAAAAAAAGGTCAAGCTGTCATTTTCTAGGAGAGATTTTCTAGGAAATACTATTTGTCATGTCTCTCCGGGAGAGACAGGAGAAACTTGCATGGCATTTAATTCATGGCTGCTCAAACCGAGTGTCTGTATAGAATTGTTTTAGTTCAGCCTTAACATTTATTACAAAGAGGTTAGAGAGCTGTTTGCTGTTTCTCACAAACAATAAATACTGTGCAACAAGCTGACAAACCATCTGTCAGCAAGCAGAGAATTCAATTATAACTTCGTTATGCACACCTTTGCAATTGCCAGGATACAATATGTAGGGTTCGTGTAAGACATTTTCATGCTATTATTTTAGCTCATGCATCGTTAAATGGACAATGCTAATATATGAATGTATTTAAAAAGCAGGAATATACACAGCTGCAAACATAATACTCTATTGAATCTTGTCTAGTCTGCTTTTCCCCAGTATTTTTGGACATGTGTTTTAGTCAGACTGACCTTGGTCTCGGCAGAGTCCATATATGGAGATCTATTGTGATGATATAGTCATTCATGAGCAGCACTCTTGCCTTGTGAGTCAGTTTAGAAGCTCTCTGTTACTAACATAAGAACAATTTAGCGCCTGTGCAGTGACTTAGAGCAGCCAATCAGAAATCTGCCTTCATTCTTCTTACTGCACTGGACAGATCAAAGCTAAATTGTGATAATTGGTGCAACAGCACAGAAAGAACAGAAAACCCACCAGGGGCCAATGCATTAACTATCAAGTTTCTGTATCCACCTTTTATTTTGGCTCAGGCCCCTGTTTGAGTTCCAGCACTTGCTTAAGGCCACCCTTGGCTCAGAAGAACAGGTTACAGTGCTGTTGCAGCAACAGTTGAGTATCTAGAACAGCAAATAAGTTCACTGAAAACTCACCTTGATAAGCCTTCAAGCAGTGCTTCCAGGAAGAATCAAGTCTAAAAAAGGCATTTTTCTTCTATTCTCCCCTTCTTTTTCCCCAAATCTCACCCTAACTGGGCCCTGTGGCCACAGCTCTGAGACCCCAAGGAAGGCAGCTGCACTATTGTAGCTCTTTCTAGGCAATTGGAGGCAGCCCCATCAAATTAAACAAATTAGACATACTCATAATAATTGGAAGATTATAGATAGCATACCTTAAGCCTAGTGTATATAACAACAAAAGCCATGTTTTCCATATATCTGCAGTAAAGAATAAGCAAGAGGTTGGTGGTACTTGTGTTGTTTATACAAATGGCCTGCAGGTGTCACTGTGCATACACAGGACTTTCTGTGCAGCTTGAAAGTGAAAGTAAGAGTTACTGATATGTAATAGCTGCATGAACCTGCTAATAAAGCACTGTTATACTCTCCTCATCCTCAGCTACCATATACCAACATAACAAATGGTGACAAGGATGTCTTTTCTACCTCTGCAGCAGCCTGCACCTTTTTTACCAAACCCTGGTGAGCCTACCATACCTTTTACTGCTTGTATCCGTATATTTGATAATTACATTATTGCTGCTGACCAAGGGGAGGTTTCTGCTGCTAGAAAGCGTGCTTTACTTATTCATTGCCTGGGAGCAGAGGGACAGCGTATATTCTATACATTACCATCACCTGATGAAAGTTATGAAGCTGCTCTTACTGCTATAAAGAACTGTTTCGTGCCAAAAGTAAATGTGGTTGCTGAAAGATATAAATTCCGCCAACGTGGACAGTGTAATGGTGAATCCACAGAACATTTTGTAGCAGCTTTGAGAGAGCTGGTTGTTACCTGTGAGTTTGGTAATCTAACAGATGAAATGCTAAGAGACCAAATAGTGGAAAAAACAAACTCACCATGCATTAGAGACTGCTCCTAGAGCAAGATGTAGCCCTTGCAAAGGCTATTACAGTTACACCAAACATAACAGTACTGCACTTGATTTATTTTATTCTAAGTGAATTATTCTAGACTGTACATTCCTTCCCCTTCTTCCCACAGTGTATATTGTATGCTCATACCTGCAGCGATAATGTGCTAATGGCTAACGCCATAAAAAAATTAGGCTCCTTGAACTATGCCAGAGGAGCAGTTGTTTTGGAAATTCTAAGACAATAAAACTAAAGTACATGTGCATGAGCATTCTTTGTGGATGGGAAGAAAATGAATGCTTTACAGCACGGCTAACAATGTCCATTCAGTTTTATGAGTCTTGTGGGTTGTCTGAGCTGCATGCCCTAATAAATACACTTCTGTTTCAGCAAGCATGGCAAATTAAATCCTCTCTACATAACATGAAAATGAAGGAATGTATTATGATTAACTGGGGATTTGGGGTAGATTCATCAAAGAGTGAAGTTCCGCCACTAGAGGAAAATTCCACAGCTTCATTTCTATGGGGTTTTTAAAGGCGTATTCATCAAAGGGTGAACGTTCACTTCACCCATTGATGAATATGCCTTGCAAAATCCCATAGAAATTAATTGAGAGCTGTGGAATTTCCCTCTAGTGGCGGAACTTCACTCTTTGATGAATCTACCCCCTAGACTATAAAGACACATACACATGGCCTTCAGATGTCGTGAACTAGTGTTCCCAAATTCCCAAGATCTTCGGACTGGTGAATGTTGTACTTTTCAACAAACTGAGGACTGCTATTGCTTAATTTATCCATGCAGAAAAGTTAAGGTCCAACTATCCTAGGCCATCAATGACAGCAAGGTCTGTTTCCCCAACAGTTACAACTATTATGTCAGGATAGACTATATACTTATAAAGTTAAAGTTTTCCCTATGTTATGTCCACCACAATAGCCATGATCCCAGCTTTCAGTGTTTTAATAATTAGTATTTGTTTAGTTGTAAGTGAACTTGCCAGAGAGATTAATACAGTATTTGTTATCCAGATAAAATAAGGTTGCATAGCTCTGTCACCACCTTTTTTCAAGATTACTTTCTAGATTTGCTCTAACTGCCAATTCCACTCTCGACCTGCACTGTCTGTTAGAAAAAAATCTCGAATATAACCACAGTTTGCAAAAATTTATGAATGTCCTGGCGACATTTCATAAACCTGTGTGATTCCCTCTTTCCAATTAATGGCACTACAGAATAGGATTTTATGACTTTTCCCCTTGGGTTTTAAAACCTACTGACTGCTTTTTATTTAACTCTTCTCCACTTTAATGGAAGTTGTTTTTTTATGGCACCCCTGAGATTTGTTTCCTTGTGGCTCAGTGTCAGCCAAGAAATAAAACAAACTTATATCATACCCCGAGGCACTCAAATATAAAGTGACAAAAGATAGTCTCTAACCTAAACCATTATTATTTTTCCAGACTGCCCAGTAACAATAACAGTAAACAAAATAGCAGCTTAGGGAATTGTTCTGATGCTGCTGAGGTAGGGAAGTGAAAATCCTAGAAATTAAGATCTAAACGGAAAAAGATAGCCCTTTGGGTTCCTCAACCAGTGTGAAACATGGTGGTCTGATTCAAAGAATCATGGTTGCCAGGTCAATTTATTTCATACCTCTGGCATCCAAAGGTTGAATTTAAGCAAATTATGCATGAAAAAGATTTGAATATTACAACATAAAAACAATAATTGTGTAAAGGCATTATAATATTATTAAGTTGGGAGTCCTTTATATAGTGGGGAAGTTTTCAGTAAAGTGTAATGTCTGTAGCTCTAGCTTCCTATGATAACTACATACAGTCACTCGGCAGCTATCAAAGCAAGGTACATGGCTTGCCATGGAATTGGTAAAATATAATGTTATGGAGAACATATACAGGAAGAATCAGATTTCAAATGCAAATGTTAGATACAAGAACAATAAAAAATTTATATATGAAAGTACTTTTGAATAACTGTTGGGGCAGTGTCTTTTGGAAAGTGGTCACAATATTTACATTATAAAGCAAAGTGGCACCTATTGGGAACATTGAATCAGCATTCTTTATATTCTATTCTTTTCAAGTCATAAAGAAAGGGCATTGTCGGGGCAAACATTTTTAGAGAAAACCCATGCCCCACATCCCAGTTATTAATATCATACACAACATTTTGTCATTGCTATAAACCGTCTGTGTCATTTCAGGGACAATTTTACTTCTGGTCAAGGTCAGTCAGTGTTCCTGTTGGCCATAGTTGAAAAGCTATTTACATCCTTTTCCAGTTATGTTATTTCCATACAAACAATACCTATGCACTGGAAAATGTTAAAGGGATACTGTCATGGGAAAATATGTTTTTTTCAAAACACATCAGTTAATATAGCTGCTCCAGTAAACTTCTGCACTGAAATCCATTACTCAAAAGAGCAAACAGAATTTGTTATATTCAGTTTTGAAATCTGACATGGGGCTAGACATTTTGTCAATTTCCCAGCTGCCCCTGGTCATGTGACTTGTGCCAGCACTTTTTGAGGGAACTGCTTTCTGGCAGGCTGTTGTTTTTCCTTCAATGCAGTGGGACATGGGTTTTTACTATTGAGTGTTGTTCTTAGATCTACCAGGCAGCTATCTTGTGTTAGAGAACTGTTATCTGGTTACCTTCCCATTGTTCCGTTGTTAGGCTGTTAGGGGGAAAAAGGGAGGGGTGATATCACTCCAACTTGCAGTACAGCAGTAAAGAGTGATTGAAGATTATCAGAGCACAAGTCACAAGCCTTGGGGCAGCTGGGAAATTGACAATATGTCTAGCCCCATGTCAGATTTCAAAATGAAATATAAAAAAAATCTGTTTGCTCTTTTGAGAAATGGATTGCAGTGCAGAATTCTGTTGGAGTAGCACTATTAACTGATGCATTTTGGAAAAAAAAAAATTTTCCCGTGACAGTATCTCTTTAAGATAATAACTGTATCACTGCCCTTGAGACTGATCTATATATATTTGATCTTTATCAGTTCCCAGCTCTTCCCCCAACTATGTTCTATAGTTAATTCCCAAAGCAAAAACATGGAAACTTTGTAGGGTCAATAAAAAGCTTTACAGAAAAAAAACAAAAAAATCTTTAGGAGCCAGGGTCAATATTTTAGTTCAAAAGGATGCGTTTTTGTATATACAACTTTATGACTACAGGCTTTGAACCCCTTCTTTAATCCTGACTGAAACAAAGATAAAATAATTTAAAGAATATTTTCTAAATATTTAAATAAGCAACATGACAAAATACTGAGATTTGGGTAAATGTATGTATTATGTTAGCCCAATCTTTTGTTAAATACTCGGTATGTGTGTGTTTATATACGTGTGTGTGTGTGTGTGTGTGTGTAAAGCATGGGGTAATTAATCATCTGAAACAAGAATTCTCGGTCTCTCTCATTAATCATTTTGTGGCTGGTGATAGCACTCACTGATTATTTATTTACCCAACCACTGATGCATTCCCAAGCGAAAAATTGGAACTTTTTAACAGCTCACTTTGTTCAGTCAGATGTATGCACTTTTCTGGTGACAGCCATGCAAATGAAAACAAGACATTTTATCAGAACTAATCATCATCAATTACCAAAGTGGAAAACTTGCCCTTCTTAAGAAGAACAAGTGGCTTTGACATTACAAGGAGATGATATACACATGGGATACTCAGCACCCTCTCTGCTGCAGTGACTCTTGCACGGGTAAAGATGACAGTTGTATGAAATCTTGTATTATCTCTTAGGCAAGCAAATAAAGCGAAATCCAATGCGAATGCATTTTGATAAATGTTTCCTTTGGTGGCCTGGCGAGCTTGTGGAGTTGTGTATGAGTCTGTGTATAGAGCTATTTCATTTGGACTACATTGTTTTAGTGATATTCTATTTAGAGACATTTTTAGATTTGTTTTGGGACAGTGTACTATTTCATTACCTGGAGTAAGAGACTGCACTAACCTGGAGTAAGAGTTGAGCAATTAAGTGTCACACTAACCTGGAGTAAGAGTTGAGCAATTAAGTGTCACATGAGAGTGTCTAAGAAATTGGCACCCCAAGTGACTTCATCTTACCCTTGTTCTTATAGCTGTAACTCATTAATAAATATCAAAAAGTTTAACAGGTGTGTGAATGTGATGATCTAATGAGTGTAAGTCCACTGGGGCAGGGATGTGAATGATATCTATAATCTCTATAAAGCACTCCAGAATATATTGGTACTAAATAAAAAATGCTTAATGGTTATAATAATATTAGGTATTTCAGATTTATCAGATAACATGTATTTTGTAGTAGGGATTAATGATTGAGTGGGGTGTTAGAGTCCAGGACTGCTGTTGATCTCTAACATTTCACAGAGCAGAATAGCAGCTCAAAGCAGCTGAAGGCCTAACATATATACTCCTTAACAAATTGTCCTGGTGTTTAGGATACATGAGGAAAATTCTGCCTACCATACTGTAACTTATAGACACCTAGTAATGTAAGCCATTCACTCCAGTATTCTTCTGTATACTACAGGCAAATAGCCAATGAAGAGGTAAAGCTAAGGGAGCACAAAACTACATTAGATATTTAACTTGTCTGGCATTCCAAATCCATTATTAGCTGAATGCTTCTGTGATAAACATACATATATACAAGTCTTTGACTACTCAGTCAAAGAGTAGTTTTGTGGAAGTAGTGATCATTTATGTTTACGGCAGCAATGTGTTAGAGACTTGGTGATTAAGCAGGAATGTTTACATTTACATAATCAGCCTATCTTAATTTCACCGCTCATGTTCTGAAGAATTATTAGGCACCAGTTCCCTTCTTTCCCTAAAGAAGCAATGAAAATTGTTGGTAAAATTTGCAGCTCATTAAAGAATAGGGTTTGGCTGATAACACAGTTACAAGACTAGTAAATTGGAGTAAACCATGGATAGCAGAGTGCAAAATACCCCCCAAAAATAAACACATCTGCTTACCAAGATCAAATGCCAACTGCCTGCCACATTCTGATCTTCTGAACAAAGATACACTATAATGGTTTCTTTTAAATCCGAGAAATCAGGTATGTCTGTGTAAAAAATAACATATTTGGGGAACTTCATATAGTGCTTATGTACCTTTTCTATATGAGCTCAGCTGAATGAGCTCATGTGAAAAAAGGGGGGAATGTTTTCTCTTTAAGTACCTGAAACCATCTATAAAATTCCTCTTTGGTGCTGTAATTACTGCTCTATTTCCAGTGCAGCTTGTATTGGGGTATCTAGTTACTGGAAACATGTCCAACTGGTGGGCTACAGTCCTCAGGGATCTTAGTTTTTTGGAGTTTGGACTGTCTGGGGATTACTTACATTCATTTTTATTAAATTGTTTTTATAATTATTTTCCTTAGGAAGTAAAGCACTTAATTTCCATCTGCTCATAGAATGAGGCATCTGTGTAATTGTCAAAAGGAAAATAAGGAGGGCATTTAGGTGGAGGGCATTCATTTCAGGATCTCAGAACTTTGGCCTAATCCTTAGAGTTTAACCAAACTGAATTCAAACCCTAGAATTTACTTAACTGGCTTTATTATATATATAATGAATTTATTTTTATATTTTTCTTACATTTTAATATGTAGATTAAAGTATGGAATTGGTTCAATATTTTCTTGATAAAAACTGATTCTGTGTTGGAGTCATGCATGGTTCTGGTTGGGCAGACCTGCGCTTATCCCAGCCCCATTGACCTGCAACCCATCCCACACCACTACCCAACCCGCAAGGGTTTACTCACCACCTGACCCATGGGCCTGCACACATCACTGTGGTCAGGAAGTGCTGTCCCTCTGAAAGCAAGTCAACCAAGAAAAGGAAAAACAAATCCTAGATTGGCAAGTGTGGGAGGGAGGTATAGATCCACAGCTGAACCAGATACCCAGGCTGGGCACCCATGGACTGCTGTTTGGTTTGTGCATCAGGAACCTTCTATCCAAAAGCCAGTTACTTTGCGAGTATTCCGAGAATACCTGACCCTCTGCAGATCTCTTTTGTGAGTATCCCCAAACTTTATAAAGCAAGACAAATTCAGTTTCCATAAATATTTAAAATTTCACTGAGTGTAAAGCTGGCCATAGACGCAACGATCCGATCGTACAAATCCTCTATTCGTACGATTTTCGGATCGTGTGTGGAGTGTTTCGACATTTGTCGTGCCATGCTGAATCGGTCGTTTGTTCGATCAGACAGGTTAGAAAATTTCTGTCGGCTGGCGATCATATCTTTGCATCTATTGCAGACCGCCACTAGGTTTTTAATCGTACAACTTTTGTACGATCCCTGTCAGGGGCAGAACGTCAGCTGATCTGTGCTTTTGCTACTTTATTTGATCTGAAGGTTAGTGGCAGGTCGGGAGATGGGGAAGTCCGATCGTTCGATGATTCGAAAGATCGGATCTTTGGATCTATGGCCAGCTTAAAACTCTTTTAACTCCAGACACAACATGCCATACATTCTTCTTCAGATAAACTCTCAGACAACTGAGAACAACAATGGTACTTTGCTTCCATTCAATTCGATCCAATGCAGAATATTCTTAACAATTCATACTGAAGGAGAACTGAAGCCTGTCCATTAAAAGGTCTCTGCAGACTGAGGGCAGGTGCTTCACTGAAGTGGAACATGAAGAAATAGTTGTGAGGCAGCCATAGGGAAGGCAAGATGAATGCATCAGTAATAAGTGTCAGGCAAAGCAGTCTTTAAAAGGGGCCATTTGACTGAAAATATAGACACAAGGCCTTAGGTGTCTTCAATTTTTGAATATGACCTGATCTGATACATCTGATATCACAGCATTATATTGCTGATTACCAAGTTAAAGTTTTTACATATGTGGCTCTGTAACCACTTTTGTTTTTTGGCTTTGCACAAAAAGAGCACTTGTGCCAGCTAGAAAAAATTGGCCTCCCTAGCATTAGATTTTAGGCACAATTTATTGGAACTAATTGAAGGCTGTGATGTGATGAGCAACACACAGAGTTTGTGGCTGCTATTGCTGCATATATCCCAGTGTTTCATTAGTACCATATTGCTTCAATACCTTAATCATATGCTCAGTCACAACACAATCAGCACACTGAGTCATTCAAAGCTGTTTCTCTACGCCTGCAGCTGATAAGGTGTTTGCTGTATGACTAACCTCAATTATTGACTCTGTTTTATGGCCAATGTAATGGCCTATTGCCTACCACTAAGCCATCAGGAGACGTTGATAGGATAGTGACCCCAAGATTATGTATAACATTACTGTTCATTAGTAAATAATGATATATTTAAATCCACAGCCAGTGTGAGTGTTAATACAGTTCTGCTATTTGATTCTATCTATGCTTTAGATGTACAGTATATCGCAGGCATAGAATTCAGCATAGAAGAGACATGACACGTGAAAGAGTCCTTTGCTAGATAGTTGGAGTCTGCTCTGAGATACGGCCAAGTAAACACTGTAAGGATCACTTACAATGGTGACATTTGCTCCATAGCAGCCAATCAATACACTGGTTTATATGACTACTGTGGTTGAATACTGAAATTAAGTCTTTTATTAGTTGGTACAGGTTAATACACCAGGGTCCAGTGTTAGAGCTTAAGTAGATTCAACAATTTATGAACTGGATACCTTAACCTCACTTAATCCTAACTCCCTAGTCCTAGTTGGTGCAGCATATTTAACTAAGGACCTACTATTCTCTTGGAGAGTAAGGGAACTTCTCATTTAGGTAGTGACAGCAGTTCACTAGTATATATATATTAGCTCAGAAAATACCACAGGCTCCATACCAGAGATATCAGTATATTATATATAATTTTTATATTTGGATCAATTATACATACCCTGTGTAGACCAAGAGTTTTATTGAGGATTTCCATTGTAACCCATAATTTAAAGTATTTCTTATTGACTTACCTGATAAAGAAAGATGCTGCAGCAGATGTCCCAGAAGACTCTGCAGGGGGTGCAAATAAACTCTGGGTGCTTCCCGTTGCAGACTGCTCATTAATATGGGGACCTGAAGATACTTCAGTGTTCTTGTTTTCCTTTCCTCCATCCATGGATGAGGCATCAGGCTAAAATAAAATGTAAATAAAATAAAACTAGTGCAAGCCATCTGCCTTGCTGTAGGCACTGGAGAAGACACAATAAGTACAATATAGATCCTACTGAAACATGATAGACTTGTTGTATCGGGTGGATGTCAATGAAGTGCTGCAGCCAGACACAGGAACAAGTTGGGCACTGTTTTGTTATGGGTATCACACAGTTATACAGTTTGAAAACCATGAACAAAATAGAAAATGATGATCAGTGATATTTTATGGCTTGTAGAGATCTTTATCTGGTTCACTTAGAACTGTCAGAGATAATCCCTTATCAAGATATCACACTCACTGCCATTATGGGCTGAAAATAATATTACAAACGCAGCATTTACTACCAAAAAATTACAATTATTATTATGTCCCAATAATACATGGACCCCCCAAGATGCACCACTCCTGCTGTTGGTAAACTACAGCTCCACCATAACATGTAAGACTGTAAAGGGATTATGGGAGACTATTTCAATCACATACAATAATCGTTATACAAATAAAAATCTAAATACATACAGGAAGTTGCCAGGTTTCCTTTGCTGTCTTAATAAATGCTATTTTAGTATGTATTTATTTGCTACAGGTATGGTATCTGTTTCTGGAAACCTGTTATCCAGAAAGCTTCAAATTATTGGGAAGTCTGCCATAGACTCCATTTATCCAAATAATCATTTTTTTATTTTTAAACCTATTTTATTATATGAGCCCTTGAAGAACAGTGATTCTGGTGACACACAGGCTGATTAGCATTTAAGCAGAGCCTTCTGCACTCATCTGTGAGCCCACCAGTAATCAATCAATCAGATAATATAAGGAGGGTGAGACATCTCTATCCACCAGCCACTGACCACCAAAAAGCACAGAGAGGTCGAATCAGCAAATTATGACTATAATTCATTTTCAGGCATAAATAGACAATTTTTCTTCTGAGGCAGCTAAATTTCGGTCAATGCAATCTGCACCACCTGACTCCTCCATGGTCATCCATGTTGCACTAAGCATGGGTACATAAATTAACTCATCTGTGAGCCAACCAGTAATTAATCAATCAATCAATCAAAAAGCATAGAGAGGTCGAATCAGCAAATTATGACTATAATTAGTTTTCAGGCATAAATACCTGACTCCTCCATGGTCATCCATGTTGCACTAAACATGGGTAAATAAATTAGCTTCAACTGGAGTTTATCCTTTTACCCCCAAAATGTATTTCTTGCAAGTTAAGTATATCTTGGTGTAGAGACAAGAGTTCCTATTAATATTTAATCCTTGTGTTAGTTTTGGGTTACCATGTCACTTTCTCCCTGCTCAGACTCAATGTGATGAGAAGCAAATGATTCTCAAAACCTGCTGAAAATGAATGTTCTTCATTTAGTACAAAGGAGCAGTGAAGTGTGCCACAGAGAGCTTTCCAGTTAGGCAACTCCACTCAAAGGATCTGCTTGAGCCCAATAACAGGGGGACATGTCATGTTTTCCTTTTTTGTTTGCACTCCTGTGTCACATCTGTTCTCGCTGCCTGAGGGGGTTGGGATATACACATACATTATCCTGGTAGAGGAAGGTGCCAGCTCTACAGGACTGCAGTGGTAGCAATCAGTGTTTAAAGGAATACACTCTACTTGTTTCCAACTGACTTATTACCCTTAAAAGGAAAACTAGAAAAACAGCATCAATTTATAAATTCACCTAAATGTTGCCTAAATTCAAGTAATTGCAAAGTATTTGCTTCTACAGTCTAGCAAATAAGGGCATGTTGGTCTGCTAGGCATTTTCCCATGTTGCTTGTTGATTTTAAGGGCAAGTGGGCAAAGCATAGAGCATAAACCTTCCTGGGATATATATGTTCACAGGAAACCCTTCTGTATTCTTATAAATTGTGGAATAATCCTAATTTAGCATAACTGATGTTATGTGCATATCTTTGAGACACTGGTGTACAGTTTTAACATAACTGTATTAACAGCACTGTTATAAAAAAGAGGCACAGGCAAGATGGTAGTGAACTTCATAGTCTTATGTAATGTGAAGACTACAACATGTTACACCTCAACCACAAATCCAACTCCTATGTTCCATCTGAGTCCAGCATGTATGCTCCTAGAAAACAAAGAAACTATAACAGCATTGCTAATCTTCATTCAGTAACTGCCCCAATGCTGTTGTAGTTGTTATAACTTTTGGCATTCTAGCAGCATGAGATTCTGAGTACTGCAGCTAAAGGAGCACTAAACCCTAAAACTGAATATGGCTGATAATGCCATAATTTATATACTGAACTTATTGCATCATCCTAAATTGTCAGCTTTTCAATAGCAGCAATGATCCAGGATTTCAAACTTGTCACAGGGGGTCACCATCTTGGAAAGTGTATGTGACACTCACATGCTCAGTGGGCTCTGAGCAACCAGCTTAGAGGTCATAGCAAATAAATGAGCA
The DNA here is from genome assembly GCA_024363595.1 of Xenopus borealis. NCBI lineage: Eukaryota > Metazoa > Chordata > Amphibia > Anura > Pipidae > Xenopus > Xenopus borealis. Next base: position 74,524,603 of record CM044446.1, on the reverse strand, counting down.
GAAAATGAGGTTGGCCTGTAAATATAATCTGATGCTACAGGGCTGATTATTAAATTCTGATGGTAATTGCACTGGTTTCTGTGCTGCTGTGTAGTAATTATCTGTGTTAATTACTAATTAGCCTTTTATTGTGACATTTATATGTAAGTCACAGCAACACAGTGCATGTGCAGTGAATCAGCAGAAATAGAATATAGGGAGCTAAAGGGGCATCTGTGGAAGCACAAATCTTCCCTGCTAAATTGCCTAGGGCTGGTAAAGAAGCCTAAAACATAAAGTACAACATTTCTAGCCTACTTCTTTAGTTAAGCTTTAGTTGTCCTTTAAGTATCAAAGCCTGGTGGAAGCAATGCATTGCAGCAATGCAATTTGATACGTCTAGCTAAGTAAAACCAATGAAAATACGTCTGATTGGTTGCACTTGATCAAAAAATGCCCCAATATTAAGATTTCCTAGGACTGCAAGGTATCCCCATTAATAACAATTATAGAGTTATGCAAGAGGTGGGAAGACTCTGTTTGAGACAGGTCATTGCTGTTTAGCACAACCACACCTTGATTCTTAACCATAGTATTCACAACCCTATTGTCCTAAGACATGGTCGTAGATATTCTCATGTGTACAAAAGTAATCATAACTATTATAACAGCAATATGGGCTTTGCTTGTGTACACAACAATGTGGGGGATTTAAAGAACTAAATCCATGAAATATTATGGCAGGTGTCATTGTGTGCTTAAAAACTGCAGAGTTAACTAATCGAAGACAAAATTAGTCTAAATCTTAACTGACAGTCTGCAAACACCTCAAAGAAAGGGTGTGGGTTAATTTGATGGCTTCTTTTCACTGCTGATTTACCAGTATGTGCCTTTCCCTTTTATACAATGTGAAAAATGGCCTTAAAACAAATGTTCAGCAACAGCACATCTTTGAATGTTATATATAAACACTGTTTTTCTTTTCTTTGTATTAGACTCAACCCTTCCCTTCTCTTTCCCCCACCTACCCCTTCGTACAAACATCCACAAAACCAAGATATTCACATTAATTAGCCAAAATGGGATCTGGGTATAATTTGTACAGCCATCAGAAACATGTTTTCTAATTAGTAAAATTAAGCTTATATGGTTAAATGACAACTATGACTCGTTCTTATCCAAGCATTTCTCTTTCTCATTTATATGTGCTATACACACCATGCAGGGTGTACAGCAGTCATATCAAAACAAAGAATACTCCACTACCCCATTAATGAGCATTTAGTCTAGTGTTCCCTTGCCTAACAAGGCATCAGCATCTACAGCTTTGGGGAAAAGCCTGGGATGGGAGCACTGGAGTGACAAGACAAACAAAGGTAAACCTTTTTTTAGGTTATGGTAATAAAGCTAAATTAAGGTTTTGAAGGAATATAAAGAGGATGGCATATATAAATAGTAAATCAGCAAGACACAAACTTGCTATAAAAATATTACCTAGAAAGCAAATTTGCATCCTGGACAGTAACCCTTATCATCCTATAGCAACCAAGCACCTGGGCAGTAACCCATAGCAACCTATTAGCATTGGTCAAATAGCTGCAGTACTTGACATCTGCCATTGGCAAACGAGTAGGCCTTTCTTTACACATTGGACCCATAGGCATAGGGAGTTGAGTGCTATGAAGAGATTTGCAGGAGGACGCCGTTGTGTCACCATGCAATCACATATATGGGCAGTATAGGCACACACAACACCTCTAGGTATGCTATACTGTACATGACTATATGTCATAGATGACATTTGCTATTGGTATCTTTTTATATGACTTCATTGCATGTGTCATGTGCCTAGTGAGGCCTACCTCATTACTTGGCCTGATTGGCCTGTTATCTGGCCCTGAACGTCTCCTCCATCCAACATGTCCCGCCCTTTCTCATACAGCAAGTCCAATGTCGTTTGGCCCTCTACCCTCTTGCGACTAACAAAGAAATACCATGTAACAGAACTATAGAATTCTGAAGGCATTACCAAGGAACTGTTTGCTCTTGCTTTTAGATAGGAACAGGTATTACAATAAAACTTTCTGTGCCAGATAACCTAAAAAGCAGTATCGTCATCATCAAAACCATAAGGTCGGGATGCAGACAGATCTGATTTGGATGCTTAATGGGAGCTATAGATAATGGGTGACTAGTAGAATGCTAAATGAAGCAGCAATCTGGATAATTGATTTTTTTTTACCTTTTATTCTTTATCCTTGTGTCTCCAAAAAAGTGATTTCTACTATCTGACAGGATTGCTTAAAATAACAGTTTGCATCGCTGCCATCCTGCACTACTGATTTAAATTTTAGAGTCTAGTCATAAATTATTTATGTGCTATTATGTTCAACTGCAGTTTTGCTCTCAAGAAAAAGGAAATTATTCTGAAGCAAAAATAAAGAGAACTTGTGGCTTTTAATCTTCACTAATGGATTGTATGTAATTATATCAGGTGCAGCTATACTGGGATATAGAAGAAAAATCAGAGGAATACACAGGAAAATTACACCTGTTAGGTGCTAGGCAATGTAAAATGTCTTGGAGTGCCAACTTTAAGGCTAGCACCAGAATAAAGTATAATAATGCTTGTACAGTATATAAAAAATCTTTCCAAGTGCCAATAACCCACAGCAACCCATCAGAGATTTGCTTTCATTATTCTACCTATGCTGGACAGATCAAAGCTAATTGCTCATTGGCTGCTGTGGGCACTGCACGTGAGTAGATGTGTCTGTAAATGATCCCCAGTGAATAGCCTTGGCAATTAGTATACACATATTCCTAAGACTCAAATATACTCATTAGTTGTTTGCTATGTCTAATGGATTGTTTTCCAGTTTCTTACAGAGAGAGAATTTCAGGTTGGTCTATTGCTTGGCTATTGCTGGTCATAGTTGTCAAATTTTATATATATATATATATATATATATATATATATATATATATATATATACGCAGCAACGGATGAACCACACCAAACAGTGAAAAATGTATTCAACGTTTCAGCTGAACTACTAAAGCCGTCCTGAAGAATATTATTGTCTTCTGAACCAGCACGCAGGCATTGTTGTTACTGGATTCTGAGTGCACCAAGCCTAATATATATTTTTATATATATATATTTATCAGTTCTCTGTTCCTGAAATCATAGTAATTTGCTTCTGATTTGGCTTCTTGCCATTATTGATAATGAATTGAGTTATGGGTTGCTGGAGTTAAACTTGATGACTTTTTTTCCAATATTACCATTCCTTAATAATCATTGTTGTCATCATATCACAAAGATAAACGCTGCCTCCTTAATTGTGCAGGCAATTGTGCCCACAATTGATAATGCAATTCTTTGTGCTCATTCATCCCTGTGCTCTAACAGGTGAAACACAAAAAGGCACAAACATCAATACAGCATCTAATTCATAGCAATATATGTTTGCACAATCAATGTCTTCACAAAACCCAAATGATCCACCTTCCAGAATCTGTCATGAGCAATTCTTCCAGCTTCAGCTATTGATTCTCAGTAACAATGGGAAATTACATCACCTCAAAACTGTGGGTTTATTTACATGCCTAATAATCCTGCAATTGATTATGGTGGCTATGCACTAATTATAAATCCATTATATGACACACACACACTGAGATTAAATCAATGATCTACATAAACAGAAAGGAAACATAAATAAAGACTGTTTATGCTGCAAATGCTAGTTAGTAAAATATAACACAATCTTTGTCGCACCTATTCAGCTGCCTCTCTGTAAACATTGCTTCCCATAATAAATTAATTTTTTCTAGAAAAATATGTTTTAAAATGGGGGAAAATACCCCACTTATAAGTAGGGTTTCAACCCTATTTATTTTCCCATATACTGCAATAACGACTTACAGAATAGTTTTTTCTTTACAGAGAGACTTGTCTATGTGGGTTTTTGTTTGTAGAAGTAGTTGAAGCTACCCCCGTAGGTACTATATATATATATATATATATTGGGTGCTTTCTCAGCAGGCAATATCTCATCAGAACTAAATGATGTCATCCTATGACCTCGTCAGAGAGTAAGTGAGGTCCTGTGTGATGTCAGATGTCAGCTGTCCACTAACAACCAGTTTGATGGTGTATTTAGTCATGTATCCACTGATTTGGTCTTTATTATGTCCTGTAGGTCTATATTTGAAGTACTATGATAATATTTTCTTACAAACTGCACTAATCCCTATCAAATGATTTCTATACATTTCCTAAATAGTCACAGCAAATCCTCTATACAAAAAAATTTCAAAATGAATGAATATGTTAGTGGTAAGTATAAGCAAAATATATCCTGAAAAGGACTGGCATTTTTAATTCCATGCCAGAGCTGAATTAAAGGAATTTTCTATTTTCAATAATACACACTACCCCCGGTCATCCAATTAAGATGTACAACCTCTGACATTTTCCATTTCAGCTCTATTTAAATATTCATTGCTTCATTAGGACTCCTACACAACGGCAGATGTTAAGGACCAAAACATGACAAAAAAAGGGGATTCTGAACAAAGCATATGCTCCAAATACTATGATGGGAACCTGTGAAACAAAAGGTCGGTCTGATGAGATTTATCTGCTGAATATGATTTCACAAAGGTGTCAATACTCTCATTTCAGCACTGTATATAAAATATTTTATAAAACCTCTAGCTATTAATAATTCAACGCTGCTACATGCTTTATTATTACAAAATGCAACAAACATGTAATTGTATTCCATGTGACTCATCTTTCAATCCAAATCACTTTTAAGGGCCTATACATACTGGCGCTGGAATTTCTGTCTATTCAAATTTATGAATGTACTGAAATTATACAATCAGGCAGAATCAATCCAATTCATTAACTTTGTAAGTAGTTGCACTCGGCCTGCATGTATGAGCCCTTATGTTGTCATATCTGTATTTTACTATAATGACATCCTTGTTCCATTGTGTCACTCTCTGCTACAGTAACTTTGCTACAGTCAGAAAAGGTGACCTATAACCCAGATTCCTTCTTCAAATATTCTGGTAACTCCCAATTTATGGGTTAGTCTCCTATTTTCCAGCAACTACTTGACATGCATTATGCAGCCCAAGCTCTTTGCTAATTAAACTGAGCTCTGCTCTCATAGGCTGTTAAATGATATATTCTGATATTGCTGCTTTGAAGCTTACTTATAACACACTACTTATTAGTAACATATTTGGGGGAGACAATTCAACCAATCTGTGGTTTGTACCATATGGTAGGAAACTGCACCACACAGAAGGGTGCTCCGCTGCCCCTGTCTCTCAAGTATTGTTCCAAAATTCCAGGTATATCTGCTATTAAAAACTAAAACTGAAGAGCCTGGAAAAAAACATCAAAATACAACCTCTGTTATAATTTGTAGAATTGGCAATACGTTACAACAGCTGGTACCAGCAATAGCATACATTTAATGATGTTTCTAACCTTCCTTTAAGAGCTTGCTACACTGCTACTGTCAAGCCATAGAATGTATACCCAGTTTTTCATTGTTACCATCCTTGCCAAACACTAGCAATGATCTACCTTCAGTTATACTCTCATGTATACAGTTGTATGCACCCGACTCCTTGCTATCCTTTCACTGAGAGCCTTCTACACTGATACTGTCATGCCTGCAAACTGTATTCCCAAAGCCTGCTTGTTATACTTTTAACTTGTTATGATGTCAGTGTTATTGTCTCCTTACATCCAGTTCAGTGCATGTTTCTGGGTCCCCTTACACCATAAGAGCCCCATAATCATATATATTCCCCAGCTCAAGTGGTCACATACAGAACACGTGATCTGTGAATTTATCAATTGCAATGTCCATTTTTATAGTTTGGCTGTAATTGTTTTCAATCAATGTTTGTGCAGTTGTGCTATTACTGTATTAATGTTATAAAGCACCACTGACTTACAGACATAATAAAAAAAACATAAATAACTAGAATGACATTACATAAATGTAGAGACAAGCACAATATAATGTAGTTGACATCTAGAGTACTTACTAGGCAGGTTGATGGTAGAAAGTTATTCACTCTGGAAATACTCCACATTCCCTCCAGGTATTGTTGAGCCTGAATAGTTACAGAACTCAATGCTCCTCCAAGGCTGCTGGGAGCTACTGTAACTTGGACACTGGAGTTGGGCATGCTGTTACCACCCTGCGGCCATCCAAGTCCTTTCTTCCTCTCTGCCCCATGGAAAAGGTTGGTTGATTTTCCAGAAGGTCTCCCCACCTGCCCCGCAATCATCAGCAACTCTTTCTGGGATGAAACAGTGATCATGCTTTGAGGGGACAGCCTGGGAATGACACTAGCCACAGGCACAGAGGTTGGAGGACAATCAAGTATTTCCGAGAAGCCAGCTTGATTAAGAGCTTGAATCATTTGCACAGCCTCCTGCTTTAATTGATTCAGGTGAGTTGCACAGATATCACACCTGCTCTCTCCTTCATTCCTGCTTTTTTGCAAATAGTCAGGCACTTGAAGCTTATCGAAAATTAAAGCTGAAAATTGCGGGTTCTGAAAATAAAAAAAGAGAGTAATGAACCCTAAGAACTACAATTGAAGCAAACATATTTCCTGAACCAAGATAACATGGCTCACATCTTGTGCTTATGATCCTTTTCACACATGTGTGATCCATTTTAGCTGTTGAAAATATTTAACATTTATTACTTAAAAACTGTACCTTGTCCTGTCCCATATCCTGACTGGGATCAAAAGCTCTTTCCCACTTACTTTCTGACACCTTTGTGCCATCTGTTCTAATGTTTACCCTTTATTTATGCTAAATGGAAACCAGAACTAAAATATAAAGTACTCCTTTGTACATCCAAAGGATTATATGGAGAACAATGGAGATTTAGAGAGGCTTATCTACCCCCATAAAAGATCAACAGTTATATATTCATATATAATACACATGAGCCATTAATACCTTGTACGTTATATACTTATAAATTGTGTTTAGTGATGTCATCAGTTATAATCAGTGCTTAGTAATGTACATTTGCCCAGGTCTAGAAATCCATAGCAACCAATCAGATTTTTGTTTTATAACACCTGACTAATACATGATAACTGCTGATTAGCGAAACCTGAGCAAACATTGCACCTCTCATTGCATTACCATTTGAGTGCTAAATAAAACTTTCAATATAAGAATTTTAAAGTGGACCCGACACCCAGACACAAAAATCTGTATAATAAAAGTCCTTTTCAAATTAAACATGAAATCCAATTTCAATTTGTTATCAAAGCATTCATTGCTGGTTTAAACTAATTTAAAAATCTCAGATGTCAATCAAATATTGTCTGCCCCTCCTCTATGCCTAGGCATAGAGGCGGGGCAGACAATTACTTTCACTTTCCATTCAGCACTTCCTAGATGCCACTGCTCCCCACACATTCCCCCAGTTCTCTTAACCATTTAATTGTGTAGCCAGGGCATGGGGATGGACATTGGGTCCCCCATTCTAGTGCTCAACAAGATTTTGAAATGATGCAAGGCTTGTCTTAATAACAGTGTCCACAAAATGGCTCCGGCCTGTTTGCTATAGATATGAATTCCCAGACTGAAGGAAACAAGATCCAAATAATTTATATAGTGCAATTAAAGTTAATTTGGCTTGACTGATGTGATAAAATATGATTTTGAATATTTTTTTGGGGTGACGGGTCCCCTTTAAGAATAATATTGTATTATTTTTATATTAAATAATACTTCTATGAAAAGTCAGAAGTGTCATTTTGTTGCTGTGAATTTTACTGTCATAGGAATAAAACTCCTTTTGTAAAATTAAGTAATTAATTGCCTCGAAAATATTGAATTCCTTCTTTGCATGTTGTCATCATGGTTTAGCTACTGAAAACAAATTCTTCCGTGAGACATTACCCTTCCACAAAGAAAAGAAAGGACAGGCATAGTCAGCCAATCAAGAATGAGAGTGGGATAAATAATAGACTTTAAAACAGGCAAAATAAAAAAGACTAATTTTAGTCAATATCCAGTAGGACCTATCATCTATTTAGCTTCTCAAGTGGGTGGGGGATTAACTACCCTAAGGATACCATAAGCTTAAAATTTATAAGGCTTGAATTCTAAACCAGATACAGATTGAGGATATGTGAAAAAAAAGACCACTCTAAACCAAATAAAATAACTAATTCCATGCATGCTGTTTTCAGATTCTTCTGTACATTAATGGCTATGAGGAATGCTGACAGATGTAGCTTCCCTGTAGTCACATGCAAAGCATCCAACTTATTTGCTTTGATCTACCAACGGGGTGTAGTATGGACTTTACAGCTTTCAATATTCCAGAACTGGAATATTTTTTTTGTCCCTGTATTGGAATTTTGATGGTTTACTTGCTAAAGAGTATTTAACACTCAGCCAGTTTTTCTAACAAGCTTTTTTTATAATTTTTTGCTGTTTGTTGATCAACCAGCTGTGCAACTAGATTACTTGGTCATGTTTCCACTTAATGTAGCAAAACAGCTGTTCCTGCTGATGGGCACGAAGGTTAAAGGAAACACACAACCGGTCTTGGAATAATCAGACCCCTCATTAAACTTGAAAGTGAAGTCAGCACTGTTTTATTTTCACATGTTAAACTTTTGTTTCCTCCTAAGGGCAGTTAAGATTATGGTGAGGATTTTGTCTCTCCCGCTATGACGGAGGAAATGAAAGCCAAGTGGAAAAACAAGGAGGGCAACCTCACACAAAGTGACCTTCACCAACTGCCTGCTATGTGACAGGACAGCAAACCTATTTTTTATTTGTGCCATCTCTGAGCAAACATATTCTGAATACTTTAAATCTTGGAAGTGAAATGATTATAAAATGATAGGTTACAGACAACAAAAATACATAGTGAGCAGAAAAACATGGAAGCAATGATAAAGTGGGTAATGTGAAAAAGCAAGGATATCCAACTATCACTTATGACTGTATGGCAGAAATACTGTGCCGTGTTATCTGAACAAAGCATTCATGGCACTTGGCAATAACATCGACCCACAGTCATTTGTTGCAAAAAGTGCTATGTCTATAGAGCATTTAATTCTTTTAACAGCTGTGGCTCTTGAGTTCCTGAGGATTATACTTTAATTAAGAGACTTTAGACTTTTTGGGCTCAAATTTCTCCTTGATATTCAATCCATTTGCAGCTTATAAACTGTTATAGATACATGGGGCATAAAAGAAAGAACATTAGTATTCAGTACCCTTACCAGTCTTCCAGTTGGATCTTATTATCACTTGCATTGGAAGCCAGACCCAAATTTTTGGAAACTCTTTAGTTGGAAAGTTATGTGCTGAAAACTCATGATCTAAAGCAGTGATCCCATGTTGCTCACCAACCCCTGGGATGTTACTCTCAGTGGTTTCTAGGCAAGTAATTATTTTTGAATTCCAGGCTTGGAGGCAAGTTTTAATTGCTTAAAAAATAGATGTAGTATCAAGCAAAGCCTCCTGTAGGCTGCCCTGCCACACACGGTCTCCCAAATACCCTTATGCCTTAATTGGCATCCCCTGGGACATTCTACATGCCTGTGTTGCTCCCAAACTTTTTCTACATTTGTCTGTGGCTCACAAGTAAAGATGGTTGGGGACCTTGATCTAAGAGATTCTCATAAACACTTAATGGGTGGGAGGTGCACTTAAGTATGCAGCCTCTATTATGCTGGTATTATGGTAAAACAGTGACTTCCCCTTTATTTTTCCTGCAAACATCTGCAACTTCAGATAACTCTTCAGGCAAACAAAGATCATCATTCTCAACACTTTCAGCACAGAATATAATGTGATGACCATCAGTGTGCCAGTCTGAATATAACAAATCTTAGTATAAGACTTAAAAATAACTAACACAAAATGCATATATATATATATATGACTGCAGTCAGATATTGCAGATTTCCATGCCAGCATACATTAAGAATAATTGATAGCTGAGCATTCTAATGCATGAATAGCCAATGCCAGCCAATACATTTATTCCCACTATCCAGTAGTAGGATCCAGCTGAGTTATTACAGGCTGCCTGCTTCCAGCAATGAGCTCACCACACTTTAAGCCTGCAATGAGCTAAGCAATGACTTTTGCTGTAGAGCAACACTGACAATGAGGTAATTCAGCATCGCCATGCCACAATGATGCCTATAGCCAAAGCCAAATGCGAATGCTACAGTGACAGGTTACTAATATATAGAGTGTTATTCAGTGATCTGGTAACAGAAAAAAAACCTATTGTAAAGATACATGAAACAAACGGTGATAAAGGATGAGTGCAGTTTTAAGTCAATAAGTGCATCCTTGCTAAATGCATTTTACAATGCCTTCACAATAGCCATTTTCTTGCCAGACCAGTCCGTAACAAATGGGTGAATGTAATAGCAGTTTGTATTCAGGAGATTTATAAGTGTCCCTGCACGTTTTGGGCAATATCATTGGTTGGTCAGAAATTAGCATTGATACTATTTACATTCCAAATAAGTTACTCTAACTAGATGAGAGGTTTCCATAGTTAAAGGAACATTGCAAGATTTGGGGAGGGCTCCTTAATAAACTATAATGTTTTTCTGGGCAGGTAAGACAAAAGCATTATTAATGTTAAAGATTAGTCCAAAAGTCAATAGTGCTTTTACCACTGTGTTGGAGCAACTGAAGGGTGTAAAACGGCATATCAATATACTGAGTATTTCTGTCTATTCCAGAGGCAACGTCAAGATGGCCTTAATATATAATATGATATCACCTAAAAGAAACACGAGTCAAATGAGTAAGATACCTAAAAAATGATAAAATGCAAGCCTATTGACATTTGATGCCTAGACAGTGCCACAGCTGCTCTAGTTGCCATTAGTGGTCTGTAGAAGACACACAAGTAAAGATCATTTTTAAGGCAATCTCAATGTGGAATGTCTGAAATGACAAGAATCAAATAAATGTGCCACAGTTGTTGATACTTAATCTTTTTTCTTACCAAACATCCTGTTCCAAACAAGACCCTTTTCTTTATAAATAAGCCATTTCTATCTATGCATATGGAACTCCTCACAATGATTTATATCCAACATTATTACATGTACAGGGGTGATTGTCTGTCAAACACAGCTGTCCTTCATTTAGATACTAAGGTCAATCCAATGAGTCCATCACACAGCACAAGTGCCCTGGTAATTCACCAAGTACGGCACAATCATTTACAATGTGCCCACACACACTCACATGCCATTTACAGGTCATTTATGTGTACATGCGGAAAGGATCACTCATGTAAAAGGTATACTACTGGTAAGCAGTCACAAAGGATTACCATGAGTATTAATGGTCAGTATGGCTTTTGTCATATAAACAGCTACAGCTTAAAACAAGGTTTGTTGTTTCCTGGGGAGCCTGTAGTCGATTATACCCCCAAATAAATATAATGAAAGCTATTTCAATCCAGTTACACGTAACAGCTACTAATCTTTCAGTGTGATATAGTATGGGGTCATTTTGAGAGATTTGTAGAGCAAAGGCAGGGCATAATTACATGTGATAAAAACCACACAATTGACTTGATATGTGAAATGCTTGCAAGCTCTTGTGGACATGTTTGTAAAGTGAATGTTGCCGGAAAAGAAACCAGCTTGCATGCAATTCATATAGTTTGGGTACATGGGTGTTCAAAGCACCAAAGTTAGTTTTCCGCTAGACTACACACAAAGTACACTTAATGTGTATCATTTTCCAGTTGTCAAAGAAGACAGATGATTGACTGTTATATGATAAGGTCAAGGCATCCACAGTAGAGGACTCTGAACTCCTTCTTATTGACATTTTGACGCCATAGTAAGATGCTTTCCATTTCACTCACTGACATTAAAATAGACAAATGCATCTATTAACATTAGAGAACTAGAGATCTACTGAGAGTCCATCTGAAAGTGTTACACATGATTAAGTTATATATAGTTCTCGGCACATGCCACTAGCACATCAATCACTTCAAAAGTCTCAATCAAATTCCACTAATCCAAATGTGCCACTGGATAATCCCACTAATTCTAAAGATAGTTCCCCCCCCCCCACAAAGCTACAAAAGACGATCGTAAATCAAATTAAACCCATTGCAACATAAGGCTGAATATTGTTTAACTTAATGCTACCAGAAACTGCTCTTGAAAAGTTACAGATCTGCAACAATAATGGCTAAAAAAAGAAATAATATTGATGAAAGGATGTACAGTTGATCATTAAATAACAATAAGTCATAATCTATGTAAAGGCTGCAGTGTTTAATGTGATCTCTTACCTAGCGCTAGTGGAATTGGTCTGGGGCACAGGAAACTCATCCCAGAAAGTGTTAGGAACATCTGTTCTCTCGCTCAGGAGGATGGGACCAATGAAATAATGCATACCTTTGTAACTCTATACCCTCACAAAGACTTTGTCCACTGGGTGTAAAGAAATGATAAAAGCTATTGACAGTCTCTAATTAGGAGGAGCTCTGCCAACCTGTAATTCAGGACTTTGGAAAGAAACTTTAATTAAAAAATGTAATTCTCATAGAACATACCTGGTGGGGTTATGTTGCAATGTGCCATATTACTTAACTGACTGGGTTAAGTATCTGAAATCTTTAACCTTTACGTTGCTACTGCTTCTTCAACAAATTGCCCCTCCCCCCTGTGGCCCATTTATTGGGTTAAACGTTTAAGAACAGTAAAAGGGGGGTTTTACAACACATGAAACACAGGCAAAGACAAATACAGGCTAGCTCCTATTTCAGAATAAAAATGGGAAATGATACCCTGTATATTTAAAGGGTTATTGTCTATTTTCCTTACAAGAAGCAATAAAGATAAAGAGTGTGTACTGTGTCTTCAGAATGTGCATTCTCTGCATATTTGCAAATGCACAATGATGGGAGGTGTCACTGTGCTAATTACACAAAGGAACTGTGATACCAAACAGTTATTTAAATAGTTTACTGACTGGCCGGTCACAGGTATGGGTAGAGTAGAATGTGGCACATCATGACTGATGTACAAGAGCTCCTGTAAAGGGATCATTCCTTGGCACCAGACATCTCCAAACAATATTCTAACTGCATTACTGATCAAAGCTAATTGTCTATATGGTTAACTACGCTGGGATACTGTGGACCTGTCATTGAATGAATGTTATTATTGGTTGTCTTTGGACAGGGTAGAAACACTTCTGATGAAAGGACTTGCGCTGAAACGTCACATCTCTTGCACGTAATAAATAAACATGTTTTATTCAACTTGTAATAGCCTGGTATCCATTTTATTGGTCATGGACTAGAGGGTGCTGCTCCCCTCTGAGACACTGAGCATCAGATAGAACACTAGTTTTAAAGGCCAAGATGTTCTGGTGATTCTTGTATGTTGAAGGAGACACAATTCTTTGCGATTATTGAGGGTATGTATACCCAGGCATTGTGGATCTGCTTATGCATCGAGGTGTAAATATGAATAGTGGTAATGTCTTCATGCACAGAGACCTGTATTGTATAACACCCAACTCTCCCAACAGTCCTGATTTTGACAGCTCAACCTGCAGTCCCAGATTGTTACTGAAATGTCCTGACTTTCTCTTTGATCTACTGCACTGAACAGCCAGAAAAAGATACACACTTTCTAAAACTTAATTGGCCTTTGGCAGAAAGCCCAGAATAGTGGCAGGTATAACAATTTAAGATAAGCAAATAAACAATTGTAACTATTTAAGAAGAGCAGGGCACTTGTGGAAACTGTGACCTGCAGCTTAAAAGCTTAATAACACGTAATACCTGACCCTAAAACCTCCAGAAAAGTGTTCAAACTTTCCACAACCTGCCAAATTTTATAAAATGGCCATGGTAATTAGGAGATGTGGTCATAAAATGGGCATGGCCAGAAAAATTTCCACACCAAATCTTTATTGTCCCTCTTTCTATTTCCAAAATGTTGGGAGGTAAGCTTTATTGTGCCATTTCTGAGTGTCTACATGTTAGATCATGATGTGGCTAGATGTAGTATCATTACTTTTCAGCTGTTCAAATGAACCCCAAACCAACTGTGTAAATTGATTAAAATAAAATTTCTAGCATGTTTTTATTACAACATGTTTCTGAAATCTAGGTTTACCCTGTGCATTTTGGTCTTAGTTTCTAGGCACTTTATAGGCACACTTTACTGGGTCCAAGCAATAGACTTGTGTTGCAGAGATGAATCCTGACACTGGAATGCACAATAGAGCCGAGACAGGAAGTTGCATCAATCTGCCTTATTTACATTTCACACTTTCTCAGTAACCTCTGCTTCATCCATTCTTTTACAACTTCCTCTCCCATTATCTGAATTTATAGAGCCCCTGCAGTGAGTGGATCTTAGACTGTCTTCACCAACAACACAAATTATCTTCATAGCATTTGTAGCTAAGAGAATAACCACAAAAGAAATAACACTAATCAACTGTTCTTTTAGTGCTTGACCAAAATATTTGCAGGGGATATGAACATGAAAAGGAGTTAAGAGGACCCTTAAGCCAAAGTTAGACGAAATGGGCAAAGATTCCTGATTTTTCTTCCTGCTGCCCCCACAAAACTAGCTAGGTTGGCATTTTAAAATGGACTAACTATCCATTATATCATGTGTGGGACCTCATAGAAGAATTTTGAATGCATTAATAAAACCAAAATTAACCTGTCTGGAAGATATGCAAGTATTCAACCTATAAGATTGGGCCACGCTAATCTGGATATTCAAATATCTATTCAATCTGCCCACTATCCTTGCAGAAATTACCAACGATTACATTAATACTATGATCTAAACATGGACATATGTATGTCTATATATATATATATATATATATATATATACACACGCTAGTGGAAATTATCTGGGATGTTTGAATTCTTAAAGAGGTTTTAAGACGTGTTTAGTTGCATGTTTGTTTCGCACCATAGCTCATAATGCACAGCGTAATCTAATTTCACCAGATGGACTATGGCAAAGTACTCTCATTATAAGCTTGCAAGTCAATGACTGCTAAGTAAATGCCTATATTTATATGTATATACATATAACCTTTCATGGAAGGAAGTTTGTTTATACACTAAGTAGAATCCCTATTATTGGGCAAATAGACTGGATAGTAATGGATCTAAAAGAAAAAGCTTAATTATATTATAGTATACTTTACAAAAAAGACTGAAAACCTTTTCTTTTGAATCTAAAACAACTGGACTTGCTGAGTAATTATTTTAGAATTACTTATATTAGATAAACCATGATCTGGATGGATGAATGAAAATCTTCATAGTCTTTTCTTTTGAATGCATATTTAGAGCAGCATATGGCAAACTCTAACAAATGATGGCAATGATGATGATAATGGTGATGATGATGATGATGATGATACAAAAGAAATGATAGAGATCACAAGTTTAAAGTCTCCCCACTATCAGATCTCTTTATTATAACTAATAACCAAAAGTATCATACTGCAAACTCTTCTCTACATGATGTCAAGGGCATTAAAGGAAAACTATACCCCCAAAATGAATACTTGAGCAACAGATCTGTTTGCTCTTTTGAGACATGGATTTCAATGCATAATTCTTCTGGAACAGCACTATTAACTGATGCATTTTGAAAAAAAAAAAAATTTCCCATGACAGGATCCCTTTAATGATAAAAGAAAGTAGTCTAGGGTTTCTCAATTTATGCTGTTTATTGTATGATGTCACACAGCTTTAGCTATTCTGCCAATTATCTGATTCTGTATCATCATTTCTTTTACAACCTTTTAAACAGCCTGATCCGTCTCAATGTGCAATTAGTGATTTCTTGGCTTGGAGGGAATAATGCTACACTGAGTCTTTCGCAGTACAGGGAAATGAACATTTTGCTAATATTTGAAGCAGTAATGCCCAGCTATAAAACTGTTAGCACACCAGGCAGCCTATGTGGCAAAATAATATTCCGCATCCCAATAAGTATATCACAGCTTCTGTTTAATTGCTGATGGTTAAATGCATTGGCAGTAAAGACGCTGCAGACCTGTCTTTCACTTTTACTGCAACTATGATTGCAACATCTGTTTCCCAGCATATCCACAAAATGTTTTCCATGGGAAGGTGTCATTTTAGAAGCAATGCTTTCTTGCCAGGGGGCCTGTAGTCCACCCCAACTCTCCCTCTTCCCAGGTTTAAGGTATTTACAGTCATGCTAATGCTCTATGTCTTTCTTTTCCCACCCATTATTTCCCCCTTAGGGTGTCTGATTTCCTAAACTGAATATATTTGCACAATCTTGAAACTACGTTGGGAATTTTTTCAAGGCATTAGCCCTCGAGTGCAGACAACTGCCTGCCTGCCTGTAAAATTTATAAAACACATTAAAGAGACTCAACAATAGGATTTTTTAGAGATAGTATTTAAATGGGGAAAACGCTACAGTTTAAACAATCTTGAATATATTTATAATATTTAAAATAATAGTTGACTTTAATTTTCATTGATATATGACTATTTTTTGCTAGGGCCTTTAATTTTAATGACACTGAAGCCACCAATCCATTGTAACCATGGTCACAAAAAAGGCAATGAATCCTTCTTCCCGGCTGAACTGAATCCGAATCATAATTTGCATATGCAAATTAGGGGCGGGCAGGGAAATTACATGACTTTTTTGTTACAAAACAAGGAAGTAAAAAAATGTTTTCCCCTTCCCACGCCTAATCCGCATATGCAAATTAGGATTTGGTTCAGTATTCCCCAAATCTTTTGAAAAGGATTCGGGGGTTCGGGCGAATCAAAAATAGTGGATTTGGTGCATCCCTAATGCACAGCCTTTACAACTACAGTTTTGCATTCACTAATATGAGCAGAAGTAACCATACTGCTTGCTTTCATCCAGATAACTTTTCTCATTCTAAGCAACTTTCCAATAAACATTCTTTACAGATGTGTTTCATTACAGTAGTTTTAAAGCTATTTGTAAATGTCACAGCAGTCTAAAGCAATGCTTGATAATCCCTTTCCTCTTCTCTGGGTCTGACTCTTAACATAACAGAAGTCAGGTATTCTAGATCTTTTAACACTGACATATTAAACTTTTAAATTGTGAAGTCTTTATTAAGAAATAACTTACCAAATCTCTGCAAAAGCAACGCTAAAAATTATTAAAACTATACTTCCCCACAATGTAGATCTTTTTTAAAAGATATTGCATAACAGCTCATTTGTTAAAACGTGCTTCATGTAAATAAACCATTTTCATAACCATATACTTTTTATTATTATGTGCCATTGGGTAATCCTAAATAGAAAACCGCCATTTTAAGGGCCTCTAACAGGGATCCTAACCATACACATGTTAGGTCACATGAGCTAATTAAAGGACAAAGTTCTGTCTTTTGTTCCCACACTTTTTTTTCAGAGCTGCAGTATTTCTGGTCAGGTGATATCTGAGGCAACACAGATAATATCATGAAATGGTGATTCATGGGAAAAGATTTAAAAAGTCATTATTCACTTACATATAAATTCCAGTTTGGCAAGAATATGTCACTTAGGGACAGATTTATCAAGGGTCGAATTTCGAGTTCATTATACATTTTACAAAGGGACTAAGTTTTACCCACAACTTACTTGCTGCTTTCAGTAAAACTCCCAAACAAACTATTATTGGCCACCAGTGGGGTCAATTGACTATAGCTGAAAAGGGTGGGTGCAATGAGGTTGTGACCATGAAATTCACATACAAAAGGTCTCACAACAAATTAGTGGCGAGCACAATTTTCCCTTGTTTGTTATCGTTTATACAGGAGCAGTGGCCAGCTTCATGTTGTGGCTCCCGCCCTTTCCAGCTAGAGTCAGGTGATCCCACTGGTGGCCAATAAAAGGGCAACCAAGCTTGTTTGGGAGTTTTACTTTGAAAGCAGCAAGTAAGTTGCAGGTAAAACTTTGTAAATGTAAAATGTATAATGAAACAATAGAATTCTTAATGAATCAGATGAAAATTGAGAGTAGGACTGGCCAGATATGGGATGACTTTGACGTAGTTGTCCAGCTTAAATATATTGCAATATATGTACAAACAATCCCTGTTTTGTTTAAAGGTGAAACAGCGATTCAGCAGGTTTTAGGTGGCAAAAAGTCAAATTCAAGTTCTTAAAGGGCCAGGGTATGATAAATTTCAAAAATTGAATTTGAATTTTTAAAAAATCTCGAATTGAATTTGAACAATTTCCAAGTCTAACTTCTGAAATTTCAAAATTAAAATTTTCACTTCAACTCTTGATAAATCTGCCCATTTATGTTATATAAACATAAGTATTAAGTATTTAAGTATTAAGTGCTTAAGTATTTAATTTCAGGGTATCATTTTTCCTTTAAAGGAATGTCTATTGGAAAGTTTCAGTTCAACATGATAAAATGTTTTGGGGTAATGGGCATTTTTAATGCCAAAAGTGTCTACAGACAAAACTTCAACACTAAACACACACACACAGAAATCTCTTGTCAAACAATGTTTCAAAAGGCATCTGTCTGTTTCCCTAACTTCTGCACTCCTGCAATCCTCAGCCATCATATTGCAGACAGCATGTCACAACCAGTACATTCCCATAAACCAATTAGCACATTCTCTTGTTGATCCAAATTGTTAAATACTGCATGTAGGTGTCAAACTGAATGTTATTCTAAACTTGTTATTAGAAACAATTATTTATGACCTTTAGTACACATTGGTAAAACTTTAGCTTTAATTATTCTCATTTCTTAAATAACAGAGTACTCTGTTAAAAAAGGATTTACTTTTAATTACTCTTTTAATTAACATGCAACACATTTTGAAAGCATATTTATTTGTGAGGAACACATTGCACCAGTGACAAATCACCCGTTTGCCCCAGCTCCTCTGCCATAACCCAACTAAAATCCTTAGCATGGTTGTCTGTTAAGCTAAGGATAGCATATAAACTCCTTCTAATAACAATCAAGGCCCTTCACTCCTCTGCTCATCACTACATTTCTTCTCTTGTCTCGCTATACGTTCCTGGTCGTCTTCTCTGCTCTTCTCACAGCCACCTTCTCTTCACACCATCACCATTCACTGGCACCTCTCGTCTCAAAACCCTTTTATCTTGCTGCTCCTTACCTCTGGAATTCCATCCCTGAATTCCTCCATAAGGAATCCTCTCTCAATCTTTTCAATGAAAAATTAAGAGCCTGCCTTTTAGAGCACTAAAACATTAGCCTAGTTTGTGCCTACTGACTATGCCTTACCATGTGCACTTTTTCATCTCCATCCATTTGTAACTGTATTTTAACCTCCCATCCACTTAGACTGTAAGCTCTACGGGGCAGGGACCTCCTTCCCACTATGTCTCTTACCACATAGCACTTAACCTCTTTGTCCTATGATTCTGTATATATTTATTATGTGATTTGTCGCCCCCGTGTATACTTTTATATATATTGTACTTTTATGCACTGTACAGCACTTTGGCTCCTTAACAGCACTTTACAAATAAAGTTATACAATACAATGCAATACTTATTTTGCTACAAGTGTCCAGCAGCAGGCTGGGGTGCACAGAAAATGTGTAATACTTTCTAACTGGCGCCATTGCAACACCTCCCTAATGCCACCATCCTATGCTATATGCCTTTATATAAAATACAGCCACAAGCCTAGGCTACTGATTTCATTTACAAAAGAGTTAATTTGGTGTTAGTGGGCTCCACAGAAGAATCTTTTTAAAGCCCTCAAACATTTGCTAAGAGGACCTTTTCTGTAATTATAGACAAGAATAAGGAATGCATGTAATGTTCTATAATTTTAAGCACCATAGCTTAAGGCTTCTAAAATAAAATTTAAACATTTAAATAAAATATAGTATTCAAAACTAGTTCTGCCAGCAAAATAGATTTACATTATAGTTGTTACGTTAAAGGAGTTGTTCACCTTTGAATTAACTTTTAGTATAATGTAGAGAATGATATTCTGAGACAATTTGCAATTGGTTTTCATGTTTTATTGTTTGTGGTTTTTGCGTTATTTAGCTTTTTATTCAGCAGCTCTCCAGTTTGCAGTGTCAGCAATTTGGTTTCTAGGGTACAAATTACCCTAGCAACCCTGCATTAATTTGAATAAGAGAATGGTATATGAATAGGAGATGGACTGAATAGAATGATAAGTAATAAAAAGTGGCAATAACAATACATTTGTAGCCTTACAGAGCATTTGTTTTTAGATGGTGTCAGTGACCCCCATTTGAAAGCTGCAAAGAAACAGAAGAAAATTGCACATCATTAAAAAACTATGAAAAATAAATAATGAAGACCAATTGAAAAGCTTCTTAGAATTGGCCCTTCTACGATATACTAAAAGTTAACTTGAAGGTGAACCACCCCTTTAACATCAAGGTATTCTCATAATGTTCCAGAAAACAAGAAATTCTGTCAGAAATGAAGAATTCATTGTTTATATAAAAAACTATGTAAATGGCATTGTCATTTTTTAGAGCCTTCCAGGATTCCAGATTATAGATCCCATACCACTATGCAGAATTGTAGATAACAAATCAGCCATGGGTCATATAAACCTGCTCCTTGTAATGCTACAACCCTGCCTGTTTGATTTTATCCTTACAATGGAGCTATACAAAAATCTACCAGAAAAGGTAATACAAGTGCAGCACAGAGAGTGAATCAAAGAAAAGTACAGTAGGTTAGTCATGGCTATTCAGAATAAAAACGTCCTAGATCAAATAAGGTCTGAGACTGAATAATTGGCAAAAAAACAGAATGTCTGGTGCAATTTATCTCTGCTGTCCAGACGCATTGGAAAATTTGGGAACATTCCACATGCAAAGATGCCTAGAACTGCTGACAGAAGTTATTTGAGTTGAAGCATCTCATGCAGGACAGATAAATGTTCTTCAGTATCTGTGAAATATAATGAAATATTACCTAGATGAACTGTTGACTGAAAAGCAACAATCGGTAATTGAGCAATGCTGATGCAAAACTGCTCATTATCATTGGTTTGGAAAATATATTTTAACCATGTGTTTTACATTAATTCTCAAACTTACAAAATTTTGCATTATGCCTTGTTTGCAGACACTTGCATTTTCCATAAACATCATTGCATGGGGTTGTTTGAAAAAAACTAGCTACTCAACTTACACTCTCACTACTGCTATGTTATTATCCTTAATTTATATAATACTGACTTTACCTCGTATACCTCTATGAACCTCTTGTTCATCATCCACAACAATTCTTGCCCCAGCAGACCTTACAAGGAACCTACAAATAGTCTAGATCCCCATGGCCAGGAAATAAGGAAACTGCTTCCCCCAGGCTGTAGAAAAGAAGCACATGCAATGAAGATCTTTTAGATTTCATCAACATGCCATCGTTTGATGTCTTCTTGGTGGACAGAATCTCAAGCTGGAAGGACAAATCAATGTCATATTGGTCAAAATAGAAAAGGCATAATATTCCATACTAGCCAACCCATTAATATTAAAGCAGTGCTTTACAGGGTAAAGGGATGCAAATATAAGGCATGACAGTTATATTCACAGTGAGAAGACAATCGGGAAAGGGTTATGGTCTGGACAGCTAAAATCTAAGAATCTATTAAATAAATTTAGGCCAAGCATGGTTTTTTAAGAGGTAAAATATTTCACTTTTCAGAGAAGAAATATACTCTGGGTTGTTATTGGAGGCACATCTTACAGAAAAAAGACCAAAAACATTGTCATTGAGTATAGTACAAGATTCTTCTAAATACAATTTGAAGTTGAAAACACCACAAAGTCAGCTCTTCAGTTAGAAGCCCTTTCTATTCACATGCACATCCCCTTCACTGATGCCCAGCTACTTAGAAAAGCTGTAGCCAAATGCTCCCGCGGCGCTTCTAACGTGTTATTCTATTTAAAACAAGCCATGATCTGGGCGTTTCTCATCATGACCTACTGTTTTTCCTGAGTTAACAACAGAATCAGGAAGGAGAAGCGTTGCCTAACTGTTTGATATAACAAATGCCAAAAAGCACACTGAGCAGAGACAGAATAGGAAATTCTTTCTGTGAAACAGAGCCAAGAGGTTAAACATTGATGGATTGGGCAAACTTCAGCCTGTCCAGCAGACTGTTTCCCCTTTTAGTGATGTCATGTATGTAAAATGGTGCAGTAAAGATAAGGTGGAATTCAGGGCTGGCATGTAAACATGCCCCTGATGGAAAGAATCCCCGTTAGCTGACAATACTGGAAAGCAAAAGAACAAGAAAGCAATAAGGTAACCACTTTAAGGGTAGGGACAGACAGGGAGATTCGGGGAGATTTTGTCGCCTGGCGTTTTTAGCAGGCGACAGAATCTCCCCGAATCTCCCTGTCTGTCCCTACCCTTAACGTATGCAGCTCTTGAGGAGATATTATGTGCTTGTATTAGTTCATTGATTTGGACCTATGACCAGTTAATAAAGCAGTGTCCTTATACTAGGGAAAGCAAAATGTTTCAATTACAAAATAATTATTCTTTTAAACAAGGTGGGATAGATCTGTATCGTACTCCAAAGAACATTTGATAATATAAATACATGCAATGATTATTAACACCATGCTAAGGTAGGGCTGTCACACTGGCATTTGTGGGACAGATGCAATATCCCCAAGAGTCTCTGTATGGTCCAAGACTGCCCAAGAGCTTTACAGACAATTTTTGTATGACATCATCATTTAACTAAGGCCCAGACAGCAAACATGTTGGTATAACAGATTATTGTCCCGGTATAGAGAAGAGGCCGACAGTTCTGTGCTACAGGATACACATTTCACAGCATTCCTTTCTGACAATCAGGCCAAAGAATGGAAAATGCCACAATGTGCAACTGTAACCACAAGTTGAATTTATAGCAAGTGTTGTGTCTGCCACCTGTTAGAGAATTCAAACTGGCTCTTGTTTGAAACAAAATAATGTAACTATTTTCCTCTATAACATTCCCTGAGTCTTTGTGACCCAGCCCTACTTACACTACATTTTAATGTAAATATACTAGTGGCCAAACTTTAAAGGGGTGGTTCACCTTCAAGTTAACTTTTAGTATATA
>CM044446.1:74487730-74498124 GCA_024363595.1 Xenopus borealis | reverse complement strand
TCCTGTGCGGGTCCATTTTTTGCAACCCCTACCCAACCCATACCCGCAACCTGCAATCTGCAACCCAGACCTGCAACCCGCATTCTTACCCGCCTGGACCTGATACCTAACCCCAACCCTCAAGTACCTTATCAGCAACCCGGACCCGCGACCCACTGACCTTCAAAAATCAGGAAGTGCTGTCAGCTGACCATCAAGAATCACAAAGTGCTGTCATTGTAATCGGAAGTGACATCATCGGAAGTAGGCGTGATCAAAAAAATGTAGTAAAAATCACTATAGAGAAGACCCACGGTCCGACCTGCAGAACCGCCGACCCGCGTCTATACCCGCACCCGGAACTTCTACCCGCAACCCACAGGGTACAGCAGGTTTTTGTGGGTAACTCGCAGCAGGACTAGATGCAGTCTAGATTTATGGTATACATGTTTTGGATATATTTATTTGCACATGGTAAGTCTAAGACAAGTGATCTCTTTTTATCCAAAAATCTAACAATTCCAATAACTCTCCAGCAATTGAAATATCCCTAATAATAGGCACACTTTAAATTGGAAAGCTACTGTATATACAAACCAGAGGCAGAAAGTCAATGGTGAGAAGCAAAAGAGGCAGAAAGTCAATGGTCAGAAGCAATACAGGATATACAAGGATTCAGATAAAAGGCAAACTGCTCTGTACATAATCAATTTATATCAATATAAGCTCGTTTCAATGTCACTGTGTCCTTAAAAGTGTCCTTTAAGTTAACTTTTTTTTATAATGAGCTTCACAGAATGATTAGCTGTGGGAAAAAAAGCATGACAAGGACAGGAAGGAACTTTTGAAAAGCCAGCTCTACAATAGTAAACAGAGTATAGCCTGGGAACACTAAAATGCCTAATTACAATGGTGCTGTAGTTTAGGGGCAAAGCAGCCTAGATTGGAATTGGAACTAGGAACTTGGCAGCATATAAATAAAGTGAAGTTGAATATGAGGTGCCTGAAAGAACCTGAAAGTTGTTCCATGAAAGAGTGAGTATGCTTAAAAATGTCCTTGGTCTTTTGCTATTTATAATTCAGAAAATATGGAATATATAATTGACCAAACATTTCAGGCTGATTTCAGGACAGTGAAAATAAATATGATGACAGATATGAGTGGTGTAGGTTTGGGGTGGACAGATGTAGCAAAGAGGCTCTACCTCTGGAAAACAAAGAAGAAATGATGGTGCCATGAAGCCCCAAGACAATCACTAAGTCTGCTGATTTTGAAGGAGCCATTAGAGTATTGAAAATGGAATCTTTTAAACAGTGCAATGTTATCGGTTTTCTACACAAGAAAGACCACACAGCACATTTACTATTTTTTAAACCCATAACTGGTCACCACACATTCCTTCAAGGCTAGAGGTGAGTTTAGGTAAAAGATTACCATGATATCCCACCAGAAACTGTAGCAGTGGGATAAAACTTACAGGGTAATTAAAAACCATACATTTGTCTAAATAAAACTCATAACATTTTTATCCATAAAACACAGTATCTTACATTTCCAGATTAAACTGTATCCCATCAATATATCTCTTCTGATCCTGTTTGTTATTCAGCTGCTGAACATTTTACAGGAATGAGATACGTCTATGAATAAAATATGGAATTTTTATAATTTTATAACTAATTGCTAGGGGACTAATAATATTATTCCTGGCCCTGGGCGCATTGCAAATTACTTTAATTGTGGCGTTTGCATGTGGACTCTAGAAACCTATATAAGTGATATATTAAGAGCATTTCCCTGCAGGTTGTGTTGGGGGAATAAACCTGGTTATTTAAAAAAGAAATCATGTTTGCTTTAAGTCATAGACAGAAAGTACTGAGTACGCTCAGTCATAATATTTTATGAATCAACACAATTACTGCACTTTTCACTACCAGCAGTAGGAAAAACTTGAGCTAGTTATAGGAGCCAAGTATGGAACCTATTATGTAGACTGCTTGGGACCTGGTAAGATAAGGGGTCGTTGTGCATTTTGGATCTCTATACTTTAAGTCTACTAAAAATAATTTAAACTTTAAATAAACCCAATGGAATTGTTTTAACTATATCTTAGTTGGGATCAAGTTCAAGGTACTGTTTTATTATTACAGAAAAAAAGTAATAATGTGATGTGAATCATTTTATTAAAATGAAGTCTATGGGAGACAGCCTTTGTAATTTGTAGCTTTGTGGATAATCGGTTTCCAGTTAATGGATCTCATATCTGTATGTAAACTAAAGGCCATCCAACGCCTGTAATGTCTGGTGTACCACACACACATATATATATATATATACTGTATATATATATATATATATATATATATATATATATATATATATATATATATATATATATATAAAAAGAGAGAGAGAACAAAAAACAGCAGTAGACAGGACTTTGTGCAAAAATAATAAATTCCAAATTTATTGTCAACGTTTTGGCTTTACAACTAAAGCCGAAACGTTGACAATAAATTTGTGAATTTATAATTTTTTGCACAAAGTCCTCTCTAGTGCGTTTTTTTTGTTCTCTAAATGATTATTTAGCATACCAGCACACAGGCATTGGAATCAGGTTACAGAGTGCTATGGACTGTTGGGTATTTATATATATATATATATATATATACAGGTATGGGATCTGTTATCTGGAAACCTGCTATCTAGAAAGCTCCGAATTACATAATGGCTGTCTCCATTTTATCCAGATAATCCATATTTCAAAAATGATTTCCTTTTTCTCTGTAATAATATAACAGTAGCTTGTACTTGATCCAAACTAAGATATAATTGATCCTTATTGGAAGCAAAACCAGCCTATTTTGTTTATTTAATGTTTACATGATTTTCTAGTAGAAAGGAAGATCCAAATTAAGGAAATATCCTTTATCCGGATCCCGAGCACTCTGGATAACATGTCCCATACCTGCACTTGAATTGGTATCTTAGGTTACTAAATATATTACAGGTGATTATAATTGTTGACTGAATACTGTCATTATACAGTATAAGCCCACTTTTGCATAATTTCCCAACACACATGCAACACAATTTAAAGAGTTTAGAAACTCTGAGCATTTTAGATAAGGGTATCTTAGTCTACTAGGAAGGTTATATTACTATAAACATAATTGGAATCTCTGCAGAGTGATGCTGCTGAGATATTCTACAGGTATGGAACCTATCCAGTTATCCAGAATGCTTGAGACCTGTAGTTTTCCAGATAACTAATTTATCCTTAATTTTAATCTTTATACTTAGTCTACTAGAAAATCATGTAACCAATAAATACACCCAATAGGCTGGATCTGCTTCCAATAAGGATTAATTTTATCTTAGTTTGGATCAAGCACAAGGTAATGTTTTATTATTACAGAGAAAAGGGAAATTGTTTTTTTAAATATTTGGAATCTATAGGAGATGTCCTTTTGGTAATTCAGAGCTTTCTGGATAATGGGTTTCCAGATAACAGATTCCATACCTGTACTGGGAAATATTTTTCTCTGTATTTCTCTTTTCTATTTTTTTTTTAACACAGTACAGGTATTGGGACCTGTTATCCAGAATGCTTGGGACCTAGGCTTTTAGGAGAACAGATCTTCATATTTTAAATCTACTAGAAAATCATGTAAACGTTAAAGAAACCAAATGGGTTGGTCCTGCTTTCAATAGAGATGAATTATATATTAGTTTAGATCAAATACAAGGTAGATGAGATTCTTTCATCTGTTGTCTGATTGTTAAACTTTTAACCCAGGTGCACTAAGAGCATAAAAACCAACTTGAAAGATATCATTGAGTTTAGTCCCTACCGAAATCTCTTAAGTAGATTTGCATGGAATATAATTGTGTCCCAACTGAAATACTCAACACAAGACTGACAATACTGGGGTATCGACATTGAGAGCGGGCCCCTCCTCCTATTTTCTTTGTCAATGAAAGATCTGAAAAGTCAAATGTAGAACAGAAAAGGTCTGTCTTACCCCTGTCATATGACAGTCATTATCCCTTACCTAGAAGACTAACCACCGATTACAACAAAATAGGTTTTTGTTTTTGTAACCCTACCTCCGTAGAAGACTTTCAGGGGTTTAACTCAGTGACAGATATTACATTCTAAGTATTTGTTGCCGAGCTTAAAATATAATGACGACGGGATTCATTTACCCATCATCGTTTTTTATCAAAGAGTTTTCCTTTAAGACCCACGCAGGACCACACAAGCTGACCCCACAGGACAGGTCTCTAAAACTGTGCACCTGGGCAAGACTCGGGAAATCTCTAGACAGAAAGTGTGAGTTCCCATGATAAAGATGTCTTGGCCACCCAGCAAATAATAAGGTCCATTACAGCCATCCGCGGATAAAAGGCATTGAAAGAATCTGTGTATTGTTCAGTTCTATGAAAGTAGGTACTCCATGCTAAATACAACCCTGACAATGATAGTATTCATAAGCCATGAATGAAGGATCATTTCATTTCAAACCTTTGGTTTGCTTCCTGAATGCGGCCAGAGAATTAAACTAAACGTCACAATCCAACAACCTGCAGCACAATATGCCATAAAAACACTATATATAGATCTTAATGGAATATTAGAATCATAGAGCAGGAAATATTTCAATTGAAATGAAGGTCAAGAAGTGCTGGTTTCCTTTGCAGACCCCAATTTGCCAAGATTTTCGCTAGCAGGAAAAATTGCATTGTTTGTTAAAACAATGGCAAGTCCATTGTATATAATATAATGTAGTGCACTTGCTAGAAACGACAGGTTCACTGAGTAATAATGCAGATGCCCTTCTCAGTTACAAATGAGAAAGCACAATTATAAGATTTCCCTGACAGTTCGGCTTGGAGACCTTGAAGATACATCACTGAAAGTTACCTCTCTCTGTAGTGTTAGTGCTATGGCAAACATAGAATTTATTCAGTAAGTGAGAATCTCTGTACTTCGGGCATACTGTATTAGCATGATAACCAAACTAATGCATAAGTATGTAAAGTTAGAAATGCTATCTGCTTGATTGCAGCCACTGTATCAGCTGACACACTAGAGTACCTAGGGGACCCCCAAAGTGCTGCATATATGTAAATAAACAATGAGCCTCAATTGACACTAATGTCACCATTGCTCTTCATCCAGCAGACTGCTGTTCTCCCTTCAGCCAGAAAAGTCTGATCCTTATCAGAGCAAACTATATCTTACAGTTCCACATTGAATAGGTCCTCCACCTGTTCCTGGACATAACTACCACTGGTGCAACAGGCACATTTGGGTTGGCACATGGCAGGGGGCCTAATGAGTTGATATCTTAAGAAATAATCTATAACCCATCAGATTCTGTTGTACCAAGCCCTGTGTCTCCCCACCCACACAGAAAGAATGGTAGGACCAGTTGGTGCTGCAGACTTCCATTCTGTTAAACATCACACTGGTTGTTTTCATTTACTTGCTAAATTGGGTCCTTGTTATCTCTATAGTTAAGTGTCATCATTTACCATAGAGATATGTAACAGGAATACAAACAAAAGAACCATAAAGGAAGTTATGATGGTGGGTGGATAAGAGCCAAATGTCACTGAGGCACTGACACTATACAGCACTTTATAACACTCTAGCTATACAGCATGTTATAACACTCTAGCTAAAAGCACTTTTTTCTGTAATCACCAGGCATTTTCCATTGAACAATAATAGGGAAATACACTGGAACACAAAGGACACAGAGAAGTCTACCCACAAAAGATGGATACCGGGAAAATCTAGCCTTTGAAGAAAATTCAATTTTACTGTTTCCATTTCCATTTTGAGTAGCATAGATACACATACAACAGAATAAAACGAGTGATAGCACTTTACAGCTACCATTACACACACAGAGTTGCATCCAGTAGAGAATTTTGCATTTTTGTTAGTTAAAAAAAAAACAATGCTGTTTATAAATAAAATAATTTGCTCAGTGTCATCTGTTGCCTTTCATCTTGTGTATTTGCAGCATATTTGGTCACATGAAATTATTCTATGTATACAACAAATTCATTTCAATTCAAGATGAAATCCTTGTAAGCTGTAGGCCTGCTCAGTGACACTTTAGGAATACCAGAACAGAGGTCCCGGTGGGCAATCCACTCATGAACTCTGCCCTATTTGCTAAATATTTAACTAACGTGGTGCATCAATGAGTAGCTAAAGTGGCGTTTAAATGGCCAGGCAGTGAGTTATCTCTGCTGACACTCGACATGTGTCCCATCACATAGAAGGTCAGTTGTCACTTTTGCTAGAAGTAAGTAAGCAGTAATAGCTACATTGCTACTGCAGTAAGCCTCAATATATCCTGTACATCATTGACCCTTAGAAGGCAAAGGAAGCCACATGTTGTTACTTGATACTTCCAATCCCAAATGATTATTGTAAAGAGAAAAAACCCTTCCAACAGAGGCTATTCACATGGGTATATAAGACATTTAAACCCTGCATCTCCAAATTAAAAACCCTTAAGAAAACAGTCAATGAAACCACAGGCAGTCAGCTATGATGAGTCAGAGACAAATGTATTCCCTTACATTTGTCTGTGCCAGCTTGTACAAGTGTCATATGCGTGATAAGATCTGCGGCATATAATAGATTCTTGATTGGCATCATCCAGTTTGTTCTCTAATCAGAAATATCCACTGCCTCATTGCACACAACATAAACTGAAAAGACTGCACACAGCAGTTATGGAACAATCGTTCCAGGCTTCCATGAGCAAACATCACCCTGCTGACCTAGGTTGTTCACTATATAAAAGAAAGGATAATTACAGAATAGTGTAGGGCAGATTATGTATATGTTCAGACAGTAAGACTATATTAAATGTTATAGTCCAATTCTTGTAATGCAGCAGCACTCCATCACTCATAGCACTGGCCTGAGAGACAACCAGAGCCAAAGTTGTTTTGTAGTGCCATCATTGTTTAAAATGGAAATTGCTAACCTATAAGTGTGTACAGTCTCTCAGCATCTTCAAGCAATTTTCTGATGAGAATGAAG
This sequence comes from Xenopus borealis, assembly GCA_024363595.1. Taxonomy (NCBI): domain Eukaryota; kingdom Metazoa; phylum Chordata; class Amphibia; order Anura; family Pipidae; genus Xenopus; species Xenopus borealis. The sequence goes on along the minus strand of CM044446.1, from coordinate 74,491,069 downwards.
GAGGGAGTTGCACATATGAAGAATGACAGCTTGGGGTTTCCAGATCTAAATCTCTAAACACATAATTAAAATAACTGTTTCCATTTTGCTGACACTGAAATATCTAATCATGAATTGGCTCCATAGCTCCCTGTATACAATAATCACAATTACTGGTTTAAAAATGGATTATACTAAAGTCAAAGGGAGAGGCTAGTTTCCTTCCTGTGCCTGTGAATAATTCTGTTATACACTGCAACATGTTTGTATACACTTTAGGAAGAGAGAAACAAAACAGAATAAAATCGGCTAAAGCTAATAATCATTCAAAGAAAGTGACCAGACTGAAAGATTGTTGTTTATGGCCTGTGCTCCACATGTTGGCTCAGATACTGAAGGACTGCACTGGTCCATTTCTCACTGTTGGCACAGGCACTGACAGACTGCACTTCTTTCTCAAATCATCACATGGATATTGGGTCATTTAAGGTATATTGTTTCGCAGCCAGGCTAATCTATGAGCTTTCCACGGCTCAATGCCAATCAACACATAAAGAAAATAAAAATTAAAACAAAATGATATGAAAGAGTGTAGGCCAAAGAGTAAGGGAACTGATTGTTCCTGGTTAATATACAGAATATAAATTCTAAAAAGAGCTGACAACAAAGCACTTTCCTGGTTTTGAGAATGTGCATTGATTAAACAAAGGCTCAAAGCACTGACCTGATTTAAAAGTTGGAATAAAAAGGGATCCAGCTGCTTGTATGTATATGAAACCTTTAGCTGTAAACCTTGCATATGCTACACTTATTTAACCTGTAAAGGCATATGCAAGAATACAGTATGACGTAATGATAAATTAATTCTGACTTCCAAACACAATCCCAGGCCTAACTATAGCACAGCTATAAGATGGTAAAATACGATTCCAAAATGTTTAACTTACTCTTTCCTTTTCAATTCAAGACCATCCTTGGCTGCTAACAAGGTGATATTTGAAAACAGTAATGGTTCATTAAGGATGTAGGGCACAAAGTAAGTGTTCGCCCTAATTAGTAAATAATATTATTAATAATTATAATAATAATAATAAACCTTAAAGTTAAGCCTCCACTAGTAATCAGGAGACTAAATAGATATCCCTGTCAATACATGCCTGTTCTGAATCCCCCTAAGGAGGAGATCTCCCTAGTATGGGAGCAATTGTGTTTTGGGGGTACTAGTATAAGAAGTCTTGGAAGCTTGCATATCAGGCAACCCCAATTCCTCCACTGATCTACTCTATCATAGCTCATTTTCCATATGTTTAACTCACTTAAATAACCCACACGTTATGGCCATAATTTAAACATGCAATATTAATATATAAAGGGAAGCAAAATTCTACCTACAGCATTGTTCTACGAAGCCTGTAGGTGTGAGTGAACTAAGAAAATAAGCAAAAATTTAAAAAGGTGGCGGTCTAAGCAGACAATTTAGTGTCAAGCAGAATTGATTGTGCTTTGTTGGGAAAATGCACAAATCTTGTAAGCACTGAGAAAGCCATAAAATGAGCTTTACTTTACTCACCCTTTTATAGAGGAACATTTACCAGCTTCCCTAGCCTTAGGAGATAATCCTAACAGCAGAGCTAGATTATGCTTGTCCGCCTAAGAATGTGATAATGATTCATAGACACCCTTTGGTTTAGTCATGTTTCCTTGCCCCGTTGTATTGCAATTCGGCAAGTTCATTCCAAAATATGCCCCCTCCTGTCATTCACAGTTTGATGTGCATGGCTGGGAACAAGAATAAAAGAGAAATATGTAACATATTCCGATATATAGTGGAGCACTGCTCTAGTAATGACATTGCAGAGGACTCACAGCTGAGTATAACAATGAGTAAAAACAGTGACAGAGAAATGTATTAATAGGTTTTGTAACACGCAATAATGAACTTTGCAATTGAAGGGGGGTAGTTCACCTTAAAGTAAAATTTAGTATGAGGAAGACAGTTTTGCCATGATTAAGACCAATTTGCCATTAGTCTTTTTTTTATTCTGTGTTTTTGTGGTTGTTTTACTTTTTTTTTTCCAGTGGTTGTCTATTTTGGAATTTCAATTGTTCTGGTTGATATGGTCTCACTGAACCTTGATAGCAGGCAGTGTTGAAAATGGATAGGAGATTGTCTGAACAGAAGTTTAAGGTATAGTAATAACAAAATTGTGGCCTCACAAAGCAAATATTTATTTTTTTATGGTTGTAGGGGGTCAGTAACACTCATAAACCAGGTTGCAGTTTAAACTGGAAACAAGGGTTCTCCAGGGGGTGCCAACGTCTTAGACAGTGGCTCCTGTGATCCCCAACCTAAGTTTTCATCTTGCCTCATGACAAGAACAAACCTGTTTGGGAAGAGACAGAAGAGGAAAACAAAAAAATGCAAAAACTATAAAAAAATTAAGACCAATTAAAAAGTCACTAAGACTAGGCCATCCTGTAACTACCGCTTTAATATCATCATTAAAAACCTGTACTTTTATGGTTATCTGATACCATTTTTAAAATCATTCCCATTTCTAAACTGAGCCTCAGGCCAGTCTGCTCTGGTCAGTTTAATGGTTGGTCACTATACCCCCAAAATGAATACTTGAGCAACAGATAGTTTATATCATATCAAGTGGCATATAAAATAATCTAACCAAACTAGAATATATCTTTAAGTAATTATTGCCCTTTTACATCTCTTGCCTTGAACCACCATTACGTGATGGTCTGTGTGCTGCCTCAGAGATCACCTGACCACAAATATTTCAACTATTTTAACAGGAAGAAGTGTGGACACAAAAGACACAACTCTGTCTAGAGTCCTGCAGCGGGTTATGAACCCACGGGTTACTCACAAAATCTTGCGGTACCCTGCAGGTTGCATGTAGAAGTTCCAGGTGCTGGTACAGAAGCCGGTCGGTGGTTCTGCGGGTTAGCGGGTCAGGCCGCGGATCTTCTCCATAGCAATTTTTACTCCTTTTTTCTGAACACCTCTACTACCGATGATGTCACTTCTGGTTAACAATGACAGCACTTCCTGATTCTTGATAGTCAGCGGGTCACGGGTCCGGGTTGCGGATAAGGTATTTGCGGGTTGGGTCGTGGGTCCAAGCGGGTAAGAATGCAGGTCTGGGTTGCAGGTACGAGTCGGTTAAGGGTCCCAAAAAACGGACCTGTGCAGGACTCTAACTCTGTCTGTTAATTGGTTCATGTGACCTAACTTTATAGTTTGTTTGGTGTGTTTGTGTGCACCATTGAATCATACGATACCAGAATGGCAATTTTCTATTTAGGATGAGCCAATGGCACATGCTACTAAAAAAGTATATTATT
>CM044446.1:74427873-74447938 GCA_024363595.1 Xenopus borealis | reverse complement strand
CTGAGCATGCACACATGTGCACACACGGGTAGGGGGCCTGGTCCTGGAATAATGCATAATCCATGCAAGAAAAATAAAGCTTATAGCACATAGTAATTTCCCCATAGCAGTAGGTGGATACTCTGCATGTGCAGAAACATCTTCCCAGTAATGCTATTTACAGTTACATAAACATTTGCCCTATTTAATGTACACCTATAAGTGCAGGTTACAAAAAGTGTAGATTAAAATCACATGCCTGTTTCAATATGCAAGCAACCATGTTTATTCACTATGAACCAACCATTAAAATATTTAACATGGGTGTATTTTTCTTCCAAGGATTAGTAAAAGAACTGATTGCAGATCAAAACTATAGCCATAACTCATAGATCATCTCAAAGGCTTTCTTACGGCCCATGATGTACCAGACATATTTATGCGAGTGAAATAACCCCTGTCACTGCTCTGACTGCCAGACATAGACTTAAATGGCAAATACCTGTCATCAGTTAATGTTCAAAATCTCACTGTCACCAGTGGTGCCATTCACCTTGATTTATGACTTGTTTCTGAGCAGATGTTAACATGCTGATGAAGCATGACCTGTTGTGATATGAGCCTAAGAGCTAGTGGGAAAACTGGCTTGCTCCGAGCACTGCAAGAAAGCATGTTGCTTAAATGGGTAAGATAAATTCTGTGTGTAGAAATTGGTGTAGGATCTCACAAACCCTTAATTGTTGAAAAAGAAGCCTGGTGCACCGAGGTAGAGGCTCGGCCACCTCACGAGAACAGCAACAAGAGAATTCCAATGGCACGCAGGTCTGGCGGAAATCTTCAATACTTTATTTACTTTATTAAGAGTGTAGATGCAACGTTTCGGAGAACAAACTCCTTTGTCGCTTGAAAAAGGAGTTTGTTCTCCGAAAAATTGCATCTGCACTCCTTTTAATAAAGTATTGAAGATTTCCCCCAGACCTGTGAGCCATTGGAATTCTCTTGTAAGATTCTGTGCCATTAGGTACTCTTATGCCAGGGCACAGTTTGAGGCAGACGTGCATTTGATTTATAAACAGTTATACTTAAACAGCACTCTATATATGGACCATTTATTCTGCTTTGAGCAGCTAAGCACTTTGTTATTAATTCTTTCTGTTTTTGGAATAGTTTTGTTTCCTTCTTTAATTGGTATGCAATTGTGTACCTTTCATTTTAAGTTCTGGAGAAATGGTATAATTATGTTCGGGGCTGGTATTGTGATGTATTTTTGCTGCTGTGGAAAGTTGCCAATGACACAACTTAACTTGGGTCTGTTCCCAAGTGCAGGCTCCAGCCAGCAATTAGCAGTACAGAAAACAGAGATACAATTGTGTTCTCTGTCAGGCAGTGGCATTCAGTGCAAATGGTCACAGAAATGATTCAACTCACTGTCTTCTACTAATAGAAATAACATTAGAACAATAAAAAAATCATTGCAAAGCCCACTTATAAAGTGTATTATTGTCTACCACATTCTTTCCTTACATAGAAATAAAAACAATGGGCTATTGCACAGACCTGTACTAACTGTACATATATGCATGAAGGTCATATGTGATACTTTTATAGGAATATGATTGTCCAAAATAAAAAAATTAATATTCACGTTAAATATGTTTTATACAGATAAAGATGTAATTAGAGGACAACAGTGTCAATGGAAACACTTCATTTTGGAATACCTATAGACAACAAATTACTGTTTCAACACAAATTCAAGGAATAGGTCTTGTGCTGAACATACTTTTTGCCTTTTGTTTTAAATACAAAAACTCTGTTTTTTTGTTATTTCTTGAGCTAAACATGGCACACAGGGACACAGATGCTGCTCCTTGCAAAGTAGACCATTAGAGTATCAGTGTACAGATAATTCACATGGATAAAGCAGTCGAAGAGTGGGGTTGTATAAATGTGCATTGTTATGCACTCTAAATCATATATGCAGTCTTACATCTCTTTTGTCTGTAATTTTTTTTTGTCAGGCCTACAATGTGCAGATAATAATAATTCTGAAGCGTGCTTTACCTACTGAATATCATTAATGGTTAAACATGTTATTTCTGTGTTTCTTAGGTTTTGGTTGGGCAGTTTTAGAAAAAAAATCACGTCGCTGATTTTAATCTTTTATTTATGAGTCAAACACTAAAATCTGATGCAGCTATTTTATTTTTGTGAGGAACTGCCGGGGCCAAAACCTTCAGAGGATAATTTATCCCTGAGAATCAGCAGTCTGAACTGTGTGACTGTTTATGGAATAGGGTCACACTGTGAAATGCAGAAGGAAGTCTGTAATTTGCTGCCTTTAATGGATCGTGCCTCTGATTTCTTGAATGCATACAGTTGCATTTACAGACTGAAGCTATAAGTATACTGTATGTGTCTTATATGTACAGTTCTATTTATTGTGCTGAAAATCCAACTAAAAAAGGAAAAAGTTTTACTTTAAAAATTGCATTGCAATTTTCCAAGGAAAAAACCTTTTAAGCAGCTTCCATTTTTTCCAACTAAAAGCAAGTTATTAGACCATAGTTTATTATTATTATGTATTCTGTACAACATTGAAGCTGTCATATTGGCCTGGGGCCCACTGGGACAGCTACTCCAGGGGCTCCCACACCCCTGGGCCCCCCAGCCTAGGCTCCAGCCCCAACCAACCCCCCATCCAGTGTGTACTTTCTTGAGGCCACAATCGGGCGAGCACCTCCTCAGCCACAAACCCCTCAGGCCTCAACCATAACCATCCTGTGGGCCCCCCACCTCAATCTCCCTAACTCGCCTGACGCATACCTTCAGTGCAATTGGGGCTGCGCCAAATCGGCCAGACAAATCTTGAGACAGGTAGCGGATCTGATCCTGTTGCTTGCCAGTGTATTTTAGGGGCAGTGATCAGTGAAATTATCAGGCATGGAATTGCATTGAAATTGCTTGTTTCACCATCAACAAATGTTTTCATGGAAACATTTTGCTGATAAATTGTAACCATAAAAAACACCCACTGACTTTTTGCATTAAAAAAATAATGCTGCTGATAACTACCCATTGACTTTAATATGTTTTTCACCATTTTATGTTCTTTCTGCAATTTCACAAATTTTTGCCAAAATGGCGACACATTCATTCATCACTATTTAGGGGTTATTAACAGACCGTGCAAGTGCTGCCTTTCAAGAACTGCAGAATATATTTGTGATTAATAAATCAATTATAATTAATATTGGTAATTAAAGATAATGTTTCTAAATAATGCCACTGCCATGTGATCTAAGAATGTATGTTCAGTCCTTAAACACCTAAGAGAGCCTATTTAACACGAGTGATGAATATCCAGTAAACACTAACTGGCCCCTGCATTTTTAAACCTCAAATTCAGACTAATCCACTGTATTGTTCACACCTATGATCCCCCTGCATTGTTCACACTTGTAACGTCTCTGTTGTTCATCCCCCTAAAGCCCTGTACTGATCACACCTGAGACCCAGACTAAAACTACCCACATTGTTCACCTGTTCACACTTTATACAAAATGCTAATGGGGCACCAACACTGTGTCACTGTATGTAGCACATCTTAGACCTGATGAGTTTCTCTGTCTACTGCTTTATTCTGCCTTCCCTATGCTCCCTGTGTGCCCTGCTCTGCCTGTGAGTGCCCTGCTCTGCCTGTGTGTGATATACTCTGCCTGTGTGTGATATACTCTGCCTGTGTGTGATATACTCCGCCTGTGTGTGACATACTCTGTCTGTGTGTGACATACTCTGCCAGTGTGACATACTCTGCCTGTGTGTGACATACTCTGCCTGTGTGTGCCCTGCTCTGCCAGTGGAACATAAGCCTGGTATTTGTTCTAGGGGGTTTGTTAGCATTTGAAAATAAATAATTATTAGGGGCCCCTAAGGTGTTTAATCATGTGCTGGGGGTGCTGTGTTATCCACAGGGGAAGAGGAGGCATATGGATTTAGGGGTATTCCCATATGAGTGATGAGTGATATCACTGCAGTGATCACCAACCATTTGTTTTTTTTTTTGGTGTTCCACCACAATTAATTTGGACGTGGTCTTGTGGTAACATGGGTGTGGTATAAAGTGGGTGTGGTTTGAAATCAGGGAGTGGTCAACACTGGCTTCCATTAATGGCCCTCCACTATGTAGGTCTGAAAAATTTCGGCCCTTGGTATCAGAAGTTGGACTGCACTGGCTTATAATGCTTATATTTTATAATAGAGGGTGTGTTATTTTGTTCTGAGTGTTCATAAAGAAATTGGGCTGTTTCCACTACTCCTTTGGAGATGCAAAGTTTATCTCTATGTGAACCTCGTGTTTGCATAAAATATAGGTTGAGCCATGCCTTTGTTTGCTATGGGATGTTTAATTTGAGTACAGCATATATATTGGTCCCTTTAAAACACTATTTTGACCCCTTGGATCCAAGTACTAGTACAGTCTGAAGAGTTGGTCCTGCTGGGCTGTTTCACTGAAAGCAGTAAGTGACTTTCTTCTGCATCTGTGGTGCGCTTCCTCCGGGTGTTATCAATAGTGCTCAGCTTGCATTTCCCAATCCAGAGTGCACATTCATTTCCTTAATAATACATACAATTAATGAAATATATGTGAGAGCTTTATCTGGACTCTTTAAACAAGAACTGACATTACATCAAGCATAGGATGGGATTAGCATCTTTTCTAATTCCCTAATGAATAGAACTTCTGTCCTGCTGAGAAGTAGTGGCATCCACCACAGTGAGATCCACGGTGTTATCTCTCTGGTGTGTCTAAAATAAAGTAAAACATTAACTTACACAATAGCTAATAGACTAGATAAATCAGTTCATTCTCATGTCGACTGAAAGTGATCCCAGCACATTAATTCCCTTCTCTCAATAAATTGTGTTATCTCAGAGGCTCAGCAGCCTCAGTCGCAGATAAACAGACAGTGATTACTTAAAAGAGCCATCATCCAAACAGCTGCACGTTGTGCTTTCCAAATAGGGTGATTTGAAAACACTCCAGTAGTGAATAGCAACCTCTTTTAAACATGCAGAAAATTGAGTACACTCAATATTCAAAGTTAAGTTGAGTCTCTCACCTCACATGATACATGAAGATCAGCCAAAAAAAAGCTCTTGGCAGGTACCTCTAGCAGTAACTAAGGATGCTAGAGGGCAATACATTGATTTAGCTGATAGATTTATGTCATCTCAGTGATTAGTGATGGGTCTTGAGAACATTAGGGCCAGGATTGAGTAAGAGGGAAAGGAACAAGGATTTAAGGATATATGGTGGCAATCTCTTATAGTAAATGCATGAAGATCATATTCTTATATTCCTTTACCTTGTGCTTTACATATATATAATATAGTGTCTCCCCCTTCCCACAGAAGTTATAAAGTCCACAAATTGTGGCCACCAATTTTGGAGCTAAAAATTAAATGAATGGTTCTTACAGCCAGCAAAATCTTTAATGGGGCTTATGTGATCATTAAAGGAAAACTATACCCTCAAAATGAATACTAAAGTAACAATTTATATCAAATTAATGGCATATTTAATGTTCTTACTAAACTGCAATATAAGTTTAAGTAAATCTTGCCTTTTTACATCTCTTGCCTTAAACCACTATTTGGTCCTTATTTTAAAATGGCAATTTTCTATTTATGATTATCGGATGGCACTTAATGTTTAAAAAAGTATATTATTATGAAAATGGTTTATTTAAATGAAGCAGAGTTTTACACATGAGCTGTTTTATGCAATATATTTTTATACAGATCAGGGGGTATAGTTTTCTTTTAATAGTGCCATAAGTGCAACATCATATGGATTACTTGTAACAGAGATGAAAATGCAATTTATGTCTTTGTCTGCTTTAAGATGTCAGCTATAGAAACTGCTGCAAGTATCTCATAATCTGTGTTTATATGCATCATGGCCCAATTATCACCTGCATCACAAATATATGGTATTAAACTCTATACAGAACTGTATTCTATTTGTTTTATTTTGCAATCCCTGGTAGCTGTTATCTAAGGTTGCATATCATTGACACCAAATCACTGATCATTCTTATCTGGATTATTCATTTATCCCCTGAGAGCAATAAGCATGCTTTATCAGTTCAAAGGCAACTCACAAAACAAGCAGGCTAGATTGGAAAGGAAAATACAATTTATTGTTTATATACTTTTAGATATCTGCAGGGCTACATAATGTTTTGGCAACTCAAGTCACTATCACATAGAGCCAACAATCTTATGTCTGGTGCCTAAGGTGAAAAGAGATATACCACAGAGCTGATCAAGAACAAGAATTGAGTAAGACTTCCCAGGTGCAGTACTTCTCTACAGAGCAGTAAACCAGTTTTCCTGCAAAGCACAGGTTCCCTACCTATAGGGTCAACCCAAACCCCGAAGTGAAACTCAAAATTGTAAATGAGGTTAGCAACAGTACTGTGAAATGTCAGGGGCAGATTGCTGCTTTCTTCGCAATGGAAGGTGCTACCTATATATTTTCTTGTTTCACATAATAAGAAATTTAGGAAAACAGACATAAGCAATGAGCAAGGGCTCTAAACCAAAAAAGCGGTGCTTATAAAAACGAAGGTATTTCAGATTTGTGTCCTCCTGTACACTGCTCTCTACACTGACTACCAAATAAAAAGTCAGGCACTTAGCAATAACTGCAGAGTCAAGAGGCGCAGCTAGCACTGTTTTTATTGCCTGCTGTGGACCACAATTGCCCAAGAATTGGGCAAAAAGCGGACTGCATATGCAAGGTAACACGGTGCCTCCTGAAACTGAACGCCACAGTGTGGGCACCATACTGTACCATTCAAGGACCAAGGTGGGCAAAGTGCAAAGAAAATGCAATGAAATGCCCTATTGCTGTCTTTTTTTGCACACTGCATGGGTTATTGCAAATGAGTCCTAATATATGCAGTGGTAACATTAATTGAACATGGACACATTACACACTAACGCCAGTACTCTTAAGCGTACTGAGAGCATCAAACAGAAAAGAGTATTTTTCCTTGCATAAAAGCCTTTCAGAAATATAGGCATTCAGTTCACCAGCACATCTATCCATTCACCTTATTTCTCCAAACAGCTGACTTTATGACTAATTAGATCAAAGTCATAACCAACCAAATTTCTTCATAAAGCAGCTGGTCTTTCAGTATTTTGCAAACAGATTTTCCAACTTGTCTAATGAAACTATGGTCAGTACTGCACAGGTTTTGATCAGGTTTAAAAAAATAACCAAACTTGGTGGCCAATTTCTGCTAAACAAATAACCTTTAAAGAACTTGGTGGCCAACTTCTGCTAAAGAAAGAACCTTTAAAGAACTTGGTGGCCAACTTCTGCTAAGCAGAGAACCTTTAAAGAACACCTGTTACTCAAAATTCCTTTCCCCCTCCCGAGGTTCATGCTAACAATATTTTTTAGAAAAAATAATACCCCCCCAGCGCTAGGTCACCCGACCGGAAGAGTGCTCCTTATATGAGTGGCCATGTGGTAAATAGTGCCAGAGCACTTTTTGCACATTATGCACATGCATCATCACATCACATGCATATGCATTACAAGCATGCTAGAGGAAGCACTCATTGTACATATGGCCGTCCAAACCGGGAGTATATTGCTTGCAAATTCATTTTTTAAAAAACCCAACTAGGGGTGTGTACTCTTTTAACCACCGTCCTCCAGTGGGGGAAACTATTTTTGGGTGACAGGTTTTCTTTAGCCCATAATAAATGTAATTCTAGTCCACTTTCCATTGTACACGAATTGCAGTGATTATCTGTAAATGTAATTGCAACTAAAAAAAATTTCTATCCTTTTCATTCTCTGCACTGTGTGTAAATGTGTGTATAATCTTTTTGCAAATTAAATAGAAATGTGTTCAGTTCTATTAGGGCAATATCACACAAGGGGGCTTTGTCCCCTGCAGGTGACAAAATGGCCAAAAATACCTTTGTATGGCAGCCTAATCAAAACACACCTGTAAAGCATTCCTAGTGCTTAATCACACAAAATACCCTGTTTTACATATTCACACAGAGGACCACAATTTCATGCAGGTGACACAGCACTCCATATGCCATTGCCTTAAGCACTGTGTTTAAAGTTAAATATGAAACAGGGGATTGACTGCCAAAATGGCATATTATTATGTTAATAACTGATGGATCACAGGGTAAATAAATACATAATGTGGAAAAAATTACAATTAAAAAAAAAAGTAATCAGTGGTTAGAAATTGCTGAAACTAAAATGCTGTCTTAATAGCTGACTGAGGAATGAGGTGTGAGGAATAGCAGAATACATTGGGTTATTATTTTTTTTTGTTGTTGTTGCAAGAAAGGAAGGATTCTTTTTCCTGATATGCCTCAGCAAATTTATTTGCTTATTTCAATTACCTCTGATGAATGCTTAAACACATTTGATAATTGCATAATGATTTTTCATTTTAAATTCTTTAAAAACCATTGTACCAGTTAATAGACCCTTGGGAAATTTGGGCTTAAATCCATGAAAGTCTATGTACACCACTAATCAAGGAGATATTGGAGTGTATATATATAACAGTATCATCACAGACTAATCACATTTTTCTTTTGTAGCCAAGTCCCAGAATTAAATTTAGGCCTGGACAGCCTTTGGTATAACCCAATAGAATATTTTGACTTGTGAATTAATTCTCACTAATTTAGGTGTAATACCCCTGCAGCCTGGGCTCTTGGGAATCCAATGGGACAAACTACCCATGACACCCAGACAGAATGTCCAAGCAATAAGGAAAGTGTAGGAACTGCAGGCCACACAAACGATAATTACAGTTTGTTGTAAAGATGATTTATCATGTCTATCAGTGTGCATGAAAAGGAGAGGTCACCCATGAATGCTAATGAAATCCCAAACACTTGTTCCCAATGGACACTTCACATCTGCTGCCCTCTTGGATAGGGATAAAGCCTAGGGCATCCATCTTATTAAGAAAACAGCAAAATAAAGGCATCCATGTCAGGTTTCACATTTTCTTTCTCTATTGTTCCTGACACATTAAAAACCTTTAAATAAAGTTATAATAGGGATCATTTAAAAGTGCATCCCATCACTAAGTATCCCCTACCCCCATTTTGTTTTTAGATGTGAATTTTCTATGAATTATACATAATTTCCTAGATAATGATGCTTGATGAATGTGTGAAATGTGTCTTTTGATGTAGACTGCTTGGGTATGCAGTGTGGCCTTGAGGCATGAATTAAAAGGGACAGCAGGGGCATAAAGCTGCCCAGACACATAAACCACAAAAATATTAAATGCACAAAATTAGCAACCAGTTTGGTTAGAGAAATAACACCTTTCTAGAAGTATAAGTTATCTGTTTCTTAGAAGAAGAAGAAAAAATAATATCAACCAGATACACACCCAGAAATTAAATTACACAGTTAATGAAAAATAAAATTTTCACAAGTCCTAAGTAGTTTGTTATCCCAGGTTTAGGCAGCCTTTGGTGCCATAAGTCTTACAAAATCCCAAGCTTCCTTCTAACCAGCTCAGCTAAAAGAGAAATGTTTGCAATTGTAGTTTGTTAATATCTCAAATTACAAATGGCTAACTATGTCTGAATTTAAAAAAAAAAAAAAAAAAAAAAAGTGGAATCATGTGTTACCACTCATTTGTATGAAAAATACAATTTTATAACTAGGGTTCACGTTTCATTTTATATGTTATAAAATATATGAGACTAGGCTTTTCTCCACATCTACAATTAATAATGTACTTTTAAAGAGCTTGTTAATCTAATGGGCTGGTGTAATCGCATTCAACCAAAATTACAGCCTCTTTTGATTTTAAAAAATGTGAGAATCCCGTCTCTACAAGTTGCAAAGTGTAGTCCTTCTTCAAAACTCGTTTGGGGATCAGAAGAAAATGTTTAATTTTGGTAAGCCATAAAACTGAAAATAAAGAGTGTTGGTCACTTCCTGTATTTACATTGACTTGCATATTTTTTTATGGAATGCATGCTTAATATATACAATTAATGAACAGCAGCTGCTTATTTTTATGGGTTGTCTTTTAACCTACAATTTGCATTACAAAAAACTGCATTTTTGCTGCTGATTTGCCACAAGTGATTCATAAACTGAGGGTAAGCTGAATGCTGCCTCTCTACATTGATATCTTCCTTCAGTCACATCATAGAAGCTAGCTGGGTTAATGGAAGGAAGCAGTGTTTGTGCAAAAAAAAGTGTAGTTTTCACTTCACTGCACTAAAGTGACATGAAAAGAGCGATCTAGATGGGTTACTGCCCAATACTTAAAATGTAAATGGTGCTTTTTACCATCCCTTCCTGGTTACCATGCCTTCCTGGTTACCATCCCTTCCTGGTTACCATGCCTTCCTGGTTACTAAGCCCTCCTGTTTGTGTCACTTAACTACCATCTAAGACATTCTATTATAACAGCAGAAATGTTTACAATATGGTCATGCTAGGGATCCCTATATCAGACTGTATGGAAAGGCACATACTGTAGATTGAAAATACAGATGAAACCTGTTTTTTTTTTAGAATGACCTGTTATTAAATAAAAGATTCAATAACGTAGCAATTTCTTAGAAGATTAGGGATACAATTGACAGAGGTTTATGTTAATGGGAAAATCAAGGAACTGAGAACCTACAGTTTATTTAATTTCCCTTACAAATGGGGCTATAAGGGACAGGCAGTACAGGAACTGGTCTAGAGTGCAAAGATTTTGGGAATTGTGTGCCACAACAGATGTGCAGGGTGCCACAGCTCTTTAATGGGTAGAGTATGTGCCAAATTATATACAAGTAACAAACTTTAACCTCAAAGCACTGTAACTACCAGCTGATATTCATAAACCTAATTTCAGTGAGGTCAATCCTCTGCATACACTGCATTTTACACCCAAATCATTGCACCTGTCATCTTCCTTCAACAGCAAAGAAATGGCCCTTTAAATAATTTAATTCTTCTGAAATATAATCAATATTTTCTACATTTGCTTAAGCTGGTACGGGCTGGGTAAAATATGAGCAAAAGCATGATGCAGAGGCCCTGTACGCTCGGTAAATTCCCTTTCCCAAAAAGGAACTGTTCACTGTAAGACTTCAGAACCACAGCATTTCTGTACCTAGTGGTGCATCATTTTGCAGTTGCCGTGTAGTAAATTTAGATGCCAATCTTATCAAGTGGGTCTATAAGTTGAATTCTATCAAGTGGGTCTATAAGTCCAATTTGTATATAGAGTGCCTTTCCATAGGTGCAGACCCAGAGGGCAGAAGGAATCAATAAAGACTTGTGCAGCTGGGAAATGGAATGCATATAAACACACTTCAGTTCAATTACTACACCTGCAGATTGGGCATACCTCTTTCTCAGAAGAAAAATAAACAGTTATACTGATGGAAATATTTTGGCTGAAGTAGCATAGTAGTTATATAGGGTACATAAAAGCAAACACTTTTCAGCTGTCCATTTGCCAATCTAGTGAATGCATGACCAATATCAGATCTATTGTAGATATGGAAGTGGGCACATGATAAATACAAAAAAAAATGCACCTGTGACTAATGCATTTGAGCATTTCAAGATACAGTCTAGTGAACTGCAAACAAATACCTATTTTGATTTACCAAGAACCCACCTCTACCCTCATGGGATGTCTATGTTCAAAGTGCACCTAGGATGCCTGTAAAAAGGCTTGTAAGCATGTGTTTATACTGTATGTACGTAAGAGCCATAGAAAGATGCAGTTAAAGGCATTTTGCAGGTAATGAACCAAATTCTGTGGTTATACACTGCTTAGCAGACCAGTTCCACTCTCCCATTTACCTTTTTCATAGCTACTAGCACAGCACAAGTGTGTTATTGTGAAGGTCACAGAAAGGATGAGCAGCACCTATTGATAGAATTCAGAGGCAGCCAATACTTTGCTCAGTTGTCTGTATCTGCCAGGAGTGGGGAGTACTTTGTTCAGGCATTTTAATTTCCATTCTAATTTGCAAGTCATAAAAAGAGACCATTTGTTATCCACGATTTCCCATTTATTTTCATGTCGACCTAATCAGAACACTTTAACTTTCACTTACTTGACTGAAGCCGTGTAACACTTTATTGACACTGGCCTTTAGATAAATCATCTTGGACAGACCTATACAAATGCCATTTGTCTTTCACTCTGCTCCTGGCTTATAGGCATTGTGTACACTGATTGTTTTCTCATTAATGATACTCTCATAACCTTGCTTTTATGTATGTGAATATTAATATGCTGCTCATATATCTTCTCATAATAAGAATGTTTGATCTGTTTGTTTGTTTGTTTGTTTGTTTATGTATGTGTTCGGACTTGTGACCAAACATGCATCATAGCACAGTTATAGTAAAACTACAGCTGCCAGTATCCCTCTCCAGCAGAGTTTGCTTTAGTAGTTTAGCAATAGTTTGACTACTGAAGGATTTTTTTTTCCTGATATATTTTCATATTCTGCAATATAGTTGTGAACAGAACAATATAATATGGTATACATTTTCTGGCAAACAAGTCTACGTTAGCAGAGCTATAACATAACTTACCCTGCTATACAAAATATTGTATAAAAGTACCAGCAACATAGCTTACCCTGTGTAAGTTATGTAACACATAGGGGCAATTTTACTATTGTTCCCCATAATTAGCTCGACAAAATTCGATATTCGATTAGCATTCGATCGTCAAATGCTAATCGAATAGTTTTAGGCTACCTTTTATTCGTTATTCGATCATTCGACGATCGAATACAAATTTATTCGATCAGTCGAATAATTTATTCGATCAGTTGAATAATTCATTCGATGATTCAAATAATTCATACGATCGTTCGAATCCTATTCGATCAGGACTTAGACTCAGAAGCCTATGGGAGGGTTCCCAGAGGCTTCTATTTCAATTCGGTAGGTCCAATCTGGCAGAGTAGGAAGTCGAATATTTAAAATTTTTTATTTTATTCGCTGATCGAATGATCGAACGATCGAATATTCGATCATTCGACTCTATTCAATCATTCACTATTCGATGATCGAATATGCCTAATTTTCATATTCGACCAATCGAATAGATCCTATGATCAAATATTCCATCGAATTCGATTTTATTCACATGAATACATGTGAATTTAGTAAATCGGCCCCTAATTGTAACTGTTAAAAATATTTTATTTACACTTTTTTTTTAATTTCAAGTTCATGCCATATTTGTTTTAGGGTGGGCTTATGGCCTAGCCCTAGGCAAACCTCCCAACATTTGAAAAATATAAAAAGGGACAAAAACATCAGCCACGGGTTATTAATATATTATGGCCACACCCCCTAATTATGATGTCAATTTTACAAATTTGGTACTTTTGCTAATGAAGCTGAAATTGCCCTTTAAGCAGCATGTCTCAGTTCTACCAGGAGTTACAATAATTACAATTGTATCTTAAATTGTTATACATTTTATAAATGTTTCTAAGTGCAGTTGCTCATTGTTGTGGGCTCTCTGCCAAAAAGCCTTTTACTTTAATTAAGTCTCAGAAACTTTGTATCTTTTTCAGGTGTCAGTGCAGAAGATCAAAGAAAAACTTAGAACATTTCAGCAAAAAAACATGGGACTGTGGGCTGACTGTCCCACAGAAAACAGGACCGTTAGGAGGTATGACTAGGACAATAGAGGAAGTCTATTGTCTTGATTTTGCTTCTTTGTACGTGGCTGCGTGCAGCAATTTCACCAACTTCACTAATAAATAAAAACATACATACGACCCTTATATACCAACTAAATTTAAACTGACGTAAGTTTCAGTAATTTAGTGAAGATTCAATAGGAAGAAAGTAACACTAGGAAAAATGATCAAAAAAACATTTTGCTGACTAAAGTGCGCCAGCATTCTTTTGCTAACACAAAATTAAATATTTCGATGAATAAATGTATTCATCACAAAATAACGCCTGACCTAGTTGCGTAAAGTATGGAGAAGATTTCCAAAACGAAAATTCAAAATGTGCCCCTATGAATCTCCAGTTTTACAGCAGTATTACAAGTTCTGTTGATAAACCTATAGAAAAAATGTCAATGCAGGAAGCATGTTGCACAAAAATGTAGTGCTCTACCTGTGAAGTTTCCACTTGTTGAAAGTGGTGTGCGCTCAACCAGAAATCCCCTTCCTTGCATGGGACAGACGTCAGTGTGGACAAAATCCAGAAGTACACCAAAAATAGTTGCTGTATGAAAATAGGTGATTTATTTACCCCATAAGCATTTCAGAAACAAGGCAACATTTTGGACCCTTCTGGGCCCTTAATCATCTTGTTTGTGAAATGCTTATGGGCTAAATAAATCACCTATTTTCATGCAGCAACTATTTTTGGTGTGCTTCTGGATTTTGTCTATAATGCAGGAAGCATGTGTGTGTGTGTGTGTGTTTCCCTTGCTGGTGAAGAGAGCATCAATAAAGTAAGTTTTTTATGAATCTAGAATATGATGATATATGAGACAATTTTAAGGGGATCCTACCTTGCCAAAGTGTACTGGTATAAAGTGCCACTACTTCCTATTCATGGATGGCAGATGATTCCACTTAGGTATCAGTGTGGAGTCCTGGGCAATCCTAGGTTTCATAAAAATGCTGCATCTGGGACCAGGACCTTCAGCTGCACAACTCTGCTGCACAGAGGCCCTATGGCCTATTGTTTACAGTCCATAAAGTTGAAAGATCCACAGTTATGATTGCCAGCTATGATGGCCAAATTAGCAAATTTTTTTTCGGATATGGCCACCATGAGGTGGGAAGTATTGGGCAGATTTCATCAGGATCCGATTGGCCAAAGTATTAGGTCACAACATTGGGGGAATGCAACCCATTGGGGTTTGGTCCACATTAAATAACCAATGGGTTCCTTGATGACCAGATTTTTAATCCTGCATGATCGATAGATGATTTTTGTTCAGATATCGGTTGGGCAGATCCGGCAGAAAGTTCTGTGAACAGACAAATAAGCTGCCGACTCTGTCTAAAGGGGCCTCGTTGGCAGCTTAAATCTGCCTGTGTATGGCCATCTTTATTCTCATTGCCACAAATTCAAATACCATACTAAACCACTAGCTGTATTAAAAAGCTATATATATCAACTGTATAACAAAATAAGGAAAATCATGCTTTTGCCAAGTAGTAAAAAGATAATGATTACACTGTCATTCACCAGAAAGGACATAGATATCGTTACATGAGGCTGATTCCTCCATTAAAACATAACAAATGCATTTTACAATAAAAAATATATATATACTGTAGGATCAATGGGCCTTTGCTTAATCAACTTTATAAGACATCCTAACAATTCTTATTCAGTTATAGATATACCTAAGATAGGATTACCCAACAGGATTGTTGAAATTGAAGAGTATTGAAGTGGTAGAGCTATATAACTGAGTTATCTAAAAGCTATCCTTTCAATTAAAGCTTTATTGCAAAAAATAAACAGAGGGTGTATCTATATAAAAAAATTTAAGTCAAAATACAAGGTTACGGTCAAGTTCATCATCAGTTGCTAGTGCTTGAATTACTGTACAGATGCAGTTCAATTTCAGTTGTTAGGGTTCCCTTTAAGCCAGTTGCCAAAGAGCTGCTCAATGGACACTGTGATTAACACATTGCAAATGCATTCTTGTCATCTAGCATTGTGCTCCTTGGATGGCTGAAAGTACTCAGCATGCAGTCTCATGCCTCACAGCACATCCATTACATCCATGAGACCCAGCATAGAAAATACATTTCCTGTAGCGTTCTTTGTGTTACAAATATATGCAGTAAGAGACAGCAGGATACTGTGATGTACAGGGGTGTAAGCGAGGAACCACATAAGGTATGACTTTGCTTTTCCATAATTACACCATCCTCAAGCAATCACAAAATAGGTTTTCTGTACTTCGACTGGTGATCCTGAATAACAGAAGCCATTAGCAATACTGTGTATTCCACAGAGAAGTGATAAAACACATTGTGCTAATGTTCTTGTGCCTCTTGAATCATGTTCCTTTGATTGGCTTACAAACATGTACGTCCGAGTGGAGCAGAAAGAATGCTGTGTGACTTTTAATGCCCATGAAGTGAGTATAGGGGAAGGTCCATGCAAGCTGTCAGGGCTACTTTTCAGCCCCATCTTTAGCTGAGACTGAGTTGAATATATTTTGCTGAGCTTTTCATTAGCTCTAAGCAAGCAGCGAAACCAAAGGTACCTTCATTGTCCTTCTTTTCACATTGACTTGGCCTCAATATGGAATCTTTTCTATACTTTTTTTTTCTATATGTGTTGCTGCGTATTATGAAGAAGTCTTAAGACAAATTTGTTTTGAAGTGATGGTGTCATAACATGACATACTTCAGATGTTTTGAAGGGTTGCATCCAGCTCATTGACCTTTAGATGGGCATCACTGATCTTGTCTATACTTCTATTTTATAGATTTATTTCTTTAATACTCCAGTTTGATACTACTTAATTCCACACTCTAATATTTCTACTGCAGCCAAGTACAGGGTCTTCATTAGACTTCTCCTGTAATTGAACTATAACAGCTCATCCAAGTATTTGTACACCTGACAGAAAACATATCTTACTAACTTGTGGTCTTGCAAGTTTTATTCCAATATGGCTCAACACCATCATATATTAATTGTCTCTGAAAAGCAGGACTAGTGCAGAAGCCAGAGATCGCCCTCTATTGCTCCAAGGCAGCCACCCACAAAATCTCAAAATGGTCCCTACAAATGTATTGCTCACCTATGACTGTTTGTTATGCTGTCTTTTTTATTTTTTCATGCAATTTTTATGTTTGTGGGTTCAGTGCATTTCCTCTTCAATTGATATATTCCTTAGCAGAGAGGAACACAGCCCTGCACCCGATGCCTTTTGTGTATGTGTGGCACCATTATTGACTTTATTATATTATTTCCTCTTCAATTGATATACCTACAATGTGAATACCCTGGCATTCACTTATACATTGGGCAGCTCCATTGAATGGTTGTTCTCATACACAGTGTAGTATAGTAGTAGTGTCTATAGAGGCCATTAGGGCAAGTGGGGAACCAGAAGATAAACTGCAAGATTGGTGGAGTAAGAAACTCAGTAGAGCTACTGTAAACAAGATGCATTCAGCAGTTCTATGCACTTGGAGCATCATATCTACACAAGCAACTTTAACTCCTTCAGCTTAGATATGAGACAGAAAATGTCATTCATATTCACTGTATAGCCTTATAATAAGGTTAATATAATCATTATCATTTATACATTAAATACTTAAAAACAATAAAGCAGTAATTATACAAGATGCTGTAATTATATAAGATTTGCTGAATGTTACGGATACATCGCCATTTCCTGACATTGGACTTTGCCCTAATGATAACCCAGCATGTTTATCAGTGAACGGCTGGGGGATGGTGAGGACTCAGTTCTGCTCTTGGTAAAACTGATGAATCTGCCGATGGAAGATGCAAATGATTTAGACAAACATATTTTATTCATATCACACACAAACGCGCATGCTGTACCAAGCACATTATTCCAGCTTCCACATGGCTGGACACAGCAGCCCAGACTTGGCTTAAACACTGAGTCACTCTAGATATTTCTAAAAAAGCATTGGGAAATTGTCTGCACCGTTCAAATATGCAACATAACAATGTAATGGCTAAAGCTGTTGTACCAAAACACACTACTGATTAACTACCAATAGCTCTTCCAATAGCTTTTTCACAATGTCAGTTATACAAAGCTACCAATTCCTGTATAAGTTTACCTACACACCAGGGGGTCTATATTTGGATTCAAGGAAATCCTACTTAGTTTAGATGTAGTTCAACAAGTTAGATTGGGGATGATAGTTAGTTTATCATTTAAATTCAAAACAAACACGTACAAGTTAATATAGTTTTAACTAGTTTTAATAGTAGTAACAAAAAGTGCATTATTAAAAGTATAATTCATATAAATATAAAATATAATTACGCAGTGTCAAGGAGACAAAAGGATGGAGGACCCTACCCCGTGGGGCTTACAGTCTAATATTATACTGTATATTAGATAATATTATTTCAGTATTACATACTGAAACAAAAGGGATCCTATGATTTTGTTGTTTTACAGACTTCGTTATCAAGCTTGTATGTTCCACCTTCTCTACCTCCCCCTCTGTTTCTCCACAACCTTTCTAGGGTACTTTCTAGAGACAAACTTCTCTGTCATCTCATCCAGCCTCATTTGTGACAACTTGTCATCTGACACTATCCTTTTTACAAGAGCTAGTTGGGATTTTGGTAATGATCTTTTTGTCTGGGATGGATGAAAGGAGGAGAAGTGGAGTAGAGAATCAGTTCTCTTTGCTAAAGAGACCACCCCTAGTTTCCGCCCTGACGGGTATCAAAAGGGCGATTTGTCAGAAGCCCTAAATTGCAATTCTTCCCAATATACAAAGGAAATCTGTGCCGGATTCTTTTCAGAAGGCATCTATAATCTGCCTGTTAGCCAAATTGTATCCATAATGATTTTCTTACTGGGCCCCTCACTCCAGTTGCTGCCCCTGTTTCCGATGCAGTTCCACAGTTTGGGCCATAGTAGGCCCAAACTCTCTTCCTCAATACATAAGCTCCAACATTGGCCCTTATGTGATGATTATTTCCATGAGACTTTCCGTCACCATGTCCACCTATTTGGAATGGAAATCATGATTCATATTTATGCAGGTCCATTGATATTAAGATGGTGGATTGACTTGCCACCAGGTGGAGCTTTGCATATATTAAATCTCTAAACTTGATCTTTAACTGTTGTACATGCTCTGAAAAGGATTTGTATCCATTTGCACTGGCACTAGTTGTTCTGGCAGGTTGGTGTTATTCATGAATAGTCTACAAATAAACATAAAAGAAGGGTTGCAGCACTGCTGATACAGCGCTCCACCACCCTTCAGAGCTCTCCACCACCCTTCAGAAAGTCGGGACACAATGAACAGATTTAACAAGTAATAAGTAATAAAAAGTAATAAGGAATCATCATAAAAAGGTCATATTCAATAAAGTATCTTTCCAGTATGAAGCTAAATGGTCATTCTGCACATCATTTTTATCGATATGAAGCATTATTTATCTCATGTATTTGTCAGTACTAAATAATTTGGTGCAAGCTAGCTCACAGAATAGCACTAATGCCAACACATTGGCACAAATATTTGCCTTAAATCATTTCGTACTCCAATTACATCTACATACCCCATAATGTCAAAAGATGGAAGCGGGGTCCCTAAGGAATGCTAATGGTTTGTATTGCCATGCCAAGATTATCATGGTGTGTTGCAAAAATAGCTCAATAAATATAACAGGACCCTTTAAAAAAGTGCTCTTTTTGGCTCTTGTTGTGCACAACATAATCACAAACAAGAGAGAGAGAGAATGGAAAACTGTGTTTGTGTGAATGAATCTCTCGCAACCGCTTACTTGCTGCATGAATGGAAAAAGAGTGACCCCGTGTGGACAGTTTAATTACATGTTTATGGGAAAACAGGATACCAAAGTCTGGTGATTCAGTGATGCTTTGCTAAATTCCATATACAGAAAGGTAGAATACCATATTCATTTGAAATGTCAGGAACATATCTATATAATAAACGAGGCTCCCTTAACTGCACTAATTTACATTTGAATTAAATGCAATCAGTGCAACACTTCTAGAAGTGTCTCCAAACCTTAATAAAATAAGAGCAGCAACATTACCGCTACATCAGGCCAAAAGCACATGGCTAGGATCTTCTCAAAGAAGCCCAGGTGGTTCAATTGGTAGGACAGGGGCAAGGAAAATCCCAGTCACTGAAGGAGCTGTGGGGAAGCCTGATAGTGATCTCTTTGGGTTCTGTTTCTGCAGCAGTGAGACTTAGGCTAGAGTCATGTAATGGACTGTAAATCAGGTGACACTGTTGGAAAAAAAAATCTGTCAAGTAG
>CM044446.1:74413282-74423700 GCA_024363595.1 Xenopus borealis | reverse complement strand
CTACTGGAGCAGCACTATTAACTGATGCGTTTGGAAAAAAACATGTTTTCCCATGACAGTTTCCCTTTAAATTGTAATGTGTAGTCATACCCTTTTTGTACTAATAGTCTTATATAAAACCTTCTTCTAGCTGCACTGGTAAAAACAATATAAACTCTGGGTCTTTCTGCTGGGTAATTCAGAGCTCGTATTACTCATTCTCCTTTACAAAGCTTATCAAATGGATTATTATTGTTTATACAGCCCCAACATATTCCACAATGCATTACAGGGGGTTATACATCATTCACATTGATTTATTGACTTGTGAATTGGAGAGTAGGTTTGAGTGTTAGAATATGGTTAAAATTGATCAAAAGATATCCCAGTAAGTTTAAGGCTGGGGACAGACAGGGAGATTCGGGGAGATTCTGTCGCCTGGCGATTAATCGCAGGCGACAATCTCCCCAAACTGCCTTCTCCCTGTCTGCCGCCTGTTAAAATGAAAAAGCGCCAGCGCTAGTCCACACGCAGCGCGGAGATTTCCGGAATTGCCCGAAGTTACTTTGTGAGGAAACTTTGGGCGATTCCGGAAATCACCGCACTGCGTGTGCATAAGCGCTGGCGCTTTTTCATTTTAACAGGCGGCAGACATAAAGAAGGCAGTTTGGGGAGATTGTCGCCTGGCGATTAATCGCCAGGCGACAGAATCTCCCCGAATCTCCCTGTCTGTCCCAGCCCTTAGAGCAACTGGAGTTTCACTACTCATCCAATCAGTTTATCGGATGAGTAGTTAGGGTTAGGCCAGACGGGAAGATTCAGGGAGATTCGTCGCCTGGTGACTAATCGCCTGGCGACCAATCTCCCCAAACCTGCCTTCCAGCGGCTTAATGAATAATCGCCTGCGCCTATTCACACGCGGCACTGTGCTTTCCCGAAATCTTCGGAAAAGCCAGCGCCGCGTGTGAATAGGCGCAGGCGATTATTCATTAATCAGCTGGAAGGCAGGGGAAGCAGTTCGGGGAGATTTGTCGCCCGCCAAAGAAGAGACAATTAGTCGTCATGCGACAAATCTCCCTGAATCTTCCAGTTTGGCCTTACCCTTAAACTTCTTCAATGATTACTCAGCAAGTCCAGTTGCTCTAGAATTACTTGTACTAGATATTCCATGACCTGGATAAATGAAAATCTTCATAGTCATATAGTATGTTTAAAGACTATTTAAGAACCCCTACTTTACAATAAACATTGGTTTTTGTTTTGTTTTTACAAAGAGTGTGTGTGTCCTATCGGGTAGTTGCTTGTTTAAAATGTGCTTTGCTATTCATATTGCACCATGACTGAAATGAATAAATTCCAAATAATCCATTTGACTGGACAACACACACTGTTTTTGAAAAACCAAAAAAAAAAAAATGTTTCAAATGTGCGGTACCAACACCGCTTGCATTTATAAATTGCTTGGTGGAGTCTTCCCATTTCTTTGAACATAATGGATTTCTCTAGGTCATGCAATCCTGCCCTGGATATACATGAAAGTATTTCCATTCTTTGGATACAGACCACAAAACATCCTTAGATCTTTTCATACATCACAAGGGAGATGTGACCAGTATATCCGTCTCAGGGTTTCATATTTCTGCAGTTGAAGTTGGCAAATACTCCAAAGCATGAGTAGAACAGTTTGCTGTTATTTATTATTTTTTATAAGCAATAAAAACTTAAGGTACATCTAGTGATTATAAAAATCCTTAATGGCAGTACCTAGATGGGGCAAAATGGTGCAGTAGAAAGATCAAACCCCCTTTCAACAGCATTTACAATATCTTCAGGACTGAGAGGTGTCTGACATTCAGCCTTCCCTGCTGCATATATGAGTCTGGATCTTGCAGATAACTGTATATGACTAAGAACAGACAGGGTATGCTGATGCTGTAGTCAAAGAGGAAAGTCAAATCGATTTTTAAAATGATTTAGATGGTAGTATTATGTACTTGCACTATGTCCATATACTGTACTCCTAGCAGCGATGGATGCCTACTAGTTGGCAGTTACTGATGCCTTCTACACTGCCAAAGGCTATGGGGCAAATTTACTATTATTCCCCAAAAATAATTCATTTCTATTCGATATTCGTTTAGCATTCGATCGTCGAATGCTAATAGAATAGTTCTAGGCTACCTTTTATTCGATATTTGATCATTCGACGATCAGATACAAATCTATTCGATCAGTCGAATAAATCATTCGACTGAACGAAGAAATCATTCGATCGTTCGAATGATTCCTACGTTTCGAACGATCGAACACCTCAATCGTAGGAATCCTATTCGATCAGGACTTAGACTCAGAAGCCTATTGGAGTGCTCCCATAGGCTTCTATTGCAATTCGGTAGGTCCAATCTGGCGAAGTAGGCAATCGAATAAACGTAAAAATTGAAATCCTTCGCTGGTCGAATGATCGAATATTCGTCCATTTGACTCTATTCGATTGTATTCGATCGTTCGACCATTCCCTATTTGATGATCGAATATGCCAAAATTCATATATTCAACCAAACGAAGAAATCCTACATTTGAAACTCGATCAAATTCGATCAAACTTCGAATCCTTCACGTGAATTTAGTAAATCGGCCCCTATGTATACCAGAGCAACACTGGCACTGAGAAACTATCCCTGACTGAAGTTCATTTTGGACAATAATTGTAAGTTCTGAGTAACTTGCGTTGGTTCTTGCTGTAGTTAAAATAACCTGCAACTATTCTCAGTGTTGTGTCCCAGCTATATTTCCCAATATGCCTCTAGCCACAGTCCTTCATTTGTAGATTAAAGTGTTTAAATAGAGATATTATGGCATGATTTTATCCCCCCGAACCTTTTGCTACAACCCACTTCCCAGGGTAGATCAGCCTGTTAGTTGTCAATATTGTCATGTTAGTTGTCATTGTGGAAGAAGGCCATCAAGTCTTAGAGGAGATCATTCATGATTGTGTGTGGATTGAACATCCCTATTCAAATCTCTGGGTTATTAGAAGGTGTTCTAGTCTAGTCACTGTATGCATTTTCCTATGGGTTGCATTTACTGTATATATCTCTCTGTAAACATTTCCATATTTTACAAAAATTTGGTACAGGTATGGGACCTGTTATACAGAATGCTCGGAAACCTGGGGGTTTCTGTATAATGGATCTTTCTGTAATTTGGATCTTCATATCTTAAGTCTATTATAAAATCATTTAAACATTAAATAAATCCAATAGATGGGTTTTGCTTCCAATAAGGATTAATTATATCTTCGTTTGAATCAAGTACAAGCTACTGTTTTTAATATTACAGAGAAAAAGGAAATCATTTTTTAAAAAATGTGGATAATTTGGATAAAATGGAGTCTATGGAAGGCAGCCTTTGCATAATTCTGAGCATTCTGGGTTTCTGGATAACTCATTCCATACCTGTACCATTAGTGCATTTAATGAATGGCAAAGTGGCCCATAAAGGCACAGCTTTGATAATGGGTACAGATCCTGCTACAAATGGGTTCTGATTTGTTTTCACCACGCCTTTGAGACATGGCTAGATTGGAATCATTGGACTGGGTCTTATTTTACCCTGTATAATAAGGCCAATATATCTTTCCAGAAAAATGGCCACAATACCCACAAATTGCCACATAGCATGGGGTCATGATGGCGACATTACCATGACTGTACTGAATCTGCTCATATTCTGAACTGTGGCACCCACAAACCTAAAGAACACTATGCACTGCAATACCCGCCAGGAGAATGCTTAACAGGGGAGTCAGCTTAGCTATTGACTAGGCCTCATTTATTGGGTTCACTATTTCAAGGCTCTCCTTTTTGCTGGGTCCTTGAGTAGAAACTTATAGACTACACTCTCCTGAACAAGGCAGACCCTAGAAAACTGCGAGAATGCTTTTTTCCTGGCTCAGTTATATTTTAAACAGGTCGTTTCATATTTGTGATCTCGGATTCCATATACCTGAACTTCCTCCTGTGTAAATACAGAGAATTTGTGTAGGCCCTACATCTCAAACCTTGTAATGGTTAGTTCTTTATAGAGGTTGAATTATGGATTTTTAAATGATAACTCTATATGGCTGTAACCATTTCCCAACTGAGAACACACATCCGGCTACAGATAATATCGTCCTATTTTATCACTATGGAGTTTTGTTGCTATTGGTAACTACATTACATAATCTATATATCTGAAAACACATTCAGACTGTTGGTTTTGGATGTAAAAAAAAATACAGTAAATAATCCACACTGAAATCTTTTTTATTATGTTTTTGTTTTTTTTGCATTCACAACTTTAAGTTTTTAAATGGAAATTTTAGAAACAATTAATGTATGCGAAATATATACTGTTTAGTAGAGAGAAATATATATACATATAACCTGAGTTCTCTTGTATGGTATATATAGCAGAAGCCTTTTGATTTATATGACTTTAAAAAACACAAAAACAGGTTTACCTGTAGCAGGAATTTAGAAAGAATTTTAACTTTTCAAGGAAGAAGAAAGGAATTCGCTGAGTAAAACCTGACATAGCTTTGCGCATGGCCTAAATTCTAATAATATAACTAGCAGGTCATTTTATGTACAATACACTCCTGATTTTGTCAGTGGGAAGGCCAGTTAAGGTGGAAAATTTTATATATTCTCTCCTAGAT
The DNA here is from genome assembly GCA_024363595.1 of Xenopus borealis. Classification (NCBI taxonomy): domain Eukaryota; kingdom Metazoa; phylum Chordata; class Amphibia; order Anura; family Pipidae; genus Xenopus; species Xenopus borealis. The sequence goes on along the minus strand of CM044446.1, from coordinate 74,419,019 downwards.
ACTCCTGGATGCTCAGAATGAAGTTTAGAGTGAACATTTGTTATGGGCCAATCAGTGAGGGTTCAACCTCCAAGGGAAGCTTGGAATATTCAGAGACAAGACTCCTTGGCTGAATTCAGTTGGCTAAAATAATGCAGGCTGATTCAGTATGTCTTGGTGGGGTTAAAAAGCCCAGCAAAGTGCTTGCATAAAATGAAACATGTATGGCAGACATCTCCTCATTCAGTGATGTGGGCATGATAAACTAGACTTGCATGATCTCTGCTACCAAGATGGCAACTTTAGGGTTCAGAGTGCGCAGAGCTATATTTAAAGACTGATCTGCTAATCAAATTTCTGGCTCAGTATAAAGCAAATATTACCATTCACTTGGAATTAGTAGGGGTACTGTGAAAACAGAATTGCCTACACTGAGGATAGTTACACATTTTAATTCTTTAAAATTCAGAGCATTTATACCAGCTTTCCCATAACAATAGTTCATACATTCAATGTTCTAAAAACAACATTTCCACTCAATTTGCCATTTAAAAAGTGACAAATACAGCAGGCAAATATGCAAAATGTTAATTGGACATTTATTATGTTGTTCCTCTTCCAAGTCATTTATTTTGCTTCCTGTGATGGTTTCAGGCTTTATCCAAAATGCAGTGTGAAGGTGAGGGAGTTGCATTCCATGCAACCTTGGCAGAAACAGTCCCCCAGATCAAGTGGTCCTAAACATTTCACAATTTCGATAGAGAACTGTTGAACTGTTAAGAACCACTCAGCCAGGGAGACAGAAAACTATGAGATCCGAAGCACTGGGAGGCGCCCCGCTCCTCCCACACAGAGCTGGATCAGCCACATTCACATCACTGACACACCTAAGGCAGACAAGAACAGGTTGTGTTAGGAGAAAAACATTGCTTTAACGTCACATCAGAAAAAGAAAATAAGAAATTGTTTATGCAGGGATGAGCAGCCTGTAGCCTTTGGCTTCTGGGAAAGCAACACTAAAACTTCAAGCAGGGCAATCGAAAGCCCCAGTAAATAGTGGGGAAAGGCAATTATTATGTATGATGAGCTATGAACAGGATTTAGCTGAACTCCGAGGTGGGCAGATTCTGTAATTACATCACGCCTTAGCAACACACGCAAACAACATGAACTGGCTTGCACGGGGCACATGCTGCTGGATTGGTTTGTGGCACCCTAAGAGATGAGCATGGCACTGGTTTTTTATCACTTGGAAAGATACACATTTAAAGGTTATGCAGCCTGAGCAGCAGGAGAGGCCACGTGCATTCACATCTGCTGCCATAGTGGTATAGTGAGCACTTCAGGCTTGATAAAGGGCCCAGGGGGGTACGAAACTTTGCCATTGTTTGGATATACATGGGCTTAATAAATCACAGATTTCACTAAGTCAAGATTGGTGTGCTTCTGGATTTTTCGTTACATGGACATTTGACCCTGTGCAAGGGAAGGGCCTTCCAGTCAAAGCACCCAGCACCTACAATTGGTGAGTTATAACCAGGTGGAGCACTCCATTCAGTTGTCTCCCTGTGTTACTAAAGTCTGAAGCATGGAAGTTACAGTTCAGCTAGTTCAGGGACAAAACTACAGAGGAAGCAGACCCTGCAGCTGCAGGGGTGGGGGCAGGAGATAAAGGGGGCCTCATGAGGCTTTAATTAATAAGTTATTTCAACATATATTGGTAAAACAGAACAACCTCTGGATGTGTTGGAGGTCCTAAAATGAATTTGCTGCGGGGCCCAGTAACCCAGAGAAACTACAGTGCATCAGATCACTGTTCAGGAATCTCTAGTGTCAGTGTGAAATATTACAGATCCTTTGCCACAAAAGGGGGTTCTCTTATTAGCACAGAGTCACCCATTACCCAAAATAGTTTAAGTTGTGCAGACATGCTACTGCTCCCATCCATGCAGCTTTCTAACTCACCTAGAATAGGATGCATTTCCATGATGCTCCACTCTGTATTTCCATGTTGTTTCACACTGCATTTCCATGCTGCTCCACTCTGCGTTAGGATCTTCTTGACTAAACTCCTCACTGACAAGGGCACTCCTTATATATGCAGCCATCTCCTACAAAGTCATACCTAAACAACCAGGTAAGAATGCAACTCTCACCTGACATTACCAGTTTTTCCAGGCCCTCTTCTTAGGGGTGTTTAACAATAATCTGAACACTGAGCCAAACGTCAGCGGGTAGAGTCAAACCTGTTCCAAGGCAGGCAACAGCACTTCCCTCTCTTACAGAAAAACTGCCAAACAGGTTTAGAAGAAGCTGTAGGTGGTTTAAAATGGGAGTGTAAATCTCCACCCTGGTGTAACGATCAGTAACTATTACCTGCACATTAAATGGCTTGAGACTTTTTTTTAGTAAGTTTCTATTTATTAGACTCACCATGTGTTGGAGACAGTGTAAACTCATCAATGGTTCAAAGTAACCACCATAGTTAATCATATTACGCCAAACAGGTCTCTTTCATCACTTCAATCCTTCTTTCAATTATTCCCTAAAAAAACATTGCAGGTTTACAAGGCTGATAATAGAAGCTCCGTTGTTTAGCAAGTTTGCCGGCCTTGCAGTAACACTATATATACCAGGGGTGTCCAACCTTTTGGCTTCCCTGGGCCACACTGGAAAAAAAAAAGTTGTCTGGGGCCACACATGAAATACACAAACACTTTTGATTTGTAAAAGTAAATAACATGCACAGAAAATAACTACAATAATAGTTGGATAACACTGGAATATGGGACACCTGGATATTAAATAGACTTATTATTATATAATTATTATTACTAACTGAGCAATGGCAGAGCCCCCCTCCTGCCTACTCCTATATCCTTTGCAACATGATGTTTCCTCGGGAACCAAGCCGTTCAAGCTGGGCCACATCCATATCCATCCTGTGCTGCAGGTTGGAAACCCCTGATATAAACCCATGGTAGTATAAGGTAGGTGGTCTTCTCAATACCAAGTTTTACTCTGTTTTTCTGATCACGCCCACTTCCATCTACTTCCAATGATATCACTTCCGGTTTACAATGACAGCACTTCCTGATTCTTGATGGTTAGTGGGTCACAGATCAGGTTGCAGATAAGGTACTTGCGGATCAGGTCAGGTAGCGGGTCCAAGCGTTGCGTGTTCGGTTTGCAGATTATGGGTATGGGTCCCTAAAAATGGACCCTGCTCAGCAAGGAACAAAGTTAACAAATATAGCAACTACAATGTATCAATTTAGTTAACAGTTCCAAAAGCTGCTTTAAAAGGTGAAAAATTAAACTTTGACACTTTTAAAATTAGAAAAAACAGTCACAAATAATAATAATAAACATTGGAAAAAGTCTTTATTTCTGGTGAACAACCTGAAACCAACTGAGCTTAGAAAAGTGTTTGAAGGTAAACAACCCCTTTAAAATTGGTGGTTAATGTCTTTGTGTTATGGATATGGAATTGGATGGGGTATTGATTTCTACATGGTAGCCTTACATAGGTCTACGGTAGTGATGGGCGAATATTTGCCTGTGGTGAATTTGCAGTGAATTCTCACGATACGCGAAATGCCAGCACTAGCCCCTATGTGGCCTGGCCACCTACAAGAGGCTCTACTTTGCACTATACTTAATTTTAATGCAAATAAAACTTACTTCCAAGGCTGGAATTCAAAAATAAGCCCCTACTTTGAGGACACTGGGAGCAACATCCAAGGGGTTGGAGAGTAACATGTTGCTCATCATGAGCTACTGGTTGGGGATCACTGCTCTATACCTGGTCATTTGGACAGTCAGCTGAATATGGGTGCAGATAGAAATTAGAGAACAATAGGTTAGATGGCATTTTCATTCCCTTTCAGGTTGAAGGCTACCTTGTTTGGCCTGTAAGGGTAAGGCCAGACGCGAAGATTCGGGAAGATTTGTCGCCTGGCGACTAATCGCCGCGACTAATCTCCCTGAATGGCTTGCTATCATCTCGCAACCGCTAGTGCTAAAGTCGCCTGCGCCATTCACTCGTGACGCAATTTCAAGTTACTTTGAAAAACGTATCGCCGCATGTGAACAGGCACAGGCGACTTTAGCACTAGCGGGATACCAGCTAGCCATTCAGGGAGATTAGTCACCTCAAAGACACGGCGATACGTCCTGAAGGTAAAAAGCAGTGATCCCCAACCAGTAGCTCGCGAGCTAACAACCATGGGCACTGCCAAACAGATCCTCAAAGTAGGTTGACAATCCACATAGGGGCTACCAAATAGCCAATCACCATACTTATTTGGCACCACAAGAACATTTTTCATGCTTGTGTTGCTCCCCAACTCCTTTTACTTCTGAATGTTTCACCGGTTCAAAAGGTTGGGGATCCCTGGTCTAAAGGGACCATCTGCCATTGATTTCTACATGATTTCAACAAGTTTTAGCTGGAGTATTTTTTTCGGATTCAGATTTTTAGCAGCTTCCGAGCATAATAAGGGGCATGTTTACTAACACTGAAGATAAATCTCTGGAGAGATTTTTGGAGATGTTGCCCATGGCAACCAATTAGCAATTAGATTTAAACAGCAACCTATAAATTAGAAAACAAAGCCAAAGATCTATTTGGTTGCTATGGGCAACATCTCCAGAAATCTCTCCAGATATTTATCTCCAATGTCAGTAAACATGCCCCTAAATCTCCAAAAATTCAAGTTTTTTTTCCCCTCTAAAAATTTGAGTTTTTCCCCTTTATAAACTCGACCAGAAAAAAAACTGAGGTTTAATAAACAGGCCCCTTATACTCTCTGCCCCTGCAGTACAGTTAGTGTGTTTCTTGCCTGCAGAGCTTGCGGCTTGTGTCTAAATGTTTTAAGTACAATGCTGATGTAGGATATGAATACTCATGAGACTAAAAATATTATTTAGTAATAGTTCATGCAGATAAAAACCTACAGAATCTACAGACCTGCTGCAAGTTCACTCAGACTGTCCTGTTGCTTTTGTACTGTGTAAGCGCCTGGGAGAAAGTTCTCTCTCGTGGGAATAATATTTACTGAATGTAAAGACCCTGGTAGCATTTTTTACCTGAACCTGCTAGACTAGTTTCAGCTCAAACCCCACATACACAAATATTTAGTATTTCTAATGTGCTCTTTTCAGTTCAGAAGCTTCAGTTGTTGCTTTTCACTGGTCAGTCATATAAACTGCTTTTCCAGAAAACAAAGGCTGGGTGACAGCAGATACATCTGGCAAAGCATTCCTAGCCTAGGATCAGATATTCAAGAAAACTGTAAGAAGTTTTAACAAAGTTATGTCTTTTTTGGGGCTTGAAATATAATGTTTTTGAGGTGAAACACAAATAAGAAAAATTCTGTTTGATAAAACATAAACATGAGAATCATGGGAAACAATCTGAATTCTATTGGATCCTTGATTTACAGTTTAACACAATGGGAACCCTAATTGCTCACCAAGCCTCACACGCTTGGACCAAGGCCTCGTCCAACTAAAACATCTCTATAGAAGCTACAGTTGCAGTTTTCTTTTTTGACATGTTCTCTACATTAATGTATAATCAGTACCAATGATATAGAAACTAAAAGTGACACATTAACTACAATTTACAAGAGCTACTGCCAGGAATTGATATCATGTGGTTCAGTCTGATCACCACATTCCAGTTCACTGTGATAAAATTTAAATTGTGGTGATGTAACCCTGTCATATATTATATACTATGTTATATATATAT
>CM044446.1:74388725-74399210 GCA_024363595.1 Xenopus borealis | reverse complement strand
CATCAAGTTCAACCCTTCTACAATTAATTGTGTAATAAAGAGCAGTCCAGGTCAAAGGTAGACTTGTTCTACTGTGTGCACCTGCAAAGCATTCACATGGCTCAAGACGCATTCCATCATTGCTGGAAAACAAGAGTCAGGGAAACCAGTTACACTGGAAAAAAATGAAGCCACAGACTAGTGTCTAAAGGAATGAGCTTTTTGGGCCACTCCTCCGATACCATGCAGGGAATGTGGCAATGTATAAGCTTTGTAAAGAGTATTGTTCCTGCAGTGGTCTGGAATGTGCAGCAACCTCTTGCAGTGCAATAAGTGTCTCCCCAGTAGTTTAAGGACTATATATTTTTAGCAATTATAGACATCAACTTACTTTTAGGAGCAGAATATCTGGAAGGGTAGAAAATCTTAACTTTCCAATTAAGTTGACATTAGGGGGTAATGTAATAAAAGGTGTAAGGACTTACTAGTAAGCAAGCTGAACCAACTAAATGTGTGTTTTCAAACAGTTGATCGGTTGCTATGGGTTACACAAAATTTGCATCTTTTATTTTACAAGGATGTAAAAGTTTGCAACAGGTCTAATAACCCATAGCAACCAATCACAACGTTCGCTTACACAGAAATGTCCAACAAAACTATCTACTAGGTAGCTGCTATGGGTTACTAAAAGCTCATAAATTCTCTACAACTATTATTGCATCCAAATAAGTCAAATTACGAGTTGTAACAAATGGTGCTACACTGTATATAAAGGGACAGATCCAACACATTTCTCAGTGTTGATTAGACATCAGTCATTCATATACACTGTGGTCAATGTTATCAGACAATTAACCTGTGTTTTGGAGTGTTGAACGATGCCCATTAAAGCATGGGGAGGACATACAAACTACTTACTGACACAGTGCCCTGGATGGTATTAAACCTAGAACCCGAGAACTGCAAGGCAACCCATGTTCTGGGTATATAGTGGGAACAGGCAGCTCAAAGGTTGCAGTACAGGCTGATATAACAGACACCAGTTAACAGCCATAGACGTGAATGGGGGACAATTTCAAACATTTTACTTCTGCCTACCAAGTGCAGGGATAAACATTTTAATTGTCTCTTGTGCGACTGCCTTATGGTGTGAATAACATAAAACACCAAAATCTGCACCCAATTTACCTGCAAGAGTTTTCCCTACTCTTAGGTGTAGATAGCTGACCTTCTGATGCTTGTACAATGAAGGGGAACTAATTACATGGACATGGATTGGAGATGTAAAGCTTAAATAATTAAGGAATAAATGTTGCACGGTATGTTCACGGGTTCTGTACCAGCCCAAGGCAAGCCCTTTAGCAGTGAAGATATGTGCTATTGTCATGTTGTGTAGGTAGTCTTAACGAGATATATGTTGCCAGTCCTTTTGAAAAGTTAGCTTACATCAGGCTACTCACAGAAAATATGTATTTTACTATTTATACATTTTTATAAAGTCAATATATTATTTATAAAAGTTTTAAAGGTTCAATAGTTGTTTCTAAATATATATATAACTCCTAACACCATTATGCAAATTTTCAAAGTTTGTTAACACTGTTCACTTTCACTTGTTTGTATTTATACATCATGTGATGACTCTAAACTACATCCTGACAAGGTTCAAAGACAACCAAAACGCGTATTGTGTGAAAACTTGAATAAAATCACTTGAAACTGTGAATTTGTGAGTGCTCCTAAATACTTTCTATATATACAGTATAATATATATATATAACATTTTTCTCTGTAAATATATTTCTAATGTGTAGTAAATAGATTAAAAATATATTTCTAATGTGTAGTAAAGTTATGTGTAGTAAAGTGTAATGACACAGGGTAGAAGTATTAAACAAATGAAGAAAAGAGGTACAAAAAGGCATGGAAATCCAAGAAACCTGCTGAAATCTGTCAGTATTTAGAAAGCAATCCTGCTCCTTATCAGTGGTTTAGTCCTAACTGATGGCCTGTAAAAAGCTTTCTCATTACCAAGGTATCACACACAAAGTATCTCATGATGGGTAAAAGCAAAGAGCTCTCTCAAGACCTTCTCAACCTTAGTGTTGCAGGAATATGTTTACAAAGATAAAGGTTGACATGTTGAATACTTATTTTCCCAGCTCTATACATATAATGTACATATAGAATATAAATGTCCCAATACAAGATTGTAACACTAACATGGCAGCTCCAAAACCAGTGAACATAGCATCAAAATTGCATGATTTGCCCTGTAGAATCAGCTTTTCTGCATTGTAATTTGTGAAGGCCCCCTAAGCTTAGGTTCTTAACAACTGCCCAGGCCACACAGAGCTTACTCCTATACAGCGCTAAGAAATATGTTAATAATAACTAAATATAAGATGGCAATTCCCGAAGCACACATTTGAAGGCCTAAATCATTACAGTTAGGCTAAAGCATTTAATTCTTCTTTAAGGAATGTAAAAGCTAACTAGAACATTCTGGGGTTTTAAACTGTGAATAAGTTTCTTTGCAAACTATTGTATTTGAGAGTGTTGTGTACAGACCAGATAACTTACAAAACCAGGTATCAGCAGCCAAGAGTTTTCTTCTAAATTCCTCCCAAGATCAGCACATTGACATTGCACTGATAGGAGGCTTCTACGCAGGAAGGTTTTTTCAGGATTAATCTGAGGTGCCTGCCTCGCAGCAATCCTTGGTAACTGAAGGATCGGTAAGGAAATGAGAGGCTTTATTTTCTCAGTATAAGAGAAAAATTATGATAAACGTGTTCTCGCATAGTGGATGCAGTTGGGAGTATCCCATCCTCTTGTGGGACTTAGACCACATGTAAGCCCAACAAACATTCTGGAGGCAAATGAGCCCTCTGACAGTAAAGATCCATGCCACCAAATCTCTATCATGAAGCATAATATCACCAGAGCCTCTGACAAGCCATCTGTCAGGATCTGCCAAGAGACCTTTGCTGGCCCAAAGAGATGTGTGGGATCAGCTCTATAATTGATTTAATTGACTGTTTACTCTGCCTGTGCCTTCTTTGGCTCATTTCTATCAGGTCCAGTTCAGGCAAATGAACAATTAAGGGGATATTGAGCCTGCCTCTTACTCCTCTCTGTGCTAGACCCTGAATATTAACAGAATGCCTTCCTGTTTGTCCTTATAATTTTTTGGCTCTTTGCCTGTATTCTTATTCTTAAAAGTGTCTTCCTTGAACTCTTGCCTGTCTCACAGAGCAATTGTTTGCCTGTCCAGACTTTCTGACCTGTTTATGGACTTAGCATTCAGTTTTTTATGTTTTTCTTCAAATGGTGGATATTCATCAAACTCTCAACACATATTCACTAGGTGATGCAACACAGATGGCCCTGAAGGTTGAAAACATTTTGCTTCAACCCCAACAGTAAAAAGTCAATGACTGCCTCCAAGGGCATATCACTCCACAGGTAATATGAAAAAAAAAAACAACAATTACTGCTTACGCGAATATGACATGGGAGCAAAAAGCATGCGGTCTGTCCACATTAAAATATGTGTGGAGAATTACTACAGTTGTGCATACCTATCACATACCTGAGGTTTCTTTTAAATCACTGCATTTTACAATTGCATTTAATATTCCATTATCACTTCTGAAACTCTGATACCACTGCCCTGAATTATTTACCTTTTCAAAAGTGTGTAAATAAAATGTATCTATAAGACAGTAAAATGTAAATGCAGAATAAATTGTGTGATGCACTTCCCTGTGGCATTCCTTCATATGAATGGCTACATTGCTTGCTCAATAGTATGCAGTGTGCGAACATTCTGCAGCACAAACGTCTTTGAAAGATCCCTGTGGCTTTAGTACCCTCACTCACACCTGTTAATGGCAATCATATGCCTTTTAAAATGGTGTTGGACTTTAGGATCTCACCCATAAAAAAAAATCCCAGAGCAGTGGTGAGTTAGCTTGTGACACCAATGCTTTGCCCAAGAGACCCTTTTCTCAATAAATGCATAAAGGGAAAGGCAATCATTGTTGATTATTCTAGATTAAAGATTTTTGGGAGTTTCTTACCTGCATAACTCTGTGCCAGTGTGTTCAAGCTCTTCCCAGGAAAGATGTGCACCAGTCTGTCTGAGCAACTTAATAACTTCCAATTGTCTTAAAAAAAAAAAAATTTGTAACTAAACCAAAGGCAGCAGAAAAAAGTAAGAAAATGAAAGGCTTAATGCCAAGCCACATATATGACCTATACTGTTCTTGGAACAAAACATAAGCAAGCACAAAAATACAAGGATGATGAAAATGTCTCCGAAATAGCCAGAAAATCGGACCATTTCGGACTTTGTGGGCAAAAAAATCTGAAAAACTCAGCTTTTCAGGAAAAAGCCCCAAAAAAATTTACAATTTGGATTTTCGGTCAATTTGTTTCATGTTTGTCCTCGATCCAATTAAATTGTGATTTTTTTAAAACTAAATAAGTTCCAGTTGTGGATTCTAGTTTGGTCAGACTTTTTTTTTAAAGTTTTTATTTTATCTTTAATACAGAGAAAGGGGAAATATACAATCAGCACAAACTTGGTTCACAATAGAAATTAAACAGAGAAATGTAATGTCTCCATTGGCCCTCACAGTGGGAGCCGCCAAAGGGGGCCATCTATACAATACGTTATACAACACCCTACATTCCTGCAGTATTATATGCAACATCCTGAACAAACCTCCTCATCAAACCGAAATGTTGTTATGTGTATCAGCATTAGGATGTCAATCAGGGTCTAGCCACAGGCTCCATATTCTGTCAAATTTATCTAGACACCTTCTAGCCAAATAAGTGAGTTTAATGGAGGCAAGAGTTTTAGATTGGGTGACAGTAGGGCTGTTTGTACCCATCCAGTTCATTAACACCAGTTTGTTTTGCATATTGGTCAGACTTTTTTTAATAAAATACTCAGATAAATTCAGAATTTGATAAATAAGGCCCATAGAGTTATGAAATGCTATGTGCTTAAACTATATCATGATAATTACCTGAATTTCACAGCATTCATCAATGGTGTGTCACCAAAACGATCCTTGGCATAAACAGTGGCTCCATTATTTAACAAGTATTGGACAGCGGCATAGTGACCCTCACAGGATGCTACATGCAGTGGAGTCCGACCATCATAATCTTCACTGCTCAAGTTCCCACCCTGGTTCATATAAAATGACAATTTGTACTAGAGCACAGCTTAAGCAAATAAAGCATTTCTTGTGTGTCAGGGAAATATGTTTTTGGTTCAGTAAATAAAAGGACCCAACAAATAAATTACGTTTTAAATTAGTTCAAATCATTCTGATCAGAAACTGGGCTCTCCAGTGACAGGACTAGACTTTTATAAAGGTGTATGTACTTTCTGAGCCTCGTGAGCATTGGTTTTGCAATATCAGACTGTAAATGCTTACCATGTCTCTTATTGCTTCCAAAGCATTGATATCACCAGTCGCAGCAGCAGCACAGGCTAAAGATGGAGTTAGGGCATCTCTGACAGCTTGTAATTCCTGTGACATACAATACAACAACGTACTTTGCAGTAGGAATTGGAAAGAAGTACAGAATAAAAAATTGATGCCCATGTGAAAAAGGAATTTGACAATGTAAGAGAACATAATAGCACTTTCCTTCCTTTCCTCACTTCAGGTCCGCACCTCAGTACAAGCACAAAATGACTTTCAATGACTAAACCATATGTGCCCAATTTAGCTTACTGATCATTCCTTGGGCAGAATGATCATCATCCAAACAGCATCTTGAGCAGCACAGACAGACCAAGGTATCAGAGGGTCCTAGTACAGAATTTCTTATAGTGAAGGAGAAATCACACATACATTTAATCCAGGATTCTGCCTTTTTAAGCAGGATTCGCCGAATCCTTCTGCCTGGCCGAAACAAATCAGAATTTGCATATGCAAATTAGGGGCAGGGAGGGAAATCGCATGACTTTTTGTCACAAAACAAATAAGTAAAAATGTTTACCCCTTTCCAGCCCTAATTTGTATATGCAAATTAGGATTCAGATTCGGTTCGGAATTCGGCCTTTTTGCATCTTTTGCAAAGGATTCGAAGGTTCAGCTGAATCCAATATAGCGTATCAGTGCATCCCTAATTTAAGGGGTTATTTACTAAAATCTGAAAATCTGGTGTGGGAAAAGACTTGTAAAATTGTAAACAAATCTAAAATTGACATTTTTTTTTTCAGATTAGATGCCCAAAAACTGATTTTTAAGGGTTATTGCCTGAAAACCACTTATTATTCAGATTATTGTATGAAACCCAGTATAATATCTTCCAACTGTAAAGGGTACATCTACTCCTATATGACCTTGGCAGATTGAGTACTTTTTTTATTCTGACTTTTAGCAGAAGCAGAGTTTAATAAATTAATAAATCACAAAAAAAAAAAATTTTCCCTTAGAAAAAATTGTTTTCCCCTTTAAAACTCAGACCAGAAAAAAAATCTGACTTTAATAAATTAAATCTAGTTAAAAATAACTATACATATAGTTTTAGATTGGGTCTACTACAGCACACATGAGTACCCAACCCCCTGGGCCCACAATCACATTAATTCAATATTGATAGTACCAAATGGTATAGGTTTTTAAGTAAGCCCATGGAGAAAAAAAAATGATGAAGTAATGGGAACTCTTCAAGGCCAGGACCCACTTTGGCCTGAGCCCTACAGGAAATCCTCTGGCCAGACACTACAACCCTATATTCACAGTGAATGTTTAGCCAGTCAGGCACACCACTAATTAATTAGGGACCAATATAATAAATCTTTGACAACATTACCATGTTAACTGAGAACATTCTTTATAAACTGTATTTTGCTCTTTGTTGAAATAAGTTGGAGTCCCAATAAGTTATCATAAAAGAGGCCACAACCCCCCAAGTGCTTCAGCATTATTATTGCTGTATACATGTATACATACAAAGATTATTTCTTTAGTGAGAGCATAAGCTATCCATAACATTGTGACTAGGAAGGGCTCAAGAATTTCATCCTGACATACAATACCTCTTTACAGCTCACACCAAGAGATTTAGCAACTACTTGGATGAACTTGCTGTCTCGCAGAGAGATCTTGGCTCCTGTGGCGCTTACTGTCATTTCTCCCCGGAGATTCTCAAACAGCATCTGAAGACAAAACGGTATGTCAGCAACCTACTCAAGAGCTCAGATACATGCAATGTTTGAGATCAGTGGTGTACAAAAGAGCAGACAGGTAGAAGCAAGAGTAATGTAGCTATAGATGCATTCTACGATTAATAAGCAACTGAAAATAAAATTAAAAAGAAACGTATGCACAGTTGCACCAGCTAGTAAAGCATACATGTGGGAGAAATATGGGTCAAAAACATTGGACTCCCAACAGAGAAAATGGGTTCTATCAAATAGTTAATGGAAACTGAAAGACATGAAATTGTTAATCATGTTAATTGTCATTTTCACATGGTTGGTATATCAGCAAACAGGTGGAACAGCACATACTTAAATTGATGCGCACAAAGGTGCTTGTAGGCTTTCTGCTTCTGGATAATTAAGTACTGAAGGAATACGGAATAAACAGGAATCAGAGTGGGAAAGCCAAGCAATTACATGCCAGTAAAAATCTTATATAAATATATTTATATAGCTATATCGTTTTCCTTAAAAAGAACCTGAACTCCAATCATTTGTAATTCAAACTGTTTTTATTGTGTTCATCTGTGTACCCAACGTTTCGGTCCAAATTAGGGCCAAAACGTTGGATACACAGATGCATACAATAAAAACAGTTTAACCCTGCACCCACAGATATTAAAGAAAAATTCGGAATATGAGTGCAGCTGCTGATATAACATACTGTAAATATTTATATATTAATTTGGGTTTTGCTTGCTGCCTAGTGTTAAAATATTGAAATTCAGTCACTACACAAAAAAAAAAACATTATCTCCTGTTCTTTTATTAAAGCCAAGTTGTAGGGTATGATCATAAAATATGTATGGGCAGATATGAAATGCACACCCAGATAAACTACAATGGCAGTCCAATATTAAAAGAGCAACCTTTTTTTATTAATGAATTTAAAATTGGAATCTTGAGCGTAAAGAAACATCTGATATTGTTGCATCCATACATTGGGGAGATTAATAAGAATTCATAAGGTAGAATCACCCGCCTCAGTTGGATACAGTGAGTAGAATTATACAAAACATTATTAGAAGAATTTCAATGAATTTATTATTTATTGACCACGTGTTTCAAGTAAAAACTGCAGGTCCAAAGCTTATTGAGGGGATTCCTTTTGGTTTTAGTAGAAAGCAAACTATACACAGCACATTACAGAGTTGTTCATCACTCACATTACTGCATATTGTGAAATAAAACCTGGTATGCAGGACAATCTAGATTGCTGACAATAAGACAAATTCTAGAAAAAATACACCTGCTGAAAATGAAATAAATTGGTTCTATCATCGCCTCTGGCTAAAGGCAACTGGCCCCACCAGTGGCATAACTAGTTATTACTGGGCCCAACAGAAAATATTTTTTTTAGGGTCCCAAAATGTCATTTTTTTTACCAATATATGTTGAGATTGATCATCCACTAGGGCCTTATGGGGCCCCTATACCTCCTGGGTCCCTTTGCAGCCGCAGGATCGGCTTCCTCTGTAGTTACGCCCCTGAACCCCACAACGCAAAAAAAAAAAAGGATTATTTTACTATGTAATACAGATGAAAATCAATGAGCATCAGTATATACTCTGTGGTGTATACGAGTACAATTTTCATGTATCCCCCCCCTATATTTCTTGCATTTTCCTAGTGGAAGAAGAGATAATTCTGGTTACCGTCATTCAACATTCAGCAAGCAAAATATGTGTATCTGTATTGCACCAACAACAAGTCCAAAGAAAAGCATAATCTATTATATAGGGATAAAATCTTGCCATGAGTTGGTGACAAAACATAAAAATATAAAGTTATATAAATAAAAGAAATTTTTCACACATTACTTTTTTTTTCTCTTCTGGGGTAAGGCTGTTTTTCCCTAAGACATAGGAAAGTTTTGCGAGAGCAGCTTCTGGTGTCAAATCACATCCAGGAATGACTCCTACCACAGTCAGAGCCTACAAAGAGGAAAAACAGTGTCTTCAGAATCAGGTCAGCCAATCCAAGTTTGCTACTAGAGACAAACACACACCATCTGCATTTACTGCATTTAGGTATACAGTTGTGAGAATAAAAAGTAGCATTTTGGCAAAATTCTTTCAGTTGTTATTCTTGCTTTGTGAGCTTTAATGGAAAATGGTATCTGTTATCTGCGTCATCCGGAAGGCTCTGAACTATGGCTTTGCAATTTTCTGAACATTTTTCATTTGTCCCATTTTTCTAAATATTTTAGCAGCCTAAAAGTAACAGTAACATAAAAACATTTAAAGTGTCTTTATAGAATGAATAGGTAATGTAGTGCTGCCCTGCACTGGTAAAACCAGGCGGGGTTTGCTTCAAAAACACACTTTAGTTTATATCAGTGATCCCCAACCAGTAGCTCGTGAGCAACATGTTGCTCTCCAACATCTTGGATGTTGCTCTCAGTGGCCTCAAAGCAGGAGCTTATTTTTCAATTCTGGGCTTGGAGACAAGTTTTGGTTGTATAAAAACCAGTTGTACTGCCAAACAGAGCCTTGTGTAGGCGGACAATCCACATAGAGGCTATCAAAAGACCAATCACAACACTTATTTAAAAAAATTTGATTTCTCAAAAATTTCAAAAAACTCCATAAAGGTTATAGAAAGTCCCCCATGGGCTAAAACAGCAATTCGACATGTTTAAGGTGGCGAAGGGTTGAATTAGACATGGGATCCGTTATCCGGAAACCCACTATCCAGAAAGTTCCGAATTACGGAAAGGCCGTCTCCCACACTCCATTATAATCAAATAATCCAAATTTTTAAAAATGATTTCTCTTTTCTATGTAGTAATAAAACAGTACATCGTATTTGATGCCAACTAAGATATAATTAACCCTTAGTGAAAGGAGAACCAGCCTATTGGGTTTATTTAATGTTTATATGATTTTCTAATAGATGTATGGTATGAAGATCCAAATTACAGAAAGATCCATTATCCAGGAAGCCCCAGGTCCCGAGCATTCTGGATTATAGGTCCCATACCTGTGCTTTTGCAAATGGTCGAATTTTTCAATTCAAATGTAATTTTATTTCAATTAGAATCTAACTTTTTCAATTGGAATAGAATTTTGGCTTATTCGGATTTTGGCCTACCCAAAAATTACAAAACTTATCTGTTATCTGCTGTGTATCCTGTTCCCTTTTCTCCTTTTTCAGTTTGAGTGTCTGCCCCCATGGCTACACATCAACTTGCTTATATAAACTATAGTTGTGTTTCTGAAGCAAAACACATCGGTTCTACCAGTGCAGCACAACAGAACATTATA
>CM044446.1:74370899-74388257 GCA_024363595.1 Xenopus borealis | reverse complement strand
AGCATTAGGAAGGTTGAGAACCACTGATCTATTTTGTAATGCAAGCTCTGTCAGCAAAGCTATACAGGTAACATTTAAGGCCAACTGTTTATTTAGTGCAAATTAATTTAACTTGTTTGAGTTATTCAGAATTTTCCAACTATCACAAAATATAACAGGGTGAGTTCTCACAATGTCTGACTGTTTCCTGTATAAACCTGAAATTTTTAATTGTTTTCACATTATTACTGAAACAGCAAGTTAACATCTACATGTAGTTGAAACAATTACCCCCAACTGCCTCAACCTCCTATTAAAACACATGAAAGTAAAATCCAGCCATCTGC
The DNA here is from genome assembly GCA_024363595.1 of Xenopus borealis. Taxonomy (NCBI): domain Eukaryota; kingdom Metazoa; phylum Chordata; class Amphibia; order Anura; family Pipidae; genus Xenopus; species Xenopus borealis. The sequence continues at coordinate 74,387,931 of CM044446.1, read as the reverse complement.
AACTGCATGTTTATCCTTTGTTAAAAGAACAAGCTAAATATTATCGAATGCCTTCCTAACTACTTAGGGTTAGTGTAAAGCAGTGGCACTATGAAAGCTCTGCTGGTTCATTACAAAAGCTGTACATATTTCAGGTTCTAAAGCAAGGACTATAACCTTGCTGCAGGACCCTTCACATTGAATTTGCAAGGGATAAAATGTGATGCATTTTAAGCATTCTGGAAATGCAGCACCAATTGCCCCTTTGAATTGTAATCAACTAAATGCATGGTGTATCTAATACATGGATGAATGAAAATCTTCATAGTCATAAATGCATGGTGGTGGCATGCCTGATATGTTCTGTCTTTTACAAAATAACCAGCTGAACCATTTTTACCTTTTTGTACCTTTTTTTTTTCTTTAAATCATATTCCAGTGCATTTTCTATATTTCCCTGGAATTGTCCATTTACCACTTAAAGGACAAGGAAAGTGTAAAATAGAATAGGGCTAGAAATGCTGTATTTTGTATACTAAACATAAACATGAACTTACTGCACCACAAGCCTAATCAAACAAATGATTTATGCTTTCAAAGTTGGCTACAGGGGGCTGTCATCTTGTAACTTTGTTATACATCTTTGACACTGGCACTGCACATGCTCAGTGTGGTCTGTGCTGCTTAGGGATCATCATAAATGATCAAAAAACAAAGCTGCTTGAGTTCTGCATGGCTGTAAGTAAGGCAGGGGCTCCCCCTGCTATTCATAAGTATGATTGTTTCCCTGCCAGAAGTTAGGGACCGTCTGACAATTCCTCTCCTCAGCAATAAATGAAGGTAGAATTTCACTGCATACAGTCAGGTTTCTTATAAAAATGGTACACATTTTTTAATTAAAGTATATTGGAGATAGATTTCTTTTTCATTAAAGAAAGTAAAAATGTGATTTTATTTCTTTGCCTTTCCTTGCCCTTTAATGTTTGTGCAGGTTTACACATCATTTGATCACCATAAGGGCAAAAGTCACAGAGTGTTTGGGCAGTATTTTTTTTTTACCATCATGGATCTTTGATTTAGTACAATTAATATCTGAACAATTTAATAATTTTTTCTGTTGTAGTAGCATGTTGTGTTTGTGTGCACTCACAGTTATCTCTTCAAAATACCAAAAACACCCCTCCTTGAAATGGTAATAGAAAAAAAAATGAACAAATATTTTGTAGAGATAAACATTTGAGAACATACAGTTGCAGTAGTTATCCCAGGAAATATTCGCAGTAGGCCCACATTTCTGTTCATATCGGTATGGACATGAAACTTCTTGGTGGTATTAGGTCTCCAAATAGTCTCCCAATTAACTGAAAAAAAAAAGATACCAGGTATAAAGCTCATAGTAATACTGGATTAGCAGTAGAATTGTGTCCTTCTCAACACTAAGCAATTTTTTACTTCTTTACATTCAACAAATAATATAAAATGCTTCTTAGAACCAGGTATTCCTGAAATTAGTTTATATTGTGTTTCACAAGCCGTTTTCTTGTTTGGGCGTGTTGGGGTGGACCTGCAGGAGTTAAAAGAGAACTAAGACTTAACTAAAGAAGTAGGGATTCACATATTCACATGCTCTATGCTGCTGTCACTTACAGAGTTTAGGGACCCACTCACAATATATGGTACACATAGAATAGAAATGTCACAATAAGACTGATTAGTCATTAATAGACCATTACTACGTCAGCTCAGAAACGAGTGCAATTAGCATCAGAATGTAATAATCAGCCCTGTAGCATCATCTTATATTACAGACAAACCTCATTTTCTGATTGATAATTTGTGATAATCCCTAAATTTAGCTTCTCAACAGTTGCTCAGAGCCCACTGAGCATGTGACAGACACTTTTCAAGATGGTGACCCCCTGTGACAAGTTTGAAGTCCTGGATCATTGCTGCTATTGACAAGCTGAAACTTTAGACTGGTACAGTTAGTTCAGTATATAAAATATGACATTTTTAGCCATATTAATTTTTAGGGATAATTCTCCTTTAAACTGCAACAGCTGAAGGGCTGCAGGCTGGTCATGATTTTTCTGAATAAAACAAAGGATTTACAGGGTGCAAAAAATGTATTGTACTTCATGTTGAATACTGCAGATACATTGCATATGCTCAGACAGGTTGAGTTTTAGGGTCTTTCAGACATAATGTACCAATATTCATATATATATTATATATGTATGTGTATATATATATATATATATATATATACATACATACATACATACATAAATACATATATATGCTCTGCCAATACATTTCCATTGAGCAGGTTTAGACTTACAAAATTAAATGTACTTTTAAAATGACACCTCCCTAAGGAGTGGTGGATCCACTCACAGTTATGAAATAAAACAAGACTGGTAGCTTTTAACGAGAGCACTGCACCTACACCATAAACAGCACATGTTTTTTCCCAATGACAAGCAAGTCAGACAGCCTTATTACCCTGGGAGGACCACGGTCTCTACACTAAGGCAATAAAGCCATTTCAGGAATTGAGTTTTGTGGAACACACAGCCTTGCTTCCAGTGCAATAGTATACAGAAATAAATTTACATTCTGGGCCATCCTTCTGAAACCAGATGTAGGCAGGTAATGTTAGTACTGAAATTAAGATACAATAAGAAAGTCATTTTAACACATAAGCTACTGCCTATGTTTCCAAACTGTATGTCCTCTTCTCTATTTTGCTTTTTCTGCATTTCTGGTTGTTCTCTTCAAAATTTTCAGGAAAAAACACGAAAAAATCATGAAAAATTCTGATCATACAAATTTTCTGCCTGAAAACCACTAAATATTCGGATTTTTGCACGAAACCCAGAGCAGATCAGGATATCTTCGGGACTTCTCCCTTTGATTTTTATACAACCTTGGTAGGTCTCAGATAAGGTAATAAATGCCGAAAGATTCTAGGTTTTTTTTTTTGTTTAATTAAAATTTGGATTCTATAGTAATAAAAACTTGAGTTTCTAGCATTCGGACAAGTGGTTATATCGGGTTCTTGACTAGATGTGGAACTTTTTATTCTAGTTAATCATCTGTGTTGATGCATTTGTAAAGAATTTCACATAATGGCACTTTGCTTTCTTGGGCTTTGGGAGGAGGTCCAACAAAGCACTTGGGAGTGCGGTGGTGAGAGGTGGGCAGTAACTTGTAAAAACATTACAGATGAAAAAGTCAGCATGATCTAAGCTTAACCTGCACTGGGTCACGTATTTTTATCTCTACTACAGACTAAAGAACTCTAAGAGTAGAGAAACTGTGCTATTTGGGGGAGATTAGTGGCCTTTTAAAAGTCGATGGCAGCTGCTATGATCGTATTGGACCATTTTTAATCCATCCAGACTTTTAGAGGATTTTACATTTTTTTGCTAGCAATTGTCTGAAAACTTAAATTTTAGAGGCCTTCATATTTTTTTAACATATTGTTCAGCAGTGTTTTCTGTTCATACTATACTTCTTTAATTAGAGAGGTAAGGAGTTTAACTGTGGTGAGCATCAACTTCAATGTTCGATCATTCTGCCCTGAAGGGTTTAAGCAGTATTTTAAAAAAGCATTCCCTCATTGTTAATGCTAAATTCCCTGTCACTAATTCTTGCTGCAAAAAAGACATGGACAATATTTACCTGGTATGATAGGTTCTATTATCATAATGAAAAAAAATACTTTAATCTCTTTTTAAGATTGTGTGTGTGCGTGTTTTCACCAACCCTTTGCAGACTAAGCGTTCACAAAAGAGTGAGTGACTCCTGCATGTGGCATAAATTACAGGGATTATATTGTTAGGCTGCTTACTTGTAATGTCAACTTCAGCATTTGCAAGTGGTGGCAAGTTGGGAGATGTGAAAGCATTAAAACTCCCAGCATCCACCTTAGTGACCCTGTTTCCCCTGTAGAGCTTGTGATGAAAATATAGGCACACCTGTGAAACAAGTAGAGAAACATGTCTGAGTGCAAGCCTGATATTGCGACATTACATGTTCAATCTAGAGATGCACCATAAAACCACACAACTATGAGAACTGTCAAAATATACAAACTGCTTTGTGTTTTTCAGTGCAAGCAAACTCCATCTGCAAGTACCCCAATATCACTGACGTGTTCAAATAGCTTATTTTATAAGTTTAAAAAGATACAGTTTAGCAGGGACAAACTGGGGTGGGCCCAGGGCCCACTGCTTCAGGGGCCCCCTAAACACCCCTGCCCCAGTTACAACCCTCCTCAGCGAGTCTGGGCCAGGGGCCCACCAGGTTTATTCCTAGTGTCTTAGTAGTTTAGACTTCTTTTGTTCTCTCATTGCACATGAGCCACCATAAACCACCGGAAAGCAATATTTTGTGCCACCAGAGAGAAAAAAAAGAAAGAGAAGAAAGCAGTTGAACTGAAGAAGTATGGTTTGCATGCTCTTTACAATATAACATTAGAAAAGTACACATAACTACAACTGGACTACAAACATAAATAGTAACATTTGGATATATGGAGGCAACATTATATATACAGTACATATATAAATAATACATATAGAGATTCTAATTGCACAAAATGGTACATTCTCAAGTGTTTAACAGAAAATGCCTCCTCCATGGTTGGCATTCATTTATTAACTGGTTCTTTTCTTACCCAGCTTGCCAGGTAGCTGGGTGGCTGGCAACATGCACATTTAGGATTTCTGGTACATTGTGCCCCACATTCATTTTACCACCCCAAAACAAAGGCTGGTTTCTTCTTGTTCATGCCGATTAATGGTTTATGGCTTAAGTTGGTCATAGACGCAACAATCCGATCATACGAATCGAGGATTTTCGGACCGTGTGTGGAGAGTCCCAACATTTTTTGTCCGGCTGCCTATAATATCTCTGCGTGTATTGCAGATTGTAAGATTTTCAGTGGGAGACTGTCACTAGGTTTTGGTGGACACAACTTTCGTACAATCCCTGTAGGGGCAGAACATTGGCAGAACATCAGCTAATCTGTGCTTTTTACTACTTTATTTGATCTGAAGGTTAGTGGCAGGTTGGGAGATGGGGAAGTCCGATTATTCAAGCATTCCAACGATCAGATCTTTGTGTCTATGGCCAGCTGTGTCATACTGCCAGAGTGTCATACTGCAAAGACGTCTCAAGGCAACTTTTACAGGTTACACTTTCAGCAAGGACAATTTCCCTTTCTTGAGGCATGTGTTACATCTTCATTTTGCATCAGAATTTAGCATGTACCTACCTCTGGAATAACAAAATGTCCAGCAATAAGCAGAGCTCCAAGCAAATTGTCACGGCCATCATTTCTCATCTCATAAATAGGTACCTGTAATGGCAGTAAAAAATATAAGTAAAAAGATGTTTATGCACTGTAAAAAGAGCAAGTCACTTGAAACTACAAATTTTTTGCAAAAGAAAAAGTATTAGGGCTTTCTTTTCAGACTAAAAAAGAACACTTGTGGCACAAATACTGGTTTGCCATCCATTCACAGAGTGATCCTTTACTAAAGAAATGGCTCAGCATTTGCAAATCTGGTGCCAACCAAAGCATTTTTGCATGGTTTTAACCATTCATATTTGGCAATTTTTTATATTTACTATGAATAGGGGTAATGACACAAAAGGAGTTTCTAGTATTTTGAGATTTTCTAATCTTAGATTGTCTATGTCTTTTGGTAGTTGTACATGCCAAACACCAAAAAAACTACCCATGCATCATTGCCCTGTCCTTAAAACAACTGTAAAAGAATTACCAATGAACCTACCAAAATTGGAGAAAGAGCAGCTAGGTAAAGTAAATGCTACACAGTTGCAAAAGTCACAACAAACCTGCTGTGAATTCAGCTATGAGGTATTGGTTTTAGTGGTACTATCTGCAAGCCCAATCCCTTCCTACAGTAAAAGTTAGCCAACAGCACCCATTGGTATAACTTTGGAGATCTAGATAAGTTCTATTTAAATGTGAAAGCTAAGGGGAAGATTTACCAATGGTCGAATTTCGAATTAAAAAAAAATTCCACCATGGAATAGTGGGGAAGTAAAATCCTTCAAAATTCATCGAATTTTTTTATTGGATCTAAACTGATGATTCCCAATTTGGTAGCTTGATCCTGGCGAAGCAGTTGGTCGAATAAAAATTAAAGGGGAAGTATTCGACCATCGAATATTTGAATATTCTAATAAAATTTCATTCGAATTCGAATATAGGATGATCGAATGTGCCTAATTTGCATATTCAAAGGATCTAATTTAAATTAAATTCGATCGAACTTCGACTTATTCATGTGAATTTTGTAAATCTGCCCCTAAATGTACGGTTGGTGGATATCCAACAAATAACGTGTAATTAAATAATGGTAGGATTCAATAATGCTCTAAATACGCCCAGCATAATTCTTAACACAAGTAAAAATATTCTAATATTAAGAAACCTTATTAAATAAGAGCAACCAAATGTTGATTCACATGTAATGGTCTTGGGCAATTAGAATAAATAACATCTAAGTAATTGCTATGGGTTACTAGGGGAAAAGGCATATTAATTATAATTACCTGAGATCCAGTCAAGACAATTGTTTTCCCCAGATTTTCACACATAAAGGAAAGTGCAGATGCTGTATATGCCATAGTATCAGAACCATGTAGCACCACAAACCCATCATATTGCTCGTAGTATTTCTGTAAGAGCATGTTTGACAATCAAAACCAGAGTTGAAGAGTCAATATTTTCATTAGAGTGTACAGGACAAGCATGACAGAGCATTGGTTAACAATAATTCCTGAATTTTCTACTTGAAGCTTCTCTGACAACACTCGTGGCTCCTTGGAAATGATGAAATGTGTATTGCGGGTCACAGACCTATGCTGCAAATGGGCCAGACTGGCAACAGACAAGTAAGGCTACTACTTGCCTCTTCTACTGACATTGGCAGCTGTAGCTCATTAACTAGGTTTAATTCAGTTATGTAGTATATCCTAGTTGAGCAAGAGTAGAGTTTGTGTGTGTGTAACTATACACACACACCAAAGAAACCGTGTCTCTTTAATATTTCCTAAAACACAAACTGAATATAAAGACGTATGTCCAGCTTGTGGAAAACGAGTATAAACTAACTACATATAAAGTAAACTAATAGGATTCTGTACATGTAAACTTGATTTATTTAACATTGCTCCCAATATGTGGATAAAAAACATTTAGGCCTATAATGCAACAACTACTACTGCTGCCAATGTGAGTTTATACATGTATACATACCATTTTTTTAAGTTCCAAAGTATATCAGAACTTTTTTTGTAATTAAGTTGTATTTTGTAAAGAAGAAGGCCAATCAACACCATATGCTCATTTTAAATGAAATAAAATGTAAAAGACCTAACTCTTTTACAAGTGGAGGTTAGTGACTAGTAAAATGTAGCTATTCCAATCTGTGCCTTTACCAATCTGCCACTAATCTAACTGGAACAGTAGAATCCAAGTGTTTCTTACGGGAAAATGGGCAATGCCAACCACCCCACTCACAGACACAATAGACAGGTCACTGAGCGAATGTCCCATTTCACTTTTACACAAATTCACACAACACATTAATCATTGCATTGTTTTTTGTGGTGACTGCACAAAAAAAATTTTCCCGGAAGACTTTTTCACTACACAAGACATTGGAATATATGGGAGTTTTTTGTAGGCTAAATCTGGCAAAATGTTTTGCTCAATACTAAACACAAATTGTACTGGCCAATTCCATTCTGCTGGGTCCACACCCCCACGTCCCACTAGAGATGGACATGCAGCCATAGGCTATTTACAATGGATATCATTTCGTGCAAAAAATAAGCCATGTCATCTATATAACATTAATGACAATGGAGGCAAAATAGAACCATTGCTAGCAACAATCTTTCTACTTAGTAGACAGTTTTGTGTTTACGAATTTTACGAAGTTTCCTAAAATTAACTTTTAATATTATTATTTAGTGATACCCTGAAACAATTTGAAACTGGTCTTCATTTTATTTTGATTAATTACTCAGTTATATGGTTGCTAGGATTCAATTACCCTTGCATACAGGCAGTAGAAGAGAGCCTTAAGACAGTCTCAGGTTGGCCTTTTTCAGCAGTGTGCATGTTATGTGCATGTACGTGATGCAACATGCATGTGCATAACTCTGCCATGATATAGCCGCCCTCACCAGTTGCCTAGCACTTGGGGGGTATTTAGAAAAAAATATTGTTTCCCCCAACCAGAGTGTGCACTCTATTGACACCACTTCTGGTGAAGGAAACAATTTTGGGGTGACAGATGCTGTTTAAAGGACAACTGTCATCTTAGGACAACCACAAAACGACCCTTCTCTCTTCTACTAAATCTTATTTGGATAACAGAAAAGGCACAAATTAAGCACACCATTTAAATTAAATACAACCCATTTCTCACCCTTTATCAGTTTCTTTCTAACCTTGCATTTTTTGGCCACTTCATAAACACACTTGCCTTTTTCCAGCCCACATTGCTCATGATCTCAGCCCCTCTCCCCATTGACCTATAATTTAACCTTAAATGTACTCCAAGAGACAGACAGGAGGGAGGCCTCTGTGATATCTATGTATGTAAATTACATGGGCCATTACCCCTTATGCAGGAGTGCCCTCTGCTGCCTAAGAAATATAAATACAACATAATGCTAGATTTTCTTTGCTCAAAATAATCCAAGGTTTCATTAATTCATCTAGACTATATTTAAGTGTAAACTAAACCACCCAAACACAATATACTGATTTATTTATTGATATGCTATTGATATGTATCTTTATATAAATTCAAATCCACACCCCTGATCTTCCCAGTCTATTTACTGTGTACTGCCTATTTGGCCCACCTCTACACAGGGCAGCTGAATGTGGGCATAATACATTACTACAATCTTAAATGGCAATTGTCCCCTGGCAACTCCAGGAATCAATGAAGATCACAAATCTTTCGTACTGAATCTAGACAAATGAGATACTACTACTAAATAGTAACTACCATTTGAAAATAATTTCCAAAGACATTGAATCTAGGGTTGCCATTTTTTCTGGAAAAAAAATCTAGCTTTCCTATATTTATTCCTTTTTCTTTGTTAATAACGTGGCCATCAAGCAACATTTTTACTTGTCAGGTGGCAACCCTAATTACATCTGGGTTGGTGCAACACATAGGTTTTGCACAAACAAACTGCAGACCATATATGATAGGAGAAAATTGGAAACAATATTAGTTTTATTGGCTTAAGTACACATCCTATTAGTTATACAGTAGCTTGGTAAGTAAGACCAACCACTGAGAATTGCTCTATAACTGCAGGAAAATTTTAATACTTCTCCTGAGAGACAGTACGTTAGATAGTTGGAAAACCTTACCTGGAAACTTAGGGATGTTGGCAACTATGATTTTTGAATGTAAACAAGCATGCCAGGACGATAACCCTCACAAAGCATTCCCATTAATGCAAGAACATATTTACTTTTTTCCAGTTTAGCACTGCAAGCATTTTACCATGTATCCAGTGGTAAACAGAGAGCAAAGGCTTTCTTGCTGGGGAAGCTTATGAAGTTTTTACATGATACTGTGTGCCAACAAATCATCTTGTGCTATACATGTAGTGACTTGGAAAATTTCAGAACAGATAGGTGTATCTCCCTGCAAATAGACTAAATACTGCACACCCCTACAATATGTTTATAGTTTTCTACAATGTGCATGTAGGTTATTGCCCCAGTGGCATATGAGTATGTATAATAGAGATACAGGTAACTACTACTTCATATGTTGCAGATTTACAATTTACAGCATCCCAACCTAGTCCAGCTCCATCCGAAACACCGGTCTTCAGTGCAACAGCACACAGGAAAGGCACAATGCAATCTCAGAAATAAAGATATGCTGCTTACGTTAAAGGTGTGGTTTACCTTAAAATTTACTTTTAGTATGATGTCGAGAGTGACTTTCTATTTTTTTTTATTATTTTCCATTTTGGAATTTCCGAGACTGTTTTGTTGCTAGGGGCAAAATTAGCACTGGTTTGATCATGAGATGAATAGGATAAGGTCTAAATAGAAGGTAAGTAATAAAAAGTAATAATAACATTTAGCCTGCTGAGGTCAGTGACCAACCCCCCCCCATTTCAAAGCTGGAAAAAAATCAGAAGGAAAATACTTGAATGAAGGCCCACTTAAACCTTACTAAGAATTGGCCATTCTATAACATGCTAAAAGTTAACTTAAAGGTGAACCACCCCAACAGCTTTCATTAACAGGTTTTCTGTCACAGATATTTTAACCTTAAACTTCACCCCAGTAGAGTTGAAGAATATGGGCAAATAAAAGGGGCAACATTATTAATGTCATAGTGACTGAGGGCAACAATTTATGGAAGAAGATGCAAAGGCTTTGTAGGACAACTGTATGTACAATTAGACATATGAGGGAAGAAATGTTCAAGTTGAAGACTTGGATGGATTTGTCAGAAAAAGCTGAGGTAGGTCAAACATTTTTATTGCTTTGTGCAGATAGTATGTAAACAATCATTTTGCAATGCTTTGACTTGCCAGTGGTCATATGGCGCCATGCAATACACAGAAGCACCTTCTGGATTTCAGTGGTACTTTGAAATGTAGACTATAAGTCACTGTAAGTGTAGCTTTTTAAAATGTAGGCGCTCCCCTCTCTACTAAGGGGGTCTACATAAACGTAATTTAACTCTAAAAGGACATATTGTTCCACAATTAACTTAATACCATCACTGCTAAACAGTTGATATTTTCTACAAATTGTCTAGGGCTAGCTCTAGAAGTTAGCAACCGTTAACCTGCAAGCTAGTAACAATATACATAAGACACAAAACAAAATCTCCACATAGAGAACTGGAGTGAGTAGTATACACTTATCCAGCAACTATGTAGCAAGCTAGCCAGTTCAGGTAACGATCGCAACAATGTATTAAAACTTAACCTTTAATGTAACCAGTAATTAAAAGCTAAATAGTCCATACCGACATTACACACACTGCATGTTATACTCACAGCCGTGCGGGACCATGTCCCTAAAATACCTCTCCTACCTAATAATGTAGGTAGGAGAGGTAGAGGATGATAAAGTGACAGAGTTCATAATCTAGGAAATAGAGTGACAACGAACTCCGTTTAAATACCTAATGATCCAAAAACAGTAGCCCACCACTGTGGGATCAGTCTCGATGTGTATATACACCCTAGTGGGTTCCTGAGGATGTAATCATACCCCCAAAAATGGTCCCTTCAATGCCCACCATACCACCGCCCGGTGTAGGTGGAAGGGGGTGAGGATAGCTCCCACTTTTCCCAACGTAGCTAGGCAGATTTATAGCCTGGGGAAGGGTGGTATGGTGGGCAGTAAAGCGACCATTTTTGGGGGTATGATTACATCCTCAGGAACCCACTAGGGTGTATATACACATAGAGACTGATCCCACAGTGGTGGGCTCCTGTTTTTGGATCATTAGATATTTAAACGGAGTTCGTTGTCACTGTATTCCTAGAACCGAAAGAATGAAGAATACTGAAGCGCCGAATATGGTGCCCATGAGCTCCCCTAGGCTGACTCTGCATGTGTGGTCAGTATTGCTTGAGGGGACACAATTCTGGGGTAACAATGTGAAGGGGGGAGGCAGGGAGGGGGGCCAGTGGGGACTTGTGCCATGGGGGGTTCTCAAAGTTCTCCTTTAACAGTACCCCCAACCAAATTTCTGCGACCATGTTCCCTTCCATTGCCCACTACTTCATCTATCCTATAATAAATAGATATGTGTTCTTAGGAGATAGCTGTATATTATGTTATAGATTAGCTTGCATACATATAAACAATGATTGACTGCAATGTGCTATTGCGTAAACACTAAACAGTAACGCAAGTTATTGTTCCTACAGCATTTATTTATAAATTATACAGAAGGAAAATTGTAGTTTTATGGTAAGTGCAAGTAGATATCCTAAAGTTATTGTTTAACTACAACTCCCAGAATCACCTGCTAGCTTACGTGGGCATGTATGTATTAAACTGCTGGGTCTTTGTGCCAAATAACTTGATTGCTGCTGCTCAGAAAAGAAAAAGCAAGTGATAGGCATAAATATGCAAGAAATAAAGTTTGTTGTGTCTTGAATTGGATTTTAGACCTTCTTCAAAGTATTTTCCAGGTTTTCTATCAAATAAGAAAGATGGCAGGTGGGAGTTGGAACTATAGATGTCATTCTTACTGCTAGTCCTCTCTGCTCAGAACACTAGCTTCATGTCAGTACTGGGCCAAGTTAAGCAGATTTCTATTCATGATAGGTCCTCCTTATTTCAGTATGATGAAGGTTATATTGCATTTTCATTTTTGCTATAGTTCCCCATTAAATATATATTCCAGTTTGCTAAGATTCTTAACTTGCCACTTAATATGATATAAACTATTTGTTGCTTGTTTTGTTTGTTGGTTTCCTTTAAAAACATGCTGTGTATGGTTTTTCATGCATAATAAAACAAAAATACAGTACTTCCATGTCTAAAAGGCAGTTCAGTCAGTTATTGATCTATAAATCTAACATAAGTAAGAATAACCTGGTCTTTAAAAATTTCAGAATAAAAACCTAGGAAACACCTCAATATGTTACATTATCCTTGTGTTTAAAATCTACTCACACCAAGAAAACGTAAATGTAGAAATGTAAGCACTGTGTACTGGGGTAATAGCTTCTTATGTCTATCATAAACCCGGTGAATAAAATCAATCCACCTAACACTGTGTGTTTTTTACCTAACCCAAAGCAAAAGCTAGAAAATCACCACCGATTCATTGTGTTGATATTATTCCTCTACTTTTGGTGGGCATTTTCTAATAGTGGAATATTGTTAAACAAAGATCCAAGAAATCATACCTTGATATCCTTAGCGATTTTGGCCCAGTCATCTGTAGTCATATTGCAGGAGTCGAGAAGAGGCGAATACTCCAAGACAGTGTATACAATTCTTTTGTTCTGTTTAGAAAGACTATAGAGAAGAACAAAGTAGACCAGTACAAAAATTAACACAAATGCATTGAGATTTGTACTTGAAAATTGTCTCTACCAGAGTCCTTGCTGAATTCAGTCATTTTCACCTCCCTATCTTTAAAATTGTGGTTCACCTTTAAATTCACTTGTATTATGATATAGAGAGTTATATTCTTCTCATTTTTTATTATTTGTGTTTTTTGGGTTATTTAACTTTTTATTCAGCAGATCTCCCGTTTGCAATTTCATCTGGTTGCTAGGGTCCAAATTGCCATAGCAACCATACATTGATTTCAATAAGAAACTGGAATATGAATAAGAGAGGCCATGCGTGGGATACAAAATAGCAATAACAGTAAAATTGTAGCCTTTTAGAGCATCTGATCTTTAGATGGGGTCAGTGAAAGCTGTTAATATTCAGAAGGCAAATAATTAAATAACTACAAAAAAGGAAACATGAAGGACAGTTAAAAAGCTGCTTAGAATACTACTAAATGTTAGCATAAAAGTGAAGGAAGGGTTAAAGAGGAAAATGTATGTGTGACGAAAAGTAACGTGATTTTAAGGATTCAGGTCGGCCAGGCACTTGGATTCAGCCGAATTCAGAAATGATTTGGTGCACTCCTACTTTAATCAAGCAGGGTATGGTAAAATAAATAATATGATGTCATGAGAGCAACACATCCAGATGAATTACATGATTGCAAGTCATAATTTTGTAAAAATCAAACCTAAAAAGGGTTAGAGGGCAAATTCCCTGTGGCACTCCTGCCATTGACATTAAAGGGGTTGTTCACCTTTGAGATAACTTTTAGTAGGACGTAGAGAGTGACATTCTGAGATAATTTGCAATTGGTTTTATTATTTAAGGCTTTTGAGTTATTTAGCTTTTTATTCAGCAGCTCTTCAATTTGCATTTTAAGCAGTCTTGTAACTAGGGCCCAAATTACCCAAGCAACCATGCATTGATTTGAATAAGAGACTGGAATGTGAATAGGAGAGAGTCGGAAAAGAAGGATCAGCAATAAAAAGTAACAATAACAATACATTTGTAGCCTTACAGAGCATTTGTTTTTTTTAGAAGGGGACGGCGACGCCCATTTGAAAGTTGCAAAGAATCAGAAGACAAATAACTATAAAACTATAAAAAATAAATAATGAAAACCAATTGAAAAGTTGCTTAGAATTGGCCATTCTATAACATAGTAAAAGTTACCGTAAAGGTGAACCACCCCTTTAACACTTCAAGGTGCCAAACTGCCCCAGTGCAAAATGCTGCTGGATAGTAGCCAGCCCTTTGCTTTTAGAACTCATCTTAGTAATTCTGCTGCTAAATTCCCTGGTGCGTCTCATATGTATTCCTTTAAGAAATGGTCCTAGAATGGACTATGCATCACTTTATCAAAGTAACATCAAAATAAATATTTACTTACGGGAGGACCAAAGTATTTTCTGGAAAGTCGTGAAAATCACAGAGCTTGGTTTGCTGGGCATACACCTCATCATGAAGGATCGGCAGGGTTTTTAGGGTTTTTGCAAATGCATTAGCCTGAGGCGCCAAAACTGAAAAACAGATACAGATGTTATGGCATTATGACAGAACACTCTTCTTTTTGCATACAATACAAATCTTAAAGGGGCACTAACACATCCCAATTTTCTCCCTCCTGCTGGCCAGAAATACCATTTCCCCAAGTGCTGTCCCAAGAATGATACCATAGTGTACAGACATAAACACTGCCCCAGACTATTGGGTCTTTGCCCCAACTGGTTACATGATGCTTGAGTCCTCACTCTACAGGAAATGTACTCTGCCTATTCTTATACCATAAAACAACAATATTTTTCATAGGTACACTAGAATGTAATATTGGGGTTTTGCCCCCTTTATAAATGGTCCCCTCCTGTTGTTAACGGTGTCTCAAATGTACAGATAAAGATACAGTAGGCAAAATATGTATTGAACAGGCAGATTTATCAAGGGTCGAATTTCTAATTCATGGGAGTTTTTAAAAGCTCCCATAAGCTCGAAATTCAAACAATTGAAAACTATTTAAAAAATTAAGTTTTTTAAACTTGGGTAAAGAGGAACAACTCGAAAACTCAAATCGAAATCGATTCGAGTTTTTTCTCCGAAAAACAACTCAAACGTCAGGAAGGGTGCAGACAACTGCAAATTGATTAGTGTTGTTTATGCAAGCTAATTCCTACCTGATCTTTAAGCCATGAACTCCCGTGGCCCGAATCTGCAGGAGGGGTAAATAAAAAATTTGGGGCATTTGCCCTGGGGGGGGGGGGAGAGGGTCTACACAGCGGAGGGGTGGGTTTTTTACATTACAGGTTGGATTTTAAGGCAATTGCTTCACCTAAGATTATTTCATTTAATTATGTATTTTGAAGGGGCCCTTTAGACCGAACAGGGCCCACGTGAATGTGGTCAGGCAGTGTGCAGGATAGCCCCTGTTATAGCACTCTCTAGGAAGAGTGAGTCAGTAAGCATTAGTTAGCAAGATTAGCTTTGAGCTCCACCAAGGAAGAGAGGCAGAAGTAGCTCCCCTCCAGGTTCTACTTGCCTGTAGTGAAGGGACCACAACAACTGACAAGAGAATTAGGTTCTAATCCTGTTCCACATCTACTGTAGGGATCTGGACCACATGATGTCACCCTAGGCATCGGACCTAACCACACCCCTACGTTGTGCGCACTGACGTCACGCAACACATTCAGCGGAAGTGACATCAGTGTGCCATGCACATCACTTCTGCAGTCTTCATTGGACCCCCCTACCCTTCACCGGATTTCCTATGGAAATCACAGTGGAGGGGGGAAAATAGGCACCCCAGTTGTTATATAAATACAGCCCTGTCTGTAGGCTGCCAGTCCACCTATGGGCTACCAAACAGAAGTATGGCTACCCCTGCCCTATGGCGTCTTACAGAATTCCCCTGCCCATTAGTGCCAATGCCCTCCTTGTGTCGTGCTTTGACTGTCTATTATACCCGGCCTGAGACAGCTGTCAGAAAGACTTGTAAAATGAAACACTGCTCCACCTCCCCTTGCCCCGGCATGATGTAAAGGCAAAGGAAACAACGCTGCTGCTGCTACATGATAAGGAAGGAGGTCAAGCTTAGGCGACGCCACCTAGATAAGGTTACTGAGCCTTTCCAAGGGTCCCACTTGACTCAGTTAATTGAGCAAATACTGTGGCGTAGTGTAAGAAGTCCTCTGTTATGATATTTTCTACGTAACAACGCTCCCCCCACGTGCCCCACAGAGCTCAACACAGACTTTGGACCAATAGGATGAGTGTGGGGGCGGGATCTGAAGCATCTCAGGTAACATATAATCACAGAGGGCTCTACATTGAGTGGGGATGCGTTCATTCTGCCTCATTGTCTTTGCCGTACCCACAACATGTACTGGATCTAGTGGCCGGGAAGCCTTTCCTGTTATCATAGAAGTCCCGTAATGCATTCGGGCTATGGTTTCTCACCTTCATTCTGGTACATCATGCCTATGGTGCCACCGGTGTTAATCACCAGAACCCGAGCTTCGTTCCCAATACCGCTCAGGCTTTCCAAGGATCCAGACAAACTCTGGCTGTTGGACAGCTTTCGCCTCCGTGGGGTCTGCGATGCAGATAAACGGGCTGTGGGAGTCGTAGCTTGGCTGAGAGATACTGCGGGCATAGCGGCCTCTTCTTCCAGCTGTTCCAGTCGGGTGTGAGATAGCGCCTTGGAAAGCCGCGTCATGAAGCTGGCACTGGGCGCTGCGCTCTTATCTTCCTCCGCCATGGTGGGTTCTTCAGCTACATGTAAAGAAGCGCTCGTCACTCGTCGCACTACCCCCCCTACTTCCCGCTACCACGTGATTTACGCCCCACCTACCTACCTTACCCTATTCATTAGCCCTTCAGTAAAGTCTGTGCCAAGTGGGGGGCAGCATTCACTGTGTAAACTTA
>CM044446.1:74346861-74357862 GCA_024363595.1 Xenopus borealis | reverse complement strand
ACTGAATTAAAGGGGTTGTTCACCTTTAAGTGTTTGAGTTATTTAGCTTCTTCAACAGCACTCCGGTTTGCCATTTCAGCAATCTGGTTACAAGGCTCCAAATTACCCTACCAACAATTGCACTGATTTGAATAAGAGACTGGAATTTAAATAGGAGAGGGCCTAGAGAAAAGGATCAGTAACGAGAAGCAGCAATAACAATACATTTGTAGCCTTAAGGAGTATTTGTTTTCAAGATGGGATCAGTGACCCCCATTTGAAAGCTGGAAAGAGTCAGAGGAAGAAGGAAAATAATTTAAAAACTGGAAAAAATAAATAATGAAAACCAATTGTAAAGTTTCTTAGAACTGGCCATTCTATAAGAAACTGAAGGTTAACTCAAAGGTGAAAGGTTCAATTCATGGGTTTTAGAAAGGGGTGGGACTTTTAGGCATGGTCAAATAGTTATTTGACCTTTATTTTTCTTCATTTAGCCTCCAATCTCCTTAGCTGTCATTGGGCGAACGGCCCTGCTAGAACATTGGGTCCAATGATTTCTCAAAGTAGCCCTAAAAGCAGGGAGATATGGAACTATCACATCAGTTAGAACAAAGAAAATCATTCTCTCTTCAGACAGGAGACAATCAAAGCCTACATGCAGAAGTTAAAAACAGTGTTTTAATCTGCATACGCTTAAAAAGAAGACATTAGGAGGAGACAATGCAGTTGCCAGCAATGCTATAGGCTCACCTATGTCAAGGAGCTTCACTTTTAAGATTGTACTTCCCAAAGGGCTACACTGCACAATAAGAAATGTTCTAAATCAGTGATCCCCAACCAGTTGCTCGCGAGCAACATGTTGCTCTCCAACCCCTTGGATGTTGCTCCCAGTGGCTTCAAAGCAGGTGCTTATTTTTAAATTACTGGCTTAGAGGCAAGTTTTGGTTGCATAAAAACTGATGTCCTGCCAAATATTCTCTCCTGTAGGCTGCCAGTCCATATAGGGGTTACCAAATAAAATCAGAGCTCTTATTTGACATCATCCCCATGGACTTTTTCATACTTGTGTTGCTCTGCAACTCTTTTTTAAATTTAAATGTGGCTCACAAGCAAACAAGGTTGGGGAGTCGGACCCCTGTTCTAAATTGTCAAAACTACTATCACATAATATGATGTATTTGTAGTACACATATGTCTGGTAAAACATTTAAGACCATAGGCAAACCTCAATTTTTTTAATTAATGTTCCAAAGGAGTTATTGTTCATAAAAGCACAAGATTTTGCACAACAGCACAGATAATATGTAGGCGCTCTCTTGTAATTAAGCCAGATGTTAATTCACGGCTCCATTAATGATACTGCACTTCTTGGTACAAGAAAAGAGGTCAGTAGCAACAAAAGTAGTGACACACTGTTGCTTAATGTGGCGGCACATTGCCAGTATCAGTGCAGAGAAATTAAATGACTGTGAATGTAAAAAAGTCCAAATTGTAGGATAGTTCTGCCAAGAATGCCATATTTACACATTTAATTTAAATGCCATATTTACACATTGAATTTTAATTCTCCTCAATAGCTATTTCCAAATATATTGGATGCTTGATTATTGTGCAGTTAGAAACTGATTGTAAAGCATATAACAAGCCCAGTACATTTTGTTTGCAGGGGGCATAAAATATGCCAGTTATGGGTTCAGTTTTCCGATAACCCGTTATTCAGAAAGCTCAGAATTACATAAAGGTCGTTTCCCATAGACTACATTTTATCCAGATATTTCCAGAAAAACCAGAAATACCGGGTCCCAAGCATTCTGGATAACAGGTCCTGTACCTGTATGTGCCAGTCTATTCAAATCACATGGCATTCATATCCATAATGTTTTGACTTGTACCCAAAATCATATGTAGATAGGGTTCTGTAAAATGCAGGCTTTTAATTAATTCCCAGACATTTTTTTGGATAGGCTAAATATATTTACTCATTTTGATTTGTTCAGACTGTAGTTTGTACATGTTTTCTGGTTAGGTTACCTTACTGTTAAAGGAGAACTAAAGTCTAAAAAGGCTTATGGCTGAAAATGCCATATTTTATATAAAGAACTTATTGCACCAGGCTAAAGTCTCAGCTTGTCAATAGCAGCAATGATCCAGGACTTCAAACTTGACACAGGGGGTCACCATCTTGGAAATTGTCTGATACTCACATGCTCAGTGGGCTCTGAGCAGCTGTTGAGAAGCTATGCTTATGGGTTGTCACTAATTATCAAGCAGAAAATGAGGTTGGTCTGTTTATAAGCTGATGTTACAGGGCTGATTATTATATTCTTAACTGCACTGGTTTCTGTGCTGCCGCATAGCAATTATCTGTATTAATTACTAATCATCCTTATAGTGTGACATTTATATTCTATGTGTACTGTATATTGTGAGTGGGTCCCTAAGCTCAGTAAGTGACAGCAGCACAGAGCATGTGAACCAGTGAATCAGCAGAAAAGAAGATGGGGAGCTACTGGGGCATCTACTGGGGAGACACAGATCTTTACTGCTAAAGGGCTGTGGTTGCCTTGGACTGGTACATAAGCCCAAAACATAATGTACAACATTTCTGTCTACGCCTTTATTTAAGCTTTACTTTACTCCTTTAAATGCTTTTACAACACTTAATCATCTAACAGTGAAGTCTATCAAAGTACTGTAAAATTTACATATCACTATTAATGTTTTGGGGTTCCTAAAAACCACTTATTTTGCATACACTATTAAAATGTGGTATCAATGTGTACTTGCAACATAGTAACATAGTAAGTTAGGTTGAAAAAAGATACATGTCCAAGTTCAACCTTTTAACTTTATTTTAAGTTACCTAACTGCTAGTTGATCCAGAGGAAGATAAAAAAAACCCCATCTGAAGCCTTTCCAATTTGCCTCAGAGGGGTAAAAAATTCCTTCCTGACTCCAAAATGGCAATCGGACTAGTCCCTGGATCAACTTGTAATATGAGCTATAACTCATAACTCCCATAACTCTGTATTCCCTCACTTGCTAAAAAGCCAAGCTTTTCCATTCTGAAACTTTGTTTTCCTACCACATGGGCAATATAGTGCTTAATGAATGTCTTTTGTCTGGCTGTGTGGGTTTTTAATAGGCTATATGGATGTCAGTGAAATGTCTGACACAATATAGGTTGTACATCATAATTTAGTATTTACCATGTGTTGTGTGTGTGTTGACCTTGCAATCTAAAGTATGCTTAATTATGGTACAGATTGTAATTATCCTCAGCGTTATTGCTTCAGATTTTGATCCATACAAGAATCTACTTTATGTATTTGGGATGGTACACTTGGGACGTGGTATGGAAAAACCAAAAATGTTTGACAGGAAAATTTTAAATTAATATAAACTTCAAATGCACTATAAAAAATTTTTATATCAAGTAAGTGTTTTGGACTTGATGCTCATTTAATTTGTCTCAAGTAAAAGACAGATTTTGACTGTATATTTTCTTGGCTACTTGCTTTTGTATAAAGCAGGTAAGCACATTTAATGATGATGTTGATGACATTGTACATGTACAAAACTTTACACAAAAAGGGCAAGAAACATTACAAAAAAAAGCAAAAAAATTCAGGGTGCGAGTAATTGATTTGTGACAATGAACTATAGGAAGGCCAGGCAGAAAATAAGCCAAAGAGTCAGTTTGTTTTACATCACTGAATTACATTTCCAACCCAGAAAAAGCAGTGAGGTGTAAGATCTCTTACGCATCACTTCTCTCGTTAGTGAGAAAATGCGGTACAGGAAAACACCTTGGGCAAGGGGATGGAAAATCCTGCATTACCACTGCTATGATGTTATTCATGCTTTATCCTGTGCTTATAACACATAGTGGCATAATGAATAGACTCCAGCACTTCATGCTAGAGGTTCGTGGCGGGGGGGGGGGGGGGAGCATGATGGATGATGGGTAAATGATGGCACATTAGCTTACAAGTTTCTTCCCTCTCCATGTACAATGCACATATGATTTGCATGACTGGGGTGGGGATTTTATTACTAAAATTCTGATAAAGAGATCTGGATTTTAGTAATATATAGCTGGGAGTTTCAGTTCAACCCTTTTCCAGCAACAGGGGATTTTTTCTTTTGATGGTTATACAGAGAAAAAAAAATTAGGCTCAGTTTTAGTGTTTTAAAGGTCCTTTGGTGCACAAATGTTAACGGATTTACATTATGTTTACAGTAATTATAGTCTGGCAAGTTGTATGCGGTCCATCTATGCATAATGAAAAATATAAATGTAATATTATTTTGTGGAATTTATGCATGGAATACATTTTTTGACACCCAAAAGGCCAAAGTGTGCCAGTTAGTCAGAGAACCTGCAAGAGTAGAGAGTGACAGCAACCATCCCTGATTGCTACAGGAGTGCAACCATACATAGTGAAAATGTACTGGGCATGTACTGAAACCCAGCATCATCTGGGCAATTTTGTGAGAAGCGATAGCCACGCTGTCAAACAGTCCTGGACACCTTTGAACCACCATTTCGAACACCTCTGAAAGAAAACAGACAGTGTTTAATTAGGTAGTTGGGCTCCCTATTTTGGATGCCTGGGATGTGCCCAGCAGATGTTATAGAGTCTCTGCCCAGGAAACTTTCTCTGTACAGGCTGCGGTGCTTCGGGTTCCCCCTTGGTGATTTATATATGCACAACTGCTCCCTATTGTCGGTCTGAACCCATATGAAGAGGCCTGATAGAAGGTCCTCCCAATGACACAGGGCAGGGTAAAATGCTTGAAGCTCCAGAACTTTAATGGAAAGTTTGTACTCCAAGGGAGGCTACCTTTCTTGGGCTGACCTCTGTGAGAGTCTTACCCACCATCCAATCAGGGTGGCAGTGTTGGTGATGACTGTCCACTGAGGTTCGCCCCACTAGCAACACCTTGCCAGATGCTGATGTTCACCCACCACTGTAGTGACACGTGATCCTCTGAAATTGCTTGTGTGAGATGCGCCTAGGAAAAACAATATATAATTAGAATTTTTAGGCCCCCATTTCTGGGCCATCTGGTATGTGGCCACCTTTTAGCGTAAATATTCTTACAATTCTTTATGCATGTTATAATTAAGTGCCCTTCTATTATAGCAGTATGGCTAAAATCTGTTGGCTGCATTGGTACAGAATATTGGGCACTTTTCTCCAGACGCTCCTGTGCCAGAGAAAGAGATAAAACAGCCCCAGCAAGTCAAAAGTCAGAAGAGATCAGAACAGCTGCTAAGACCCAGTGAGATTTTCAAGTAATCAAACATCTAATGCTTATTATTATAATCCTACATATTCTATAATGACATCATTTGCTTTAACAGTTTCTTTCTTCTGCTCACCGTTTGTCTGAAGCCCAGCTCAATCTCAGTCTCTGTTTCTTGACTTTCTTCATCACAAATAAGGGTTTTAGTCAAGCAAAAGTCTATGACTGCGATTAAAACACACAGTAATAATGATAATATATATTATAATAATAATATAATACTTGAATATAACTTGATACCGTATTTTACATGTGGAACAGTTATAGAGCTCTCCACAATATTTGTTGACAAAATAAACTGTTGAAACCACACACAGAGTTAATGAAAAAGTACAAGAACTATTTATCTGCACTACAGAAAGTTAAGAGAAACGGTCTAAAAAACATGCAAGATAAGGATCACAAAAGATATTAGTACAGGTATAGAGCCCTTAATGTGGAAACCCATAATCAAGAGTCCATTTTAAAGCATATAATTCTTATTTTTAAAAATAATTTCCTTTTTCCTCTTTAATAATAAAATAATATTTTGTACTTGATGGTCACTAAACTACTGATAAGTCTATACTGGGGGCAAAACATTCAACTGAGTTGATTTAATTATAATTATTATTTAAATCCCTTAGGACAGAACTACACGGACGATTCATGTCCGTTTTCGGCGGATGCGACGCTGGGCGCGAAAGCAGATGCAACAAGTCGGATGCGACAGGAACAAGGTAAGGTAATAGGAAGTCAAATGGTATCGCAGGGTTGATCCAATGCATCATGACCATCGGATGAAAATGCTGCAAGCTGCGTCTGCATCCGACAGTTGTGTCGCATCGGATCAACCCTGCGACACCATCCGACTTTTCTGTTACTTACCTTGCTTTCCTTTGCATGCGACTTGTTGCATCTGCCGAAAACGGCTGTGGATTGTCTGTGTAGTTCTGCCCTATCCAAAAAGTCCCAGGTCTCAAGCATTCCGCATAATTAATCCTATAGCTGTCTTTTAGCAATCAATACAATTATAGAAACTAGTTAATGGTAGTTATACAGGATTGCTTCTTTTTAATATCTAATATAACAAGAGAAATGCAAATATGTTTAATAGATGTGGACAGCAAAAATATCTTGTAAGACTAAAGGCCATTTACAATTGTGATTTTATCCACACAAAATTTACCTTTCTGTATCCAATCACAGGAGGCATAAACACAAGGTTTTGTTCATCAAGAGTGATGCTTGAATGAAGAGGATACACATGCAATCTAGAAAAAAAGATACGTAGTAGCAAAGTTAATTTAGTAAAGTTGTGGAAAAAGGTTGCATCCAATATTTATTAACAATAATACAGATCTTTCATCCCCAGTCTATAAGGATGACCCCTTGAGGGGAGGGGGTTTTAGTGCAGTACCCAAAGAGGAAAAACTTAATGGAGTTTGGGTGATATTTGGCAGTGGTTCTCCACAATATTCCTACAAGACCAATTGGGTCAGTTTTGAAATTAACACTTCTTTATTCCATGAATGCTTATAACTATGGATGCCAGATTGATAAAACAATATTTTCATATATCTGTAACCTTACTATAAACTGTCCCATGTGTGGTCCTCGCCGAATGTAGACTTCAAGGGGAGGAGGGGTTTGAAATAAATCTATAGCAATTATACAAAAAAAAATTTTTTTTTACCTTTTCTGTACCATATTTGTGAAAAGTTCATGCATGTAGTTGATCTCCATCAAACCTGTTAAAAAACAATGATAAAATGCATTTATTTGGATACATTACTAAAAATGATCAGTGGGCCCAAACATATAAACACACACATCATAGGCCAACTTCACTCATTAGAAAAGGATTTGCCATTGATTTCAGCAAATTACCTCTGTAAGTATGGATTGTTTTTACATGGTCTTTTTAATTTAGGTCATTGCATTGCATTGCATTACATTCAAAAAAGTGAAGGAAATTCCAAGCCATTTGTTTTCAGTCACCGATATAGATTTTGTCAAAGCTTTTCAAATAAATTATCAGTCTCTGACAGTATAGAGTTATTTATTTTTAATGAATACCGGCCAGAACATATACAGTTGCAGGTTTAGATTGTTCTGCTCCCGGATATGTACATAATTGAAAAACAGTTCTATGGTAGGTAAGTAGATGACAGGTAAATTGTCAGGTAGTTTAATCAAATACATTGTGGGGACTCTACTAAAAAGAATTTTAAAATGCTAATACACTGGGCAAAGCCAATATATAAGTAAACTCCTGATTAATTACATCTAAATTTATAGTTCCAATCTGCAGTTTAATTCACTGGGTGTTACCTAACATTTTAGCTAATATTGTGACAATTTCTTTGTTCTTTAAGAATAAAAAAATTGTGTTTATTTGGCAACACATTTAGTCATTTCATTGCAAATTTTAATTTTACAATTAATTTTGATATTAAACCTGCTTAAATGCTTTTGTTTTTTGGCCCACAATTTTACCAGCAAGTTCTTATACATACCATGTGTACTGCAGCAAACTAAAGAAATAACAAAATAGCCCAAAATACATAAACATCTGGTGCTTACATTGTATTTATACATAGAACAAAGAAGGACACAGATGAGAAGCCTGTTTTGCTAGGAGGCACTGACATGTCTGTTATGTAACAGGAAACATTTGCCTTTATGAAAGGTTGCTGAGCAGCTCAACTTTAAAAAAAACTGGCTTTCAAAATGAATCAGCCAATCCCTTTTTCACTGTACGGATGTGGCACTGACTTCCAGCTTTAAAATGCTCAAAGCTTAAAAACACACATCTGTCAAAGAACTAGAAACTAGAATCAGTTTGTTGTCTAAAAAATGGAAATGGGTGAAGGTCCGGATGGTAATATGGGTTGGAATATATATGTGGAACAAGGGGGTATGCTTGCGACTTAGTATATCTCCTTGCTTATTAAAGGTTCATCAAAAAAATTATGAGCAATCTAGACCAGGGGTGTCCAACCTCATGTGGCCCAGGATGGATATGAATGCAGCCCAGCTTGAAACGCTTGGTTGTTGAGGAAACGTCATAATAATAAGTCTATTTATTATCCAGGTGTCCCATATTCCAGTGTATAGTTCCATCTAGTTATCCAACTGGTATTGTAGTTCTTTTTTGTGTTTATTTTTTTTACTGTTATAAATCAGAAATGTTTTGTCTATGTCATGTGTGGCCCCAGACAATGTTTCTTTTTCCAGTGTGGCCCAGGGAAGCCAAAAGGTTGGACACCCCTGTTCTCGACCAAACCAACATATTAATGAGGCAAGAAAACATTGGTATTTTTAATATATAATGGCAGGCTCCATTCTTGTTAGATTTTTCATCAAAATATTACTGAACCACTAACACTCCAGATAAAATACAATAAAACAAAAGGCATCTCATGGTGCGCCTCGTAAAAACTGCATTGTAGTCTACGGAGAAATCTGGAACAAATGTATGGATGACTTTTTAAAATCAACCTGCCCAGGTACAAGATAAATGTGTCAATATGTAGCAATGTCTTATTTACAAGATGTCAGACAATCATTTAAAGCATTTTGTCTTTGTACTCAGATCTAATCATATCACAACTTTCTATAGGGAAAGTATTATAAACATTTTGCATCTGTTCATAACGTCCGTCCTTAATGTAGTAAGAACACATTTCTTAAATGGATACTGTTTTTTCAAAACGCATCAGTTAATAGTGCTGCTCCAGCAGAATTCTGCACTGAAATCCATTTCTCAAAAGAACAAATAGATTTTTTTGTATTTCATTTGGAAATCTGACATGGGGTTAGACATATTGTCAATTTCCCAGCTGCCCCAAGTCATGTGACTTGTGATCTGATAAACTTCAATCACTCTTTACTGCTGTACTGCAAGTTGGAGTGATATCACCCCCTCCCTTTCCTCCCGCTGGCCGCCTAACAACAGAACAATGGGAAGGTAACCAGATAACAGCTCCCTAACACAAGATAACAGCTGCCTGGTAGATCTAAGAACAGCACTCAATAGTAAAACCCATGTCCCACTTTGACTCCTTCAGTTACATTGAGAAGGAAAAACAACAGCCTGCCAGAAAGCAGTTCCCTCCTAAAGTGCTGGCACAAGTCACAGGACCAGGGGCAGCTGGGAAATTGACAAAATGTCTAGCCCCATGTCAGATTTCAAAATTAAATATAAAAAAATCTGTTGGCTCTTTTGAGAAATGGATTTCAGTGCAGAAGTCTGCTGGCGCCACACTATTAACTGATGCGTTTAAATAAAAAATGTTTTCCCATGACAGTATCCCTTTAATGTTTCTCATTTACCTTGGCATGAGGTATGTGCTTCAAGTCAGGTTTACCTTCTACCTCAAAAATGTAAGCTGGGATCACTTTATTTAACACAGGGACTGCAAGATAATCAGCAGATTCTCTGCAGTTGGTCGTGGCAGCCCTGAAAGGCAAAATAAAAAAAGGATTTTCAAATGAGCACTGTTCATGACAGATGCCAATTATGTATATGCATGCTTTCTGTGGCCATCATTGTTGGTTGTACTAGTGTCACATACTGTGTGTTAGCAAGGAAGACTACACTGATATGTATGCTACACCGAGAGGCCCATCTATCAAAGGTCGAATTTCAAATTCATGTGAGTTTTTTTTAAATAAATTTGAATATACTCAAAATTCGATTCGAATATCTAAAACTCAAATGAATAATACCCACCAGAAAACTCGAATTCGACTAAACTCAACTAGTGTTTTTCTCCACTAAAACGTGAATGTCAGGAAGGCTAATAACATCTTCTAAATTGGTCACTGGACCTCTGCCATTGACTTCTAAATGAACTTAGTGGTTTAAGGGTGCTAGAATTAGAGTGAAAAAAGTGGAGGGATGCTCTGTGTGGTGACCGTAGTGCAGCATGCTAACACAAGCCCCTCCCACAACCATAAGCCCCACCCATTGTTTTTTTAAACCTCACACACCAATACTTTCTAGTTTCTCCCATTTTAAAGCAAAACCATTTTGCTATTTCAATTTTGGTATTTCATTCTAATGCACAGTTTAATGTCCAGTATGCATAGATTTAGTATGTGACCTTTAGGGACCCCAAAATGAAAATTGTGCATGTGACTTTTCTTGGCTGTCAATCCAGCTTCTGCAAACACAGTTCCTTGTATTGTGTCATAACATAGCACAATCCCATCATATTCTATATTACCTAGGTTTGACAGTGTCATGTCATTTGTTGAGATATCAGTGGACCTTCCTTCCTTCCTTCTCTTTTCTGCCTCTGCTGGCCAGCAAAAACAATCTCTTTCTTAATCTCCTTCTTCAAACACAGCTCCTTGCCTGTGTATTGTGTCATAACATAGCACAATCCCATCGTATTCTTTATTACCTAAGTTTGACAGTGTCATGTCACTTGTTTAGATATCAGTGGACCTACCTTCTTTCCCTTTTCTAGCAAAAAGTATATCTTTCTTAATCTCCTTTTATTTCTTCTTGTGTCTGTCCTACACTATTCTCAGCAATAGCAACACATTTTTCCTGTGTCCAACATGGCAACAACAGTCTGTTTGCAGTATATCTGATAGAAGTAATTCCAAAACAACTGGACTTGCCGAGTCTGTTTGCAGCTCTAAAAAAGCTAAAACATTTAAACATTAGTTTTTCTAATCAAAATTTTGTCCTAGGGAATGGCATTATGAGCAGCA
>CM044446.1:74325178-74345169 GCA_024363595.1 Xenopus borealis | reverse complement strand
AACTTGATGGACGAGAGTCTTTTTTCAGCCTAACTTACTATGTTACTATGTTACTATGTTTTCCTCTTAGAAAAGCATTTTACATACCAGCAAGCCTCTTGAGATATAAGAGTGCAAACTTTAACATTTAAAGTTTAAAATACTTTACCTGAGTTTCCCAAGTTGATCAGTCTGCACAGGGTTTGGTGAAACACAATGGTGTAGCCTGATTATTCAGTCAGCTGTGCACAGACATTTCAGAGCTTGGAATTTAAACTTTGTTTAAATGTGAGTTTTCTTTTTACCTTTTTTATGTTGTAATCTGTGCAGACTAATTTGTAAATGTACATGTAGAAATTGTAATTATTGTTAAAATTTAACGGGGGCCCACACCACACTAAGATTATTTAATATATATTATTCTCTCACTATTCTGTAATCTGCTGCTGTTTAATACCTTCATTTCCTCTATTTGTTTCCCCTGTTTTCTTCTTCTCTATTTTTCTCCTTAACCCTCTCTGATGCCTCCACCTTCTTTATCTGTTTAACACTTCTGTTTCTCTCCAAGCAATCATAGTTCTCCTTTTATCTTCTATATATTTAACTATATTTTATTTTACCTGTGCATTTAATTTGCATGCAAAAGTGGAGAGGAGCAAAAGAAAATTCTGGGATGCAAAACTCTTGAAACCCCTCTGAGGGGATGCTATTTCACAAAAATAAAGAAGTGAAGGGATGGCATCCCTGTGCATCCCTCCCCAATTCCAGCACTGGTGGTTTAAGATGTTGAATAATCGATTTTGAATTATTCCCAAGGTATAGGTTTGATAAATCTCAAAAAAAAATTCCAATCAAGTCTGGATGATTCCCAATTCAAATTTGAGAGTTTTGACCAAAAAAAAAAAAAATATGAAAATTAAAATTTCCCATTCAGCCCTTAATTAATCTGCCCCTTAGGGCCCTTACACACGGGCGTTTTTACCTGCGCTCCCCTGCGTTGCGTTTGGCTGCGCTCAGCCGCAGGGGAGCGCAGGTATAGACGCACTCAATTATTTTCAATGGGGCTGTACTCACACGAACGCATGTAGGCGCCAAACGCAGGAAAAATGCAGCATGTTGCGTCTGAACCTGCGTTCGGCGATTACACGCGTCTCGTGAGTACAGGTCCATTGAAAAGAATGAGGTGCGTCTATACCTGCGCTCCCCTGCGGCTGAACGGAGCCAAACGCAACGCAGGGGAGCGCAGGTCCAAAACGCCCGTGTGTAAGAGCCCTTAAAGTGTATTTTTTAATTAACCAACTTCCAAAAGCAACGAATGAAAGGATGCAAAACAAACGCAGAAACATGGTGCTCTAGAATTCTAAAATGTCATTCTGTTTGAGGGAGCTCTGCAAACAAAAGCTAGCAAAAGGCATGTGGATTTGAAATGTTTTATCCAGAAATGAATGCAAAGAAAAGGTTTTTTTTTTGCTTAGTCTTTAGCATGAACTACAAATTAATGCAAATGAACATAAGAAAAATCTTAATCACAAGAGATTACAGTGAAACCAGATTAATGCAATTTAACCTTTGGAAGAAAAAAATTACACTCAACAAATATGCAGTCTCTCAATAACAGTATGCAGAGAAAATGGAAGCAATATTTTGAAATTAAAGAATGTTTTACCAAATGTTTTTTTATAAATTCTGAATTTTACAAATCATTTAAACATTAATGCAATGTGTTATGTTTTTATACACATGAATTTTAAATAACAGTGTTAGGGTGTTATGGATTTTTTTTTCCATGCATTACGGACTTCAGTATGCTCTGAGGGTCTGTACCTTAGGGAGCAGACATCAACACAGAAAACTGATCGAAATATTTGAATTAATGTCCATTTCCGAGTACTGAAACACAAGACAGAATGAGTATGCACATACAATATATAGTTACGGACAGGGATTATTATAATAAATACAAGTAAAGAGAGAGAGATTGAGGAATAATCAAATTGCAATTTTTTTCCACGATTCTTGAAAAATTTTAAGCTCTTCCTTTGTTTAAAAATCTCTAAAAATTCAAAAATGTATTAAAAACCACAGAATCCTTTAATACCAAACTTTGCCAAGTAAAGTTGTTGAGATATTCGAGAAGTCAATGAAACTGGACTTTTAGAGGTCTTTGGATTTTTTCGCTAGTAATTTGTAGGAAAAACTAAAATTTTCAAGGTGGTTAAAGGTGCAACATTAATGACAATTGTGGTTTTAAAGGCAGAGAGTGTCATTGTGGTTTAAAAAAACCTCTAAAACCACGACAATTCAACCAATTTTAATAAATAACCCATCACGTGCCATGTAGGAAGATGGTCCCTGTTCAGAAGAGCTTGGATGTATAACATGCATGCACAAATTGGAGGACAAGTGTATAAGGTTTGCGCTAGAGTCCTGTGCGGGTCCATTTTTCTGAACCCGTACCTGCAATCTGCAACCTGGACCCGCGTTCTTACCCGATCGGACCCGCTACCCGACCCGCAAGTACCTTATCCGCAACCCAACAACCATCAAGAATCAGGAAGTGCTGTCACTGTAAACTGGAAGTGACATCATCAGAAGTAGGCTGATCAGAAAAAAAAGAGGAAGTGCTGCCATAAACCCGGACGTGACATCATCGGAAGTCAGAGAAAGTAGGCATGATCAGAAAACCAAGAGTAAAATTTGCTACTGAGAAGACCCGTGACCTGATCCACCACCCTCAAAAATGGAGAACCACTAACCTGCATCTATACCCGCTCCCGAAACTTCTATATGCCACCAGCAGGGTACCGCAAGTTTTTGGTGGTAACCCGCAGGTATGAGACTATGTTAATCTCGGTCAATGAGACTGTGTCTAAAAGCCCATAGTCATGAGATAATTGAGAACATCAGTTCACATAATGTATTATTTAGTTATGACTAGTGTTCTTCCATTCATTGTTGGGTTCACAGAACAATAAACTGCATAGTAATGATGCGCTTATAAAACATATTTAAAAATATTTAAAAGTTTGGATAAAGGTGCTTGCTCACCATCATTAGTAAAAAGTCCATTTCTTTTGTAGCTTCACAAACCTAAAGTAAAATAAAAAATGCCAATATCTTACCACACTATAAAGTACAGTAGGAAGCAAAGGTGTTTAAAGGGCAACTGTTGCCAAAAACATATTATTCCCAACCAAACCTGTGAGCCCACACTCCAGTAGTAGGTAACAGTAGGGTTTTTTGTTTTATAAATGCCCCTTGCCAGCACTAGGTGACCCAACCAGGGTTCTTCCAGTGAGTACCACAAAAGATCCTCTTCTTGTTTCAGCTCACAGCTGTACATGTGCAGCAGAGAAATCTGAAGAGCGAAGAAGCTGGAGGAGGATTGCACCATGGTGCTTGCTGGAAGAACACCAGGTTGGTTCAGTTTTCTGCCGATACCTTGCTGCTAATTAAATACAATCATTTGGGAGGCACCTCCAAGTATAAAATGACTTTCCTTCTCCTTTAAGCTGTAATAGAGTAGGTCCCTCAAGGAAATACAAAAATAATATCCGTGCAGTGTAGGTTTGTGTACTCTTCTTTTTCAAGTACACATTCCACTATTGACAGAAAACTCTTACTGGCTGTAAGGAGTGGCAACCACAATCAATCTGAATCTTCTACCAGTAATCATTTCTATATGTCCAGTTCTCTGAAAACACTTTTGCCCATATACTGTATAAAATATCACAGTTCAGTGTGTTCCTCAAAAAAAGTATTGAGGTTCTGCAAATTCATTGAACAGAGGAAAAAATCATGGCCAGACTGTAAATTCAACAGCACAGCATATTTACGTTGCATTTAATCACTTGCCCCCACTAGCTGTAACATTTACAATTGCCCAATTTTACTACCATAATCTCACTGTGCAATTACAATGTATGACATTTTTATTTCTGTATTTAATTTAAATGAACTGTTTTAGGGTTTGTATATGTTTTAAATGGGAATCTGAAGAAACCAGAATACATTTCTACCTCTTTCCTTTCATACCTGCCATAAATACAGTTCAGATGCTGTAAGTCCAATTATTAAAAAAACGTCTGCAAAATAATTATTAATTTACCTTAAAGAATTTGATTGTTCATCATAACCAATAATGGATGCGGCAAGTACTGTACTTTGAAATATGGAATTGAATAAAAAATGTTTTGTATACTTTATTTTCCAAATACTTGTCCTTTCACGGATATCACCTTTGTAGGTATATTTATTTTCATGCTACATTATAATGGGAGGATACAAATACCAAAACATTTTTTACAAACAAACTTTTATTAGACAGATAAGTAAAGTCTGGCAGTTTGAGAAAAGCAAAAAAAGGGGGTGCATAAATAAATTAGGAAAGACATTGTATTCTCTAAGGGCATCAGGACATTGAAAAGACCTGTTTCCAATTTAAACAAAAAGGTCACCCTTCAGTGACATTTTCATGAATACACCACCGAAAGCCTAAAGGAAAACTTGAAAAAAGGGGATCAGTGAAATTTATTTTTAGAAGATGTTCTTTACTAATCACTTCCACATATACAGCAGGGAAAATAAGTATTGAACATGTCAACATTTTTCTCAGTAAATAGATTTCTAATGGGGATACTGACGTGAAATTTACACCAGGTGTCAATAACAACCAAAGTAACCCACATATACAAAGAACTCAAAACAAATAAGTCCATAAATTAAGTTATGTGTACTAAAGTGTAAAGGCACAGACAATAAGTATTGAATAATAAATACTCACCCATGTTCTACCCATTTCTATGGGATTTTTAGAACCGTATTCATCAAATGGTGGGTATTAACTTAAACAAATTGATAAATACAATTTTAAAAATCCCATAGTAATAAATAGAACATGGAGGAGTTTTTATTTATTAATCTCTAAACTAATATTTTGATAAATCTGCCCCTAAGTTTACATCATTTCACTTTTAAATTACGGCTGCATTAAAGCTCCACTCTGGCTACAACATGCATGATCCAGGTCCAGAATGATAAAAAAATGACAAAAAAAACACAGCTGGAACTGGCACTGCACATAGCTAGTTTACAGAAACCTTTATTTCCTTTCATACCTCAAAAATTAAACTAATTAAGGCATGAAGAACTCACTTCATCTTTAAAAATGTGTGATTTTCAATAAGCTTTTAGCAGCAATAATCTTCTGCAGGAGGACCCCGCTTGTCATATAAATTAATTGAGTTTCCTCTGATGCTACCAATCCCACCTTTACAAAAAGAGAGTTAAGTTTAATTAGAGGACTTGTTTTATTGACCAGCTGTTTCCAAGAAGATATGCGTAGGGTAACAGATAGCAGATTTACTAAGGGTTGAATTTGAGGGGTTTTAACGCAATTCAATTCATCGAACGATTCAAACGATTTTAACTATTCGATCGAAATAAAAAAAAACTTGGGAAAATCCTATGGAAGCTTCCCATAGGGTTATATAGCAATTCGTTAGGTTTAATCTGCCGAATTGTTGGATCTAATTTTTTTTTTTTTTTTTTTTTTTAAAGTGCCAGTACGAAATTTTTCGAATTCGAATCAAATTTTTGGCTATTCGAAAAAAAAATGTACATTTTTTTCAATTCGAATCCTTCACACAAATTTAGTAAATCTGCCCCTTAGGTTAGAACTACATGGATAATTTCCATGCATTTCTGTCTGATCCGACACTGGGTGACAAAACGCCTGCGTCAAGCAGGCACGGACTGGCAATCTGTGGGTTCTGGCAAATGCCAGAGGGGCTGCTATAAGGTGCCATAGACAGTCAGTATTTAGTGGGCTGGTGGGGGCTGTTGGGCCTCTTTGTGGGCTGATTGGGTCTCTGTGTACCTGAAATGCCAGGGCCTATTTTAATTCTCATTCCGGACCTGGCGTCATGTCAGACGTGATGGGAAACAAGGTAAGTGTTGCAGCGTTCATCCAACACAACACAACTTTCTGATGCAGACGGAGCTTGCAGTGCTTGCATCGTGTCGTGTCGGATGCACGCTGCAACACCATCTGACTTTTGTATTTTTTTTTACCTTGTTTTCAGTAGCATCCAACTTGATGCCTGCGTTTTGGCGCAGCGCGTCGGATCTGCCAAAACCACATGGAAATCGGCCAAGTAGTTCTGTCATTATTCAGTGCATAGCTATACTTTCTTCGGCATAAAAAAGAAAGAAAATTAATCTATTTCTAGCAGTTGCGATAAGGAGGATTGTATTAAATACTAGATTACACAGGGGGCTTCATTTTTCACTGGTCAAATTTGCTCCTGTGCAGTAACCCATTGAAACCCATCGGTGATCAGCTTTTTTTAGCTAGCTGCAGGTTTAACACTGAAAGCAATAATCCACTTGGTTTCCATGGGTCACTACCCAGGTGCAAATTTGCCCAGTATTTATAAATGGCCCCAGCGTGCCTTGCAAACAATTCATCCGACTATTTAAAATAGTAGTTTCAAATTGCATATTGGCAACTAATTCTTCTATTCTATTCTCCTGCTGCCGCGTACTATTCTGACATTTGTCAGGAGTCATTATGTATTACGATATGGAATGTGTTTGTGGCTTAAATTGCCCATGTATTTAGGGTGTCAACACCCTCTGCCTCTTGCTTTATATAATGCATATAGCTTGTGGGGATATTGTTCTAGGAAGCCACTGTACAGTTATTTATAAGTGTATTTATTTGATCATAATAACTGAAAAGCACACTGAGTGACACACATAGAGCATTAAAATGTGGGCTTTTTTTGCAGAGGCCCATCTGTCACAGTTCCATTTGCTTCATCCATAGTTATTTTTTGATATTATCATAAGTGCTGATGGCTGTATTTTGACTAATGCCGTTTCCTTGCAGCAACAATCAAACCCCGCGCCCCATATGCTGTAGCCCTTTAACGAGAACTAAACCCTACAAATTAATATGGCTAAAGGGCTGTGATTTATAGCAAACAAAGGAAAGTTGTGCTCACCACTAATTTTTAAAACCATTAGGCGGGGGTGCAAGGAGGCTGTGACCACAAAATACATATAGACAAATACAAGAGGTCCTCTGCACTCAACCCATTATCAATATTTTTAAGATAGAGACATTTTGTGCATACAGCTACTAAAAAATGCCTTCCCCATTGTTCAAAAGGTAAGGCATTTTTAGCTGTATGCACAAAATGTCTCAATGTCTTATAATATATCATTAATATATTGATAATGGGTTGAGTGCAGAGGACCTCTAGTATTTGTCTAAAGGGCTGTGATTGCCTTGGGCTTGTATAGAAGGCCAAAACATAATGTACAACATTTCTGCCCTACTTTTTAGTTAAGCTTTACTTCTGCTTTAAAGTGGAGGCAGAATTAGCCATGTTTCCCCATTTCTCTACTCTCTAAAAGAAGGGTCGCTGTCAATGTTCCCTCTAAGCTTTGTGCATGTGTGCTTGCACACAAATTTTGTGGCCAATGCACAAAACATATTGTGGTGTGCACAAAGAATTCATTCTGACCTGTGAATACAGTTTTTAAAAGTGCACGCACAAGCTTAGAATGAGTGCACAAACAATTTTTTTGCACGCACATAGTCAAGAAGAAAGAGGAAAAAATGGTTGCTGTCTCCACTGGCATATTCTATTAGCCTGAAGCAGAGTGGAATGACAATACCACTTTAGGGATCACCCATAAAGGTGTATTGTGACGCCATATGAGCAGTCATATTGATTGGTGACATGGAACACTGCCATCAGATGGTTACTGAAAAAGTTTAAACAAGGGTTTGTCCAATTAGATGCATGATCATTTAGGAATAAGGTAATAAGCATGACATACATAGAAAAGTAGAGGATTCTCCATCTGGAATTGCTACCCTGTTCATGCTGCATCAATACTGACAATAATGATTTCAACATGTCCCTAAAACAACCCTCCAGTGACACAGAGATGTTAAAAAACAAGTAGGCATGGCCACATACGGCAACACTGTGCCAGAAGGACCTTAGCCACAATGAAAAGCCTGAAAGGATTAAACACATTGGCGTTACGAAATTAAGGTAAAATACACATTAAAAAAGCACATAAAAGAGCTTAAGGGGTAGTTCATTTTTAAATGAAGTTGTTCTGCAGTTGATATTCATTTTCTATGTTTTGTGTTATTTTAATTATCTATACTGTTCAGCAGCTCTCCTATTTGGAATTGTAGCAGTTATCTCTTTGCTTGGGTCTAATTTACCATAGCAACCAAGCAGTTGTTTGAATGACAGACCAGAATTTAAATAATTGCAAATGTAGAGATGATAACAGTAAACGGAGGAGCTCACTCAGGACTCGCTGTCTCTCCACGTCAGACGTTGTTCTAGCGGGATTTCGGCTCCTCGCACCTAAAACTCCAATTTCCAAGTATAGCATTAACTGACATCCATGGGAGACGCAAGTTGGTGTGCAAAAACGAATGCGTTAATATAGGCAATTCTGGATATTTAGAGTCCAATTTTGACACTGGAGAAGTAGTCAATGGATACAGGGGAACATCCATATGCTTGGCAAAAAGAGCGTCCATGAAATTTCCAGCAGCCCCAGAGTCAATGAAGGCAGCACCAACAATAGTCTTAGTGGCCAAACGAATCTGAAACAGCAAAAGAAACCTGTGAGAGTTCTCTTGAGATTTAGGAGTAATGCCACCTATGTGAGTCACCCTGGATTTACCTTGAGGAGGAGAACCCTTTGGCTTCACAGGGAAGGAATTGGCGAAGTGGGATTGTCCGCCACAGTACAGACACAGGCCTGAGACGTGTCTTCGAAATTTCTCTTGTTTGGAGAAATAAGATCTTCCTATTTGCATGGGCTCCTCCAGTGGAGAAACGGAAGACTGCTGGGGAAGCAAAGGCAGCAT
Source organism: Xenopus borealis (assembly GCA_024363595.1). Lineage (NCBI taxonomy): Eukaryota > Metazoa > Chordata > Amphibia > Anura > Pipidae > Xenopus > Xenopus borealis. The sequence continues at coordinate 74,336,279 of CM044446.1, read as the reverse complement.
AGGTCTTTCTAACAGAGGAGCTAAAGCTGATTGGAATCTTCTACTCCTCTCCCCATCAGCCTGGTGTTCTCTCAAGCGAGTATCCACCTTGATGGTTAAGGCGATCAGATCTTCCAAACGGGCGGGTAGTTCACGGGAAACCAGGTCGTCTTTAAGACGGGTGGAGAGCTCATTGTAGAAAGCAGCATGTAAGGCCTCATTGTTCCATCCGGTCTCAGCAACTAGTGTGCGAAATTCAATAGCTTATTCAGAAGCACTGTGGCTTCCTTGATGTATCTGCATCAATCCAGAGGAGGCTGCAGCAACTCGGCCAGGAGCATCTAAACAGTCTGGAATTCTTGAATGTAGGTTTGAGGATTATTAATTAAGGACAATTCTTTCTCCCACAGAGGCGAGGCCCACTCCAGGGCTTTCCCAGTCAAGCGAGAAATAATATATCCGACCTTGGCTCGATCCATTGCATATTGAGAAGGTTGTAGTTCAAACTGTATTAGGCACTGGTTAATAAACCAACTACAAGCCAGAGTATCACCATTATAAAGCAGAGGAGCCAGAATGTGTGGTTTGGAGGCTCGAACAGGAGCCAAGACAGATGGCGGAGTCGGAGAGAGTGCAGAAAGTTTGTCAAGAATGGCCATTGATGCAAGGCCAAAATTTGTCTGCTGGGCTTCATACGACTGTGAAAAGCTCTGCCAAAATCCAGTTGGGCTTCCTCAGAGGGGTCCATGGCCCAAGTATAATGTCAGGGGGCCTAACGGCTCCTAACGGGGGGAGACAGGACCATGGAGGAAGCTAATAGGGTCAAAATCCAGGTTCAAAGTACAGGCAAGGGATAAAGGGGAGGGAAAGCCTGGGTACACTTGGGGGTGCCAACCATAAGGCACCCCCAAGCGATTATAGCGATGTACCTCAAACCCAAGGCAGGTGCTTCTATCAGGCAAAATCTGCACCGGCCCGGGTTTCAGAAGCGAGCACCACACAGGGAACTTACTTCTGTCTTTGCACTGATGCGCATGCGCATTTGAACGAAAAGCCGAACTTTAAAATTGCCTTTTTCGTTCTAATGCGCACGCGGCAGTCTGGGGAAATACGCATGAGCACGAAGACGGAAGTAAGTTCCTTGCGTGGTGCTTGCTTCTGTAACCCGGGGCCGGTGCAGATTTCGCCTGATAGGAGCACCAGCCCTGGATTTGAGTTACATCGATATAATCCCTTGGGGGTGCCTTACCTTTGGCTCCCCCAAGTGTATCCAGGCTTTCCTTGTCCTTTAAGGCAACTCGTGGTCCAGGCAATAGTCAATAAGGCAGGCAGAAGTAACAAGAACAAAGTCCAGGCGGGGGTCAGGAATCCAAGGATCAAGAGGAAAGGGCACCCAAGAACGTTAGAGAACAGAACCTATACTTGGGTGCCAATAAGGCATCCTGGGCGAGTTTTTATTTTGAATTTGGTGCCAATCCGTGACATCACCAGGCCGGCATAACTGCGCCGACGTCATCATCGCACCAGCGTGAATGCACCAGCATCCAGGAAACCACGTGGTAAGCATGGGTGCCGCCATCTTGGACGCAACAGGACTGCTTGGGAGGTAAGACACGACGCTGGGCGCTCCCGGCAGTCCTGACAGACTGTCCTTTTGAAGTACAGTAAATTCTCAGAGCCTTCACCAAGTCCAGCGTATGAAGGGCCTTCTCCTTGGCTGACTTGGGCCATAGTGATTTAAAAACCACTGTATGATAGATATAATAATTCAACTAAATAGGAAGGTCAGCCGTGGCATTGCAATTTGTCACCTTCCTCGTTGAACAGATGGCCAACAAAACCACTGCTTTCTATGACTGAGGGGCAAGCAAGGCCTCCTTAAAAAGACTTGAATGCAGGCCTTTTCAAGACTACATTTGAATCTTAAGGAGGCATGATGGGTTGGCTATGCAATGTGTTTCAAATCTCTGGAATTTTTCTCTGAAACAATTTCAGTAATCTGGTTGCTAGGATCCGAATTACCCTAGCAACCATGCATTGATTTAAATGAAAGACTGGAATATGAATTGGAGAGGGCCTGAGTAGAAAGAAGAGTGATAAAAAAGTAACAACAACAGACATTTATAGTCTTACAGAGCATTTGTTTTTAGATGGGGTGAGTGACCCCCATTTGAAAGCTGGGAAGAATCAGAAGAGGAAGACAAATAATTTAAAATTTTAAATAAGTAATGGTTACCAATTGAAAAGTTGCTTAGAATAGGCCATTCTGTAATGTACTAAAACTTAACTTAAAGGTGAACCACCCCTTAAAGTTGTAGAACCGGCCCTGATCCTAGTGTTCCTAGTCGAGGATACCTGGCAAGTACTAATGCCAATAACAGAATTCCTCAGAATAACATTATTTTGCATTTCGTACTAGAAAGCCAGGAATTGCTTCCCTTCTCTACACTCAATTTTCTTTAAACACTAACTACAATTTCAAATCTCTCACATTCTGTTTATGTAAACCATTGTTTTTATATTTTTTTATAACAATTTTGTAGCAATTTTTTTTTATCAAGGGGGTTCAGTCCAGTACCTATGTTAACTCCTGTACTTCTCAAGCTTTCGCTCTTCCAGCAGTCTGAACTCCTAAACACAGGGGTGTCCAACCTGCGGCCCAAGATCGATAAGAATGAGGCCCAGCTTGAAACGATTGGTTCCCGAGGAAACGTCTTAATAATAATTCTATTTAATATCCAGGTGTGCAATATTCCAGTGTATAGCTCCATCTGGTTATCCAACTGGTATTGTAGTTATTTTTTGTGTTGATTTTTTTTTACTTATATAAATCAAAAATGTTTTGTGTATTTAATGTGTGGCCCCAGACAATGTTTCTTTTTCCAGTGTGGCCCAGAGAAGCCAAAAGGTTGGACACCCCTACCTTAACATATGCATTTTCAGACTGCACCCTAGGAATTAACAGAATACAAGTGGGTTATGTGTCAAAAGCATTTATAGAAAAGGCCAGTGAGTTCCCTAAGCCTATGAAATAAACTGTCTATTCAGTGAACATCAAAGCTTTACAGAATTGCTCCAGGGATTTTCTCTAATTGGACTTATTAACAAAGACTCACATTGGCATTGTATGAACAGTCTGCTTGTGCCCTTATCCAAAAATATTCTACAGAATACAAATCTAATTTACAAGGGCAAAAACATAACAAGCAATCAATGTACCACTTTAGCAGCATTTCATAAAAGAAACCTGAAATTATAACACTATAAAAATGTGTTAGACAATGTGAATTTGAATACACAATTAGCAACAGAACATTATTGCAAAATTGCATTTAACAAAGGGTTTGTGCAAACCACTGAAATGTAAAATATGCCTTTTTCTTAACTTTACTGAAGAAAAACATTTGACATATACAATGTGCTTGAAAGTTTGTAAATTCTTCTGAATTTTTATAGTGAATAAAGTACCACTTCTTGTCGCTTGTAAAATGTATAGTGGATAATGTACCCCCGACTGTAATTTATAAAGATATTATAAGTCAGCGAGGAGTGCTTTTATAAAGGTCACATAACTCCTAGGTGACTTCTGATATCTTTATAAATTTCAGTAGGGGGTAGATTATGCATTATAATCTACAGTTTGTGGGGGGTTGGGCGGCAAATTCTGGTCGCTGGCGTCCATTTCGAACATGCCAGTGTCCAATTCAGATGCGCCAGCATCCAATTCAGACGCTCGGCGGACGGGGACCCGTTATAAACAGCGTGTTCTGATGTCGCGCCATTTATAAGGATATAATTTACAGTCTGGTCCCATTAGGGAATGATGTAGATACCAGGACTCGGAAGGCCAATTCAAGCGGGGTGAACCCCTGCAACTTTATTCATCAGATGTAACATTTTGGGGCAACCCCCATATGTCTGACGAAGGGGGTTGCCCCCAAAACGTTACACCTGACGAATAAAGTTGCAGGGGTTCACCCCGCTTGAATTGGCCTTCTGAGTCCTGGTGTCTATATTGTTCCTGTATTTTGGAGAGTGGCTAATCTCTCTAGCCAGTGACCAGGCCGACCAGCTGGAGAGGTAGTATGAAAGTGGGTAATTGTTTGTTGCAGTCCCATTAGGGAATGACCAGATTGTAGATTATATAGTGAATAAAGTACCCCCTCTTGTAAAATATAAGGATATTATAAGTTACCAAGGAGTTTCAGTACTATATAAAAACACGAGGCAGAAGGCCGAGTTTTTTTATACAGGTCATGGAACTCTGAGGTAACTTCTAATATACTCATATTTTGCAACTGGGGGTACTTCATTTATTATAATACACAAGCTTCAGTGAGTCATTGACAGAAATGACATCAGAACTCACCGTTTATAACTGATGACATCAGAACTCAGCGTTTATAAGGATATAATTTACAAGATATTTACGGCTTTTGTGTATTATAAGGATATTATTAAGTTACCAAGGAGTTTCATGACCATTATAAAACCATATTTAAGCATATAAAAACACAAGGCCGAAGGCAGAGTGTTTTTATACAGAGCATGGAACTCTGAGGTGACTTCTAATATCCTCATATTTTGCAACAGGGAGTACTTAATTTATTATAATACACAAGTTACAGTGAGTCATGTGACATCAATAAGCTATGATCATAACCATAAGCACCATTTATAAGGATATAATTTACAGGATATTCATCACAGGATATATGCAGTTACATATTGGTGTGTGGGTATGGCAAAAGTATGCAAACCTCTAGGATTCTCAATTCCTTTGAAATTAGAGTTGGGTGTTTTAATCAATGACATGATAATCAATTGTGAGTGTGGGAAGCCCTGCCTTATACAAGAACAAATATCTGGGTTTCACTATCAATTTTTATCCACACAGTTTTGTGTGTTCAAACAAAGGACATTTCCGAGCTCCTTGGCTCTCCAGGCTGAAAAGGGTTACAAAACTATTTCTTAAGGGTTTGGACTAAATCAGGACACCTGTAAAACATGTGTCATAACAATACGGTTTAGCCGTAACATAAACGTTGCCTGCATAAAAAAACTAAAATGATCTTCGAATAGTAGGATCATACCAGTCAACTCAGTGATTTGTCCCCTACCCATGGAGTAACAAACATGGACAGATGGCAAAAAAAAGCTTAAAATTTGCTCTAATAATCGTTTGCATATCATTCTGTTCAGGCTCTATTCTCTTTATATTTCATTCTGACTTCAGAAACCAATACATGGTTGTTAGGGTAAAAGCTTGCCACAACGGTGGATACTGCTTGTCAACTGGCCCACTCCTGAACAATTCAGCTGCTTACTGGCCTCTGCAATTGGTCAAAACCTGGGCCTCCCTAACCAATGTCTGCTAAGAGCTCACCAAGCTATCATACTGGCTGGAATTTTCTGTACAGACCCCTAAAAGGATCAGATGGTAGGTCTGCAGAATTATATACAATCATCACCTTGATTTATGGCAGCATGTAGGTGGGAAAATCAAGAAAAGATCCACCAGTTTGGCTGCTTCCCTAAAAGTAGATTTTAATGTGTATGGCAGGTATAACTGGAATTCTAGACACTAAAATTCAAAAGTGGAAAGCTGCAAATGGAAAATGTTTATTTTAAAGTGCCTTCAGAAGCAGACCTAATCTGTGGAAATTGAATAATATTATTGGGGTGGCCTTCTTATAACATTTGAGATGCAACTGCTTCTAAGCAAATATACATGTGCTTGCTTACTCATACAAAAACAGTGATTAAAACAAGTGTATTCCATATGGAATACCATGCCATTTGGAGCAGATAATGTTTGCGCTTTGTTACTTTCAGTGAAGAAACAAGTATTTATCCTTGGCAAACACACATTACTGCTTTTTTAATATCAACAGATTCTTGTAACTTCTTTATGCACAGCAAGTAGCAACCAAGAGTCATAAATCATAATTTACCCAAAGGTTACCTAATCTAATCTGACAAATTTCTCCATTTCTTTCTTTCTTTCTTTTGTACAATACATGAACAAAATGTCTACACATAACATCTAATCGACGATTATATCTTCAGGAAAAAATGTATTTAGTAAAAGCTTAAGCAAAAGCTGCAGATTAAGCATCATCCAGTAATACATACAGCTGTGTAATATTTATTTTCAAATCACTAGAGCCAAATTATTCTCCCGTAACAGTTCACTGGATTTAGACAACTGCAAATCATTTGGAAATATACGTGGTAAGAAGCCAAGCTTTCAATATTCCTTAAAATTTGTGAAGACATTTCTGTCATTATGTGCCAGGCGTACTCAGATTTGCAAAGTACCATATACAATGCAATGTGAAAACCTTCCAGCTGATGATTATTTATCTTGACATCTGAATTTTTCCACCGTATAATATCTGCTTTAATAACTGCCATGAACGTCATTTGTTATGTTGTATGGCATCTAGGGCACATTAACACAACCTCTGTTAGCCAACAATTCAGCATCTCAGGGTAAAAAAGGCAAAAACATATCGGAGGATATCCCTAGCTGGAAAACCTGTAGTGATCTAAGTACAAATAAAAGGGAAGAGCTTTCTCCTCATGCCTGGGGTTTAGACTAATAAAAAGAGACTAGATAACTGAAATGGAAAAAGAAGAAGATAAAACAGCCTCAGCGACCCTTCGTAAGCACAAAACCATCAGTGAATATGCATTTAATGTTGTTTCTTCTTACATGTAAACCTATGTGAGGAAGAAATAAAGGACTGGGGCACTTACAAGACTACTAAAATTAATGGTAAGACTTCTTCATTATTTGTTTGATTTTCCTACACAATCCTGTTTTTGCTAATGGCTTTATATGTGTTTATATTGTGTTTTTACTGATGGTTTTATACTGTGCTTTGACCAATCACTTGTTCACTAGTACGTTTGTTTTTTTCTTTGTAATTTGAAATAGAGAACAAAATTTAAGATACAAGTGTCATTTAGCATTTGTATAAAGGTTTTTTTTTATCATCTTCATTTAAGAAAAAATATTTTTGATTTAACTAATGGAGTTTCTAAGAGACTTTTTGTGTTGCATCAAATTAAATTGCAGCTCTACACTACAAATCAATTCCATTACATATTTTGGCTTTGTGTTACTGGCATATCATACCATGTACTTTATCATTTGATCATCAACTATATATTCAGATGTATTCCAGACTTAACCAATATTCATTTCTTAGTAATTGAAGTGGAGTAAAGATAAAATGGATTTTATTAGAAGAGAGAAAAGTATTAAAATTATTTTGATGTAATCACTTTTGCAACTCACTGTATCATATGGTAGTTTGCTTGTTCAGCCAGGAGTATGAGGTACAGTTACCACAGTTTCTAGGAAACAAATCCCAACACTGCTATCCCTATTATTTATTTACTGTACCTTATTAATGACAATAAAGTTGTCAATTTTACAATCAAGACAAATAACATCAGTTAGGTGGTAACACTAGTGTGAGCAAATCTACCTCGTATCAACAGGTAATCAACAAATAGAAAATTACTAGGGATGCACCGAATCCAGGATTCGGTTTGGGATTCAGCCTTTTTTGGCAGGATTCGGATTCGGCCGAATCCTTCTGCCCAGCTGAACCGAATCCGAACCCTAATTTACATATGCGTATTAGGGGCGGGGAGGGAAATTGGATGACTTTTTGTCACAAAACAAGGAAGTACAAAATGTTTCCCCTTCCCGTCGGCCGAATCTTTCTCGAAGGATTCGGGGGGGTTGGCCGAATCCAAAATAGTGGATTCGGTGCATCCCTAAAAATTACTTTCCAATTTAATTGCAAACACACCACCGTGTATATTAATAATCTTTAGGTATACATACATTCCTATTTGTTAATAATACATACAAAAAATCTTATTTGCATCAAGTCTAAAAGATAAAAATAACTATTACTGGAATACAATGAATAACTCCAACCTCTTTTCGAGTTTACACCCCAAACTCACAAGGAGGAGGAGACGAGGTGTATTAAAATGAACAAAAATAAATTCTTTTCATTTTAATTGCAGAATTTTGAGCTGAAAATGTCATTCTTTGGTTGGATGAAATGGCCAACAAAGGAGTCTGACAAAGTTACACAATATACTGGATCAGACGTGGTAACAAAAACATTATTAAGGGAACTTCAATGGCACCTAGGAGAGCGTGAAAGATTATTGAACGAGATTGAAAATGAACAGAAAATCCAGAAAACAGGAATGGATTACAACTGGCTCAGGAATGACCTTGGCATAAAAGCAAGCATCCCTGTAACAGAACAAAAGCAGCTTGAGATTCTCTGCTCTCAGATTCAGCCATGTCACGCAGGCACAGTGCTTAGCAGGTATACTTTATTTCTCGCTTTACCAAGAAATTTATTAGAACCTAAAGAACAAACATAGAAAGAGGGAGAGATGGTTTTAAAAATGTTAGTCCTGTCAAAAAGTGATACAGGAGAACGGGGGTTGTTCACCTAATTAACTTTTAATATGATGTGGAGAGCGATTTTCTAAGATAATTTGCAATTGCTTTTCGTTTGTGTGGTTTTTGAGTTATTTCACCAGCTCTCCAGTTTGTAGCTTCAGCAATCTGGTTGCTAGGGTGCAAATTACCCTAGCAAACATGTGTTGACTTGAATAAGATATTGTAATTTGAATAGGAGAAGGCCTGAATAGAAATATGAGTAATCACAAGTAGCAATAACAATCAATTTGTAACATTTGTTTATTAGATGGGATCAGCGACCCCCATTTGAAAGCTGGAAAGAGTCAGAAGAAGGCCAATAATTAAATATAAATAACAAAGGCCAATAGGAAAGTTGCTTAGAACTGGCCAATCTATAAAATGCTAAAAGTTAACTTAAAGGTGAACCACACCTTTAAAGCAGAAAAAAGAAGTAGGTTATAAGTGCTGTATATTGTGTTTCTGTAAACCCAAGACCACTACAGTCCTTTAGCAGTTAAGATCTGTGCATTAGAAGATGCCCCCAGTAGCCACCCATCTTATTTTTTGCTGATGCTCTATGTTACAATCAGTTACCTGAGCTAAGGGGCCAACTCACAATATACAGAATATAGACAATAGAACATTCACTATAAAAGACTGATTAGTAATTCAAAGTCACATTACATGGCAGCCCAAAAATCAGTGCAATCCTTCTTGGAAGCAAAACCAGCCTATTGGGTTTATTTACATCATTGTCTAGTAGAATTAGGTATGAAGATCCAAATTATGGAAAGATCCGTTATCTGGCAAACCCCAGGTCCCTAGAATTCTGGATAATAGGTCCCCTACCTGTACAGTAAATTCAATGTATAAAATACAGTATCACTACCCTAAATTGCTATTTGTATAAAAACCACCATGTTATTTAACTAATTTGGATGTGAATTAGCATGTTTTGGTAAATCATGTGAAATTTAGTTAGTTACTTCTGGCACAAATATACACTCAACATTAATAACACAATATGTTACTCTTCTCAGAAACATGTATATTTTGGAAGACAAATACCATTCACTTTATAAAAAGGCAGGATAAACAACAACAAAATGCAGAGCAGAAGAGGAGTGTTCTTCCCAGTGCATTTGTGCAGCACATATATTAACTAGGACCACAATGTGTATTGGCGAAAAATAAATACCAGCTTCTATAAAACCAGTTCTTCCTCACGGAGGATGAAACAAATAGATTTGGGGTTTTTTTTCAGGAGCAACAATTGCAGACTTCTGCGGTCAGCAACCCCCATTAGAAAGCTGCCCAAAGCATTTTATCTGTACACAAAAACATGAAATAACTAAACGGGGGGGGGGGGATGCTGCTACGCAATTTCACATTCTCCCGCTACTTAACTGTTCATTTGTTACTTTGTTAACTTTGTATTAAAGCAAACTACTACTTTTAAAATTGTACATTTTCAGGTTCCGAGAAGTCCTGGCAGAAAACAATGTGCTTCCTTGGGAAATAGTATACATATTCAAACAAGTTTTAAAGGATTTTCTGAGCTCCATGGATAAAGAGAAACAACAGGTGAGGATTATGGACATGTGGAACTCAAACTGTTCAGTCAGTTTCATGCCTGGAGAGAATGAAACTGTTTCCCACAAGGAGGAAATCCCGACAGTGTCCAGTTATGTTGACAGAAACACACACAGCTTATTTCCTATTTTTTCTCACAGAATCTGGAACCTACCATATTATTATCCATCTAACTGACGACTTGTTTTCCTCAAAATAAATCACCATAACATGTTATTTTTTTTTTTTAATTCAGAAGCTGTACAAAATCTGTATCTACCCAATAAGAAGTCAATCATCTAAAAGGCTTTTATGTTTTGGATATAGGTATAGAATATATTTAATGTTATATACAGAATATTTTACACTGATGTAGAATTTTTTATATATACAAAAGAAACTTATTTTACTACTGTTTATAATAGTCATTTCTAGATAATGGAGCTAGGCACCCAAGAGAGGATAATTCTATGAAAATTTTACCTATTGGGTTGCCATCTGAGTCTATATATCCACTACAGAACAAGGCCTATAACATACAAAATCATTGCTACAGGTAAGGGACCCGTTATCCAGAATGCTCAGGGTTTTCCAGATAATGGATCTTTCTGTAACTTGGATCTTCATACCCTAATTCTAACAGAAAATAAAGTAAACATTAAATAAACCCAAAAAGCTACTTTTGAATCCAATAAGGATCAATTATATCTTAGTTTGGATCAAGTACAAGGAACTGTTCTACCATTACAGAGAAAAAGGAAAAAATATTTAAAAACCTTTCCATAATTCAGAGCATTCTGGATAATGGGTTTCCCGACAACGGATCCCATTCTTGAAAATCAAAAATCACAAAAATAAAAAAAATGGCCCATATCTTCTAGTGCCCATCACAAATTCTTAACATTATTTGAGAAACATAACATGCATTTGTGGTTTCATTTTACCCATCACCCTCTCCCACTATTAACAACAGATTCTGTATGCATTCATATTTTCCCATAGTTTTACCTACATCCAAGCTTTATAGATATGTCAGATTTCAATATTTGTGTGTGGTAGTGTAAATGGGAGGTAGAATTGGAC
>CM044446.1:74262430-74273490 GCA_024363595.1 Xenopus borealis | reverse complement strand
AGCAACTCTAGGGGGGGGGGGGAAGAAGGAGGACTGAGAATGGAGACACGAGGGGAGATATATGAACAGAACATTTAGCCAGGACGGATGTCTGAATATAGCATTTTTAAAGATGTGTGACTGAAATAACTGGCACGGCTGCATTCTGCAGCCTTAGGAAAATGCATACCTGACAGTGAGGATATCCTGAAATGCAGTATAGGGATTTGATCCTTCTGGTAGCAAGCACTGATGGTGGGACTAAACGCCAATGAATAGCGGAGCATTAAGGGCAACAGAGTTGAGACGGATGTTGTGATGCAGAGAATGGGGAGGGTTCAAAGGCAGTTTTGAAACACGCCTACTGATTTTGCCACGGGGAAAGGAGAGCAGCTGAACAACCTTATAAAGGGTAATAAATTATTGTTTTAAAAGTGGTTTATCTATAAATAAGGTGAAGGGTAAGCTGAGCAAAGATTTATTAGACTAAATATAATGATAGCATACAATTTATAACAAAGGTGAACCACCCCTTTAATGCTTATTAGGCCCTTTATGTTTGCTGTGGATGTTACTGGGCCCCACAGCAAATTATTATTTTCAGGCCCCCAAAATGTACAGCGGTTGACTAGTTTTACCAATATTTATTGAAACTGTATATTCATTAGGGCCTCATGGGGCCCCTATTCCTCCTCCCCCCCTGCAGCCACAGGGTCTGCTTCCTCTATAGCCCCTGTGTGGATAGTCTTCCTTTGTTGCTCATGGCAGTACATGAATATAAGGGCCATTTTTTTAATCTGATGGTGTATTTAAGGCCAATCTGCTCCCATCTGCCCCATATTTTTATGCCACACAATGATGGAGTGCTCAAACGTCATATGGCAGATCCCTTAGGATCAGGTGCTCGAACAGTAATAAATCCAACCTGCCACGGGTCAGCGAAATTATGCAATAATGCATACTGCAGCACACTGTTGAGTGAAAGCTTTTCAACAAAGTGAATTTATTGGCTCAATAAGTGGAAACGTTTCAGGCCTTGCAGGACCCTTTATCAAGCCTATAGAATTATACACTGTTCTGTGTTAAATAGTGTGAAGTGTCCCAATTGTGCTTCAATCCATAGCAATTTGATTTTAAAGTCTCGGCCAGGTTTGTAATTGTGTCCAAACTTGTAAGTGTATCCAAGGATATACAAAGTTTCTTTCCAACCAGAATCATTGTGAGCAAAGTGTATCAAACCAAGTGAATCAAACAAAATACCCTTTGTTGCTCAAGTTATATAAGGGACATATTTTTATCTAATGGTGTATTTAAAGCCAATCTGCTCCCATCTGCCCCTTATTATATGTGAAATGACAGGCATACTGTAGCATTGGCTCATCAGCATGCTCACAGGGTAGACATTGACACGAAAATGCATAGTTTAGTGGTCCTGCTGTAAAATCCACCCTGTGTGTGCACTGATTGGCCTTTGCCCTGCCTATAAGTGTGCACACAACATGGGGTGGATGGGAGCTAGGGTTGCCACCCGGCTGGTATTTTACCGGCTTAGCCAGTAAAACACCAGCCAAGGCCGGGGCCGGTATTACAAATTTACCGGCAATGTAGCTGCCGGTAAATTTGTAATACCCCTTAAAAATGGCCCTTGCCTTGCCTAAAATCCAGTGGAAAACTTACCTTTCTAGCGTCTTCAGCCGATCGCTCGCGTGGCTCTGCCCCCTTTGACGTCACATCCCGCCCCTTTCGACATCATGTCCCGCCCCCTTTTGGTCCTGCCCCCGCCGGCCGGTAAAATTTTTTCCAAAAGGTGGCAACCCTAATGGGAGCAGATATCCCCTTTTAAAGTGCTCTGCCCTTTAGTTTTGTACTGAAAATCCAGTATCCTACTTCCACTGTATGTCCATACCAACCTTGCATGGGAAAAATACAGATGCCTTATATCAGGCGTCCCCAACCTTTTTTGCTCGTGAGCCACATTTAAATTTAAAAAAGAGTTGAAGAGCAACACAAGCATGAAAAAGTCCATGTGGATGTCAAATAAGAGCTCTGATTGGCTTTTTGGTAACCCCTATATGGACTGGCAGCCTACAGGAGAGAATGTTTGGCAGGACATCTGTTTTTTATACAACCAAAACTTGCCTCTAAGCCAGTAATTCAAAAATAAGCACCTGCTTTGAGGCCACTGGGAGCAACATCCAAGGGGTTGGAGAGCAACATGATCACTCCCTTATATGGTACAAAATTAAACTGACATTTTTCTTTCTATTTACCTTCCCCACAAGTCCAACAATAATTTGACCCAGACATCCCAGGTGCAACATAAATATTTTCTAATCATCATTTATATGGCACTGACATTTCTTTCACTAGTTTGTCTTTATCTTTGATGACTTTTTATAAAAACAAAAAAAAATTCTGAAATGCGTGTTATTTTATCATTTGTTAAAGTTCCTGTTTTAATTATAATTTCTGATGAGTTGTAAATGAATAGGAAATAATTGTGTTTGCTCTGTTGGACTGGGATGAAGGGGCACTTTAGTTAACTTTATGAGAATGGTTTGACAATATGCACCTTGTCAGCTCTCTGGGGGTATTTAATGCTTTTTAAAATTTATCTGGGTTGGTGGCTGCAGCTTCCAGATGTTTGATGCTGAGACACATTAGCATACACATCAATAATGGGAGCTCTAGCCTGCCTTCCTGACAGTAATCTGTTTATTTATGTTTAATTGAGAGTGGCAGATGATTCATCCCCCTGATGTTTTTGTTTGAGTTTCAGTTGCTGATATCACTTGTGGACTGCAATGGCAGCTTACAGCAAGGTCAACAAACATCAGCATCAATCCCTCACTAACTACAGAAATGTTACCATTTATTTGTTCTTATTTTTGCTGGACTTCTGTCTAATGTTTATCATAGGTAGTACAAATGCTACACTAAGTTTCAATCTAGATTCGATGTTCCCTATCACATTCACATCATTACGTTGCTATGGTTTATGATACAATCTTTCTCTCGTAAAAAAAAATAAAATCAGGTCGATTGTGTACCTGTTTTAAATGTCAGTAACACTAAGAAAAATGGTTTAAGAATTGGCTTGTTGTTTCAGTGGTATTTCACAAATACTATGTTTCTTTATTAGCATTAGAAAATGGACCCTTGGGCAGTTCAGGAGGACTCTTTGACACCATGAGGAGAAAATATAAACTACAAAAGAAAATAGCCGCTGATACAGCTGCTCAGTGATGTGTATCGGCAACATCAGAAACATACAAAGAGTTTATCAAAATTTAGAAAAACCAAGTTGAGGATTTAGTTTCCTTTATTAAATTTTCATTGTTCTCTATTTCCTGGGGCTTGCCTCAAAATTAAATATTCATTGCACTAATTATAATCCAGTTTTAATCCGTTCTATAAAGCCTTTCAGATGAAAGCTTTACTGATGTTAATCTTGACACATGTCAAAAACTAAACATGCTAAAGGTGTAATTAGACTTGTCAGCCATGATCTTCTTTCAATGTATCCCTGATATCTGCACCTTACTATTTATAATACGTAAGTGTGACTAGGCGCAGGCGACTTTAGCGCTAGCGGGTGCAAGATATGAGCAAGCCATTCAAGGAGATAAGTCGCCTCAAAGGCATGTCGTTTTGCCGCCAGGCGACCAATATCCTTGAATCTTCTCGTCTGGATGAGCCCTTAGTCGTAGCATGTGCTGCGGTCAGTTCCACATTTCGAAGTATAGTAATTTAGTAGTAAAAATATGCAGGTTGAGAGTGTGCAAATATTATTATTATTAACATGTATTTCTATAGCGCCAACTTGTTGCGTAGCGCTGATATTGTGGTTATAAAGGTTGCAAAAAATCAAATGGGCTTAATGGGTTCTTCAGAGGAGTCAGAGTTTCATGTCCTACCCAATAGGAGCTCAGATGACCGTGACTGATGCCTGTACATACAATTATATTTAAACATAATGTGAACAAAGCCCCATGCTATAATGTAATACACCTTTGGAAGCTTATTGTCTTGTGTATGGATACGGACAGATGCAATTCCCTGTTGAAAGATTATGCACTTGGGATGTAAAAATATGCAAGTCAAGTATACTCTTAATGGGATAATGTTAGGTAATCCACAATGGAGGGGGACTTACAGGTACTTGTAGATAAGACATTTGGATGTAGCAAGAAATGTTGTCAAAGGCTGGAAGGGCAAACAAAGTTTTATGTTGTATTGAAAGGTAGTTAGATTTGTGGGAGGAGTGGGTCATTCTCCCCCTTTACAAAGCACTGGTAAGGTTCCATCTGGAACAGCAGTCTTGTTCTCCAGTGCTCAGAAAGGATTGTTCTGAGTTGGAAGGACAACCAAGCTGGTAATGGGTATGGAACGTTTCAGGACTTTCCAACATAAGCCACAAACACAATCGGTAAGAGATACATTTTTGTCTGAGGCCCTGAACAAATACATTTTTAGGTTT
This sequence comes from Xenopus borealis, assembly GCA_024363595.1. Lineage (NCBI taxonomy): Eukaryota > Metazoa > Chordata > Amphibia > Anura > Pipidae > Xenopus > Xenopus borealis. The sequence continues at coordinate 74,269,031 of CM044446.1, read as the reverse complement.
GAAGAAAATAATTTATAGGTGATTTCAAATTGGACATTCATGGAGAGCTGTTGCTGGCACTATGGCTTATGGTTATTGAACTTCCTGGCAATCACTTGGCACTGGGCTCCTATGATTTTCTACACATTCTGTAATCCCATTGGACTGGGATATGTGTGTCTTATTTGTAGAATATTGGATAAATGTAGATGTGTAAATAAAATATAGATAAAAATGTAATCAAATAAGACATGCAATCATATTTTTCTATTTCATTTGTATAATACTTTTCTTGGTAGCAGCAAGGGTCTAAAGCCACTATTTTATGGATTCTTTGGTGCACACCTTTGTATGTGGTGCACTGCTCAATGTTGGTAGTAATATTTATATATATATCATCTTTATTATTTATCTAGAGCGTGCTTTACCATATGATCATCTCGTATTTGAGCACTTGCAGAAGTGGGGCCCTCGAAGAGAAGAAGTGAAATTCTTTCTCCGACATGAGGATTTTCCAGCTGAGACCAATGAACAGTGTAAGTACCAACTTATCCTTTGATTTTTGGGAGCTAAGTTTTGAAATTCCTTCAGTGCTTCGGTTTCTTTTAACTTTTTAGGTGATGCACTTTTCAGCTTGAAAAGAGCTTCTATTTCATGGATTATAAGAACCCATTAATATGGATTTATGCTAACTTGGATAATTATTATTCAGATTTAGTCTTCTTGCAGATATATGGCAAATCAGATTAATAAAATAAATAAATAAATAAAAATCCGACTTCACGGGACATGATCATATCTGTAGTGTTGTTTTTCCCAGTTCTTTTGAACTGTGTTTGCACAGTTTGAATATTAAGAATTAAATGAAGCCTTGTAATTTATCTCATCTGAAAAGTCATAAGCATTCGTTGATACCTTTATGAGTAGGATGAGAGAAATGGCAATAAATGTATTCAATTGTAATAGTTTGTGTCTCTTATCTTGGGAAAAATTCTCAGCGGGGACTGAAGCTGGTGCTTCTTAAGATTGTTTTGTAGCCATTTTGAAAGTCAAAACAGATTTACTAAGCTGCTATAGGAAAAAAACATAAGAAAAAAATCTTGTAACTATTGCTCCCCTCTATTTACATTTCCTCCACCTGTATGATTACAGTCAGTGAATGTGCATGATTATGGGCATTTTAGGTCTCCCACTTCAAATTAATTTGAACAGAGCTGTTCTGCACACATAAATTAGCCATGGCCCTAACCTAGATCTCAGTACTCCTGGGTCTCAGCTGCCTCAGGCCCAACTGTCTATCATTATGTGATCTTATAAATATAGAGCATAAAAACAACATCACAAACATGGCATACTGTACTATGTGTCTGAAAGGCTGCAGGCCATATGTGAAGGTGACCCACAACCATGATGCTAAAGCATAAACTGGTGTAGACCCCCCCCACACATGATAAAAAAATACAGGCTTTTGCCATATAATTATGCTTTATGCTTCTTTGCCCTACTACGATTCTGCACTCAAAACCGGCAAATATTTTATTCGATTTTGGCGAATATTTATTCGCCACAAATATTTGCCAGTCGAATTCGAGGGCTAAAAACCCTCGACAATTCGACCCTTACTAAATCTGCCCCTAAATCATAGGAACAGTAATACCAGAAAATGAAAATGGTCTCAAATGCACTTCCCTGAAATATTGTCTCTAGAGGCGTTTATTGAAAACCATTTTGATCTTTTGCTCAGATTGAGACTTTTCCATTTTTCCAATTTTTTTTGGTATTCGTTGTTTTCTCCCAAAAGAATTTAGAATACTGCTGAGATCTACTCAATCAGAAGAGAGGGGCACACTGCCATAGTGTAATTCAAAAGTCAAAGAACATTTATTGTAAATCATGGTTTACAAAATGAAGCATTAAACAGACTTCCTAGTAAATTAACAGTATGCAGTCCTCTCCTACAGTAAATATACAAAAACTAAGCAGTTAACTTTTTTTTTTTTTTTTAACTATTTTAGCATCTCGTCAAAGCCCAAATCAAAGAAATGGCCTCACAGGAGAGAAGCGACTTGAAAATGGGGTATGTAAATCACCTCAATATACCTCAACAAAAGACATTTGTATATTGTTTTTGACTATCCCATCATGCCTCATGGTCTTTGTATCCTTGTTTAAAAATGAAATGCTGAAATGAGATGTGTGATCATAAAAATAATATGATTATTCTCTTATATATTACAAGGTAGTACCAATAACTGACCATATTTATAAGGAGTAGACAGTAGTATTAAAGGTATACTCCGTTTCATTTATAAACCACGTTTAGCTTTTAATCTGTGTCTATATAGAGCAACATCAAGCGCAATCGTGTTAAAAGCCTCTACCCTCTTCATGCCCTTTTGAATTGTTCTAGGTCACCATTTATTCAATATACCAGAAGTTGAACATATAGGATCGTTATTACAGCTGATAAAAAAGGGCTGTGTGACAGCAGTAAGCATTATATAAATCTATTGTAGACATGTGCATCTGCTTAATATATGTTATATATTTTTATACCTTTATTTTTATTTTATGGGTGGTACAGAAGTGTCTTATGCACACAACATTTGTGTTATGTTGTGCATAAACTTGCATTTAGGACTGCTATTTTCATTATGTTTTGTTTAACTTGTTGCCCAACTGTATATTGCAAATATTCTCTTAAATCTCGGCATATTCAAGATTTTGTTCCACAGTTTAGGACTGCACTTTCTCCCTCCAATTAAAGCAAAGCCTTTGCTTGTCAGTGTGGTGATGGGCAGCACATGGGCATTCCCAGAAAAACCCCATTGATTGTTTATCATTTAAGTACTTGGGATTGCCAAGAAATGGATGAAACAAAACAAAAAAAAAAAGACAGCATAATATATAGGAAACCATTAAATATGTGAAAGAATAAACGTTGCTTGGCCGTATGTTTTTAGAAATACGGTGTTGATTCAAGGAAGAATCTTAAAATTGGTGTTATAATTTTTTTGGTCTCACTGGGTGTTTGTTGACTTGCCTCATACAATCCCTGTATTAAGATAATAATTATCCACGTGTGGTATTTTTAAGACTTCTTTAGAGTAAAAAGGATTTAGGTTAAAATTCCTAATGGTGGGGTAAGCTAAAACGGGCACAATGCACACTTTGTACTCTGCTACCCTGCCTACATCAGTTGCCGCAAGTCTTCCCTAGTCTCTTTTCTTTACATACTCAAATCTATTATTCTATCTATTTAGCCTCTTTGTTCTCATAGGTATAGGGAATGGCTATGAAATAGATCAAATGTTTAGTTGCATGAGGGCCCACACCTGGGCCTAGAGGGAGTTTCCTTGTATGCAGGTGGGCAAGACCGACACTGCCCAAGATGTTATTTAAGGGCAAAGTTATTTAAAGGCAAAGTAAAGGTGAAATCAGTAGGGGTTGTCAAGTTGTTAGGAACTCCCTCTGATTCTAGTTGACTACTTATTCCCTGGGCTGGAACTCAAAAAATGGAAAACCTAGAGTACTTTTTCAGGAGTTCCGGTACCTGATGAAGGTAGGTTTATGCACAGTACAAAAATCAGGAAAGTATCTGTATTGCACATGATACAAAGATGTCTGGAACACTAGGACATGATGGAGTCACTCCTCAAACAGTAACTCGTGGTAGCAGGTAAGCAAATTTAGTGTTTGCCTTGCTAAATCATGTAAAGTTAATCAGTAACGTAACTAGGGCGTGCACCTGGGCACCCTCTTCAGTTGCAATTGATATGCCTGATTTGTCACGGCCCTGTGGTAATGAACATTGTGCACCCCTGGGGGTAGTTCCACCCCTGACGTTGTTCATAGTAGCAAATGTTGTCCTCGATGCACGAGGCATCAACAATTTCATAAGTGCTTGTGACCATGCCTCTCTTTTGGTAGTTTGACTTTTAATGAATTACCCCTGTAGTTTTCCAGCTGCTGCCTGACATCCTATGAAATATAATGGGTCATTTATACACCCCTTTAGGCAGGCGATAAGGATAGGGCCTCAATGTGGGCTGCACACCCCCCTCCCTCATCTGAAAGAGATACTGTCATGGGAAAACATGTTTTTTTTCAAAATGCGTCAGTTAATAGTGCTGCTCCAGTAGACTTCTACACTGAAATCCATTTCTCAAAAGAACAAACAGATTTTTTTATATTCAGTTTTGAAATCTGACATGGGGCTAGATATTTGGCCAATTTCCCAGCTGCCCCAGTCATGTGACTTGTGCCAGCACTTTAGGAGGGAACTGCTTTCTGGCAGGCTGTTGTTTTTCCTTCTCAATGTAACTGAATAGTATGCAGTGGGACATGGGTTTTTGCTATTGAGTGCTGTTCTTAGATCTACCAGGCAGCTATTATTTTGTGTTAGAGTGATTGAAGTTTATCAGAGCACAAGTCACATGACTTGGGACAGTTGGGAAATTGACAAAATGTCTAGCCCCATGTCAGATTTCAAAATTAAATATAAAAAAATCTGTTTGCTCTTTTAAGAAATGGATTTCAGTGCAGAATTCTGCTACAGCAGCACTATTAACTGATGCATTTTGAAGAAGAAAAAAAAATTTGAATGAGCCATATTTTGTTTCTGTATATAATGTTATTAGTGCTGAACCGGTTTTTGCCTGCTAAACATTGCATCATGTTGGTCTTTTACAAAAACAATACTATATTTTGGATTTGCTGCTATTCCGACTTACCTTCACAACATTTGTTGTGTTTTTGTTTCTCTTTGTTTAATTTACTGTTGGAAAATATATATGATGTAGTTTTTTTATTAATTAATTATCATAGACCTATATTCACACAACTGGCAAAGAGAAAATCGGTGGTCCATTATGTCAGATGAATTTGTAGTTAACCTAATCTTGTTTTCAATCTGGTTGCTTCCCAAATTTTTATACACAGGTATGGGACCTGTTATCCAGAATGCTCAGGGCGTGGGGGTATCCAGATAACTGATCTTTCCGTAATTTGGATCGTCATACCTTAAGTCTACTAAAAAATCATGAAATATTAAATAAACCCAACAGGTTGGTTTTGCCACCGATAAGGATTAATTATATCTTACTTTGGATAAAGTACAAGATACTGTTTTATTATAACCGAGAAAAAGGAAAATCAATTTTTTAAAATCTGGATTATTTGAAGATAATGGAGTCTATGGGAGACGGCCTTTCGGAGCTTTCTGGATAACGGGTTTTAGGATAACTGATCCCATTTATATTCAATGAAGTTAAATGTGGCAGGTAAACTTAATAGAAATGTTCAACAATGTACAGTATACAGCTATAGTTCTCCTCCCGTTGAATTCTTTGTTGTGTTCTAGACAAGTGTGTGTGTGCTTGTGTTATTTTGCATTCCTAGCTGAGCGTGAATTGTGCTATGCATAACGCTTATTGGAACTGACAGCATGAGCTTGCCTTGATTAGGTGTCTGACTGCTGGCAAAATCCACTAGCCTTTTCCATTCACGGACTCCTGATCTATTCTCAGCTACAGATTTTGCTATTGATAACCAATGAACGAGAGGTTGTCATATGAGGTGAAATTTAAACCAGTGCTCCCTATATGACAATGAGTTACATGCCCTTGTAACAAAGTAGTTGCCAGCCAGTAGATGCACTATAGCTTTCTCCTTTCATTCCTCCTGGTCTCCCCGAGTGTTGGTGCAGTCAGTAGTGAAGAGTGGTTCATCCTAGAGGAAAATGGAACTGACTCATCTGGAAGCAATTCAGGAGTTCTTGTCCAGGGGTGAATGTAGCAAGATAAAAGTTTGCTCTTTCACTTTTAAATGGCAGAACGCAAAGAAGGTAACTAGTCTGTACTATATTTACTTATCCACTGAATAGAATGTTTATTTCTGTATTATCTATAGTCGTCCTTGTAATAAGAGCAGCATCAGAATAATGTGGCAATTAAAAAACAGGTTAACAAAGGTGAGTACGTTTTTCAGAGTTCAGACTGGACCCTTTGGTAAACCATGCAATAGTACATTTTTATAGAACCACTTCCAGCTCAGTATAGATGAAATGCAGATGTTTCTTTTGAATCCAATTTTTTTTTTACTTTTGTAACAGGCAGTTGAGGAATTTCCAGACGGATAATATTCAGAGCTGCTGGTTGTGTGTGTGTTACCTAGTGGCACAGACCTGTTCTGACAGATATATTTACTCATATTAGTCACTGTTTGTTTTTGTGACCTCACAATAAGGATTTGTTGTAATAGCTTTTCTGATTCCTTTGTGTCGGGCTTGTCTGTATTTCTTTGCTTGAATGCCATTCTTTTTGGAATTATTTGAGTGGACTGCTTTCTGGCATATCTAAACCCCTTTTTTAATTCTGAAAATGACAGGAAATGTGTTCAACTTTTCTCTTTTTTTGTTTTAGAAAAATGTAATCACTTTGCAGACACACACGAGCAACTATTTGCTTAGTAGTGTATTTTCAGGTGATAGTTGCACACTGTCATAAGTTGAGTGGTTCTGCTATAATACAAGGTCTTTAAAACTAATCTGTGTGCTGTTGCCAGGGTTGAAAACTCTGCTCTTGAGAGTACATTAAAACCAGTTTAGACACTCTTAGGGTTA
>CM044446.1:74152804-74163474 GCA_024363595.1 Xenopus borealis | reverse complement strand
AGACACACTTATAAGTCATGGGTTTCATAGAGTTTATTAGAAGTTAGAAAGACATATACACAATTGCACACAGAGGTTAGTAGAAGGAGCACAGTTGGAAAAAGTCACAGTAAGACTGAAACAGCTCAGATTCTATTACAAATTAAATTGTGAAGACCCATAAGCCAAACTGCTGGTAACCATAACATGGGTCTCCATCAGATTCCACACGCTGAAGCGCATGCCTTTATTCTACAGCTCAGAGTTCTATAGATCGGTCCTGGCCATGCCGTAATGGACCTCATAGTATTTATTGACCTTCTGCAGAGAGCAAACAGCTTAGAGATGCTTTCCTACAATGTTATGGCATAATACATTATAATATCACATTGCTTTTTTACCAAATGACAGTTTCTTACAGCTAGATTCAAGTCTGGCAAAGCTATAGATGTACAGGATTAAGAAAAAAAAAGTCAAGAGTTGGCTTTACGGCAGAAACTGGCAATTTACAAGGAAGTGCATGGCAGCTTGAGCAAAAATCCTAAAACAGACTAGCTAGGACACAGCAGTCAGTACTGGAGAAAGAGGTTAAAGCTTGAAGATGGTGTACACCCGTCATGCAGGAGACAGAATTAGAATCACACAAGGCATCTAGGCCTGTCAGACAGAAATAGAGAAAGAGAGAGAGAGAAATCTCCATGAAACTGTTGGAGTAATAATCAACAGCTCTCAGCTCAAAGTAGCTTTGATCCACAGTACTTCTAGGTCCTTCATTTGGAAGCGGTTGAAGGACAAATTCACAGAACATCGTTAACATTGATTTGAATTGCTTTAACATCTGTCCCAACATTGATCAGACATAGGCAAGAATACTTTAAAAGGGGCTCTAATTTTAATTTAAATGTAAAAGTGATTTGAAAAAGAAAAGAAAAAACACCAAATGTGAATTGTAGACATGGGGCAGACTAAAGAACAGATACAAACAGAGACCATGAATGCCACTTATACACAGTTTTATCATAGCAGTAAACAAGGATTAGACTGGTGAGAACTGAGGAATCTTAAAAAAACTATTTCTGGTCAATACAATAAGAAAGCCAGTAGCATTGTTCATCCACCTCCCCATTAGAACACCATTAGGCATTATTCCCCATATCTAAAAAATAGCACTAAGTTTGTCCATGAGAAGAAACCCTCGGTATTCGTTCAGTGGTTAGAATTTACCAGTTACTTGCCCAAAAGCAAACACATTGGTTGCTGTGTAAACATTCCAATAAAAATTTTCCACTTCCTACAAGTATACAATGTTGTAAAAGTATTTCGTAGCAACTGTCACAAATGTTAACTGGTAGAATCAAATATTTTGTTGGGCCATGGAAGCGATTTTGTTTCTGCTGTTATAAGTGGCACAGGTTCAACAAATGGAAGTAGTATAAAAAGACAACTACAATGGTGTAACAAAGATGGCATGCACTTCCTTTAAATGAGCTAAACACATGCAGTAATAAGAGAATAACAGAAAGGGAAATAAGCTTTCATTAATGGACTAACACTTTGCTATTAACAGAAAGCAGAAATGAAAATGTATCCCAAACCTTTTGCATACTATCATGGTGAATTGAAGTGTCCTGAGATCCCCCCCCCCTCCCATTGCCTGTAATAGAAGTACTATAGCATAAGGGAACACCTTTTTTTGGATGGTTCCTGTACTACTGGTTCAGCAGGCCCAGTTTCCTAATGACTCTGGGCCCTATTTGGAGAGATTGTCAGAAGGAATAAAGGATATACTATATGCAATGTCCATAAAAGCATTATTTTTTGTGTAACGGTGATGATTTTAAGATAGGATGGGAACCATTTTTATTAGGAGCTATAATTAATTACTATTATTTGTAGCTATTTTAGTTTAGCAGGCTTTGATACCAAATATTTTACATAAAGTCTTGAGGCAACTTCAAGCGATTTTGGGAGACTGAAGCGTCACATGGGTTTTACCACCAGCGATTCATATTATTGGCGAAAAGGATACTGTCATGGGAAAACATGTTTTTTTCAAAATGCATCAGTCAATAGAGCTGCTCCAGAAGAATTCTGCACTGAAATCCATTTTTCAAAAGACCAAACAGATTTTTTTTACATTCAATTCTGAAATCTGACATATTGTCAGTTTCCCAGGTGCCTCCAGTCATGTGACTTGTGCTCTGATAAACTTCAGTCACTCTTTACTGCTGTACTGCAAGTTGGAGTGATATCACCCCCCCCAGCAGCCTAACAACAGAACAATGGGAAGGTAACCAGATAACAGCTACCTAAAACAGCTGCCTGGTAGATCTAAGAACAACACTTAATAGTAAAAACCCATGTCCCACTGAGACTTCTTCAGTTACACTGAGAAGGAAAAACAACAACCTGCCAGAAAGTAGATCCATCCGAAAAGTGCTGGCACAAGTCACATGACCGGGGCAGCTGGGAAATTGGCAATATGTCTAGCCCCAGGTCAGATTTCAAAATTGAATATTAAAAAAATGTGTTTGCTCTTTTGACAATTGGATTTCAGTGCAGAATTCTGCTTGAGCAGCACTATTAACTTATGTGTTTTGAAAAAAACATGTTTTCCCATGACAGTATTCCTTTAAGGAACAGTTTGAGGCTCTGGTTCAGTTAGCTATCTGGAAGGGCAATACAATGCATCAGGCAGTATTTCCTGGCTGCGCCCCTTATCCCTTACTTCCATCATGCCAAGGGAATCATACAATGAGGAATGTGAACTTCGGTGCTAGTATAACCGTATCCCCCATGAATATTAATTATGTAGCTGAAGCAATACAATATTTAGGAAGCTTGCCTCTTTGTGCATGGTCCTGAGCAAGGGGCAGCCTCCAAAATGTTTTGCCTACATCATAACATAATAAACATAGGAAATACCTTTCCACTGGATCCCACGTATGAAACCAATTGTACAGACAGATGTGGGATGTTTATCACAATTCTCAAAATAAAGTTTGCATGTGACTGGTCACACAAGCCAGATTATATGGACTCTGACCTTAAATTAATGATTGCAACATTTGTCAGATGGGGGTTTAGATTCACTGGCAGTGGTTAAGTGTATATCCTCACGGAGGACGGTAAATATCACATATACCTTCATCCTTAGTTATTACCTTCATCCTATAATGAGATATTTCAATGCTGATTGGAGCAAAATTTTGCATTAAGAAAATGCCCTTATTGACAGGACACATAGGGGCAGATTTACAAAATTCGTGTGAAGAATTCGAAATTCGATCAAATTTGCCAAATTCGATACGAATTGTAGAATATGCAAATTAGGCAAATTCGACCATCGAATTTTCAAATTCGATCGAACCGAATAAAAATCTATTCGACTATTCGATTAGTTGAATCTCTAATTACTTCCCCTTTAAAAAATTCTTCGATTGCCTACTTCGCCAGGTTCAACCTGGCTCAGTGTTTTAGGGGAGTTTTGATCGAATAGCAAGTATTCGATCGAATGGTTAAAATCGTTCGGATTGATCAATTCGACTGATTTTATTGATCGACTATTTGCTATTCGATCGTTCGACCAATTGAATAGCGGTAAAATTCTTCGAATTCGATATTTGAATTTGAAGGATTTTACTTCCCTTCTATCCATATGGTCGAATTTCTAATTTTTTTATATTCGAAATTCGACCAATGATAAATCTGCCCCATAGTATGACAAAATAATTTTTTGGGATCTCAGTCAACAGATCTCAGCCGGACTCCTCAGTAGCACTTAATTTGTTTGTTTTTTTTAGCTAGAAAACATCATATAATGTGAGTTTCCTTGCAGACGACTGGCGTCACTTCTCTGCATTAAGGGCAGACCTATATGGCAGACTTAGCTGCGTTTCCATCGGATCGCTCGCATCAAGTCGGATCCAACAGGAACAAGGTAAGTTATAAACAGTCAGATGATTTTGCAACGGATGCAGCTTGTAGCATTTGCATCAGACAGTCATGTCACATTGGTTCACCATTGCAACACCATCCAACTTCCTATTATTACGTTTTGTCGCCCAGCGTCGGATCCGACGGAAACGCAGCTAAATCGGCTGTGTAGTTCTGCCCTTAGAGATTCTCCCAGATCTGGTTTTCCTAGCTACTGCTACTTACACTACAATTTCCAGCATACTTTGGGTTATTAGCATTCAAGATTGTTGCTTCCAGGGAGGAACTGAAATGTCGGTATCATTTTAGAGCCAACACACAAAGCTGCTCTAGTCAAACACTGCCTAATTATGGCATGTAACTTCAGCCAATTGTTATTTTGGCAGTTACTTACATGGCAAAGGTAATTCTGGGTGGTCAGAATGATCAACATATTTTATTTATTAATCAATAGTAATTGCACAATTACTTTCCTGTCCTTAAAAGAAAGTTTTGTGAAAGGAAAAATCAACCCTAAAAATTTATATGGATAAAAATGCCATATTTTATAAACTGAACTTATTGCACCAGCCTAAAGTTTCAACTTCTCAATAGTAGCAACAATCCAGGAATTCAAGCTATTTACAAATGTAATAATTAAAAAAAAAAAAAACAAAACCCTGCACAACTTTTTTTCTCAAACTCTAACTTATTCAAGAACAAAAAAACAGCAGAATGACAGCGCTACAAAATATGCTTGCGCTATATAAATGTTAATCATTTTGCCTGTGGCAATCACATTTTCCATCCATTTTCAATGAGACTTAAAGAAACTTGAATGTTTTAATGAGGAAAAAATTGTATAAATAAATCTGACAATTCCCATTGAACCTCTCCAGCTTTTACTCACTTTTTTTTCTAGTGACTTTTTGTGGTTTTATTTTTTAATAAATCCTGAATATTCAATGCTCCAAAGTATATTCTCAAGTATATTCACATTAATGTTTTTTCCCTGTATTTTCTTTCTTGAATTGTGAACTAAGCGGAGTCAACTTTTTATAAATTGTCCCCTAAATGGGTGTACTGGTCAATAACCTGTCTCCACTTTGACATACTTATTTTACTAATGACCCAATTTTTATTTCTTATCCCACCTCCACTTTTCCAACTGTACGGAGGAAAGTCTGTATCTGGAATACTTGCATTATTGTCACTACTAAAAAGTAAAAAGATAATAGCAAGACCCATGCAAGATGACATGCTGATGAAGGGAACCAAAGAGTGATGTTTTAAATACAATTAACAATATATTTTCAAATAAACTGTGAAAATAAAATGAAAATCATGACCTGACTGTCACTTGGAAATAGAAATAAAAAGGGGTTTTGGGACAACTAAATGGTCAGCGGTATGTTTGCAATCAAAACATTACAATCATGAAACTAAGAAGTGTAATAAAAAATAAAACCTAAATCAAACATAACATTCTTGGACCCAGAAATACTGTCACTTTGGCCTGTTATTTATGGATTTGAATTCCATGGGTAGCAAAAAGGTCTCTCTGACTTTACATTGAATCAGCTGACCTCTGTGACACCCTTGGGATTAGATTTTATTAATACATATTAATAATCAGATGCACACAGTTTTAATATGCACAGAAAACGATTTAAGATATCAAAGCATGCAACGTGCAGCAGAAATGAAGGCTAGAGTACAGTACACAGTTTCAAAATCAGAAGAATATTAGGATTCCCATGCTTTTCATTATGATATAGAAACTGCATGAAGGAATAGGATGGTGCTGATTGACTGCCCAAACAAAACAGCAAGCTTCTACAAAAGAGAAAACTTCATCCACTATAAGCCAAGTATTTAATGGAAACCAACAATGTAAAAATGACATTTATTTCTATAAATAAAAAAGTATGATACCTACTATAGATTTAAAAAGGTAACACACTGCATTAAAATTCTATATTTTTTAATCAATTTGGAACTTACTTGGTCTACAAATAAAAGCTAGGTCTAATACTGTAATTACTATTCTTTAGTCTGGTGAATTGTACTATATCAGTCACGTCAATTAAAAAATAAATTAAGAAAAAAATAGAACCATTTTAATGTAAAACAAATTTACATAAGTCTGCTGCTTCCTCATTTTGATAATTAAAGACTAAAGCAAAATCATTGGCCAACTTGAGAACTACATCTGGTTGTTGCAACGCAAAGTTCTAGAATTCACATAATCTTAATTGAGGATGGTTGCAATTACAAAGGATTTCAGACCAAAAGGTTAAATGTACATGTCAAAAATCATAAAAGATTTTCTTTCAATTCTAGTTAGCAAAAAAAGCTTACATGAAAACAATATTAGTGAAGTGGCACTCCCAAAGTATGGCAAAGTGTTGAAGGACACATTTTATTAAATGACAAGTTAGATTATGCATGCAAAACACATCAAAGGACGAAATATAGATAGTGAGAGGGATATTTAAATGTTTTTTCCCCAAAATGCTGTATTTGTAAGCAATCTGACTCAGGTCAGTTACTAGAAACCAAGCCCTATGAATGTCCTACAGCGTTACACGGTCAGTATCCCTTAAATTGGGCTATTTCTGCACAAACTTAGTTTTACTATGAGCTTTCACGCAACATTTTAAATCTCAAGATAACGTAAGATAATTAATTTCTTTAGGTAAATAAATATATGTGAAGCAAGCTCAGAAGTACACTTCTGGAGTGTACTGAGCAAATTAACTAAAATATAATTTTGGATTACTATAGCAAGCAATAAACAAGTATAGTCTTTGTCATGGTTCTAGCAAAAATCCCTTTAGAATTCCATCTGAAAAGTTACAATTCCCAGCATTCCACTACAATGCTTGTAAATTCTGCTTGTTCTTGCCTTGACAAAATTCTGTGCAGAAATGTACCCCAACGCCAGGAAATAATAAGACATTAAATGAGATCACAATCCAGTCAATCAGCACCATTAAATACCAAGAGTAAAAGCCAGATAGTGATTATTAATACATTAGAGACTCAGAGGAATTGTTGGAATATACTGATTAAACCAGCATGCAGAGCATGTTAATACTGCATCTTATGATTTCTTTTTTACAAAACAAAATCAGTTACCCAGACTGTGTACTGCACTTACCCCATTCCATTCTACGCTCATACTCACTTCGTCCCCTCCGTCAGGACCACTCTCGTACTTTACCACATCCAGGCTTTCTCGGCTTCTCCTCTTCTCGATGCTCTCTGGGTCATTTAATACTTCTGCCACCCTCTGTTTGTGGGTATTGTCTAGTGCCTGCGAGATAGGACTTCTAAGTTACATATAAAACAAAGGAACAAATGCAATCTATACGTTTCTATGAGTAAATGTTGGAAAAATAAACTTTACATACTGATCTAAATCAAACTCAACATGGGGTAAAACTATTACAAAAAATAGTTTTGCCAAACAATGTTGCAAGAGCTTTGCATACCTCATTACATAAAAGCAATTACGTCTGCTTCACCAGGTAAAATTCCCAGTGATGAGCCAATAGCTGCATCTGGGTTCCTCTTGAATAGCTGTTTCAAGGATTGAAAAAATGACTGTAGGAAGTTGCAATTCCCTGTTTAGACTTAAGGGCCCTTACACACGGGCATTTTGAGATGCGCTTAAGTTGCATGCGTTCAGCCACAGGGGAGCGCAGGAGTAAACGCACGCCATGTCAAGGGGGCTGTACTGACACAGGAGCATGTAAGCGCCGAACGCAACATGCTGCGTCCAAACTGCATTTGGTGCTTACATGCACCTTTGTCAGCATAGCCCCCTTGAGAGTAATGGAGTGCGTTTGTTCCTGTGCTTCCCTGCGGCTGAACGCATGAAACCGGAACTCAGGAGAGCGCAGCTCAAAACGCCCATGTGTAAGGGCCTTAATGTAAACTTAATGTAGTCTGTGATCAAATTCACTGAAATACATTCTAGACAAAGAACAAATAAGTAACAATGATTTCAGATCAAACTTACCTGCTTACGGGACCTCATTGCTGCTTCTTCCAAGGTTTCTGCAGCTTCAAACTTGCCTTGACGTCTATAAAGTGCTCCAAGGTTTTTCAGGGTTGTCGTCACTGTTGGGCTGGAAACAACAGTTTATTTACAACTAAGTTGCACTACTCTGTAACATATCTCCAAATTCTTCAAGTTTATTAGTCAGTTCGCTCACTGAGACTACATGAGAGATTTCTGTCCTGAAACAAAGGGGTGGCTTTATGAAAATGTTTAGAGCTTGATAAATAAAAACTTACCCACATTCTATTCATTCCTTTGGGATTTTGAGAACTGTATCTATCAAAGGGTGAAAATTAGAACTCAATTGATAAATATGATTCTAAAAACCAATAGGAATGAATAGAATGTTATTTATTTATTAAAAGTTTTTATCAAGTTCTAAACTCACTAAAACTATGGTTGGCAGATGACCACATCTGTACATACAGTGAATTTGCAAAATGATTTAGGCCATGGACCAATTCTGTAACATCACTAAATAACAACTATATTGAAATGCTCTTCTATGTGATATTTTTAATTGTTTTGTGCTAGAAAAAAATATTAAAACAGATAAAAACAAAAATAAGTGGTCTGAGTTAGTATTCAATACCAACACTTAGGGGCAGATTTACAAAATTCACGTGAATTGATCGGAAATTCGATCGAATGCGATCGTACGATTTAATCGGATCTTCGTATATTCTAATTTGGCCTCTTCAATCATCAAATACCAAAATATCAAATAGATCGAATGATCAGATATTCGATCATTCGATGATTGAAGGAATCAAAATTTTAAAAAGCTTCGAATGTCGCCAGATTGAAAATTTTTTGGACGCTCGAAGGAAATTTCACGATTGTTTCGTGAAATCGAACGATCGGTATCCAATCATATGAATTCATCGAGAAATCGAACATCAAGCAAAATGATAGCCTAAAACTATTGGATAAGCAGTCAAATGCTTATCGAATTTCGAATTACATCGTAGGATTTTTGGGGAATAATAGTAAATTTGCCCCTTAGTGAGTCACTTTTATAGCTTACACTTTTATAGCTTACATTGTTTCTGGGTGATGTGGGTCAATTCTTTCAAGCACATTTGCTCCAGGTTTTTCAGCTTAGTCAGATGACACTTGCACAACAGTTTTTAATTATGTCACAGATTCTCAAGTGGATTGTGATCTGGGCCCTAGTGGGACATCATCTTTTGTTTGGTGTGTTTGGAATTGTTGCAGGAAAGATGAACCTTTTGCCCAAACTGTAGGTTTCTAAGCAAACAAACAGGTTCTCTATTTCCCTGTTATTCTTCCTTCTATTTCTACCCTATACCCTGCTGCAATCACCATTCTCTGTAAGAATTGGTCATGTATATTTAAATCTCAGCAAACCACTCGCTTACATAGGAGAGTGCTTAACTCATATCTTTCAGTTCAAGTCCTCCATGCATGCCATACTTTTGGTCACGTGATGACAGGGTTACCAATACAGGAAAAACTGTTGCATTAACCTTTTAGCTATATTTATAGAAAATATCTAGGACAGTAAACAAGGTTTCACCCCGAAATATCACTGTAATTGACCTCCTCAAGCAGGACTTGGTGTATGCATGAGAGCAAAAACAAATTATCCCCAGATTTGCACCAGGCTCCATTTGAATGCGAGTTACCCAGCTGCAATGTGAGGCCAAGACACAGCTTTCTGGCCAAATTACTATGAACTATTTGGTTCAAAAATACAAGACCTATAATAATATGTTATAGCTATTGCAGCAAACAGTTACTCAACAAAATTTTACTCAACTGAAAGATGTTGCTTAAAATTAGATCTCCAATATAAAGCAATATCCTTGAGTTTCAGTGCTTTTAAATGTAGGTGTAGCATTTTAGGAAGTTAAAAGAGAGAATTACTAAATGGTCTGAATAAGTATGGGGCAGGCCAGGCCAAAAATATGGGAACTGTGAATCAGGCAGGTTCAGGATAACAAAATGTTCTGGTCCAGGTAGTGGATTTAAAAATTGTCTGCATTGCTGCATATGCTGATGGATATATACATATCAGAATGTACTCATGAAGCTGTTGAAGTCATATAAAGCAATTCAATTGATTCGCTAAGTTGGTGTTCATATTATTCCAAAGTGGCCAGATTTCCTTCTTGGTTGACTGACTTTGGTGCCATTGCATCAGACAAAAACACTCTATTCCAACACTTACTTCAAGTTTTGTATAGTTCCAAAAAGGGTTACAGAAGCAAAGAATCATTCCTTTCATAAAAAATAAAACACTTTTTTGCCACTTTCATCAGCACCATTCAATAAAAATGTGCTTACCTATCTACTTTGCATGCTTTATACCAGCTTCCATACTCTCCAAATGTGCCATCCTTTTGCTTTCCCTAAACAGAAGACCAAACATCAGCAATTACATTTTCTTTATTGAACAGCACACCATATTGCATTCAGTTAAGTTGTAACTTTTTGGAATCCCTTTGTCCTTCAATAGTTACAAAGATGCGACGTTTTGGGCCATCATAGTGCCCTTTCTCAAGCTGAACAGGTAATTAGAACACTTGTGTGTACCAAACATTTAAGGGAACAGCAACACCAAAAAATAAGTGTTTTAAAAGAAAGAAAATATCATGTAGTGTTGCCCTGTGCTGTTAAAATGGATTTGTTTGCTTCAGAAACACTACTATAGTTCATATAAACAAGCTGCTTAGTAGCAATG
>CM044446.1:74133983-74150959 GCA_024363595.1 Xenopus borealis | reverse complement strand
ATCTTACTTTGAATTTTTCTCGTTCTTCAGCATGCATCCAGATTGGCTTGTTTTCATCTACAGAATTAAGCAAAAGCACAGATATTAGGGGGGAGGCAGTGGATGTTTTTATCTTCTTATGACAATGCCTTGAAAAAGTTTATTTCATTATATTTACAATGTAAGACTGCTTAAACTAAAATTTATAAGGATTCTCATAAATCATTTTCACTTTGGGAAATGGCCTTTAGATGTTTAGCTCTACAATGCCCAGTGTCTAAATAACTGGTGAGATGGAAATCATCATCCTTTATTTATATCATGCCATTAAGTTACACAGCACATGAATTTGTAACAAACAAGGATCTTGCAAAAAACAAACTAGAGTTACAAAGTAAAAAGAGGATCAGAGGCCCCTACAAAAGCATACAGAGTGATTGGTAGAACTTCACAGAGCCCAGACCTCAACCCTACTTGGGCATGTGAGCCAGGCCTGTACATCCTCAGCAATTCTCCAATAGTCTGTTTCAAAAATAAATGCAGTAAAGCTACTACAATTCTACGTA
Source organism: Xenopus borealis (assembly GCA_024363595.1). NCBI lineage: Eukaryota > Metazoa > Chordata > Amphibia > Anura > Pipidae > Xenopus > Xenopus borealis. The sequence continues at coordinate 74,150,414 of CM044446.1, read as the reverse complement.
TTTTCGATTCTTACCATCAACGGAACCAAACTCCCTCTCGTGTGCCCGTGTAAGAATTTCCTTGTACAGGGTCTCAGCTTGCTTAAACTTGCCTTGTTTTAGATAGCAAGAAGCCTGAAAGTATAGATTTTATTTGCACATGCATTTTAAGTGACAGTTATATACTTACAACATACAAATACTGCTGTCTAACTGGCAACAAAACCCACACATTCTACTTACCAAGTTGTTCTTTGTTTTAGCCACATTTGGATCATCAGGTCCTAATTTGGTTTGATAAATCTCCAGTGCTCTCTGATAATAATATTCAACCTCTTCATACTTTCCTTGGTTTTGGCACAACAAGGCCAAATTGTTTAACTGCTTTGCTACATCCGGGTGGTCCTTCCCAAGCACCTGGCCATATAAGATATAAAGTAAAATTGTGAATTTATATACATTTCCCCAATAACAAATAAGCACCATAACATAAAATGTTAAAAAATTAATACCTAAGCATTTCAACAAACAGTTGGCTATATGGGTGTATCCACAATGTTGGGACATGGACATAGTTTTTGGCAACTTTAAATAGGAAAGCTGGTTTTATGAAGTCACTTCATCACCATGGGGGAAGAAGGCATGTATCTCCATAGAAAATCCATGACTTTACTTTACTAAAAAAAAATCTATAATATAATGTCAGACCTATAACCCATCTGCTATGACAAACTACAACTTCTGAAATTCTCAGCAAGTGAGATTATACTGAAATTGCACTTCCAATGCAGCACTTTGAACAGATGTCTTGCATTTGATTTTGTTCAAAATTGTATTTGTATTTTGTGGAAAAATATACTTCAGGCGCTCATTAATCCCCATACCTTTTCCCGGATTTCAAGAGCCCTTTTGCACAATGGTTCCGCCTCCCGGTATTTTCCTCGTTTCCCATAAAGAACTGCAAGGTTGTTGAGTGTGGCTGCAACCTGTCAAGTGTAAAGATATTGCTAAGCAAGGCATTTAAAAAAAATATTTGACAATACAAACTAAATATTGAATATCAAGCAATGCTTGATGTGGCATGCTAGCCTGTATGCAAAAGTATTACAAGATCATTGTTATAAAACCAGAATTTGGATCTTTAGTCTCTGCATAACTGGCATGTTTTTCTCTGTGACTTTGAAAATGGGTGTAGCTGCCTTAGTTAATTGTTTCTGTATGAATGATTGCTCACTGCTATTATAATAAGTTTGTACAAGAATAGACTTGTAGAATTTTGAAATCATAATACAAGAGAAAAACACATTTTAGGAAAGGTCAACATATTCTGAAATTGTTAAATTATATGGTCAGGGTTAAAATAACCTCATGTACAGAGTTAAAAATACTGATACAAAAATCACCATCACATGGTATGTCCCATTGTCGAGATTCTCAAGTCGTTTGCAATGCACAACACAAAAGCATCACTTATTTTCCATTTTCTTTCGAAGGATGTATTCATTAAATGAATTAAAACAGAATGCAAGGCATTGGTTTTTAGCAGTTATATTAAAGAAGCAGCCCAAAAACTACCTTTGTATTATTCTGTATGCTTTCCTTGAATTAGAATCAAATAAGGAATTATAAAGAAAAAAAATATAAGATTATTTTAGATACCTAATAGATATTTTTTTTCAGATTGGTTGGGCAACGATGCTATTGAACTGCAGGAGGTTTTTAAACTGTATCAACAACAAAAGGATCAATTTTTAATCGTCGCATTTATGTAGCAACCTTATTTAAATATTGTTTTTTTAAAAAAAACATATATATGACAGAAATTAGAAGTATTCAACCTTGCCCACTTGATAAATAAAACCCAAGTTGCAGCTTTCAAAAATGCCTTTAGTTCCTCACATTTTTATGCAATCTTTTTGTGCAACCCACTGAATTAAACCTAAAAGTCTGCAGTTCAGCTGCATTTGAGTTGTTTCATTTAAAATGAATTGTGGTAATATACAGAACCAAAATTAGAAAAGTGGATCATGAAAGTTGTAGTTCAGCAACATTTGGAGAGTTGTCGCTGCTATATGAATACAGTGGTGCTTGAAAGTTTGTGAAGTCCTAAAAGTATATTTATTGAAATAAATATGGCCATCATTGATGGAACAATGAATTCTGAACTATACCAGATAATTCTAAAGGTAATTGTCAAGACAGCTGTCTGTGAATGGAATCTCAAGAGACAGTGGGTCATCCAGCAACACAACAATCCTACAAACACAAGTGGTTCTACCAAAGAATGGTTAAAGAAAAAAAGTGTTCTGTTATGGCCAAGTCAAAGTCCTGACCTGAATCCAACTGAAATATTGTGGAAAGACCTAAAGCAAGCAGGTTGTGAGGAAACTCAAACATCCAGGAGCTGAAGCTGTTCTGTATAAAGGAATGGGATATAATTCCTCTGGGTCAATGTGCAAATGTCTAGTTGTAGTTATTGCTCACAAGGGGGTCACACCAAATACAAAGCAAAAGTAAATGAATACAGATCGACTTCTGCCACATGTAGATATGTTATTGAATCTTTTTTTCTTCAATAAATATATGACCAAATTTAACAATTTTTGTTTCATTTTTCAACTAGGTTTTCTTCAACTACTTTTAGGACTCGTTTGAAAATCAGGTGATGTTTTAGCTTACATTCATATAAAAATATAGAACATTTTAACAAACTTTCGAGCACCACTCTACTCTTTCCTACCTTTACTGATATTCCCAGTCTTAAACTCCTGTTAAGTTTTAATTTACCAAAACAAAACAAAAATTAATCAAAACTTGCAGAAAGAAAAGACAAAAAATATATCCATTTACCGCTGGATGGTCTTTGCCCAAAGTCTTTTCACGGATAGCCAAGGCATCATTTAATAGGCTTGCAGCATCTTTGTATTTATTCTGATCCCTGCAACAGAGTTTAGAACCACACATTTTTCATGAGCTCAGGTAAGTTATTAAAATGAAATGCATAAAAGCAACAAAAAAAATAACATTCATTGGAGTCACTGGAAAAGGGACACTGGAATTAAATAGGCTGTTTGTATTACACTATCAAGATAAACTGAAATGGTATTTAAATAAAGCTCATTCAAGCATAGTATTATTTAATAGGTTTGCAGCATCTTTGTATTTATTCTGATCCCTGCAACAGAGTTTAGAACCACACATTTTTCATGAGCTCAGGTAAGTTATTAAAATGAAATGCATAAAAGCAACAAAAAAAATAAATAAAAACATTCATTGGAGTCACTGGAAAAGGGACACTGGAATTAAATAAGCTGTTTTTATTACACTGTCAAGATAAACTGAAATGGTATTTAAATAAAGCTCATTCAAGCACAGCATTATTTCAGGGCAGAGCTAATGGATGCCTAAGGGCTGAATATAGCATTACAAGGGATTATATTTTCCCTTTATCCTGCTGCAATATAAAGACAGGGCTACATGGAATGCATGCAAATAACACTACTCACCTATAGACCAAAGCAAGTATATTAAGCATTGTGGCCACATCTGGGTGATCATGTCCAGAAGTCTTCTCCAGGTCTTCAAGAGCTTGTTTGCAGAGGGGTACAGCAACTTCATACCTTCCCTGTGAAGCATACTGAATCACCAGATTGTGGAGAGTCCTTAATCTTGCAGGGATTTCATAACCACCTTGCTGGGCAGCAGCTGCTGCACTGCTGTGCTGCTGTTGTACTGCACAAAATAATAACAGATGAATGAATCCAGCCATATTAAACAATATATATCCTTAACCCACTGATATGCCCATATTTTGCTTAAAAAGTTCAAGGTCTGTTTCTATGAATACTATGGCCATAAAGATAATTTAGATGGCAGTGGTTCTAACACGGTTACAAGAAACAAAGTGGTTCAGATACTTTGGTAGGAGCTCATCAGCTAACGAGGAACAAGCTCCAATCCTTTGCAGCCCCTTGCAATATGGCAATTAAAATCCCATTACTGACAAAAAATGTTATGGTGTGACTTTTTCAAAATGTAAGCATTGTTCTGTATTGCAATCCAGTATAATTGTTGTCTTAAGTTGATGGTTGCAATCTTCGGGTGGAAAACATTGTCTGACACCAGGCCAGAATCCATGATCAAAGTTATTTTACAGTTTATTACATACAAACTTATGGGCAAGTTTAAATTTTAGGAGAAAGAACCTCTCCCCCGATTCAGGTCCAGTTTTTCCTTTCTTCAATAAAGTATTCCTGTGATAAACAGCAAGAGCATTTTTGGCTCTATTGTTGTCAATATTTACTCTGAACCATTCTGGAGAAAATGAACAAGACCCACAGTGACCCAGTGCAATATCAGTCTGTTGAGGTATGAGCACAGAGAACTGGCTCGGATTACAGGCACGTTAAACTTAAGTGGTCTTCATGGGGCCTTACCACTTTTAGGGATAATGTATTAATGGACACCTAAAGGAAAAAGCAACAGACAAACTGATGGTCTCTGTGCTGCCTCAGATCACTTTACCAGAAATACAACAACTCTAAGTGTAACAGGAAGAAGCGTGGAAGCAAAAGACAGACGTCTGTCTGTTAATTAGCTCATAAGACCAACATGTATGGTTTGTTTGTGTGCACTGTGAATCCTAGGATCCGAGGGGGCAGTCCTTATTATTTAAAATGGCAATTTTCTATTTATAATTACTCAATGGCACATACTTTAAAAAAAGTATATTAAAGTTTATTTACATGAAATTGGGTTTTACATATGAGCGGTTTTATGCAATATATTTTTATAAAGACCTACATTGTTCAAGGGGTATAGTTTTCCTTTAAGAAGAATAAACACAATGTCTTAATTCAATGCCAATAACCCATATATATTAAAAAAGAAGATGGGAACATGCATGGTTTTTCCTGCACTTACTGCCTTGGCCTTGATCATCATCATCATTTGGGAACAGATCATCCAGAGTTTCCTTGGAGGAATCACTATCTTTATCATCCTGAAAAAGCAGCAGTAAAATCAGTAAGTACAGGCATCTAAATCTATTTTGAGGCCTGCAGTTTTTTATTAATGTAAAGCACTACTACAAAACATGGGGGTAGTTGACATGTTTTTCTCCATAAGAAAGCTTTTAATTTTTATTCAGATTAATGTCAGGTATTCCCACTCCAGCGGAAGAACATATAGAAAGCGTGGCAGAGATATCCACACTAAAACTTGTGCATTTCTGAGCAGAGGTCTGTCATGCAAAGGTTCAGTCATTGTGTTTTCCACAAACTGATATGAAGAGTACAGAGAAGTGTTTTAAGCACCTAATAAAAGCATTGAACATGAACCTCATTATTACAGCGAAAAGAGCACACCAGTAAAAAAAATAATAAGGAGGAAGGCACTTGGACAGCTCTCTTGCCACATCCCAACTTGTGTGTCTGACATAGTTAACGCCTGGCTTATGGTAATGAAAGGTACACACCCCTGATGTTGCACTCTGCACCTCATCTAGGATCTTTTCATTTGCTGCAAGGTGCACAACCAGACCAGAAGTGCAAGTCTTGCACCCCTTAGAGCACTTCTGCCACTTGGTTATAGAAAAATACCCTGAACTTAAGGCTGTAGCATTTTTTCTGCAAATTTTGTGTTTGGATGGGATACAAAGGGGGCTTCCATCTGTAGTACAACAAGAACATGCACATCTTTTGGCTGACAAATTGTGTTTTACAGAGTTAAAAATCAAAATGCATTCACAATTCTAAAATCCCTTTAAATTAAATGTAAGAACACATATTGAGCTTCACACAATAAAATCAACACGTGCAGGAATGGAAAATTAGAGAAGGCTGATGTTAAAGAACATACCAATGGAGAAATATCATCATCATATTTTTTCAGCTGATTCATAAATTCTAAATGTTTTTTCTCTTCCTCCAATTGGGCCACAGACTGTTCACTCCTCTGCAACTTCTGCTGGGTGTTGGCCAACTCATCACGCAGCCACTGGTTTTCCTGGCAAAGTCGCCGGACTTGTGCTCTCAACTTCTGCTTCTCAGACTCAACTGCATTCAAGTGGTTTGACAGAGCCATCATTACCTGTGACAGGCAAATAGCATTAGCATAAATTAATAGCGAATACTATTCAATAATTATATTTATTAATATATTAATATATATTTATATATATAATTTTTTTAAATAGAACAATATATATAGTCAATAATATATGAATATTCCACAAAGGGGGTACATTAGTCCCACACCTCCACCTACCACTTTCTAACAACAAATGGCAGCTCTATCAGTAAAGCCACCAGCATTTCTTTCCAACTGCTATTGTTATAACAGCACTGATTAGTGTACATTTGAAATTCAACGGTTCTTCAGGGCTCTGGATTAAGAATTATTTAGCCAGGTCCTGTCCATTGCCTGCTCCCTATATGGCATCAAGCTGTGTGATTTCCCATAAAGAATAATGAATCACCAAGCTTTTATACTGACCCATACATACTTCCAGATTCACACATTTATGTTCTCTACCTGTGCTTCACTCAGCCCAAGTTCCAACATTTCCAGAGATTTGCGGATCATGTTGGATTTCTCTTCCACCAAGTTGCTCTCATCATCTTTCTTTAAACACTTTAGTGTTTCCAGTAAGCTCTGTAAAATGGAATTGTGCTCATTTTTCAATGCCTCCAGTCCTTGGATGACTTGCTTGGTCTTAGAAATAATCTCATCCTGAGTGAGTTTCTCCAACTTTTCTTCCTTAAGGAACACCATTGTGGACATGTTGTCATACATTCTGAAAAAAAAAAGAAGAAAATACAAATGAAAGTCATGTTAAAGGTGTTAGTAGAAAGTGAATAAAGGTGTTGCTACATTGTGATTTACTGTATTCCGAAGTAAAAAAGGTCTTCAATGACCTTTGGGTTGCATATAGATGGATTTTCCTATTTAATTACATTATCTGTGTTAAGGGGTTGTTCATCTTTACAACTAGTGAATAAACCAGTACAATGAAGGCAATTGAAAGTGGGGTGAACGCCTGCAATTTTAATTTGTCTGATGACGATTTAAAATTGCAGGGGTTCACCCTGCTTTAAATGGCCTTCATTGTGCTGGTTTCTTTACTAGTTGTGGAATTATTTGGAGTGGCGCTGACCTCTCTAACCTGCAACAAGGCACACGCAATTGAGAGGCAGTGAGAAAGTGGGTAATCTGTTTTCAAGTTATACACTTTTTCCAGTTCAGTTGGTTTCAGATTGTTTACAATAAATACGGCCTTTTTCCAATCATTTTCTATTTGTGACTGTTTTTCTAATACTTAAGTGTAAAGGTTCATTTTTTCACCTTCTACAACTGTTCTAAATTGATACTAAAATGAGCTGTGTATATTGTGCTTTATGTATATGTACTTTTATGCATTGTACAGCGCTGCAACTCCTTAACAGAGTTTTACAAATAAAGTTATATATTAATACATATATACATACAGTTGACACATTTGTTATCTTTGTCCCTGCTGAGCATTGTCATAAAAGGCAGCTGTTAAAGTTGATACAATAGTTGCTAATATTACACAGATACTGCTGAGAAATGTACCGGCTAAATGTACCGGCTAAATCTATCAGCTAAATCTATCAGCTAGGGGGCAGATTTACTATCGATTTTGTCGATCGATCGAATTTTTATTATTCAATCAAAAATAATGATACCAAATCCGGTAGCTTTGAACTTGGCGAACTAGGTGGTCGAATAAAGATTTAAAGGGGAAGTACTTCGAACATCAAATAGTCGAATATTAGAATAAAATTTTATTTGAATATTCGAATTATTCAAATTCGAATATATACGATGGTCGGATTTGCCTAATTTGCATATTCGAAGATTCAAATTCAATCTTTTTGAAATTCGATCGAACGTCGAATTCTTCATGTGACTTTAGTAAATCTGCCCCTAACTGTAGCAACTAACTGTAGCAACTAACTGTAGCAATTAAACATATCCAATTGTAACAGTTCAGAGTCTACTCCTGGATCACTGAACTGCCAGATTAAAACACTAGAGACACGACCATAAAACATTAACATTAGATTTTGGGAGAACTGTAAAAAAATAAAAGATGGTAAGCAATTGCAAAAAAAATCTTTGTTCACAGTGAAAAATCTAAAAATAACTGAACAAGAAAAAGTTGTTGCCCAAGAACACTGCCAAAAATATGCAGGGAAAGGATCTAAGTCTTAACGAAGCCTATAGGCAGCCAGTTTCTTGTTCAATGCCAGATATCCTTTCCCTGTGCATACATGTGGATCCATTGCTTTTGTCCTGGGTGCAGACACACCCCGGGGAAATATGCAAGTATGCATTCTGGCTCTGAAATCCATTCTTTGTGCCTGTACCAAACTGATGAATGTATCCAATGCAGACACAGAGAAAACCTGGTGGTAGAATAGGCACTAGCCTGCAAAAGTATGAATGAAGAACTAAATAGCACAATGTTATGATTCCTGGTAATAAATTAATGGAAACATTGTTGAAGCACACAAGCTAATTATAGGGCTTGTTTACAAAGCAGTGGGCAGAGTGCAAAGGACAACTAGGTTGTTTTGCATATTGTACCATACCCCACCCAGGAGGAGCAATTTCATTTCTGAAATAACAGCTGTGGTGCAATTACCACGCTGAAAGCCGTATACCCCCCCCCCCCCTCCTCAAAAAAAAAAAAAACATGCTTCACTGAACAGAAACTATTATTTTATCTGGCACACAATGAAGCTACATTTCCATAACACAGAGAAAACAAATTAGGACACGATAACGCCATTAAAATAAGCCACCTGCGCTGCTTAAGCCTGGACATGGACACCCCTTATCGAATACACATATGGGTTCTGTTATCAGGAAACTAGTTATCCAGAAAGCTCAGGTATAGAGATCCAACTTATGGAAAGATCCCTTGTCCAATAAAACCCCATGTCCCAAGCATTCTGGATAACAGATACAAGGTGAATGTTAATGTTTTATATATTAGGGTTTTCACCAATGATAATGGGAACAGAGCGGTGATGTATTGGGCGGAGGCATGACATGGGGTTTGAGCTGTGATATTGGAGGTGGGTAATGGCCAGACCTTTGTTCAGTTTCACAATGCAGACTATGTAAAATGAACAGCCCCAAGAAAAAGCAAAATGTCAGATTCAAAACCAGACAGGTGGAAATCCTACACCATATTCCTTATTAGGCATGACTGAACCAAATTGACAGCTTGAGGTTAGAGTCCTGCACAGGTCCATTTTTTGCAACCCGGACTCGCAACCCGAATTCTTACCCGCCTGGACACGCTACCCGGCCTGCAAGTACCTTATCCGCAACCCGCTGACCATCATTGTAACCGGAAGTGACATCATCAGAAGTAGGCATCATCAGAAAAAATTTGTAAAAATCTCTATTGAGAAGACCAGAGGCCCGATCCACGTCTATAACCGCACCTGGAACTTCCACCCGCAAGATACCGCAGGTTTTTGCAGGTAACCTGTGGGTAGCCAACCCGCTGCAGGGCTTTACTTGTGGTTGCCTAAAATTTAAATTGAATGCTGAACGAACGCAATACATATAATTTTAGAATAACTGAACTCTCAATAACAGTTATGCCTGAAACTACACGGCGAGTCCAAGCCTTGGTAAACTAGCATGCCACTTCCTTGACAAAATAGCCAGAAACAAGTGCCTGCAGCAGGAGGTTCAAGTCAGTCTAGTCATTGGGTGACCTCTATTCTGCATCCATGGCCACATGATCAATGAAAGCTTGTGCATTTCTAGCCATCCAGCTGCTAATGTTGCCCAAAGTAATAAGTGATTTTCCTAAAAAAATAACGTGACATAAGCTTTAGAAAAGAATAACTTAGCAGGATGAGGGGACAATGCATTTCCGACTGAAATGAAAATCAGAGCAGCAAAAATAGCATATTCTGTTCTATTATTTATAAGAATGTGAGTTAAAGATAGGATGATTTCATCACTGGCAGATCTGTTACTGTATCTGCAGCTTTTATTCTGAAGTTGGAAACATCTATAGAAGATAAAATGTCTCTTCAGTAAACAATGTAATGTTGAAAACAAGATTTTTGTTAACCCTTTTGTTGATGTCTGTGCAGGTCAGATGCAGATCAGTATACAATTCCAACAGAACAAGCATGAACCTGAAAAAATAGAATCAAAGGCTCTGGTACTTCAGTGCCAGCGTCACAGATTATACTGTGTATTAAAAAGGAATACAGCAATAAGTATTGGGGTGCTGAAGGCCTACAACTGGAATTACATTTCCATAGCAAAGAATTACTAGCCTTAGCACTGCACAATACAAAGCCCTGAATAGCTACTACCTTGGTACAAAGTGGAAGTGAAAGTGCTGAACCTGCAATTAAACCAAAATGGTAGGAACTTCTGTATAACATTTTATTTAGTCATGCATGTTTATTGCCCTTTAGTTTCGGGTAGCAATGATTCAGTTCTATCTAGGGATGCACTGAATCCACTATTTTGGATTTGGTTGAACCCCCGAATCCTTTGAGAAAGATTCGGCTGAACACCAAACCGAATCCGAACCCTAATTCAGCATATGCAAATTAGTGATGGGAAGGAGAAAACATGTTTTACTTCCTTGTTTTGTGATTAAAAAGTCATGCAATTTCCCTCCCCGCCCCTAATTTGCATAATAGATTTGGTTCAACTGGGCAGAAGCATTCGGCTGAATCCGAATCATGCTGAAAAAGTCTGAATCCTGGCCAAATCCCGAACCTAATACTGGATTCGGTGCATCCCTAATTCAATCCTTTCAAAATTGTTTGTTCAGCAATGAACAAACAAATATGGCCCATGGCCTAGGGCCATTGCTCATTCATAATATGGACCATGTAACAAAAACTGAACATTTTAAAGATATATTTTTTTTCCCCAGCCAAAGTCATCTCACAGGAGATTGTTTCAGGAAGAGTTACAATGGTGCACATTCTCTGGCTTTTCCTAATTCAATTTCATAGCACTAATCATATTGGCTGGCAATATGATTCATAGTAAGCAAATGAGGAAGGAAGATACATGGTTTGTGCAGTAGCACTGGAAGCTTGCACTGACCCGGCTGTGACTGGGAAGAACAAAGGAAACAAAGTACAGCAGAAGCTCTGCAATCTCATTCTACAAAGGGGCTCAGAACCCCCGTTTGGCTAGGTAAGCACCCTATTAGTAAAGATACAGTTCAGCCACTAGTCCCTGTGGTGAAAATGCTTAGGACAAGGATAAAGGTTAAAAACTTATAATCTGTGGTATGCTACTGTAAAACAAAACAATATGTTTTGTGTAGATGAACTGCCCCCCCATAGTACAAGGCATTTTTACAGTAAAGGCAGTCCCCAGGTTACATACCTGATAGAGTCTGTAGAATGTGAATTTGTATGTTAAAAATACATACAAGGTAAAACACATATTTATTCATTAAAGGAATTGTTCAGTAGAAAAATAAAAACTTGGTAAATAGATAGGTTGTGCAAAATAAAAAAATTCTAATAGAAAAACTGACTGACAAAGCCACATGCAAATACATCATTAATAACTGCTCAAAACTGGAATTGAAGTTAATGAAGTGCATAGATTCATGTAAAGACTTCTAAACAGATTATTCCACATTCTTGTCAACCAGAGCCTTTAGATAACTTTTTTCTAAAGCATTCTTGTAACCAAATGACATCTGTGACCAGAAACATGCATTACTAGGCTGCAGAGTTAATTTCAAAGGGCTCCGATGCTATAATACTAAACAATCAGATATTTACTTTAATAATTCTCTCAACTAATGACAGTTTTTTTTTAGGTGACAGTGATGTAAATCTAACAATTATTGGTACAGGTATGGGATCTATTATCCAGAATGTTCAGGGTTTTCCAGATAAAGGATCTTTCCCTAACTTGGATCTTCATACCTTAAGTCTATTAGAAAATCAATTAAACATTAAATAAACCTAAAAGGCTGGTTTTGCTTCCAACAAGGGTTAATTAATATCTTAGTTTGGATCAAGTACAAGTTACTGTTTTATTTTTACAGAGAAAGTGAAAAAATTTTGATTATTTGGTAAAATTAGTCTATGGGAGACAGCATTTCCGTAATTCGGAGCTTTCTGGATAAAAGTTGAGCCTAAAGGTGGCCATACACGGGCCGATAAAAGCTGCCGAAAGACCAAGACGGCAGCTCATCGGCCCGTGTATGAGGCCATCCGACGGGCTTTCCCGATCGATATCTGGCCGATAGTTGGCCAGATGTCGATCGGGCGGGACTAAAAATCAGATCGCGGCCACATTTGTTCGTTGATGCGGTCCCGCGATCTGACCGCCCATATGGCCTACGCTATGATCCGATCATTGGGCCCTAGGGCCCACGATCGGATCAGCCCGATATTGGCCACCTTAAGGTGGGCATATCAGGGAGAGATCCGCTTGTTTGTTGACATCGCCAAACCAGCGGATCTCTCAGTGAATGGCCAACTTTACACGTTTTGGGAGTAAATCCCCTTAATACAGCCTATGATTAAGGGATTTACTCCTGAAACACGTTAGGCGGTTGCAGCAGTCTTCCCAATAAATTACATCCAGAAGTGCCGTCTTTTGTGGTGTTTTTGAGGTCTTTATATACAAATACATATATATCAGATTGAAACAGAGTTTTGAAGGAGGTTTGTGCTAGATGCAACCTTGTTGCATTCTATTGACATTGGGAATAGCACCTTCTGCATTAGTTGGACTGGCTTTTCAGTTAAGAAGTGTGTCTAGCTGCACTGCATATAAAGTACATGCCAAACACAGGCTGGGATTTGCAGTCCCAAAAGGATGCAGTGAGTTTCAGCCTTTCAATATAAGTTTTCTTATTTTGATATGATAGATGCCAGATGATAAAGATGTAGTATTTTGAATTAGAATTAAATTCAAAATAAATATACTACAAGGCATACCGTGTGACATTTACATTGTTTGTATAAAAGAATATGCTCTTTAAAGGGTGTGACATCTTTCTTTATATACACAATGGGATTGCACTGCAGAGCTTCTCAAGCACAAATAAGAAGTAGCCCATGGGAGCTCACTAGTCAATAAACAGACTTATTCCTGTATACTAAGATCTCCAAAAGGAACATTTGCTTTCTTTTCATACAGCAGATTATGAAGCATGTTGTAAATTCATATTTTAATTGTGATTAGGTGTTCTGATATAAAACGGTGGCAATTACTACATTGCTTTTTCTGCAGAACTGAAAGCAGGGAGTCCTTGCTTAAAACTACTTATGCAAAATCCAATTTACTGCTTCTTGTTTTAAATATCAGTCATAACCAAGATCAGAGCAGCTCAGTCTTCTGTGCGCTTGTGTGTTGCTGAGGAGCAGCATTAATAAGCATGCCCATACTAGTTTGCCACAATAATTACATTATAAGCAGTGCTGGAACTCACAGTACATAGAAGGGACACAGAAATAAGCAAAACTGCTTTCAACCCCAATCTAGTGTGTAACAAAGGAGAAGTACAGGGTACTGGTGCATTCTAGTCTGAGGACTGGCAGGGTGTGTCAGATGGCTAAGGAACATGCCCACATTCACTGGCACAAAGAGTCTCTGCAATGAAGCATGGCTACATTGATTTTCTTTCTCTAGCAAAGCTAACAGGATATTTTTAACAGTTACATCAATATTATGCTGCAAAAAAAAGCTTAAAACTAAGCTTAAACAAAGCAGACTCACGGTGAAAGTGTAACTTGTGATGGTGAGTAGTATATGTAGAATCATATAAATCAGACTCTGCAAACATATATGACCAAGGGGCCATTCCGACTTCAAAATACATAATAAATGTTTTATACGAACATTAAGATGCCCAGTGTTCCTACTAACTGCTCTGAATGAATACAGGAAAATAAAGCAAAGCAGCAAGGCAAGTGCTATAGAGCGATAGAGTGATGGCACTGACACAGCTAAATTCCCAAGAGGAGCAGGTAGGCTACAAACTGTCACGCACAGCACACCTCACTGCATAACATAGATAAAGTTGTTTCATTACCATATTGATTAATGCATCACATATCTATATATGCAGAGCAGTAAATTGATACACATTGCAAAACCATCAGCCCCTTGCCATTAGTATTGATCTGCACAAACCACATATACAGTACTGCACAAGCAGTAAGAGACTAAAATATAAAATATTTCAGTCTGCTCCCTATTTAAATATGGTTGGCTAGATGATCTATTCTACAAGCCCCTTCTGTACAATAATTAAAAAGAAACATATAATGCATATTTATGTCACCAAAAAGGCACACAAACCCTTTGCTCTTTTAAGTCACAAAGATCTGTGCAAGTGAAAGCGAATCACATCTGTGAATTATCCATTTCCCGTCAATGAGGGTGCCTTGTTCTGTCATTTGATCTTGTTATGCCTTATGCGGGCAGGGTAGTGATTAAAGTCTAGCTATGTGAATCAACTTTTCAGCCCAGAAATCACATGGTCATTCATTTTAATGTCGTGGCAAGGTTATTTACTTGAAAAAAAATTTCATGAGTATTTATAATCAAGTAACTAGTCGTTCTTCCCTTCATATGAATTGCTACATAAATAAGCACCAGGCCTGGAGCAGCAAAGGGTTGAAAATGATACAGAAATGACAGACAGTGATGTAACTAGATGCTACTGGGCCCCACAGCAAATTAACTTTAGGGCCCCCAATAGGGTTGCCTTTTCTTGAAAAAAATACCGACCTTCCTATACACATATTTATCTTTTTTTCCTGTTAATAACATTGGGATCGACCATCAAAAATACTGGCCAGGCTGGTAAAATACCGACCAGGTGGCAACCCTAGCCCCCAACTGGTTTTTAACCAATATATATTGAAATTGCTCATTAGAGTCTTATAGGGCCCCCTACACCTCATTGCCCCCCCCCCCTGCAGCTGCAGAGTCTGCTTTCTGTGTAGTTACACCCCTGGAGTCATACATGTGCCCAGCTGCCAGGGCTGTATAATGGCAGGCGCCTGTGCAGAGGTGGAGGAATCTTTCCTTCCATGAAGCATAGGAATATAATACACTATGAGCTGCTGCCATGTTGTTTACATGCAAGCTCCACCCTCTCTGTCTCCTGCTTGCTAGTACTTGGGTGATAACAAGGAATCAACCCCATAGAAAAGATGACAGAAGCATCACTCAGTGAGACACAGTGTGTATTTCCTACAGCAGCATCCAATCATTGGGAGGCCCGTGACTGCAGCAAATGCAGAGCATACTCCCCTCCATGCCCAGCATCAATGATACCACAGCATGCGCTAGCGATGCCCTCTTCCTGCCTCCCTCCCATAAAGCAGCAGACACACGTCTATGACTAGTTAAACTGCAATTGTCGCAGAATGACAGTGGATGACTGAAAAGCCCCAGTCCTGTGCAGCAGCTAATCCCGTCCCCGTACCGTTCTGCGGTCCCTGTCAGTGCCGCCCGCAGCTGCCCTCCCAGAGATAATGAAGATGATGATGGAATCGAGAGGAGGTCGGGAGCCGCACCCAGCAGTCGCAATGAATCAGGCCGGGAATCCCAGGCCCTTCCTAACTAACAGCCGGGGATCCAGCACTCATCCTCCTGCTGCTGCTGCTGTCTGTCGGTGCCCGGTATCCGCCTCTGTCTGCGCCCCAATGAAAATGGCGTTCTCCCCTCCCCGTCCACAATGCACTGCGCCGAGCCATGATGTAATGCGTCAGGTCTTGTAGGTGGAGCGCGCAGAGGAGTATTGACAGCTGTCAGATTTTTCTGGTGAACTGATCTCACCTAAATCTGCTGCCAGGAACAATAGCGGGAAAGGGGTGCTAATAAACGATATATACCAGCATCTAGTATTACTGTTGTTTAGTGCAGAAAAGAAGATGAGGAGCTACTGGGGCATCTTTGGAGACAGATCATTACTGTTAAAGGGCTGTGGTTGCCTTGGGCTGGTACAGAATCCCAAAACATAATATATAATATGACTACCTACTTCTTTAGTTAATCCTTAATTCTCCTTTAAATAACATTAACGCCAAATAAGGCGTTTTTTGAGTAACTAATAAACAAATATAATGTACTGTTGTCCTGTACCGGTAAAAGTTCTCTGTTTGCTTCAGAAACCATACTTTAAGCAAGCTGCTGTATAGCCATGGGGGAGGCCATTCAGAGCTGAAAAAGAAGAAAAGGCACAGGATTCACAGTAGATGACAGATAAGTTCTGTATTATACAATGGGATTATTCCATGCTTTACTGATATCTACTATGTGTCCTGTGCTTGAATGGCTGCCCCCATGGCTACACAGCAGCTTCTTTACATAAACAGTGTAGCGCTATAGTAGAGATAGGTGCACTCAAGTTTACTATAGCGCTACATTTTGGCGCCCAACGTG
>CM044446.1:74116155-74128839 GCA_024363595.1 Xenopus borealis | reverse complement strand
TTGGGAGTGGAGCCTATAGTAGAGATAGGTGCACTCAAGTTTACTATAGCGCTACAACAGCAGTACAGCAGTAAAGAGTGATTGAGATTTATCAGAGCACATGTCAAATGACTTGGGGCAGTTGGGAAATTGATAATGTCCAGCCCCATGTCAGATTTCAAAATGAAATATAATAAAATGTGTTTTCTATTTTGAGAAATGGATTCTGCTGGAGCACCACTATTAACTGATGCATTTTGGAAAAAAAACATTTTTTTCACCTGACATTATCCCTTGAAGCAAACACACGGTTGTACTAGTGCAGGGCAACACTACATATTTATTTTATTTACATTTTATTTATTCACTATACACTTTTACTTTTTGATGTTACTGTTTTATACCTATGCTTATAATAAATACCTATTAAAAAACTTAATTGGCTTCTGGCAGAGAGCCCAGAATTTGTGGCAGGTGCAGTTCCATACATTTGTAACAATTTAAGAAAAACAATTGTAACAATTTAAGATAAGCAGGTCTCTTGGGGAAATTTTAACTAGCAGTTTAAAGGGCTATTCACCTTCACTGGCAGAATTGTAATAACACAGAAAAACCACAGAAATTTGATTAAACTTTCTAAACCTGCCAAATTTTGTAAAATGAACATGGTAATTAGGGGGTGTGGCAACAACATGGCAGTGGTAAAACATTTGCCATACAGTCTTTTTGTCCCTCTTTCTATTTCCAAAATGTTGGCAGGTATGTTGCAGGGCTAGATCCATGAGTTGTAATGAGCCTACTTACCAACGGGCACATTGTCCCAGGTACATACACTATATAGATAGATTGGTATGTGTATATATGTGCACTGGGCTTCATTTGTAGGGGATTTTGCTTCATGGACCTTGGCCTTTATTTCCAACTTAATTATGCATCTATATATTCACATTATAAGGGGCAATTTATGACCAAACATGTTGTATGCAGTTTGCAGATGCCCCTTATGTAATGGCATCCAACAAAAAAACCTGAACAATTACACATGCATTTTGCTGCAAACCTGAAGTAACTGGCCTGAAAATTACCTAGAAGGTGTAAATTCATGTGCTGTGCAAAAATGACATTGGGTCTGATTCTTCTGGCACCAATCTGCTGCAGATATTGACACAGCTTGCAGTGGGAACCCTTACCACTGGTAAACTATTTAAGCCCTTTTGTGTTGTAGGGGTTATACTTTATGTATGGTTTCAGAAGTTCCATATAGAGTATCCACTACCTACTGCAATACTTGCTATAAATAACTCTGGTACCAAGGTTTTCTGTGTTAAAGCACTTTTAAACAGTGCTGCATCATCCTACCATTATCTATGCCAAGGCTTCCTTTGTGTGTTATCAATCCACATATACTGCCAAGGGCCAGTTTAAAGGGATTTTGGCAACATATACAAATACAGTTATTTTGTTTCAGGGCTATGGCACAAAGTTCTTCAGTCCCTGCATTTCCCACTGGTGCTTACCATTCATTTATATAGGAATTACATGACAATGCTGAAACTGGTACTTTTCTGGCACGAAATGCTCATTTGCAATTTTTATGGTTGATAAGTGGAGGTTTCAGCATTCATAAATGACTTCCAAATAGATTGGAAGCCACCCACCACAGGCTGAAAAAGCCAGTTCTTGTGTAAAGATAATCCTTTTCCCAGTATTAATGAACAGTGGTATAACTAGATGTAACTGGGCCCCACAGCAAATTAATTTTAGGGACCCTAACATATACAAAAGTTGTCCTGTTTTACCAAAACATGGTTTTGAGTTTGTAGGTGTAAGTCACTGGTCTTTTAAGGGCTAGCCCTGACGAAAAGATTCGGGGAGATTCGTCGCCTGGCGACTATCTCCCCGAACCACTTCCCCCTGCCTTCCAGCTGCTTCAATGAAGAATTGGCTGCGCCTGTTGCCTAACGAGGCAACTTTGAGGGACTTCGGAAAATGCAGTGCCGCGTGTGAATAGGGGCAGGCGATTCTTCATTGAAGCAGCTGGAAGGCAGGGGGAAGTACAATTAGCAATATGTAAGACCTGCTAGTAGGGATGCAGCAAATCCACTATTTTGGGATTTGGCTGAATTCAGAATCCTTTGTGAAAGATTCATCTGAATACTGAACCAAACCCTAATTTACATATGCAAATTAGGACATATGCATATCCAAATTAGGACCAGAAAGGGTTAAGAAAATGTTGTTTAACTTCTGTGTTTGTGTGACAAACAGTCACAAGATTTTAAGAATTTGGATTCAGTTTGTCCGGGAACTTGAATTAGCTGAATCCTGAATTGAATCCTGGATTTGGTGCATCACTACCCGCTAGTAAGAAGATCTGGACCACTGTCTGTTGTTGGGCTGCTCCTTTGGAAGTGGGCAGCAGACCAGTACTCCTTTATGAGTTGGGCATAGAGCATGAAGTTGATAAATAGCTGTACACATAAAAAGCCTCATCTCTAGTTATAGGCATGACATTTTTTTATGATTCCTAAAAAAGTCGCTATTTGTTTAAATATTATGATTGTAGGCACAAATACCATCTTTAAAAGGGTGGTTCACCTTTAAGTTAACTTTTAGTATGTTATAAAACTGCCATTCCTTAGCAACTTTTCAACTGGATTTTATTATTTCATTATTCACTTTATTGTGTATAGTTTTTGCGTTATTTGCGTCTTCTGACTCTTTCCGCCGATTGGGGGGTCACTGACCCTAGCAGCCAAAAATGATCCCTCTGCAGGCTACAATGTTATTGCAGTTACTTTTTACAGCTTATTTTATTAGAATTCCCGCATTCTTTAAAGAGGTTGTTCACCTTCAAACAAATAGTTGTTTTCCCCAGAAATAAGGACTTTTCCCAATTACTTTCTATGTTCTATGTTTTTCCTGATATTGAAGTGTAAAGTGTAATTTTTCACCTTCTAAAGCAGCTCTGGGGGGGGGGGGGGGGGGGGGGGGGGTTGCCAGCCCTTTAAACTGTTCTAAATTGATACATTTAGTTGATACATTACTTATCTCTGTCCTTGCTGAGAAAAATCCCTGAGTTTCATTAAAGGCAGCTGTTTTATACAATAGTTGGTACTAGTGATGGGTGAATCGGCGAAAAATTAGCAAAATGCCGTTTTTGACACCGGCACCCATTGCCGGCTTTGTTTTTCCGACGCCGGCGATGGTCGTCGGCATCCAGAAATGACACCCACGGCAAAAACGAGACACAAGCGAATTTTCTCCAGGCCAAATTTCGCTGGCGTTTCGCGAATCGCGGGGAAATCACTAGTTGGTACTATTCCAGAATTGTTGTTCTGGAATATTAGTTGGGAAACTGACCTATGCTAGCTAGAACCCATTAAGTGGCAAGGAGTTCATTTTGAACAGTTTATTTTGTTTCATTTGCTGCAAGTGAAAATAAACTGCTGAAGAGTCTACACTCTCCTGAGTTGTGATTGTGCCATGGGCTGTTTAACCCCAGAAAACTGATCTGAATATGCAAATATTCAACTTTAAACTTAGATTTTGGAAAAACAGTAAAAAAAAAAATAAACAATGGAAAGTAATTGAAAAAAGACTTCCTGGGGAACAATCTGACAACAACTGAACTGCAAAAAAAAGTGTTTGGAAGATGAACAACCAATTTAAAGTTTAGATACCCCTACCTGAAATCACAGGAGGCTGAAAAAAGGTCATCTTAAATTATTTATTCTCTTCTCTTAGTAAAGGTTCTGAATGGCTAGCTTGGCTTTTTTTCTTTGTGGTTTTTTTTTTTTTTTTTTATCATGCAGGGAATCTAACTTTTAAAGGACCAGTAACATCAAAAAATGTAATTGTTTTAAAGTAATAAAAATATAATGCAGTGTTGCCCTGTATGGTTTGCTTTAGAAGCACTACTATTGTTTATTTACAGTAAATAAGCTGTTGTGTAGCCATGGGGGCAACTAGTCAAAGGAGAAAGTCTCAAGTTACACAGCAGATAGCAGCTGCTGTAGAACATAATGTTATCTGTTATCCATTACTTATCCTGTGCCATATAGCCGTTTTTCAATTTCCACCATTGCTTCTCAGCAGCTTGTTTATATGAACTATATGAACTATAGTAGTTTATAGTTCATATAGTTTATAGTACTTTTCTGAAGCAAACAGATCAGTTTTAACAGCCGCAGGGCAACACTACATGATATTTTCATTACTTTAAAACACTTTCATTTTTTGGTGTTACTGTTCCATTTAAATGTGGTGTATTCAATGGCACTATCCTAATTTGCGTAAAGGAAAATAGTCTATAAATACAGTTAGAAGAGGGGACATAGGCTTCTAGATTACTTCATTTTCTAAAATATATCACATACAACCATCATGACAACTTTGTCCACTTACTGCTAGGATGTTTGATGTGTAACCTGCATAAAACATATAAAAATTAGGTAGAATGCTATTTCTACTAGACATTAAGCAAGATATTTAAAAAGGTAGGCTTTATAAATATTTAATGCAAACAGAGCGCCAAAGGTTTCATTATATATTCTATTTAAAACAGATGTGTAAGTAACACTGACTTCATTTATATATGCCTCAGGATATACTATATTTTCCCCAATGATGCTATTATAACATGGATTACCCTCTTTGCATTGTAACATCATCACCATATCTGTTGTCATTTTGACATACTATTATATCGGCAAGAAAAACAAGCATGGGCTGCCTATAAATGACACATGAATGAAAAATAAAATACTTATAGTGTTCAGAGTGTCACGTGCATAAAAATCAAATCCCGGTTTGTGTCACTAGCAATAAATTACACCCAGCACTTCACATATTTATGGTCCAAATTTACTGTCTTCTTTGTTTCTCCTGTTTATTGTTGTGTTACATGTAATACTACTGTCTTTCCATTTTTAAATCTGTCCATGTCACTGTACTTTTATTTTACTATACATTTAAAAAAATGATTAATGTAAATAATTATAAATGTGAAAAAAAAATAAACCCTCACATGTTAAATATTAGTGAAGTATGTGGTTATGCCCTTGCATCTTCAGAATGGAATAATGCTTGGATAACTTTTTACAACATTGTTTGATAATATAATTTGTTCTGTTGCTATATGTTACTACTTTGTATAACGCATGGGTTATTTGTGTAATGCAGTAGCAAGTCTGTGCTGACACTTGTATGTGTGGCGTTTTCTTTCACACTCTTATCTACAATGAGACTGAAGCATTGTACTGCACACCACCAGTAGTGATGGGCAAATCGGCGAAAAATGCAGGACTGGCCTATTTATCGCATAGGGTAGTACACCTAAAAGTGACAACAGTTTGTCATTGCGCAGATGCAGTCTTCAGGATTTTAATTTTTTGTTCTCTTAAACCACTTCCCTGTATTTGCATCAGTGCTGAGCCAGACCAGCCAGACGCCCTAGGCAATCTGAGTGGCTGTGTGCCGGCTGAGCGTGCATGCTGACATGGGGTAGTCAAGAGAGCAGGTATGTGCCTGGCGCCCCCTTAGCTTTGTGCCTTAGGCATCCAGTTGAACATGACAGCCCCAATGCCTACCCCTAGTTCCGGCCCTGATTTGCATATATTGATAAGAAATGTAATGTTCAGCAGCGTCTGTATCTTATCTTGTATCAGAAATAATATAGAACATAAAATACATGGAAATACATTTCACCACTAGCTAGGGGGTGTTTTTGATGTGTGGAGACAGGTCTGTGACAGATAAGACCTGTACTGGCAGATTATTTGTTATAGTGTTTGTATGAAGAGTATGTTTGTTTGAAGAGCCAAATTAGAGAAAGGTCCTGCGCTTTCTGGATAACAGGTACCATATCTGTACAGACATACAGTTGTGCTCATAAAATTACATACCCGGCAGAATTTATGATTTCCTAACCATTTTTCAGAGAATATGAATGATAACACAAAAAACTTTTCTTTCACTCATGGTTAGTGGTAGGCTGAAGCCATTTATTGTCAAACAACTGTGCTTACTCTTTTTAAATCATAATCACTACACAAACTACCCAAATGACCATGAGTTTACATACCCGGGTGATTTGGCCTGGGACGTACTTGGACATTCCAACATGACAATGATCCAAAACACAAGGCCAAGTCGACCTGTCATTGGCTACAGCAAAACAACATGAAGGTTCTGGAGTGGCCATCTCAGTCTCTTGACCTCAATATCATTGAGCCACTCTGGGGAGACCTCAAACGTGCAGTTCATACAAGACAGCCCAAGAATTTACAGGGACTGGAGGCTTTTTGCCAGGAAGAATGGGCAGCTTTACTGTCTGAGAAGATAAAGAGCCTCATCCACAACTACCACAAAAGACTTCAAGCTGTCATTGATGTTAAAGGGGGCAATACATGGTACAAAGAACTGGGATATGTAAACTTTTGATCACGGTTATTTGGTTAGTTTGTGTAGTGATTATGATTTAAAAAGAGAAAACGCAGTTGTTTGACAATAAGTGGCAGATTTACTATGGGTCGAATTTCGAAGTTAAAAAACTTTGAACTTCGACCATCAAATTTTTTTAAAGGCCATTATCATTAGATTCGAACTATTTTCAAAAAAATACTTCGATTTTTCAGGACTTAGAAAAAAATCCTGTTAGAGGTTCTAGGAGGTCCCCCATAGACTAGAATGGCAATTTGGCAGCTTTAAGGTGGCAAAGTGTCGAATTCAAAGTTTTTTTAAAGAGACCGTACTTCGAAATTCAAATTTTCAAAAATTTTCAATTCGAAACAAATTTTGGCCTATTCGATAGTCGAAGTAGCCCAAAATTACTTTAAAAATTAGAATTTAAAAAAATCTGCCCCTAAATCGCTTAAGCCAATCACTAACCATGACTGAAAGAAAAGTTTTTGTGTTTTCATTCATATTCTCTGAAAAATGGTTAAGAAATTATAAATTCTGCTAGGGTATGTAAACTTATGAGCACAACTGTATGACAAAATATAAAGCCTATCGATATTGGCAGGACTCTATATTTCAGATTGTAAGTGTTTTATCAGCGCTGCCAGTTATGTTGGTACATGTTACTATTATTATTAATAATAATAATAATAATGTATTAAAATAAAAGCAACAACTAAAGCTTTATTACATTCATCTAAAACAAAATTTGTTCACACCGGGGCATGTATTTTCATATTGAAAATGTTTTTCCTTGTTACCGAGCTCACGGTGATTATTAGTTGAGAGCCTCAAGGAAAAAATATTTAATTGGCAATCTTAAACCCAGTTTTATTACAGTTCACATGTAATTGCTGTTGCGTGAACAATTTTGCAGGAAAAAATGCAGCACTACGACATATGTCTGCGAAATTATTTTTTGTTAAAAGGCAATTGCAGTACCATTAACTAATAAAACTGCGAGGAGCTTGTTTGCTACTGGAAAGGTGGAAAGTGTCCAAGCCAATGTCAAACCCATTATCCAGAAAGTTCAGAATTATGGAAAGATGGTCTGCCATTATAATTAAAAAAATCCAAATCTTTAAAAATTATTTCCTTTTTCTCTGTAATAATAAAACAGTACCCTGTACTTGATGTTGTTAATCCTTATTGGAAGCAAAACCAGCCAATTGGATTTATTTAATGTTTACATGAATTACATGAATTTCTAGTAGACTTAAGGTATGAAGATCCAAATTACAGAAGGATCCGTTATCAGGAAAACCCCAGGTCCCAAGCATTCTGGATAACCGGTTCCATACCTGTATTTATATACGTCACAGTTTCAAAGGGTTGCCCCCTTTTCTGGCAAAAATTGCAACTTTTTTAAAAACCCATTTTTGCTATTTTAGATAATTCTTGTAAAAACAATTGCAATGTGATTTACACTGGTTTTCATTTCTGTAATTTCAAGACTGTCCTTTATTTTCTAGGTCACACAGTAACTGGCACCCATAGGTCAATCAAATATGCAAATAATATTTTTTCTGTCTACAAACGATATATCTCTAAATTTTACAGGAAACAAATTGAGTTTAGGAACTGTATATTTTCTTTGCCGTTTTAAGCCGAAATAATACAAAAGCGTTTTTGCTAGGTGCAGGTAAAATGTATCTGTTAATTATTTTTAAATGATGAATATGTATAAAGTCTTTCTTGACAACAAAGCAAAAAGATGAATATAAAAACTGTATTATTATGTTATACAGACCAGGAATGCATGGAATTTTAGGAATGCATGGAAATTTTCAGACCTGGAGTAAAAAAGTTCAATAATTAAGACAATTTATTTTTTTTAAACTTTTTACCAGGGAGCTAGGACTAAAAAGTGATTGTATGGTTTGTATTAGGTCCAACTTTTCATTAATGCCTTGGAGTAGAGCAGTAAAATAATTAATCTGTGTTTACTAATGACAAAACAATATATAACATTTTATGTCATTCAGGGTGACTTGACGAGGAAATACCAAGTAAAAATATATAAACACTTATAAACGAAAAACTTAGCTGTGGTAATCAGTGCAATGTATTTCCTTTAATTCTTACCAAGTACATCTACACAAATTGCAACGCTAATGTAAAGTTTCTGCAGTTTTGAATATTGGGCTTTAAAGGAGAACCATACCCTAAAAAATTAATAGGGCTAAAAATGCCATGTTTTATATACTGAACTTATTGCACCAGCCTAAAGTTTCAGCTTGTCAATAGCAGCAATGATCCAGGACTTCAAACTTGTCACAGGGGGTCACCATCTTGGAAAGTGTCTGTGACATTCACATGCTCAGTGGGCTCTGAGCAGCTGTTAAGAAGCTAAGCTTAGGGGTTGTCACAAATTATCAAGCAGAAGGTTTTTCTGTAATATAAGCTGATGCTACAGTGCTGATTATTACATTATCATGATAGTCGCACTGGTTTCTGAGCTGTCATGTAGTAATTATCAGTTTTTTTTTTAATGAATCGGGAGCGGATGGGTCTGGACCATGTAGGGTTGCCACCTTTTCTTGAAAAAAATACCGGCCTTCCTATAGTTTTGGCTTTTTTTCCTATTAATAACATTGGGATCAACCATCAAAAATACCGGCCAGGCCGGTAAAATACCAGCCAGGTGGCAACCCTAGGACTATGAGGGTCGGGGCCCACTGTGTTTTTTCCCAGTGTACCACCGGGCCAGTCTGACCCTGTGCCATTAAAGGCAAAGCAGAGTGATGGATAGTTTCGTGTTGACATGTCTGAGGAGTACATCCAGCCTAGGGTTGCCACCTGGCTGGTATTTTAACAGCCTGGCAAGTATTTTTGATCACAATGTTATTAATAGGAAAAAAAGATAAATATATAGGAAGTCAGGTATTTTTTTTTACAGAAAAGTTGGCAACCTAATTACAGCCTTTAGTCTTCAGTCATAAAGGTTAGACATATCAGGGTATATTTATCAAAGAGTGAAGTTCCACCACTCTTCATTTATTTCAATGGGATTTTGAAAGGTGTATTTATCAATGGGTGAAGTGAAAGTTCACTCTTTGATAAATACGCCTTTAAAAATCCGATAGAAATGAATGGAGAGTGGAGGAAGTTCACGCTAGTGGCTAGGGTTGCCACCTGGCCGGTATTTTTGATGGCTGATCCCAATGTTAATATGAAAAAAAGCTAAATATATAGGAAGGCCGGTATTTTTTTGAAGAAAAGGTGGCAACCCTACTAGTGGCAGATAGGGTTGCCACCTGGCCGGTATTTTACCGGCCTGTAGGGTTGCCACCCGGCCGGTATTTTACCGGCCTAGCCGGTAAAACACCAGCCAAGGCCGATATTACAAATTTACCGGCAATGTAGCTGCCGGTAAATTTGTAATACCCCTTAAAAATGGCCCTTGCCTTACCTGAAATTCAATGAAAAACTTACCTTTCTAGCATCTTCAGCCGATCGCGTGGCCCCGCCCCTTTTACGTGATGTCACGTCCCCCCGCCGGCCAGTAAAATATTTTCCCAAAGGTGGCAACCCTCCCGGCCTGGCCGGTATTTTACCGGCCTGACCGGTATTGTTGATGGTTGATCGCAATGTTATTAATAGGAAAAAAAGATAAATATATAGGAAGGCCGGTATTTTTTTGAAGAAAAGGTGGCAACTAGGGTTGCCACCCGGCCGGTATTTTACTGGCCTGGCCGGTATTTTTGATGGTAGATCCCAATGTTATTAATAGGAAAAAATATATAAATATAGGAAGGCAGGTAATTTTTTCAAGAAAAGGTGGCAACCCTAGTGGCAGAACTTCACTCTTTGATAAATATACCCCTGGTGTTTGGAAATGCCTTGCAATCGTGCTGCCTCAGAGTCTGAGTGCTCATGCCTCTGGAGTAAGAACCAAAGCAGGGAAGGACAGAATGGAAGTCTGCCACACGAATACTACAGGCAACCATATTCCACAACCAAAATGGCTGCACTCGGGTGGCACAACGCGCACATTTACGGCAGAACGTCACACCGAGCGTCGCTATGGTAACAGGCGAGGCGGAGCTTCCAGCCCGTTGCGGGTTATTATAGTTATATCATTTTATATTCGCATTGCTTCCCCATGCTGGGGTTTAGGTTGCCCCTTGGGTTTTTGTAGGAGAGGGTCGGGAGTAGTAAAATATATAACGAAGCAGGCGGGCGGCGCTAAAGTATGAGGTGAGTGTACAGAGGAACGCGTGTTACACTTTATAAGCAGACAGTTTTTTTATGATTATCGCTCTAACAGCGCCGCAACTCGCAGCCCGAGCATACGTGTGCCGTTTAGGGTAAAATTATATCCCTTGTTTGGAGTTGCGCCGGGCGGTATTTGGCGCACGCAGAAAGTTCGCGAATATGCCAGACACTTCCATCATGTTGGCGTGCATCGTACAAGCAGCTGCTGATTGGGATCTGCGGGACCATAGTCTCATAGAAACCAGCTGCTGTGAATGGAAATGTCACGCTGTGCAGGGCAATGACACCCGGCGGGGGAGACGTAGTACTACCGAAACACTGGCGGGAAGAGACAGGCTGCTGCTGGGCTTTTGCTTGTCACATTCATGACTTGGCCACAGCTTCCTGGTAACTATTCCACCCACAGGAATCTTTCACTGTTTCCGGTTGGACATTCAGGGTCTGCCATGGGTTAGGTGTGGCCTAGTAATTTTACTGAAATGCTGTTCCCCAGTTTGTGCTCTGTGCTGCATGAGAAAGTGTGCTATACTGTTCTTTTATTCACATCAGTGCCGTCATCCACCGGCAGTTTTAGTAACAGCCACAAATGGAGAAGCCATTGCACCACATTTGTAGATATATGATATCTGTGTAGCGAGTGCTTGTATAGTCTTCACAGCTGTAAATTGGCAGAACAAGATTAAAGGTGGCCGTACACGTAGAGATCCGCTCGTTTGGCGATGTTGCCAAACGAGTGGATCTCTCCCCGATATGCCCACCTTGAGGTGGGCGATATCGGGCTGATCCGATTGTGAGCCCTAGGGCCCAACGTTCGGATCAGTACGGGCGGTCGGATAGCGGGACCGCATCAACGAACAGATGCGGCCGCGATACGACGGGATTTTTAATCCTGCCCGATCGACATCTGGCCGACTTTCGGCCAGATATTGATCAGGAAAGCCCGTCGGAGGCCCCCCACACGGGCATATAAGCTGCAGACACAGTCTGTCGACAGCTTTTATCTGCCCGTGTATGGCCACCTTATGCTGGGTGTACACTGGCAGATAAAGCTGCCGATATCAGTCCTTTAGACCAGCCAGGGTGCCCAAAATGTAGATTGGGATCTATCAGTAGACCTTTAGTTGTTGATCTGTAGATCTCAAGACTCTGACCATACTAGGGTTGCCACCTTTTCTGGGAAAATTTTTTTGCAAATAAGATACTTTGTAACACTTTTGAGATAAACAAGTTAATTGTAACAGGAGAAATCATTTAAAACATTCATAATCTGTAAAACTTTGTAAAATTAACATGGTAATTAGGGGGTGTGGCCACAAAAATGGACGTGGTCAGAAATTAGCCGCTCTTTTTACTTCCAAAATTTGGGAGGTATGTCTGTCAACAAACCGCTTTACTAAATTACCATTCTGTTTTATTTTCATTCAGATATTACATAAAGGTTTTTTTTTTTAATATAGTAATATAAATTCTCTTATAAATCCATATAATATTTAAAGGGGAAGTCAACCCCCCTGGCACAAAAAATATCATACAAAAAGTTCACTCAAAGGTGAGCAAACCCTCAGTGGGAGATTATTTTCTAGCAATACAGTTTCTGGTTTAAATCTCAGTATGTAATGCAGTTATAATTATTACTGCAGTTTCTACACTGAAACCTGCAAAACTTGTATTTACTTTGCAAGCACTTTATGTATATTTACAGAATTCTGATCAGATGTTCTTACCCCATTTTGAATACATTTACAGATGGGAATTATGTCAATTCACTTACATTAATGCTGTTTTCTAAACTAAGGTCTGTTGGTCTTAATGAAGTTGTTTGCACATGGAAAGGAAATTGGCTGCAGGGTCGGGTGGTTGTTAATGGTACATCTCTAGTTGGAGTAAGGTTCTTAGTGGGGTCCCTCAGGGCTCATTATTGGGTCCACTCTTGTTTAACTTGTTCATTAATAACTTATGGGAGGATATTGTAAGTAATATATCAGTGTTTGCAGATGACACAAAACTATCCAGCCAAATTAATTC
>CM044446.1:74039306-74113703 GCA_024363595.1 Xenopus borealis | reverse complement strand
TTCAGTCACAGCCCTTCAAGAAATACAGAAGAAGGTCAAAGAGATTGAGCAACAAGTGGTGACATTTAGTGGTCTTAAGAGTGACCCAACTTATAAAAAGCTTGAAAAGGCTCTAACTAAACAGTTATTTGAAATAGAATCTATTGACACCGAAGGAAAAGGAAACATTCTGCAAGCCCAAAAGAAAGCTACTGAAGAGACAGAAAGAGTGTTAAAAGAACTGGAGCAGAATGCAACTCATCCGTGCAGACTTGAGATTGAAAAGATCTTTAGTGAAACTCAGAGTTTAGTTGCACTGCACACTAAACAATTTAATAGTGAGGATGGACAGAAAACAGATGAATTTGAGGAAGGAATTCAGAATATTCTAAAGAGACTTACTCAAGTAAAAACTGAAGGAAAGATTCCATTAAGAAAAGCTAGGTACCGAACTTTAACTAAAGTTCTTGCCATTCAAGAAGTTTTAGAAAACTCTTCTCAACAGCGAACACTTTCTCTTCCTCTCTTTGCTGAGGCACATCCAACAGTTTCTAAAATTAACTCGATTATGTGTGATGTGAACAAAGCCAGATGTAGTCTCATTGCTCTTCTAGCAGGCATCAATGACAATGAAACATACAGGCATTTATCTTGCACTCTTACTGGATTAATTGCAAACCTGGATGCTCTGGATGTTTCTGGCCACACAGACATAAGAGAGTATCGGAAAGAAGTGGTGAAGGAGATCAACAGCTTGCTGAAGTATTTGGATTTAGAAGAAGAAGCTGAGCTGGGAAGTGCTTATGACTTAGGCCAAAACCAATCAATTGTAAAAATAGAGGAGCTTCGTAAACAAATGACATCAATAAAGAACAGTCTTTTAGAAGTGCACCAACGGGTGTCGGACATCCATATGGGTACAAAGTCAGAGTTGCAGGGAATCATAGCTAACTTGGATGAAGTTAGTGTAGGGAGGAATCCTTGCATTCGTGAGGCTAGAAGAAGAGCAGTAGTTGAGGTCCAGGCTGTCATTACCTACATTGACCTAAAAGAAGCTCTTGAAAAAAGGCAGGGCTTAACAGAACACACCGTGCCAGAGCCCCCATGCTATATAGCTGTATGGGCTGTCTTTGGACATTTATCTGAGCTTCAAAAGGAAGTCCTCTTCTTTGACGGGAAGAGAGCTGATAAAAATTATATGAGACTGGAAGAATTTATCACTAAACAATTGCTGGCTCTTGATGCCGTTGATTCACAGGATGTCCGTACAAAGGATGCAAGAAAACAAGCTGTGAAGCTTGCAAATAATATCCTAGGATATCTTGATATGAAAACTGATGAATGGGAATACTAAAACAACTACTGGTTTGGCTTTGCTTGCACTTTATATATAGCTGTAGAGGGGTTGCTGTTACAGTTTTTTATCATTTGATAATCATTGCAAGATAAGAATTTTACTAAGCCAATTATCTACCATAAAACAAATCTTCTGTCAAAAGCTAACCAATTGGGGCTTTCATGTAGCAATGCAGAATAAAGTCTAGCATGTAAATGCTAAATATCCCACAGTTTGCCTTTATGAAGTGGAACATTGCGTGGCATACTTCTACTTGTATCTCATCTCTCTTTTTTGTGCTGATTCTTAAATGAAATAAAATAGTCCTTTATGTTTTATGGGATACTACATCTTCAGTGTTATGTGCACAATTTAATATGAATGCCCTTTTTTTATTTGTATAGTTCTGTGTAGGAAAAAAATCTATAATGTAATGAATCTAATTACAAAGTCTACTGGGTAAATAGATAATCTGTGCAAAATAAAAAAAATTCAATATAGTTAGTTAGGCAAACATGTAATATATAAAGGCTGGAGTGCCTGTAAATCTAACATAAAAGCCAGAAAACTACTACTTGCTTTTCAGCTCTCTTTTGTTTACACTGACTGGTTACCAGGCAGTAACCAATCCGTTACAATCCGTCCCAATTGAGGGAGGGCCACATTGGTCATAACTGTTGCTTTTGAATCTGAGCTGAATGCTGAGGATAAATTGCAAACTCACTGAACAGTTATGTCCCATGTGGCCTTCAAGTCACTGACTAACTCAGAATTAGAGAGCTGAAAAGCAGGAAGTTGTGTTGTATTCTGTTATTTCAGACATCCAGTCACTCCAGCCTTTATACATTACATTTTTGGCTAACTAACTATATTAGAAACACTTTTTATTTTGCACTGCCTATCTGTTTAACCAGCTTTTATTTTTACCCTGAACTATTCCTTTAACCTCAAAAAATGTAGCCTTGTAAAATAGTACACCACAAATCTTTTTTCATTTGCTTAATTTTCTTAAGAATTAATTAATTAGTTTACTTTTTTTAAAGCCTTTTTGATAGTAAAAATCAAAAGCGATATTTCTCTTAGGAGGAGTTAAACCCCCTTTAAATGGCTAGTGGAATAGTAACTGGAGTAAAAGAGATGGATGCAGTACAGGGAACAGGCAATCTGTGGGTTCTGGCAAATGCCAGAGGGGCTGCTATAAGGTGGCAAAGCATCTTATAGCAGCCCCTCTGGCTGCTATAAAGTGCCATAGAAAGTCAGTATTTAGTAGGCTGATTGGGCCTCTGTGTACCTGAAATGGTAGGGCCTATTTAGACTCTCAGTCCAGGCCTGACAGGGAATATACAGTTAAGGTTACAGAGAGAAGTCTCAAAGGTTTAAAATATAAGGCGATTGTCATATGTTTGGGAAAGTGCTTCATGAAGCAGAAGTCAATCTCTTAATTCTGTTTACAACCATAGTTCCTCAAAGCATAAACCCAAATACATTTAAATGGGCAACGTGGCATTACAGTCCTGACAACGTGGTGGTTTCACAGTGGTCATGGGAGCTCAGTGTCATTAAAGCTGCAACCCAATGTGTCATCACTACTTATATGCTACCTGGTTTCAAATGTAGTTTACTCTTAGGGCCAGACTTCTCAAAATGTGAGAGTAGAACTCACCACAGAAAAACTCACTCACTTTCAATTAATTCGGATGGGATTTTTAGAATACTATTTATCAATGGAGTTCAATATTTGATAAATATACTTTAAAAAATACCTAAATAGCAATGTATGGAAAGTGAGTGAGATTTTCTGTGGTGAGATATAATCTCACATTTTGAGAAGTCTGCCCCTTAATCTGATACTGTAAACATTATCTACATGAAAAGTTACCTTTATGTCATGTTGAGTTTTTCACATATAGTTTTGTAAGTAATTGTTACTTGAATTCCTTAACCTGACAGTCTGTTTTAGTTTCCAATGCCAATACTGCTTCTACTGCTGCACAAATATGGCAGTCCCCTCATAGAGGAATTTAAAGAAAGGTAATGTAAAAGCAGCAGGGAAATACTTTTATGGTAAAATTGTAAATAGCATTCAAAGACATTGTTATGATAGGTATAAAAAAAAGGGTATTTTCTGGTGTCGGTATTTCTTTAATCTGTTCCTGACTATATTGATCTATGTATTTTGTGATATTGTGGAGGTAAAAGACTTTAATAATCCCTGCTGCCTCCTCTTCTGCACACATCTGCTTCCAGGTTTGATGCATGCAGATCTCCATACTGGTGTCTTTTTCGTGCGACGTCATTGCAATTGGCGTGCTTTGCCCAATATCCGTCCTTTCTGTTGCACGCAAATAGTTCCCTTGCCTGCCCTGAGCTCTTGCCCTGGTTCTATCAGTTTAAAACCTGATGGCACGCTAGTAGCAGGGGGCCCCTCCTGAAGCAAAAGGTGACTGTTATAGGCAGTAGCGTTGTGTTTATTATCAGTCACTAGATGAAGGAGAAGGGAAAACCATCAGATCTAACATTGCTTTGTCCTCTGATTTTTCTACAATAATTCTGGAAGAAGAGGAATCAGAGAGAACGTTCAGGCTTTGTGAAAGTTCAAATTTACTGAAAAACATCCACTACTGCTGCTTTTTTGTTTGGAAATTTACAGCTGAAAACTGGATTTTTCATTATCCTCTTCAATGCTATTAGCTATGTGGAAAAAGGGCCCCATTTTTCTTGAATTAGACTGAAAATGACCGTTTTCCTAGCACATTAGAAGGTTATCCTTCCCTGGAATATGCTTGACTGTGATATCCTGGAGAAATGCTGAGAAAATGCTAGAATCCTAAAAGACTCTGATGTATCTCCTTGAGTTCTTTCTTGTTGTATGACATTTTGCTCTCCTTTATTGATTAGGGTCCTTGAGTTTGAAGCCCATCCAGATGGACTCCCCAATCTAGTCTGCTAGCATATTTTGTGAAGAACTTCAACTTGGGGATGCTTTGTAACCTTCAAGTTGCTTTAGTTTACATTTCTGTAATAAGGAAGAAGTGTAGTCAGTTTGCCACTTTTTCATGGAGTCCCTGAGGTCTCACTCTTTCCTCTTTTTCACTGCTCTGTGCACTTCCATCCCTCATCATGACCTCATTTCTGTAAGTGATGTCACTGACCATCCCCCTTTATACATGAGCAGAGTTCTACTCTCTACATTACCTACCAGATTTCCACACAGCAATAAAAAAAGAATAGGAAAGAGCTTACACTCCTACTGCAGAGCAACCAACTTCCTGGAAGTTATGTGAGAAATTGCTGAATGAAGAGAGCGCCCTTGTAATCTGATCCTGTGGTGTGCCTGTCACATTTTAGCCCAATTCAGTATGAGCTGTATTTCACCAAGGTTTTTATACAAGGCATGGTTTTTATTTAAAAAATGTTAGTGATACTGTTCCTTTAAGTTGAGAATTTGGCTGTGGATATCTAGCATCAGGGCTGGATCTAGGGGTAGAGGGGCTCCAGGCACGTACCTCTTCTGATACCGTCCCCTAGTTCTGAGCCCTGTGCCTCACCAACTGCATATACAATGCGCTCTTTTGCGCATGTGTGCTCTCTTCCATGCATGCACACACGTTCACTCTACTGTGCATGTGAGCGTGTCTGCTCTTCTGTGCATGTGCACACCTCTGCTCTTCTGCACATGCATGCACTTGCGCTTATTCAGGCATGCACAGTAGGAGAGGGATCGCCTGGGTTGCCAAGGGCGCCCGAGCGACTTGGCCCAGCACTGTCTAATATTCTGTTACCTGGGGAACGTGAGACACGGTTTCCTGTTGTCTGGAACAGTGATCCCCTTCAAGTGGTACATGTGCACTCACAGCCCCTTGGCTGTTGCTCCCAGTGGCCTCAAATCAGGTGCTTATTTTTTAATTCCTGGTTTGGAGGCAAGTTTTGGTTGCATAAAAACCAGGTGTACTAGAGCTTCCTTTGACTGACCGTCCAAATGAGGGCCACCAAATAACCAGACACATCACTTATTTATCATCCCAG
This sequence comes from Xenopus borealis, assembly GCA_024363595.1. Lineage (NCBI taxonomy): Eukaryota > Metazoa > Chordata > Amphibia > Anura > Pipidae > Xenopus > Xenopus borealis. Next base: position 74,108,362 of record CM044446.1, on the reverse strand, counting down.
GAACTTTTTTCATGCTTGTGTTGCTCTCTTAACCGTTTTTACAGTTGATTAATTGAAGTAAAAAAGGTTGGGATGCCTGGTCTAGAAGGACGACCAGAAGCTGTGTCTTCTGTTGTTTATTATCCAACCATAACTTTGAAGGATGGAGATAGACAGAGAAATCTGTAGCATTTTCAGTACTTTGCAGCCACTATTTTTCCTTATTGTCATGTGACGTGCTTGCCGTTACTGCTCCTGTGACAATATTTACCCACAAAGAACACTTCATATATGATGTGTGGCCATAGTTCAGAAGTGCAACTATAATGAGAATGAGCATGTGCAGGAATTAGAAGGATTTTCTGCACATGCTTTCGCCCCAATGACAGTTGTTTACCTTCAATGCTTTCAATGTGTTAGAACATTTCCAAATGGTGGCACACTGGCTATGTCCAGCCCGTGACCCTCCTTGTGTGGTCCCCAACATGAAAGTCTGCCTGTTGTGATTCCTTAGCCTTGTGTAAACTTTAAAAGGTATCAGTACTGAGATTAACTGGCTCTTGCATTGTTTACCTCTCAAATTCAGACTGTAATCCCCTGTATTGTTCACACATGTAATGCATTGTTCACATCTGTAACATCTCTATTGTTCACAACCCTAAAGCTCTGTACTGTTCACTCCTCAGACCCAGACTGAAACTGCCCATATTGTTCACAGCCCAGACAAACTGCTGGAGGGGCACCTGCACTGTATGAACTTTTCATCTTAGAGCAGCGGTTCTCAACCTGGGGGTCGAACAACCCTTTCAAAGGGGTTGCTTAAGGGGTTCATCTCTCTCCCCACTAGCCCTGGGCCAAGGTTGCAGCTCTCCAGGTGTTGGTGCTGGGAGTTGTAGTTCAGTAACCTGTGTAGGGAAGCCAGTTGCACTACAACTTTCTATATCCCCTTAGAAGGGACTGCTATACAGCTGGCTATTGTTGTAAGGGGCACCTAAGGTGTTAAATCATGTGCTGGAGTGTGCAAGCGGCATATGGATTTAAGGGTATGAATTACATTTTTTACATATCCCTGCAGTGAGCACAAACCATTTGGCTTATTTTGCATTTGGTTTCTGCTGTATGTTACCACCAGTTCTGGACTATCAAGCTTACGGGACAGCTGTTCACTTGTTGCACATGGCAGTCGAGTGTATCAGTGTCCTCCCAGGTAATCTCCTTTTCTGCTAATTGTACCACTAGTAATGTGAACATGATCTTTAAAAGTTCTTGAGATAGCATGGGTGGGTTTTAAAATGGGGGGTGGTCAACAATGGCTTCCATTATCGTCCATCCACCACGTAGGCCAGAACAATTCTAGCCCTCTGTACCATGGAAGTTGAACAGCACTGCTTTAGAGAAACCAAGAGCCCTGGATGCCACGTTCACTTCCAAAGCTTCTTCAACCCTGCCCTGGGCTCCCACAGTCATTTACTCCCCATGTGATTTTCCAGAGAAGGAGATCCCCTGGTGGGGACTTTTTGTAAAGGCTAACAAAGCCACTGGAACCTTGCCCTGGGTGTCCATGTCCGGTTTCGCCACTGAAGACTACAGGTGAAGGGTATCTTCTGTTGAGATTCTAGAGGCTGGGCTGCCGCTTCTATCCCCAATCATCCTGGAATCTTCTGGGGACTACCAGAAAAGGGTATCCCAAAGGCTCCTGGAAACCCTGCCTTATGCTCCTGCAGCCAGTTCCTCCCCTGAGGACTTTCGGAGAGGTTAGGCTGCCAGCTCCCCCCCCCCCCCAAGGCTGCTGGATCACTGCACTGGAATCCAGCAACCAGTTCCTCCCCATGTGGACTTCTAGAGAAGGGCATCCCCTGGTGGGAACCTAGGATTACTGCATTGGGCTCCGGCAGCCAGTTACTTCCCCTTAGGACTTTCCAAGAGGCCTGGATACCATATTCACTCCCAAGGCTCCTGGAACCCTGCCCTGGGCTCCCACAGCTAGTTCCTCCCCCTGTGAACTTCCAGAGAAGGGCATCCCCTAGTGAGAACATGTCACGGAGCAAAGACTCCCTTTGGTATTCATCTGTGAAGGTGTCAGGTACTAACACTGGAAGACACTCGCCTGCTTTGGGTTGACTGATTTTGGAAAAATCCAGTCACACACTGCAATTCATAAGTGTTTTGTATTTTAAGTCCATGTACATTCAAAAACTTTTTTTTGCATGCCAGTCTCAATTGTGACAACTCAGTTAGTAGTCCCAGATTGTTACTGAGATTGTTACTGATATGTCCAGTTTCTCTTTGATCTCCTGCACTGAACAGCCAGAAAAATAACCAGTGTATCTGAAATATATTGAAATAAGCGTCTTTCAGCACCTGCACTTTGATACATTTGTAACAATTTAATATAAGCAAAGATACGATTGTTACTATTTAAGATAAGCAGGTCTCTTGGGGACTGCAACTCTCTCTTTAAAGGGCAGTTTCAGCTTCATTAGCAAAACCCAAAAAAAACTAAAATGTTTTGAAACTTTCCATAACCTGATAAATTTGTACAATGGATGTGGCCATAAAATGGGCATGTTAAAAAAAAAAATGTTGCTGCATTTAGCATGGCAGATGTTTTTGGTACTTTGAAAGTGGAACTCTATTGTGCAAGTGTATAAGCGCTCAACCCATTTTCTTCCACCAGATGGCGGTATAGCCTTTCGTGACAACATTTACTTTTGAGCAACACAGAGGCTAATCAGTCTTGTTTCAGTTACATTAATGAAATACTGAACGGTTGCTGGCGCTGCCTTTCACAACTTGGAAGCTGTAGAATTTGGAAGACTTTATGTATCATGCATAAGAAGCAGAAATATGAAAACCCAGACATGAGCTAGCACATTTTCATAAAAGGATACATTCTAATCATAATCTGTATGTCCAAACATAACTGTAACCCCTGCAAACACCTCTATCCCTTCAATGTCATTCTGGAATATGGGTTGTTTCTTGTTACCACCAATACATACATTATGTTAAAATAAAACTGATATTCCTTTATTGAACTCCTGATTTAGTGTAATCCAGGAAAGTGATCATTTTAAAAAGACTTGTCTTCTGATTTACAAAGTCCTGGGACAAGGTTTGTCAGGCTGCAGTCTAAAACCAGGTAGGCATGCATGAAAAACTAATCCAACCAAAGGCACCTGCAGCCCTTTAGCAGTAAAGCTCTGTGTCTCCAAAGATGTCCCAGTAGCTCCCCATCTTCTTTTCTGCTGATTCACATGCTCTGTGCTGCTCTCACTGAGCTTAGGGACCCACTCACAATATACAGTGCATTTAGAATATAAAAGTCACACTATAAGGCTGATTAGTAATTAATACAGACATGGTAGCTCCGAAACCAATGCAATTAGCATCAGAATTTAACCATCTGTCCTGTAGCAGAACCTTTTATCACAGGGCAACCTCATTTTCTGCTTGCTAATTAGCGCCGACCCCTTAAGCTCAAGCATGTTAGTATCACAGACACTTTCCAAGATGGTGACCCCCTGTGACAAGTTTGAAGTCCTGGATCATTGCTGCTATTGACAAGCTGAAACTTTAGGCTTGTGCAATAAGTTCAGTATATAGAATATAACCTTTTTAGCCATATTAATTTTAGGCTTTAGTTCTCCTTTAACACATAAAATCTTAAAACTTTTGATCGCTAGCAATCATAAATCAATACCTACTGACAGCCCTGTGGTTGTTATATGCAGGGCCAGATTTACATAATGGGCACCCCTAGGCCCCTGCCCCCCTCACCATTATTGTGCAAATTTTCATCATTGGGTCCAGAGCCCTTGGACTTGACTCATGGGAAATGTAAAAACTATAGTATCCAGTGCATCCTAAGCAATGCAGATCTGGTTGGACAGCACACCGACCCCTAAAAACCTGCCTCGCTAGATCGGGGCCTTTCTACGAATGGCCTTTCTACAAATCCGGGCCTGGTTTTATGCCATAAAATATGTCCAGTCTTTATAACTTCATTACTCAGAGAGTATTGTTGCATTATATTTACTTGTAGCAAAGTCAGTGAAAATTAAAATACAAACACCAAGATGAGTCACCTGAAACGATCAGGCAACAGGATTTATTACAAAAAGTAAGGTAAGGTGATCTCTACTGGTGCATCAAAGCAGATAGGATCATGGTTTGTCAGGCTGCAGTCTAAAACCAAGTAGGCATGCAAGAAAAAATAATCCAAGACAGGCAGGAATATGTTAAGAGGAGTCAGCTCATGAACATGACCTGATGTATAGCCAACACTATAAGCATTACTACATCTTATAATCATCGTTTAGCTCCACTGAGTGATCTATTGCACATGCATCTGTATAACAGTTGTGGGGGTTCACTCGATAGGCTGCAAATGATGCAACTTTACAGCCGTGTTTATTTTTCAGCTGCTGCAGAAGTTTCCCCCTCGCAGGGAGAAGAAAACAACAGTTTGAACAGAAATATACAGCCTTCTGGCTCACACAAAATAAATGTTTTTCTCTTACTACTGATGCTGAGCAATCCAGCTGTAACACACACACACCCACCCACCCACCAGTATTTTTCCTGATACTTACTTATTTTTTCAGTTTTAATGTTGTCAACTTGGTTGGTGCCTCTACTTTATATATTGGCATTTCTTTATTTTTATTGCTAGATGATAAAAACACCAGAACACCCAGGACCATATAAAACACAAGCAAACGTATTTGTACCCATAAACACTACACCAGATCCATTAACTATGACGGACGTGATAGCTTCTTTTCAAAAAGGCACCAGACAAGGGTCAGCTTTGAATTCAGGGTCCTAAGACATATCTAGTCCTAGTTTATCTTTTCACTGGACCTCTGTCTGGCGAGGCACCAATTGGGTAGTGGCCCTTTTCTACTCTTCGTTGGAACCTCAGCTGCTGAACTAGCTGGCCTAATACTATCTCTCTCCACCTATAGTGAGCTACAAGTGTGTAACCAACCAATTGCTAACCTTACTCTCATTTAAGGTACCTTAATTTGCTCTTCTTCTCACATCAGCTAAAGAGCAAGTGGCACACTTCTCCCTCCCTTATATACCCTCTCTAGGGAAGTCCCCTCCAAGTGCCACAAAGGGGAACCTGTTCTATGACCTCATTTGTGGGATTACCTGGATAACAAATGAACCAAAATAACACTACAAACCAGTATATACTTTTCATCACACCAAAGGTATATATGGCTATAACTTTATTACACCACAGAGTTTTTCTGATAACCACCACCAGCCTGCAGATGCTCATCCACTAACATATATAGAGCTAGATGTGTAAACCAGGATTGACAAGTTAAACTGAACAGATCAATGAGCGTTTAGAGATACTTGGGTTATATTTGTACAGAGTGTTTTACACCCCCAACAATAAATATGTGATATGGATGTTTTAATATGCTTTACTTTGTTTCTGGCACAGTTTCCTCCAGTAATGCAATTTTTAAGGCTCCCTGGTGTTCAATTTGTTTCCATCTAATCTTGAGATGGAACAGATAATGTCGCCATGACAATACTTTTCTAGATGTTTATTACAATGCTGAAATATCAACAATTTGCCATTGACAGGGTTGGTAACAAAAGTAATAAAATAGCTTCAAAATACACAAATTAAATAATTTAGATCCCTATGCTTATTCTGAGCCAACAGAATAGGTAGATACATGATAGCCTTGTGCCAAGTAAATAAATGATGCTTTCCAGAGGCCGCCAAGGCAACCAAAGCCGGCTACCTTTCCCCACGTCTGTACAAGCTCCCCTGTTCAGCGACATTACACGGGAAGGGGAGCACAAAGTGACAAGTGGGGGGAACTGTAGTAAGAGAAAGAGAGCCCGAACTAGAGGTACCTAGACTCTTCAAAATGTACCCATCATTGCACCCTAGGGAGGTGCCTCTTCTGCCTGCCCTACTGGCCCTGATGCTGACTGTAACTGTGCTGTCTACTTGGAACTGCACTTGCATTGAAAGGGTTTATTTCTACACTAAGCCTAATAAAGACACTGTTGCTGAGTGCAGGATCACTTTGCTTTAGAGAGGGTTTTCACTCTCTGTGTCCTTTGCTGAAGGGAAGAACTCCTCTGATGCCTGTGTGAGAAGTCAGACAATAAAAGCCGAAGGCAAAACATTTTTGTTTGAAGAAAGTCAAAAGTAAAGCGAACGTACAATGTTATTCCAGGCAGTTGTTAATTTTAGAGCTTCTTTGCATCTTTTTTTCCTTTTTTTTGCACAATTCATCAAATCAGGCCAACCTGGAGTATTGGCACTAGGCACAAGTTGCAAGAAAGTTGTCTCATTGAAAGCTTCAATAATCAAAAAAATGATAGCAAAGGCCATGGTTTTATATGTCTGGCTGTCCAAATCTTCAATCTAAAGGCCACTATACTAAGGGAGATCCGCTTTTGGCAATGTCGCCAAACGAGCGGATCTCTCCCCAATATGCCCATATTGAAGTGTGTACCCTAGGGCCCAACAAACGGATCAGAATGGAGGGGATATGGTTGGTTGGATCACGGGACCGCATCAACGAACAGATGAGGCTGCAATCTGATGGGATTTTTTAACCTGCCTGATCTAATCTGGCCAACTTTCAGGCAGATATTGATCGGGGAAGCCCATCGGAGGGCCACACACGTTCCAGTAAGACACAGTCTGCAGCTTTTATCGGCCCGTGTATGGGGGCCTAAACTGACTGAGTCAGCTGTATTATTGCTCTGATGTCTTTCTGTGACCTTGCTCCACTAACTGAAAATTAAATGAATGCCATTTCTAATTCAAATGCTCTTACAAAGCAGGTAATTTGCTCTCAAGGCTATTCAGCCATCATAAATATGGTATGAATCTTCCTGCAGTCAGCTCCTCTAGAGTCATACTCCATGCAAACCATTTGTATATAGATCTTGACAAGCATCATGCCCCTTGTGAACCAGTCACATCTGCCTCATGCTGCATTCAATTTCATTTAATACCAGATAGATCTTATGGGACTTCTCCACCCATCTCAATCATTCTATTTCCTACTTACCTTGTAATCCACATTCACACACGGATTTAACAGATGAAATTAACTATTTAATGATTGGAAGCATATCCAGGTTCTCACCATTATTTCATTAGATGAATTGGATTTAAAAATTACACAGCAATTAATTATAAAATCTTTCAAATTGATCAATTGGAATCAATCAATTGAGTGGTGAAATACTTTCTTTTATTAGGCACTAATTCTTTATATAAATGCATTTATTTTTATTACCTTAGCACTTGGACACTTTACTAATTCAGCACTAAGCCACCTTAAGGGCTCTTACACACAAGTGTTTTTACCTGCGCTCCCCTGCAGGGGAGCACAGGTATAGACGCACTCAATGCTTTTCAATGGGGCTGTACACAAGCGCATGTAGGCGCAGAACGCACGAAAAATGCAGCATGTTGCATTGGACGCCTACATGCGTTCGTGTGAGTACAGCCCCATTGAAAAGCATTGAGTGCGTCTATACCTGCGCTCCTCTGTGGCTGAACGCAGCAAAACGGAATGCAGGGGAGCGCAGGTAAAAGCGCTTGTGTGTAAGAGCCCTAAAGGTAGAAGGCTGGCAATCCTACCTTGCACTAGCACTTTGATTAACTATTGTACACATGTGCAATACACAGTTTAACCCTTAACAACTGACATAAGGGTTTTTTTTCTTCTTTTTCTATTTATTATCATTTTTTTATTAATGACGTAGGTCAGATTCTCTCCTTTGATCCAACTCAATACCAGGGGTAGATATTCCTTTTTCCTTCACAGTTTCTGCATTCAGACACATAAAAAGCATGGAAGAATGTAAAATCAATAATAATTGTGTGTGTCTATTCATATATAATGCTCAAGGTTGCTGAAAACAGCTTATCATTATCCATTACATAGCATATGCATATCATGTACACACTGTTCATAGCACTTATATAAAGTACAGTTCAGGGCTGCTGTGCTTTTTACAAGTGTGCCAGTTATGAAATTGGAGCAGTAATGGTATATGCAAGGTGAGCCCAGTATTTAGTTCCTGCATTGAACAAGCGTAGATGCTTGGTGGGTAATGAATACATTCACAAAGTTTCTTCCACCCATACATACTGTTGGTAATTCAGTCCAATGCACCCTCCAGTGATGCTCTGATGGATTTCACATATGTACACTCATTGACACAAGGGGATAACTTGTATGTGTTGCTAGTTCTAGGGTTCCACTACCAACATGCCACAATAGCCACTACTAAATTGCACCAATTGAACTGGATGATAACGCCATTATAATTATTGAATGAAATGCCACTCCTAATCAACTTGCGTTTGTTATATAAAAAGTTATCTTTTCAATGCTGAGAAACAAGCACCTCTATGGATATAGCTGAGAACGAACGGCTACAAAATTCAGCATATTTATATCACTGGAATAGAGGATGCCTGTTAATCAAGCAGCAGAACTGTTCCATTTCCATGCCTGGCACCTCGCCCCCTCACTGTGATTTTCTTTTTTTTTCCTCTAGCAACATGTTAATCCCTCATCTCATCCTGTATACCTATAAATAACTCCTCTAGGAATAACAAACCACTCTCCAGTTTCTAAACTACAGTACCAAAATTATATTACACTTTCATTCCCACTAATTGTTATTAATCTATATCATTCTTTCTTCTTGATGAAAATGTGATTTTAAAGGAATAGTAACACCAATAGCCTGTTTCTTTTTGAGATTCAAGATTGTTGCTAAAAGGGGTGGTTCAACTGTAAGTAAACTTTTATTATGTTATAGAATAACCACTTGTAAGCAACTTTGCAACTGGTCTTCATTATTTATTTTTTATAGTTTTTAATTATTTGCCTTCTTCTGACCCCATCTAAAAAACGAATGCTCTGTGAAGCTACAGATTTATTTTTATTGCTTCTTTTTATTCCTCATCTTTCTTTTCAAGCCCACTGCTATTTATATTCCAGTCTCTTATTCAAATGAATGCATAGTTGATTTTGACCCTAGCAACCAGCCTGCTAAAAATTGCAAACTGGAGAGCTGCTGAATAAAAATCTAAATAACTGAAAAACCACGAATAATAAAAAAAAAGTTAAAACAATTGTGAATTGTTTTAGGGAGTTAAAGCATTGGTTCTGTGTTTGAATACAAGATGGAACCCAAATGTAAAAATATGATAGCATAGTTGCTACATTTTTTACTAGGGATGCACCAAATCCACTATTTGGGATTTAACCAATTCCCTGAATCCTTTTTTAAAGATTTGGCCGAATACCGAATGCAAATTGGGGGTGGGAAAGGAAAAAGTGTGAACATATTTTTACTTCCTTGTTTTGTGATGAAAATTAACGTGATTTCACTCACCCGCCTCTATTTTATATATGCAAATTTGGATCTGGATTCAGTTCGGCCAGACACAAGGATTCAGCCAAATCCGAATCCTGCTGAAAACGGCAGAATCCTGAATTAAGTGCATCCCTATTTTTTACACAGTCCAAATCCAAAAAGTAAGATATTAAATTCCATTTGTTCTGATTATGAATTTGAAGTTTGGGAGATTTGTCTTCAGGAAATCCAGTTACATAGTAACATTCTTACATTGGGTTGAAAAAAGATCAAGTTCAACCCCTCCAAATTAAAACCCAGCACACACACACACACACCCCTCCACTCTTTCACACAAACCATATATGGCCATAGTTATACTAACTGTAGAGTTTAGTATCAAAAATAGAAACCTTACTTTCAATGCTCACATTTATTAATAAACAATTACAAGGGACCCAGTACAGAGCCCTGCAGTACACCACTAACAACACTGGTCCAGTTCTCTACACAGTTACAAATACTATGTTCCAGGCCAACATTCCTTAAGTAACCTTCTGTGTGGCACTGTATCGAATGCTTTAGCAAAGTCTAAGTAAATCACATCCACTGCCATCCCTGAATTCGAGGTCCCTGCTTACCTTCTCATAAACAGAAATTAAGTTAGTCTGGCAAAATCTATTACACATATAGATCTTGCCAGAAAGATCATGCTGACACAAACTCATAGTATTGTTATTTGCTATGAAGTCCAGTATCCTATCCTTTATTAATCCTTTGAAAAGCTTTCCTACCACCGACGTCAGACTAACTGGCCTATAGTTTTGAGGCTGAGAACGGGATCTCTTTTTGAATAGCGGCACCACATTAGCAATTCGCCAGTCTCTCGGCACCATGCCAGACCTCAATGAATCCTGAAAAATTAAGTAGAGAGGTTTGGCAATCACAGAGCTAAGCTTGATAAGTTCCCTGGGATGAATCCCATCTGGCCCTGGGCCTTTGTTTATCTTAACATGTTCTAGTCTCTTTTGAATTTCATCATGTGTGAACCATGCATCATTATATGTATTATTAGAATTGGGACTATTAATAAGGAAACCATCATTAGCTGGTTCCTCATTTGTGTAGACAGACGAAAAGTATGTATTCAGAATCTGAGCTTTTTGCTTGTTCTCATCAACCAGCTGACTCCCTTCTGATAATAAAGGTCCTACCCCTTCCTCTTTCAATTTTTTACTATTAATATATTTCAAAAAATTATTTTGTATTCTTTTTACTGCTTACTGCTATATCCTTTTCCGTATCGATTTTAGCTTGCCTGATAGCGTTTTTACATGAGTTATTGGCCTCCTTGTACCTTATAAATGAATTGGCTGTCCCAGCTAACTTAAAAGCCTTAAAAGCATGTATTTCTTACCCACCTAAACACCAACACTTGAACTAAAAAGTTTTGCATTGCAACAACGTTCCTTGCTTACAATCGGAATATACTGACATGTATATTTATCAAGCAGCATTCTTGTTCAGTGTTTAACCCTGTGCAAAGCATTTCCGACTTCATATGTTGCAGAGATGCCCTTATACTGTCAAAGTTTGCATGCCTGAAATTCAATGTTTTAATCACTATTCCCTAAATGCTCACCCGCACAAATGCTATAGATGAGTTCAGTATTATTAGTTATTACAAGATACAAAAGAGAGTTATTCCTAGTAGGTTCTTGAACGAGCTGGGATAAAAAGTTGTCATTTAGCATATTTACAAACCTACTAGCTTTATCTGTCTTGGCAACCCAATTACCCCAGTCAATGTCCGGATAATTGAAGTCACCCATAATAATAACTTGGTCTAGTTGTGAAGCCGCTTCTATTGTAAGAGTAGCTGGGCTTCATACTCGTCACTTATATGAGGTGGTTTATAGCATACACCAATTGAAAATTTTATTTGTAACTTTTTGCCCAGTCAAAATCTCTACCCAGAGGGATTCCACACCATCACCAGTGCATGGCTTTAATTCAGGCTTTAGTACATATAAACACACTACTCCCCCCCTTTTTAATCCCTCTGTCCCTGCTAAAAAGGGTTTAACCATTTAAATTCACAGTCCAGTCACATGTTTCATCCCACCAGGTCTCAGTGATACCAATTGTACCATAATTAATTCTAGGTCTCCCATTTTACCTAACAAACTGTGCATTTGCCAGCATACAGAGGAGTTTACAACTTTTACTTTTTAAATGTGCATTACTTTGATGAGTATTATATGTTAAGTTAGTATTAGTCTGTTTTCCTTGTAACCTCCTTAGCTGGTAAACTGTATGCCCCCCTCACTCCTCCCCCATGACCCCTTACTAATCCCACTAGCCCGTCTACCCTAGCTTCCCCATAATTCTTTCTCTCACCCACCACTCCTCCAACCTCTTGGCCATTTCCCTGAATGAAATGACAGCACTGCCCAGTAAGTTCTAGAGTATATATTAACATAGACCTGCATCATTAGGACCTTTCATTGTCATTTTATTATTTGTCTGTTAAGTCATTTAGAAGTTTATAATTAGTAGGGGAATTAGCACATACACTTGCAAAGAGATTAGAAACAAACAAACTGGTAACTGATCTTGTAATGTGATTTGTAAATGTGGCTTATAAACATCTATTAAGGATACCAGGAAACCACAGTTTGAGTACAAACATCTTTGGTCTTGGCTGCTAATGAATGCATTGTGTCATGCCAGGAAAACAAGCCTCCAAATCACTCTGTTCGTCTCTTCCGGTTGGACCACCTTAGTTGCATGTGCTGCTTTAAATCTTTTTGAAAGGAGACACCAGAATAATAAACCACTGTGGTGCAAGTTTTTAAATATTCACAAATTGTGCTAAACATTGATTTTCAGTTAATTAAAAAAAACCTTAGTTAGCAAGTTACATGTGTGATACCAAACATTTATCTCTTTAACAGTTGTTGTCTACAGCTTTTTGATACATCAACAACCTTCCGCTCAGAGTTATAGTTTAACAGCAACTGTTGGAGCCAGGTTTTAGGCATCCATAACTGAAGGATTTTATATCCCTTCTTTCAGATCCCTCCCACTATTCTCTTACTACATCCCTGAAAACTGTGAATTTCTTTTTATTAAAGAAAAATGTACAGAACACTCTGGAGTCTACACACATCCTTTTCCAAATAATTGCCTTGGATGGCAGCCCATTGTGATATAATGCAAAATGTTGGCTGCCACTTTCACTTTCCTGGGAATAAAGCCTATTAATCAGACCAGCTTTTGGAATCACCATGGCAACCTTTACAAGAAGCCAATGTCCTAGATTTTCCCAGCAGCTTGCTCCTAAACTGACAGCAGTGATTTTAATGCTCCTTGAACCGGATTTGTGACTGTGAAACCAACTTCTGTAAGAAACACAGTTTTAAATAGCAGCTGCTTTGACATTTTATCTCCATTTCATTACACAGGCTGTTCCACACTGTAGGCTATGGGGAGTTGTTTCTTCCAAGAACACTTTGTTTACAAAAAATATATTCTGCATTCACAAATAGTGAATAGTAAATTTTGCTCACAAAAATAAAATATTTGGGTACAAAATGTATTTCTGTCAGGATGCATATGTAATTGTGACTGGATACACTGGTAAATAATATACAAACACCTTATTTTTAGTCAAGAATGAAAACAAATTCAAGTTGTGCATAAAAGGATATTATATTATCGCAGCAAACAGTAATACTCTGTACAATTATGCATGGATTTTCTCTCTCAAACTGTATTTTAGCTCACAAATGTATAAAATCCATGTAATGGAACCAGTAATGTGTAAAGTTAATTACAGAATGAATTATGTAAAAAAAACTTATATAAGAGACAGAGTGTTTCCATTTTGGATTTTGAGTCACCATTTTTTAATCACAATGCAGAATTACCCCCCCCCCCCCATAATTCCAGATTAAAGGCCCCATATATGGGGCGAAAAAAGCTGCCGGTAGCTTATTGACCTGTGTGTGGGGCCCTCCGACGGGCTTCCCCGATTGATATCTGGCCAAATGTTAGCCAGATGTCGATCAGGCAAGGTAAAACATCCCATCGGCCACTAATATTTCCTCTATTCTGATCCAATCATTGGACCCTAGGGACCACAATCTGATCAGCCCAATATCGCCCACCTCAATGTGGGCATATTGGAGAGAGATACTTTTGTTTGTTGACGTCGCCAAACAAGTGGACCTCCCTGTGTATGGCCACCTTAAAGGGGTTGTTCACCTTTGAGTTACCTTTTAGTATAATGTAGAGAGTGATAGTCTGAGACAATTTGCAATTGGTTTTCATTTTTTTTGTTTGTGGTTTTATAGTTATTTAGCTTTTTATTCATGAAGTGTCAGCAATTTGGTTTCTAGGGTACAAATTACCCTAGTAACCATGCATTGATTTGAATAAGAGACTGGAATATCAATAGGAGATGGACTGAATAGAATGATAAATAATAAAAAGTGGCAATAACAATAAATTTGTAGCATTACAGAGCATTTCTTTTTAGATGGTGTCAGTGACCCCCATTTGAAAGCTGCAAAGAAACATACCAAAATTGCAAATCATTAAAAAACTATGAAAAATAAATGATGAAGACCAATTGAAAAGTTTCTTAGAATTGGCCCTTCTACAATATACTAAAAGTTAACTTGAAGGTGAACCACCCCTTTAAAGGAAAACTATACCCCGAAAATGAATACTTCAGCAACAGGTAGTTTATATCAAATGAAGTGGCATATTAAAGAATCTTACCTACCTGGTAAATATATTTTAGTAAATATTGCCCTTTTACATCTCTTGCCTTGAACCACCATTTCGTGATGGTCTGTGTGCTGCCTCAGAGATCACCTGACCAGAAATATTTCAACTCTAACTGTAACAGGAAGAAGTGTGGAACAAAAGACAGAACGCTGTCTGTTAATTGGCTCATGTTACCTAACGTTATAGTTTGTTTGGTATGTTTGTGTGCACCGTTGAATCCTAGGATCCCAGGAGGCTGTCCTTTTTTTAAAATAGCTATTTTCTATTTATGATTACCCAATGGCTCATGCTACTAAAAAAGTGTATTATTATGAAAATGGTTTATTTACATGAAGCAGGGTTTTACATATTAGGGATGCACCGAATCCAGGATTCGGTTCGGGATTCGGCCAGGATTCGGCCGTTAACAGCAGGATTCAGATTCGGCCGAATCCTTCTGCCTGGCCGAATCCGAATCCTAATTTGCATATGCAAATTAGGGCCAGGGAGCTAAATCACGTGACTTTTTGGCACAAAACAAGGAAGTAAAAAATGTTTTCCCCTTCCCACCCATAATTTGCATATGCAAATTAGGGTTCGGATTCGGTTCGTTATTCGGCCAAATCTTTCGGGAAGGATTTGGGGGTTCATACGAATCCAAAATAGTGGATTCGGTGCATCCCTATTACATATACAATATCTTTTTATAGAGAACTACATTGTCTGTGGGGTATAGTTTTCCATTAACTGTGGTCACACTGTGGGCAATGCTTTAGAACCCACTTTAATCCCTTTACTTTAATCCCAATTGGCTGCAGTTGTTCTGAAATATTTCTAAGCCTGGTTGATGCTGACATTCAGCATCAAAATAACTAAAATTATCACTAGAAGTGGCCATGAAACACACATGAGATATAACTTCTAAATACATTATTTTGCTTTCATTTAAACTACATGATCCAGTGTGCTTGTAAGCTCTTCTAAAATGTTTGTACTGTATATCCATTCCCTCAACTGTAAGTTCTGGAGCATGTGTACTTGGACCTCCAACTGAATACCCGGAGAGTTCAAACAATTATCTGGAATTATTTGCTATTTTGGATGACTGAAAATTTGGTTGGCATCATTTCTGGCATTCAAAATGAGGTGTGCACCCAAAATGTTTTAGGCACAAGTGCACTGCAGCTTCAGCTCATTGTGGGAACCTGGAGCTCCCTACTCCTTTAGAGGTGGTGGTAGGTTCAAGGTTCCACTGTGTCAGTAGGCAACCTACACTCAGTTAGGAAAAGAGGAAGGGATGGCTGAGAATCACCAGTGTTGGACTGGGGCAGTGGAGACCCACCTAGACTGTGATACCAAGGGCCCTGCTCGACGTCCAACCCTTCCCCCACACACACATACATGTCATATTGCATCCTGTTGCATCCAACTTACCTCCTTCTTTCTACTCTGAGGAAGAGGCCTCAGAGTTTATTGTTTTTGCTTTTTGCAAAGAAGCAGATTAAGTTTAGCAGAAATTCACTGTCAATAAAATCTTTCAATCAAATGAAATCATTCAGTAAAACTACTGAACCAATAAAGAACAAGTATAATTAAGAACTGTTTTCGTCTTTGTTTCTATATACAAAAATCACTGCAATCAGTGTATTAAAAAGTATAGTTGCTCCCTCATATTAAGTTCATGGATTGTACTCTGCATAAATCTCTCTCTTCACCCGCAGACCATGAGTAATTCTGCTCCATCAGTTTCCATGGATATGTATGTGTTCCTTTGGAGACAATCTTGCAGAAAGTACAAAAGCAATGAATTCTGACAGAAGAACTAAACTTTGCTTATATAATAGAAAGAAAAGTTCAGGCAAAGAGGAAAAATTCTCAGCAACTGCAAATCTGCAGCTAATATTCAATCTCACAGTATTTACACAGATTTAGACTAGCCTGCCTGTGTACCAAGAAGATCCCTGGTGAGCCTTGGTATGGGCGGGACTTTTTTGGAGCACAGAGCATTACTTTACTATTAGCTTTGCTATCTTTTTCAGGTTCAGTTTGTGTTTTTACTTATGCTCAGCAGCAGGGCCACCATTCGAAATCACGGGGCCCCATACAACAAATTACTCAGGGCCACCTGGGCCCCGCCCACCCCAGCTCCCAAGCTCCAACCCAGATCACACCCACCCCACACCACAGTTAAAAGACCACAAAGACATCAGTGTTAAAAACAGTAAACTCGCCCACACACAAGTTATAAAAAGCCATTGATGCTCAGGCCCCCCTATAAGTTAATTGGCACCAGGGACCCACATAAAAGTTTTTTTAAAAAATCATTGGTGGTCAGGGCCCCATTAATTTAAAAAAAATGTTGGCGCCAGGGCCCCTCTTACAAGTTGAAAAAGAACATTTTCGGGAATCGCTATAAGTTCTATGGATTTCACAAAGGTGCATTAGAGAAGCTTACCATGAAGGAAAACGTTGTGAGAAAGATAGTTTAACAGTTAATTTAGTACTTTGTGATGGGATCAGTGAAAATACAGATGAAAATAGTCCAAGGTTGCAGTTAATTTTATAGGACTGACAGGGTAAGTCTCCCAAGAAGAATTCACACACTGTAAATGGGGAAGAAAGAGCTAATGCATTAGGTAGGACTTAGAGGTACATCATGCCAAAAGAACCTGTTTGGCCTGTTTAGTGTACATTTCATGTCTGTCTGTCTGTCTGTGCTAACAAACAGAAAAAACAGCTGCACACATAGGATTTGTCCTAAACCTGTCTTTGTTGAAGCTTCCACAATGGTTGCTGTGATGTCTCTTTGTATGGTCCTAGTATGGTTCTAGAGGAACATTGTTTCGTTTCACTGTGTACTGTACAAATGTATATGGATGAAATGACAATAAACTCACTCTTGCCTTTTTGAATGGTCACCCCATGGCTACATAGCAGCTTGGTTTTTAAAAAATGATTGTAGAGTTTGTAAAGCAAATACACCAGTTTCACCAGTAAAGGGCTACACTACTGAAGTGTTGTAGGCACCATGGAATCAAGTTTGGGATTCCCCCGTTTCTAGCAGACAAGGTATCGGCTCTCTTTTTTCCTGATCATATATTACTGGCAAGTGGCTAGGCCAGAGCCTCTACCTAATCCCCTTAATTGGACTGTAATCTGTATATTACACTGCCATTCTTTTAAAACACTTTTTATTTTTTTTGGTGTTACTGTTCCTTTAAGTAACAATCTTGAATCTCATGGGGATGTGGGGAGTTTTTCTGAACAAAACTAGAGGCTGGTGGTCTGTTGATATACGCTTCTCTGCTGGGTACTTAGTGCCTCAGTCAGAAACTTGGCCATATGGAAATTAGTTTGTGATGTCAAGGGGCAAATTCAATAAAGGGCGAAGTGACTAACGTTACCGAAAATTCACCAGCGTGACGTCATTTTGCAACTTCGCAAATGTACTAACACTGACTCTGGTGAATTTTCGCTAGCGATTTAGATAGAGTTGTGCAAATTTGCACCCTAACGCTAGCGAAGTTGCACTCTGGAGAAGGGGGAGAAACTATGCAAATTTACTAAGAATTGTTTTTTCTGAACATTACCCCCTTTGCCAGACTTAACTTCACCAGGGTCAGAGCAGGCGAAGTGCAACAGAGTAGATAGGAGTCCCTGGCGACTTTTCAATTTTAAGGGTGATAGGCTGAAAAAGAGCGAAATACCCTCCTACCCCCCCATATTTCCTAACATTTGGCTACTGTACTATACAGTGGGGACATGTGTAGGGCAATAGGACAAGTTTATTTTATTTATTTAACTTTTTCTGGGCTTGTGTAGTGTAATATAGTGGCTAGAGCATATACATCGTAACATAGTAAATTAGTCTGAAAAAAGACTCACGTCCATCAAGTTCAACCTTTTTAACTTTTTTTTTTTTTAATTTTAACTGCCTAACTGTTAGTTGATCCAGAGGAAGGCAAAAAAAAAAAACCATCCGAAACCTCTCCAACTTGCCTCAGAGGGGGAAAAAATTCCTTCCTGACTCCAAAAAGGCAATCAGACTAGTCATCAACTTGTATAATGAGCTATCTTCCATAACCCTGTATTCCCTCACTTGCTAAAAAGCCATCCAACCCCTTCTTAAAGCTATCTAATGTATCAGCCTGTACAACAGTTTCAGGGAGAGAATTCCACATCTTCACAGCTCTCACTGTAAAAAACCCCTTCCGAATATTTAGGCGGAACCTCTTTTCTTCTAAACTGAATGGGTGACCTTGTATCAGCTGGAAAGACCTACTGGTAAATAAAGCATTAGAGAGATTATTATATGATCCCCTTATATATTTATACATAGTTATCATATCACCCCTTAAGCGCCTCTTCTCCGGGCTTGAACATCCCCAATTTGGCCAGTCTTTCCTCATAGCTAAAATTTTCCATATTTTTTACCAGCTTAGTTGCCCTTCTCTGTACCCTCTCTAATACAATAATGTCCTGTTTGAGTGAGGGAGACCAAAACTGTACGGCATATTCTAGATGTGGCCTTACAAGTGCTCTATAAAGTGGAAGAATGACCCCCTCCTCCCGTGACTCTATGCCCCTTTTAATACAGCTCAAGACCTTATTGGCCCTTGATGCTGCTGACTGGCATTGCTTGCTACAGCCAAGTTTATCATCTACAAGGACTCCAATGTCCTTAATGGATTTGCCTAGTGCAGTCCCATTAAGGGTATAAGTGGCTTTGATATTTTTACATCCCAGGTGCATGACTTTACATTTATCAATATTGCATCTCATTTGCCACTTAGCTGCCCAGATTGCCAGTTTGTCAAGATCCTGTTGCAAGGATGCCACATCCTGGATGGAATGAATTGGGCTGGATAGTTTTGTGTCATCTGCAAACACTGATACATTACTTACAATGCCCTCCCCTAAGTCATTAATGAACAAGTTAAATAAAAGTGGACCCAATACCGAGCCCTGAGGGACCCCACTAAGAACCTTACTCCAAGTAGAAAACATACCATTAACAACCACCCTCTGTACCCGATCCTGTAGCCAGTTTCCTATCCATGTGCAAACGACTTCATTAAGACCAACAGACCTTAGTTTAGAAAGTGTCTACATCAATTAGACGATTAAGTTGACACTGTATGCAAATTAGTCATCGCTTTGTCTGACATAGTAACGGTAGCGAAAATTCGCTACAGTTCACCTACGTTTGCGAAGCTTTGCATTTTAGTGAATTAGCGCCGTTCTGGCGAAAATTCGCCTGGCGAAGTGTGGCGAATTGGGGTGAAGCCAATGCTTGCGTTAATTCGCACGTTAGTGAATTTGCCCCGTAGAAACAGAACCATAAGTCCCATTATGAAGCCGCAGCAGTTGGTCCCATGTAGGGTTGCCACCTGGACAGTATTTCACTGTCTTAGCCTGAAAATCATCAGCTAGAGCAAAGTAGTTGCCAGTAAATTTGTAATTGTCCATCTCCTACCTTTGCTAAAGCATTTTGCTAATAAACTCCCCTCTCTAATGGCTAACATTTCCCAAATCCACCATAGACCTGCCATAGATCCGTCCCTTCTCCACACTGTGACATCACCCGGCCTTCCCATTCCCCGCATCCATGATGTTATCGAGCAGCACCTCTCCCAGCCACTTGGAAACAGTCATTCAGAAAGATGCCAACTCTAGTGTCATGATACCTTTAAACTTAGATTTTGGGAAACAAAAGTAAAAAATAAATAATGGAAAGTAATTGAAAAAATTCTTTATTTATGGAGAACAATCTGAAAACCACTGAACAGAAAAAAGTGTTTGGAAGGTGAACAACCCCTTTAAGGTCTCCTATTTATTTAAAAGAGAACTAAACCCTAAAAATGTATATGGCTAAAAATGAACTATTGCATCAGCCTAAAGTTTCAGCTTGTCAATAGCAGCAATGATCCAGGATTTCAAACTTGTCACAGGGGGTCACCATCTTGGAAAGTGTCACTCACATGCTCAGTGGACTCTGAGCAGCTGTTGAGAAGCTAAGCTTAGGGGTTGTCACATATTATCAAGCAGAAAATTAGGCTGGTTTGTATTATAGACTGATGCTACAGGGCTGATTATTAAATGATGATGCGAATTGCAATGTTTTCTGTGCTGCCATGTAGTAATTATCTGTATTAATTACTAATCAGCCTTATATTGTGACATATATATTCTATGTAAGTGGGTCCCTGGGCTAAGTAAGTGACATCAGCACAGAGCATGTGAATCAGTGAATCAGCAGAAAAGAAAATGGGAAGCTACTACTATCTTTGGAGACACAAATCTTCCCTGCGAAAGGGCTGTGGTTGCCTTTGGCTAGTATAGAACCAAAAAAAACATAATGTACAACCTTTCTAGCTACTTCTTCAATCAGGCTTTAGTTCCCCTTTAACCTCCAGTGGTAGAGATTTCCCCATCACCACCTTCCCATAAAATATCTAGCAGGGACTTTTTCTGATATTGGTTGAGACCAGCTAAAAAAATCCACAGAATTTAAATGCAAATTCAATACAAGCTTCCTAATACTGAAATAAGAAACAATCATTTAAAAATTCTTTACAGTTTCTGAAATAATCAAGTTTATATTAATGTTAAGAAGGAGAAAGCTCTCTATGGTTTTTGCTTTGTATTTCAAATAACCTCAAAATAGAGACCCAAGCAGAAGCACCACAGACAATAAGAGCTATAGGACATGCTTTTGTAGAATTGCTTCATATCCTTCTAAGGAGTGTTCAGCAAGTCTGGAAAGCTAATGTTATATTATGGACCTCAGTACTAAAATAAATACTAATGGGATTGATCACATTATAAATTCCCACAATGAAGCTCGCTGGGAGATGCTTAGTAGGACATTTTTGTCAAATGGAAGGGCAGCAGCTGTGGCCTCAAAAGGCCAGTAGTCCATACCAGATATAGCAAGGAGTAAAGACATGGCATGTGCAGTAGTAAGAACTTCAGGTCCCTTCATCCCTCCTTCCTCTCACACAATTACTGGACATTGGAGAGAGCAGATGAGATGGCCACTAGTCATTTAACTAATATTACAAATGGAGTTATACTGTTCCTATAACATACATTAACATGTATAAATAACCTATTGTAATAGAACTGTTTGCACTACATACAGGGGAGATACTGACACCGGAAATTAAACTCTTTTTTTACATCTATTATAATATTGCCTTTGAAAGCTACTTCTAACTTTGCCATAAAGTATTTGCATGATGCTTTTACATTAACTGTCTGATCCACCATGTTCCTGTATGAGGGGGCTGCCATATTTGTGCAGCAGGAGTCCGTTAGAACAGTATAACTGACAGGCTGAGATGGGACAGTCAGGTTGTCAAAACAGTGAGATTTAGAAACTTCAAATAATAATACAAAAACAAACCTCTCCGCAAAGAACGATCAACATGACCTATAGGTAACTTTTACTGTACATTTGTATTTTATAAATTAGTTTTTTAGTACATGTTCTCTTTTGGAAGAGATAAACTTACAGTGGCGTAACTACCAGGGGAGCAGGGGGTGCAATTGCCCGAGGGCCCCCGGCAGCTCATGCGCTGCTGATTCCGTCCAGAGTATTGCGGATTCTGGCCGGAAAAGCACGTACGGAGGGGGGCGGGGCCTGGCTGCATGACCCGTGCCAGGGCCCACCCCCCGCTAGTTACGTTACGTTACTGTAAATTTATGTTCTCACACACACTGTGCTGGCCCCTCAGTAGGTGCCATAGTAGGTTGGAGACGGGAAGGGATGTTTGCTGCATTCTTTCTCTTTAGCAAGAGGCTTCTTCAGCACAGTTCAGTATCTCATAGTGTATGTCTGTTTCTGCTTCTTAAACATTTTTGTAAGAATCCCAGTAAAATGCTAACTCAGTTGATCAGGGCTGGTGATGCAGTATGTTACTGTGTATGTAATGTTAGTGACATGACAAAGCAAGACAAGCACCCTTTTCTAGCTCATTATATATTTAATTTAGTTTTTTTCACATATCCATACAATTATAATATCCTGAAGATAGTGTTCCTTCTAGCAGACCCCTTTTCTTAAAAATGAATTCAATGAAATGCAGTTCCAGAATGCTGCATTTGCTGAATCATATGGTGCTTTAGGGAACAGATGCCTTTTTGCATTACATGTTACAAGAGGTAGACAATGACTTACGTGATGAGAGTAGGATTTTTACAAAAGAACTGCGTGGCCTGTCAGTCAAGCATGCAGCTCTCTTTTGTCTACAGACCCAGGGGCTAAACTTTACTTTCTCTCCCGCCACGTAACCATGAGACCAAACTCTGGCCGTTACACACATAAAGGATTGGAGACTATTGATCAAACTAGCACCACCTAGAATAATTAAGGTTGGTCCTGGCTTAGCCCAATAACTGCCATATGTCATATTTCTGTATATAAATAAACACCACAAAAGATTGGCTTTTGTAAGTGTATAATGGAAGGGAGCTTATAGATAATATTTAGCAAAAACTTGTATGGTTTCTAATCGCCTCATATTATACCATCATTTGCTTAGCTGCTTGTAAAGGCTGTAAGCTGTGTTTAGGGGATTATGTAACGGGTGATTTAAGAATTTCTGAGCACAGAAAAGGATCACATTAATAACGTAATAGGTCTTTTTCTGCACAAGTACAGAATGGTCAAATAATGGGCTAGATTGGTTTATCCCAAGCTTCGTTTTTTCAATAAGGCACATAGAGCAGCACAGCAGCACTTCATATGCTATTAAATGTGCCTATATTACAGCTAAAGGGCTACAGCAATAGTGTCTGGTATTGCCTGACAGGGGCCTACAATTAGCATAGTTTTTTTTATAACTGAGATCATAAATTCTACATAGACAGCTGGTTAGTACTGGTATTGTTTCTGTAGCAGATCGTATATGTTTGTGCCCGTGTAGGGCTCCAGTCATCACTTCCCTCCTTCCCAGACTGGTGGTGAAAGTCTTGTGGGGACAGTGTAACTTGTGGGAAAGCAGGAGGTCTGATGTTTGATGGTGATTGAAGGTATTGTTGAGTTGTGCACATTAATGAAGGAGATGGGGCAAGCATGTTGAATGTTTGGGTTGGAGGGGCAGCAATGCTGGCAGAAAAACATGTAGGAATTAGGGGGCACAGGCCGATGTTGGGTTAGTGCAGTGATCCCCAACCAGTAGCTCATGAGCATCATGTTGCTCTCTAACCCCTTGAATGTTGCTCCCAGTGCCCTCAAAGCAGGTGCTTATTTTTTAATCCAGGCTTGGAGGCAAGTTTTAGTTGCATAAAAACCAAGTGCACTGCCAAACAGAGCATCAATGTAGGTTGACAAGCCACATAGGGGCTACCAAATGGCCAATCAGAGCACTTATTTGGCACAACAAGAACATTTTTCATGCTAGTGTTGCTCCCCAACTCCTTTTAATCCTGAATGTTGCTCACGGGTTCAGAAGGTTGGGGATCCCTGGGTTAGTGTATTAGAGTAATTGTGATGGTAGTTATACATGACAGCAAGGCAGCTGCCTGGGAAGGCTGGAGGTGGCACAAGTATTGCCCATCGCCTGCCCCTTCTGTAGGCAAGCTGAAAAACAAAGATACGGCTGCATATACAGTGAGGATAAACTTTCTGTTCTTTATATTAAGTGCACAGAGTTGCATTTCCCTGAACAATTAGTACATTTAAATGTGTGAATGGAGCTTACAGCATTTTTCTCCAGTATTTTGCACTTTGTCCCATTTTTGTGTATAAGGGTATGAATGTTTTATAATCAATCAGGTAAGCAGTAAAATTCTACTTACTGGTTAAGGTAAATACACTGCATACTATAAACCAAAAGTCTCAAGTTCTCATAACACCATCAAAGTGCTGAGAGCTTTGTCTGGAATCCAGCAGGGCAGAACCAGAAATATTCAAAAAAGCATACAAGGTTAAGAGCAAATATTCCATAAATTCAAGTACATTCACTCTTCTTCTATATACATGCATTTATATCTATTTTTTTTATTATAAATTTTGCAAATGTTTTTCTGGTTTAACTACTAACAAAGGGTATGCAAAATCTGCAGGTGAAATGTTATTTGACAGTTTCCTTCCTGGAAAGATGCTCATGGAATTTTCCAGCTGTATCATTTCTTATCATACAATCCAGGAAGGAAACCTGCTTCAAGCTTGTATCATAGCAGAATTTCAAATGAAGAACAATGATTATAGTTATTATTATTAATTAGAAAAAGTGGGTCTAACCTTTTTTTTTTAACTTTCTTATACATCAATTATATCTCAATATAGCAGATATAATCAGTGTACAATGAATAAGCATAAGATAGCCATCTCTATCACAATACAATATGTAGATAAAATTAATTACTAAATGGAAACTAATCCAGTGTTACTATGAAGGTTGACAATGAATTAATATATCCACAAAAATAGTTACTTCTTAAAATTAATTTCCATGGAAATCCTTTATCTTGGGCATAATGAATTCAAGGCTATGGAATATTACTTTATTTGTATTACACTAAGAAGTGTTTCTAGGCCAATTAGCTTTATAGCTGGTAACTGGCTAGCTGGCACACATGGTTAAATATGTTTGGTGATGGTGCTAAACCAGTAGATCTTTGCCAGATTTTGACATCCATGCCAACAATGAAATAATAATGAGACCTGTGGAGACCTATCACGAGAGGACTTCAACATTGTGCTAATGTGGATCTAATAAAAAATCAAATAGGACATCCATGACTAAATGCCCTGGGGGGGGGGGGGGGGGGGGGGGGGGCATGAAACCTGTAGGGTCAATTGAGATACTGATTCATTTTTAGTGAAAATATGATAAACGTTGTAGTTTATACACCCTTGTGCAGTGCCATATGCCTTGTGCCTAGGGTTGCCACCTTCTGGAAAATAATACAGGTGTTCATATATATTTATCCTTTTCCCCTATTAATAACATTGGGATAGACCATCATTTTTACCGGCCTGACCGGTAAAATACCGGCCAGGTGGCAACCCTACGTGTGCCTGGATGCCCGTTTGGTCTTCTATTGGTGTATCCCCTCTGAGGATCTGGGGCTGGTGCACCTGGATCACCCATTCTACATTGTGGTGGTGGTGATGTCACTAACAAGGAAAGAGAGGATGCTTTATCCACACCCCTTACTCACACTTTAAATGTGGATAACATGATTGTTGCATTTGGCTTGATAAAGGGCCTGGGTGGCCCGGTGTATAGCTACCTTATGACTGGTTCCTTGGTGCTATCTTTACAAAGCCCTGCTTCTTCTAGTCCTGGATATGAATAGAGGTTTTCATGGTAGTGTTCAAAGCCATTTCCCATTCTTCTACTGTATGTTGGCATTCAAGGGCCTAATCAAATCTTTCAGTCTATTTCCACCTTTCTACAAAATTTTACCAGCCTGGCTGGAAGCAAAAGGGGGCAGACCATGGTGTCAAAAGGTTGTGGGGCTACACGGCAACAGGGACCTAGAAGGTAGTGATCAGGGAAAGGAAAGTTCTAAGTGGGTTGAGGGCTTAGGTGGCTGGTCCAGGGTCTACATTACAGATTTACTGGCAAGTACATTGCCGGTTAATTTGTACTACCGGCCCTGGTCTGGGTGGGGTTTATACCTAGGTATGGAATCTGCCATTTGCACTCCAAGTGTGCAGCATAAAAGACAAAATATTTAATATTTAAAGACAAATATTACATTCTCATCATAGTAATTAGTAAGAAAACCAGAGTAAGTAATATATAGTCTCACACATAAAATACTAATAAAATATTATTTATATATACAACGAAAAATGACCTGAGAGAGCGAGAACGAAACAGAGAGGGAGGGAGAGAGGTCACCTGTTCAGGGGCAGCTAAACTCTTTAGACTCATTCCAGAATTGTGTGTAATATCTGGAAGCTGTAAATTCTCTGTTTACATTTTCAACTTGATTTAGTTGTTCTCTGATCTTGCATCTGAGCGTGAACAAAGACCTTTCCAATAGACTGATAAAGTCAACCTTTGTATGGGGATAAGTACACAACATTGTCAAGTGCTATATACGTCATTCCGCTAGCAATGAACATAATGACATTGCTCCTTCCCTACTATGTGTCCTACTCCTTATACACACAGCCAACATTGCCTTTATGAAACACATTGAAAAAAAAAAATCTGGACTAGTCTTGCAGTAGTTTTAGATTTTATTATATTACCCTGTGCTATCTATGGCGACCATCTTGTAGCTTAGTGTATTTGTAGAATTCACCTGTGTAGATCTCAAGTGCTTTGGGTCAATTGGTACATAGGAAAGGAAGAGACTCAGTAGTACACTGCATTTGGTGAACAATGCTTTGTGATTTATTTATACCATATATATACATAAACGGGCAACGTTTTAGGACCCTGCCCTGGGCCCTTTATCAAGCCGTGATAATAATATGAGACAAGGCACATATTATTTAGCAGTTGACTAACATGCCAAAAAAGTAAGGCAACCCTTTCCAGAGAATAATGTGGGAACAAGGTTATTTATTAATCAAGTCATAACTGACACTTATTTCAGAATTAGGAACCATTTTTCCGATTCATAGTATATTAAAATCATATCTGCAAATGCCACCAAAGTCATATGTGAGGAACAGTTTTAAGGTTGCAGTTATTTCCATGGCACCTCATTTTTATCCCTACTATAATAAATACTGCAGGGCATTTCGACTATGTGCAAACAAACTGAATTAAATGTCTTCCATAATATTTAATGGGTTATTTATTCTAAATACAAATTGCAGTACACTGGTAACAAGTATAAATAATATGTAAGTATAAGAGCCACTTAGAATAAAATATAGCTAATGAATGAATTTTTTTTTCTTTCTGCTTAAATGGATGTTCCAACAAGATAGGCATAACTACAGAGGAAATCGACCGTGTAGTTGCATTTCTCCCAATGAGAGTCCAATAAGGCCCTAAATAATAAGCAATTTTATTGTATCATTGTAGAATGGGCCAACATACCAATATTTTGGGGGCCTACATTGAATTTGCAGTATGGGGCAATAATCCAGTTACATTGCTATCCTGCACTGTTTTTTTATTAAGCATTTTTGATTCAGCAGTCCTATAAAATAGATTTATTTTAACTGTATATATTACTGCAGTCTCCTAATTGTATAGAAACCCAGGACCACAACTAGCGGTAGGCAGAAGAGGTACCTGCCTAGGGCACAATGATAAGGGGGGGATGCTGGGCAGGTCTTCTGCCTACTCTTTGTCTGTGTTTGCTCCCCTCTGCTGCTTTCCGTTCTCCTCTGACACTGACACTCTCTTCCACCCTTCTGTGACTCTGCTCTACCTACCCCTGTGGTGTCCTCCCAGCGCAGACACATGCAGATTCACAGTTGCAAGTGCACACACACACACGGGGGGATGGCTCAATTTTATGGAAAGCATGGTGGCTCGCTGGGTTACTTAGGGAGCCCAGGTCAGCTTGACCCGGCCCTGTAGACCTACTGGCTTAAACCTGAGAGTTGCAGTGATACCTTTCAAAGATCAGGATACTTTTCTATTAACCTTTGTACCAATTCTGTTTGTTGTTCCTCTCCTGCACAGTCCCTCACCTTCCTTGTGTGAAATCAGCTCCAGGCTTTGTAGGCTTATCATAGCCGCAGATGCCTGATAGCGAGTATCTTTATGTTCATAGCTGCACTCACACATCAGTGAATAGCTGTGTTGGTAGAAAACCCCAGATAAGTCCAGAAGTGTTTAGCACTGCATTTTCTTATGCTTACTGTACTACCTACATCTGAATATACATGCTAGAACTTGTCTTACAAGTCAGGCTCAAACAATCAGGGCCGGAACTAGGGGTAGGCAGAAGAGGCAGCCGCCTAGGGCGCAACGACTAGGGGGTGCTGGGCAGCTGCCTCTTCCTCCTAAAGCCTACCCCTAGACCCGACCGCGAACCTCTGTGCATCCCCACCGATGTGTGCGCAAGCATGCGCGCCAGCTAGTTAAAGGGCACCTGTTGGGGCAAAATTGTACCCCCAACCAAAGGTGCGGGCTGATAGAGCCCGCATTCCGGTTGGGGGTTTCAGTATTTTTTTTTTAAGAAAATGACCCTCGCCAGCGCTAGCTAGGTCCGGGAGGGCCTGGCCCGCCTCTGCAAACAATACATTGTCCTTTCCAGTTTTAGCTGCTTTAACTTGCAAACCCCTTTTATTGTTGTCGTGCCCTGTACTCACCTGATACACAGACTTGCAGGATGTCTTTGGAATGAAAATAATAGTTTCCCACAAGGCAAGTCAGAATCTGGTGTACAACGAGAATTATAATTATGTATTGTAATATTTCCATTACATAAATATAACTGGAAATGCCCCTCTAGGTTAGTGAGAGTGAAAAAACAACCAGATATCTGAATGATAAAAAAACTGACAAATAGTTCTTTAATTGCACATTAAATATTTTATTGCAAAATCATTTGCCATTGGTTGTGTAAAAAACATTTTGAGTACAATATCATATTTTATGATATAAATTCAACGACCTGACATATTTTTGCTCCTGGGAGTTGGTAAATAAGACAACCAAAGCCGTCAGGAAGATGAAGGTGTTCTCTTCTCAACATGACATTGTGTTGTGCTGAGTCTGTTCCCTGTGAATGCTGCCGTGCATATTAAAGTAGAAATGCCAGGAGCCCGCAGTGAGATCTGCAACCTGGGAAAGACTGCACAGCAATGAAATAGAAAATAAGCAAGTTTTCTGCAAGAACTGTCATTGTCTTGCAGCCAATGTGTACATGATGCTCAAAATCTGAACCAAAAGGGAACTTTCCATAATACAGTAGGACATTGTAAATAAAAGTGTTTTATTATCAGTATAGCTAGTTAGGACCTTTTACTGCTACAGGGACAACAGTGATGTAGCATTTCAGGTTCCTTGCATAGCTAATGGGTTAAATGATTGTTCTGTGAATAGCTCTGAGTATATCACTACTGAATAATGTAAAGACATAATTGCTAATTACTTTGGATCATGCCCAGGACTAGTGCATCTTGTTTGCTGACATCTCTCTGAGCAGTGCCTGAAATAATAAGGGTTTTCAGAAAATATATTAGCTGAGTGGTTGATAAAGAAACCGACATTCATTTTCACTCCTCATTTCACCCAGGATTATTCAAAGCAATTAGCTTTCATTCCGCTCTAGCAATCATTTCTATACATGCCACATTGCTTTTCCACACTGTTTTCATTTTCAGGCAGTTTATTTCTTATGATCTAACAAAAAGGAAGGATGAGACCATTATTGTGTTTGCTTAATGCAGAGGTCTAAGAGATGCTTGGTTCAAAAGTCATTGGTGAAAGCAAACCAATTATTTCATGATAATTAGGATCCAGAAGGACACAGTTTCATTGGGATTTATAGATGATATTTAGTTTTACCTTGCCAGAGCAAGTACAACTCCCACTCTATTAATTGAATAGAAATAATCTTATTTATTAGGTTAGCTTACTGATAAGAGTCCACCCCAAACCTCTGTTCGGCAACTATATCCCCATGACCCCCAATCACCCAATCACAAGCTCATTGATTTGGGTCACTCACTGGTGACTGGTATCAGATTGCCCCCCCCCCCTTTTTATTTTGCAGCCTATTTAACCCTGTTTTTATTTTTTTACTGAAAAAGTCTGCTAAAAAAAATGTAATCATTAATGAATAAAGAAAGGGTACTCACTGTATTTACTTACCTGATACCTTGGATGCACCATGGATGGAGTGACCCTCTACTTCACCTTCTTCATTCTTTGTTCCCTGAGCCACATTCTTTGTTCTCCGGGCCAACACATGTGCAACAGAGTGAAAAAGCCTGTTTTTTTGTTAAAGTTCAGCTTTGTTAAAGTTAACTTTTTCACTATTATGTATTTGTGCACCTGCATAAAGAAAGAAGAATCAGGAAGAGGATCGCTCCATGGTGCTCAGGCTGGAGCAGTTTTCTGCTGATAGGAGCACTGGCTCGGGGTATTGGGTAACTGAATACAATCATCGGAAGTGCCTACGTTTTTGCAAATTAGTAAGGATCAAGTATGAGTTATTGTTTCATTATTACTCAAAGAAAGGAAATCATTTTTAAAAGAAATATCTACTTATAATGGAGTTTATGAGAAATGGCCTTTCCATAATTCGGAACCGACTCCAGATAAGGAATCTCATACCTGTATAAATTTACTGTAACAAGTCTGCATTATGTCTTTTAACCCAAATGCTCCCATCCTATACCAGGTATTTTACAAAATAGTATTTGAGGATCAAATGCTTTAATAGAAACCTTGATCACAGTAACATATACAGTATATGTAAAACATTATATAAATATACCCCTCTAGTAGTAAATTGTAGGCAGATGAAAGGAATCCTTGGTTGGATACAGTTTAGTAGGCATGGCATAATCCTCAGTAAATGATCATCTCCAGTTACAGAATGGGCATATTTGTTAATCAAATACATTTATATCTGCTGCAAGTAAGGGTACATCCCCAAAATGATTCTGTGAAAAATTATCTTCCAATTGAACACTGTCTTCACTAATGCAGATATTGAATTTATGCAATTTAGATTTACAATAACAAAAAGAAATGCTTTCAACAGACTTTGCTGAAATGTTTGCACTATAAAGGACTATTGTGTATGAAGGTATGTGGACATTTGTTTCTTGACAATATGGGCTATCAGTTGAAGTACACTATACAAATTTAATAAAGAAGTGGTCACTTTTGGAGAGATGGGTGTTTATAATTGTGTACTATTGGTTTTATCATCGTTTGAAAAAGGGAGTTTCGTTTCTGAAACATGCTGTGAAATGCACCCATAAAAGGTGAATTGCAGACTTAAGAACAGCTCTCTTCTGTGTTGGTTCTACATTTCAGTTTTGGGAACTGTTATCACACTGTGGATGCTGTGTGTTCTGAAACTAGTAACATCACTCCAATCTTCAGCTGTTTGTTAAACATACATCGGACTGGTCCACTGGGATACCAGGAAAACTCCTGGTGGGCCCAGGTGTCAGTTGTTCTAACCATTTGCTTTATTGTTGTATGGGAACTAAGAGGCTAAACAGATGGAAGGACAGAGTTTAGTATTTAAACTTGAGTGAGAAGAAGAGAAAACATTGTTTTTAGGGGCCATGGTCTAAGGTTTTTTGGTGGGCCCCTGACTTACCAGTCCTGCACAATAAACATATATGACCCAATGGTTGCCAAGTTGCCAAATGATTTTGTGCCCCCTTAGATATAACTCAGTTTCAGATGTACATGGCACCAGCTCCATTCACTACTCAATATCATACTACCAAACATGTGTAATACTAAAATCAGCATCTCTTATTTGTTTTATTTCCAAATTTCTTGTTTAGCACTGTTGATTGCCACACAGGAACCAATATTGTATATTATTCAACAACCAATACCCAGAACTGGTGATTGACTTGCCATTCTACATATTGTAATTATGGAGCCTATATATTATTTGTTTTCTAAAGCCTAAAATAAAAAAAAAAGTTGGAAAATAAGTGCAACTCAAATTTAAGTTGCAGAATGTAACTAAAATCACATTATTCAAAGGTATGTGCATGAATTCATATAGATTATTGGCAGGTATTTAATGCTGAAATCTTCTTTCACTTGGCCTAACAGAAGTTCTTCATTCTCCAATAGGATACCATGGGATTTTGCAAGTTCTGCGTCAGACTGGTTGCAGTAGAAGTTGCATGAAAAACAATAGTGAAATGAACCAACTTGCAGTTTCATAAAGATGCTGTTTCTACATTTCTAAAGCTAAAATTTCAGCTTTTTTTATATTCTCCACTTTATAAGTACTGCAAGTCCAAAATATGATTTAAACCTGGTTTAAATGGTTGAACAATTATTTATTCAAGATTCATTTTGATGCAGCCCAATACCTAAAAATATTATTGTGTTGAGCACTGGTTTTGGGTTTTTTTTTTGCATTCATGATAGCATCCTTTCTGCCACTGTTAGCCTGCATGATTTTGTCATGTCCATTTGAGTATAAAGTGAGGGATGTGTTCAGCAGTTTGAAACAAATAACTAAGATTTGTTAAGCATAGAAGGATGAGAAAGTTTATGACTGGCCTGAGATATTATAAGAACAGGCAGGTATCATTTCAAGGGCACAGAGAGAGATGAGGATGTGGTTGTTGAAAGTAACCCCAGCTGCTCCCAGAGCTCAAGAAGAATCATTAATGAGTAGCAATCTCTTTAGTTGTTCTTTGGTAGCCTTAGAAACAAGCTTTTTTTCCATTGTGCACTAACCTTACAT
Organism: Xenopus borealis; assembly: GCA_024363595.1. Lineage (NCBI taxonomy): Eukaryota > Metazoa > Chordata > Amphibia > Anura > Pipidae > Xenopus > Xenopus borealis. The sequence goes on along the minus strand of CM044446.1, from coordinate 74,075,893 downwards.
GTCACCCCTGAGAATGAACCATCAGTCTTATCACATTCTGTTACAGAAGAATAAAAACAGGAATGTATTCAGGCTAAAAGCAATCCACTGGAACATCCAGGCAGTACAGATGAAAATAGGAGAAAACAGTATGGTCACCATAAGTTCTAAATAAGTATGTAGCTCTCCCAGACTGTCTAATATTTATAAATATAAAGAACATAAATATATATCAATTTATAAATATTGCTATACATAAAATATGCAAGATAACACAGGCATAATAATAGATCCATTTGGTTCTGTACTACAGAAAGCACTGATTATAAATTTCTGCAAGCTTACACATACTGATAGTCATGTTTTCTATCCAGGAATATTAAAGGCAAGGGGGCGAGTACCCACCTCCAATCTCACAACTACTGCCCTTCAGTCTGGGCTTCCCCACTCACTGCTTTGGGCCCCACAGGGGCTGCACTGGGGTTAATGCTTTTGTTGTTGGTTTCCTCAATTCATTTAATTTCATTCAACTCATTTAATATCTCTGTGAAATATAAAACCATTTTGATTATAAACATGAAAAGAACAGGGGGGGGGAGGTTGTGGCATCTGAAGAAGGTGAGTAACTTGAAACATAACATTAGAATAAATATATTAATATTTATCAGTGCTCCTACAGCTGGCCAACACCAGTGCGATCAGAATTGTATAAGCAGACAGCCACTCCGGTGACACTTTCTACTTTACAGCACAATAATAGCTTTTTTATAATCTGACCTCAATTTATGGATTTATGGATATCTTGGTAGGTACACAGGTGGATTAGTTGCTTCCTTAGACAAATCTAACAGGGATCACACCTGTTTGTGTGAGACATGAAACATTCTTTAAACCAGCACTGCTTGTAGGCCTGCATCCAAACCATCTGGAAAGGGAAACCACAGAACAATATGAATTATATTATAAAAGATTACTGTTGCCTAAATACAACCTTATTTCCTTATTGGAAAACACCAACAACAATATTGCTAAGCAATGCAGACTCTGGGATAACTTTCTTAGACTATTGGATTAACTCCCAAGTACCCAAAATCACTCCTGTAGGCTAGAACTCAGTTTGGAAAATGACCTGCAACATTGACTTCAATAAATGCTGAACTGTGCTTCAAACTTTAAAGGAATTGTACATTATGTTTTGGGCTTCTATGTCTGTGTCTCCAAAGATGCCACAGTAGCTCCCCATCTTCTTTTCTGCTGATTCACTGATTCACATGCTCTGTGCTGCTGTCAATTACTGAGCTTAGGGACCCACTCACAATATATAGAACACATGGAATATAAATGTCACAGTATAAGACTGATTAACATCAGAATTTGATAACCCTGTAGCATCAGCTTGTATGACAGGCCAACCTCATTTTCTGCTGGATAATTAGTGAAAACCCATAAAAGTTTAGCTACTTAACAGCTGCTCAGAGCCCACTGAGCATGTGAGTGTTGTAGTCACTTTCCAAGATGGTGATCCCTTGTGACAAGTTTGAAGTCCTGGATCATTGCTGCTATTGAGAAGCTGAAACTTTAGGCTGGTGCAATAAGTTCATTATATAAAATATGAACATTTTTAGTCCTATTCATTTTTAGGGTTTCCTTCTCCTTGAAGGATGGTCCGTCTTTTGCAAAGCTTTTTTATTTCTCCTTACTAATATCCATACAGAGCATGTTGCAACCACCCACCGTACCTCCTCACTGACACTTGACATTTGACACTTCAAAGGACTTTGCAAGCTGTTTTTAAACAAAAAGGTATGAGGAGCAAGTTTAAATAAACAGCAACCTTAGGTCTGCAAATTGGAAATAAACCATATAATTAATAAAGCAACAACCTGCTACATGAGGCGATAGACTGTGAAACAGGCACAAATCCAGCTACAATGTAGCAAGCAAATAAGTTCAGGCTATGGTCTCAACAATGTTTTAAAAAGTAACTTTTAATTTCAATTGCAGTTAAAAAGCTTTACTGACAACACCAGCCACAATACTCACAGAGACTAAAGATGGCAATACACGGGCAGATTAAGATGGCGATATCGGCCGTTTAGTCCAATTTGACAGCTTATCTGCCCATGTATGGGGGCTTCCGACAGGTCTTCCCGACAGATATCTGGACAAGATATTGATAGGGAAGGTCGGATTTTCTTCCGACCGACTCGTCGGAAGTCCACTGTTCATCTTGTAATCCAATCGTTCGGCCATAGGGCTGAACGTTCGGATTACCCCGATATAGCCCTGCCAGTTAGTGGAAAATCCCCTTGTTTGGTGCCAAACGAGCTAATCTTTGCATCTATGGCCAGCTGAAAAGTCTACTCTGTACAGGACCGTGTCCCTAAAGAACACTCATTAAAAAACAGTTGCTAAGGTGGATACCGTGGTGGTTAGTGCAATTATAGTAGTGCAAGATTCTAATATCTGAAGTCAGTTTTGGCCCCATACTGGAAGCCACTCACACTGCAGTTGCCATAGTGCCCACCCTGCCCGCAGCGTAGGTGGAAGGTGGCGTGGATAGCTCCCACTCTTCCCGACATAGCTTTAATAGCATCCAGCTACTGGATGATTAGCCTGCCTACTTTATTAATATTTTTCATGCTGAAAACAACTCAGAGTCTAGCAGCACACCAGGAAAAAAAAATAGTAGGCCCTGCTCCCCATGGGCCTCACCAGATGCTGCCATAACTTCCAGGCATACCACAGAGACACTGGATCTGAAATTCCTGTTTTTTTTAGCAATAGAGGCACTATCTTGAAAACTACTCAGAGATATTGGAAAACAACTTTTGAAATATGGCGCTAGAGGCACACAGATAGCACGCAATACTCATGACAACCTGAGCAGCCACATGAACATGGTTCCTATTATTATTATCAGAGCAAATGGGGAAGTCACTGAAGTCCTAACTACACACATGGTGCATGGTTGCAATCTTATCAGCTTCTCTATTACATCAGCAGTTTGCACTTGAATTGAACTTGAACTGTCAGCTATAAAGGTGGCCATAGAAGCACCAAAATGATATGCAGATATGCAGAAGACTTGGCTATCGGTCGGCTTGTCAATTGAACTAGAAAGAAAATTTTTATTGGCACCTGAACATCAACCACTGTTAGTGCTGAATTGTCATGTTTGGAGCAGATTTACTAACGGCCGAATTTTCGAGGGCTATTTTCCCTCGAATTCGACCCTTCTACGATTTTCAAATGAAAATTCGATAAAAATCGTAGAAAAATTAGAAGTTTCTTGGCAGCTTTTCAATAATTTGATAAAATCGTACGATCAAATGATTTTATGGAAAAAATTGACATTTTTAATAAAAAGTGGCAATTTCACCATCACTAATAAATACTTACATGTGACCTTTATGTACCCACTTTATTAATTTATTTCCATTACTGTTAACTGTAGATTGCTTACCTCTCTTTCTATATTTTTATATCACAGTGAGGTTTCACATAATCTAGCCTCAGTGCTCTATGCTTTGCCACTGGTGGAACCTTTCCTCAACTTGTTCAATAAGGCCCCTTATTCCATGTCCCAAAGCCAAAGAGACTGATCCTTTTCCACATTTTTATGCTTTATTAGGCATCAGGTCAACATGTTTATATGAAGATGCTGCATTTGTACAATGGGATAGAAATCTATGAAGACACCCATGGGAAATGCCCTTTTCATATGGTTCAAGTTTGATTTTTTTCAAGGTGAAGAGGAGAGTCAAATGTGCAATTGGTATGCATTCCCAAAATGTCATTTACTAGCTACCAGTGGCTTTTTTCATTAGCAGAAGGCTATTCTCAGAGGAGTATTAATCCCTGTTTTTCAGAAGGAGGTCGGGAAAGCAATTCAGGAAACCTTCAATGTCATTCTCAGTGATCAAATTAATACCAACCTTTACTACAGATAGCAAATATATAGGCAGTGGATATCTATTAAAATAAAATGTGAGTGATATGGTTATTTATAAAGCAACCCGTAGCAACATCTATGGGGTTTATAGTTGCAGAATCATACTTCAACTGTTGAGAGATGGTAGCAGTTTTACTTCAGCATTAATTGGGGAGTGCAGACTGGAAGCCAGTCCCATGCTATCCCACTATGTATTAGAACTAACTAAGGCATCTGATCCACTTGCTGTTTTGATTACCCTCTGATAGGATAAAATGCAACATTTCAATTGGTCTGCATTTTTTAAATAGTATTTTACTTCTATGCCACCTTCTGACTCTTTACAGCTTTCCATCTAAAAAAAAAGGCTACACAATTATTGTTATTGCCACCGTATTACTCATCTTTCTATTTAAGCATTCTTCTATTCATATTCCAGTCTCTTATTCAAATCAATGCATGGTTGCTAGGGTAATTTGGACCCTATCAACCAAATGGCTGAAATTGCAAAGTTGGAAAAAATACTGGCCTTCCAATGTTTATATTTTTGACCTTTTTATAACATTGGCAACATGCATCACTTTTACTGGCTGGTGGGTAAAATTGCAGCCAGGTGCAACATGATGTGCCCATATTGAAGTTGTCAGTAAAACATGCTGCATATTTCTTAGAAATCTTGCAGGCTGTAAGTATTTCATTGCTAATTGCCACAAACAGGTCAGTGGTCAGAATAGGTTAATATATCAAACCCAATAGGTGTATGGTCAAGAATAAGCTTACCAGATGACAGATTACAGAACTGATATAAACTAATTGAATTTGGATGCTCATCACCGGTCATAACCTTCTGTCTCCATTTCCTAGAAATGCAACACTTGTTTGCATAATCTAACACCTAAGTGAACCTAAATGAATATCATCATCAAGTACAGGTCATGCATGTAGACACCCATTGGCTGCCTGTTTCATCCACCCTAAATGGCTGGCACAACTTTTTGTGCTCTATTATGGAGGCCCAAAAGTTTGTCCCTGACACTGCTGTGTGCTACAACTGCTGTGTGCTACAAATGCTGTGTGCTGTATGTATCTCCTGTCTCATGTCATTCATGTCCCAGGTACACAGTGGATTTCCATTATAGTCAATGACAGAAGACATGGCCAATCTGAGTGTTTTTCAAGCAATGGAGAGAATATCACGTATGTCACAAGCGCTTCAAGTATCAAGAATCTTTTACACACTGAATATGAGTTGAACTGGGTTTACATTTGCTGGTTCAATCTATGTGAAACAGTTGCCAGTACAAACAATAGCAAAAATGTCTTTGTATGAACAATTGACAAAAGATATCCTAAGGCTCAGTCACACTAAGGCAGCTGACATATAGCTACAATAGTCTGCATAGACACATTACCTTTATTTATTCTCTCAGGACCATGAATTGTTTGGTCCATTTGTGAGTTTCAAGGTTGAGTTAGAAACCCAATTGTTTCACAGAAGAGACTGCCTTCTGTGTGGCTGTGGTAATGCCCCTGGCAACCAGGTTAATGTTCTCAGAGCACATTTTATGCCTTATATAAACATCCCTGATCCTTAACTGTCTTTTAATGATTTATGTGCCTCAAGCACAGACTTGTCAATGTTAGTTGACATAATTGTACTTATAGATGCATTTTGTTTAATCTACCTTTAGAAATTCAGTTTCCCAGCATTATTTTGATATTTTTTCTGCATATAGAAGGTATCAATGACTAGAAAAAACACGATATATGATGTAACGATAAACGGTTGAAAGTACATTTCCATAAATCTTATTGTCCATCACTATATTGATGTCTACTGTATTTTTCTGCATTTATTTTCTTTCTTTTTTGGACCACCTCCTGGTTCAAAAGCTTTTAAAAATACATTGTTATTCATATAGAATATCCTATTCATATAGTAAGGCATACAAAAAGAAAGTAGTATGGTATTAATTAGCAGTCTGAGCATAGAACAAATTACTTTTTTTTTTAATAAAAGGTAAATTAGCTAAGACTTAGTTTAGGTGCAACTCCTGTAATGGTTGGGGCAGACCTGGGGTGATTTAGTCGCCTGGCGATTAATCGCCTCTTCTGTGGGGCGACGATCTCCCCGAACTGTCTGCCGTCTGCCTTCCATCTGCTTGAATGAAGAATCGCATGCGCTTATGCACTCGTGGCTCTTCAATTTCCGAAGTCGCCCGAAGTTGACTCACAAGGAAACTTCGGAAATTGAAACTCTGTGACTGCATTAGCAGGTGATTCTTCATTTTTGCAGATGGAAGGCAGGAAGAAGGCAGTTTGGGGAGTATGCCGCCCGGCAGAAGAGGCGATTATTTGCCAGGCGACTAAATCTCCCAAATCTGCACATCTGCCACTACCCTAAGGGTTTGGACAGACGGGCAGATTCAGGGAGATTTAGTTGCCTGGCGACTAATCATCTTTTCTTTGCAGCGACAATCTCCCCGAACTGCCTTCTTCCTGCCTTCCATCTGCTTGAATTAAGTATCGCCAATGCACTTGTGGTGCTTCGATTTCCGAAGTCGCCCGAAGTTTCCTTGTGAGGCAACTTCAGGTGATTTCGGAAATCGAAGTGCATAAGCGCAGGCGATTCTTCATTCAAGCAGACGGAAGGCAGTTCGGGGAGATAGTCGCCCTGCAGAAGAGGCAATTAGTCACCAGGCAACTAAATCTGCCCGTCTGCCCGAACCCTAATGGGACATGTAATTTTTCCATTCACCATATGTTTCTCGGCAGCCCTTGTTGTTATTAATGTAAGGCAGGGTGAAATGACATGTACACTATTGTAGAATATTTTTCTTCCAATATACAGTTGTAGACCAAGTATGGGATCCGTTATCAGGAAACCCATAAGCCAGAAAGCGCCAAATTCTGGGAAGGTTGTCTCCCATAGATTCCAATTTATCTAAATAGTCCTCATTTTTAAAAATGATTTCCTTTTTCCCTGTAATAATAAAACAGTAGTTTGTACAAGGTCTAAACTAAGATATAATGAATCCTTATTGGAAGTAAAACCAGCCTATGTTAGTAGTTGTAGTAGTAGATTTAAGGTATGAAGATTTAAAAAAAAAAAAAAAAACGGAAAGATCCATTATCCGGAAAACCCCAAATCCTGAACATTCTAGATAAAGGGTCCCATACCTGTATTTGTTAGGCAGTTTTAGATTGTTGCCAGTACAATCATATTTTCTGTGCTTATTTTATTTCCTTATACCTTGTACTCTCTCCTGAACAATCTATTACGTTATACATATAGAACTTTGCACCTGTTTCAGGAATATTCAAACTATTTGCAGAGGGAGGACAAACAATTATAATATTAAACTCTGCAGGATGTTTCCTATCTATAATAGTCCTGGGAAACTTACATGGTAAATGCCAAGGATATTTTACTCTAAGCAGGGCCGGATTTACATAGAGGGCACCCCTAGGCCCTCTGCATTTGTCACCCCCTTACTCTGCCCTTTATTTGCAAATTTTCATCATCAGGACCGGAGCAATGGGGATTTGGTGCATTGGAAATGAAAAAACTATAGTTTTCTCCGCCCCCTAAAATCCTGCCACCCTAGGCCCGGGCCTAGGTGGCCTCTCCACAAATCCGGGCCTGACTCTAAGCAATACAATCCACGCAGCACTGCAGAATCCAGAGGCTGAGCTTTGGCAAATAATCTTGACATTCTGCAAAGCCATTCAAAGTCTGACAGCAAAATCTAGATTCAAGATTGATGACACATGGCAACGACTTGGGTCATATAGTCTGGCTTTTTCTGTAGTGTTTATAACTGTTGCCTGTCACATGAAATAGCAATATGAAAGGATCAACATTACTGAAGGGCTATAAAGAACGACAGACCTCCAGAACTTCCCAACAAACAGCAGTGCTTTTCATTATATAACCTTTATTCCACTGTAGCATATTCCATTATCTACAGGTAAGGGAACATACACAGGTAGCTTGTTGGGGGACTGCATTTCCTGATACTCATGGGATGACTACTTCCTTTCTGTCAAAAAAAACCCACCAGCTGTCTTGTCTTTGATAATTTTATAACACAGAATTAGTAATGTTTACTTGTTATAAGTGTGCTATATTTTGCAACCACAGAAGATGGGTAGAATTATTTTATTTTAATAAGCATGCAGTTTGCCCATGTCAGTCATTCATATCTGATTTTCATTTAACAGGCACATAATTTGGTGTTTCCAATGAAATGTGATACAGTTTAAGGACAGCTGTGGGTTTATTCATGGTATGTTCCCTGAAATACAAAGTTGTCTGGAGCAATTGTGCAATTGGTCTCTGAAAATAGGTGTAACTTAAATGTTAAAGAGCAGCGGTGGAAGCACTTGTTATACCAAAGAGTATTCAGAATTTACTTAAAGGGAAACTGTCATGGGAAAACATGTTTTTTTAAAAAACGCATCAGTTAATAGTTCTGCTCCAGTAGACTTCTGCACTGAAATCCATTTCTCAAAAGAGCAAACAGATTTTTTTTTATTCAGTTTTTAAATCTGACATGTGGCTAGCCATTTTGTTAGTTTCCCAGCTGCCCCTGGTCATGTGAATTGTGCCAGCACTTTAGGAGGGAACTACTTTCTGGCAGGCTGTTGTTTTTCCTTCTCAATGTAACTGAGTAGTACGCAGTGGGACATGGGTTTTACTATTGAGTGCTGTTCTTAGATCTACCAGGCAGCTGTTATCTTTTGTTAGGGAGCTGTTATCTGGTTACCTTCCCATTGTTCTTTTGTTAGGCTGCTGGGTGGGGGAAAGGGAGGGGGTGATATCACTCTAACTTGCAGTACAGCAATAAAGAGTGATTGAAGTTTATCAGAGCACAAGTCACATGACTTTGGGCAGCTGGGAAATTGACAATATGTCTAGCCCCATGTCAGATTTCAAAATGAAATATAAAAAAATCTGTTTGCTCTTTTGAGAAATGGATTTCAATGCAGAATTCTTCTGGAACAGCACTATTAACTGATGCATTTTGAAAAAAAAATGGATGTACTCTGGATGTAGGGAAATGCATTTAAAAAAAATAAGGGTCTTTGCTATTTTTTCAAGCAATAATTTTACTAATATAAATATCTGCCATTCTGAAAAAAAATTGAAACGTGAATTGCTTATGTAACCCTTTCTTGGCTATAAATAACCAAACCAACTAGCATAGGTAGAGCATTGGTTACACGCGACTCTTTCACTCTCAGGTAGGGCTTTCGCTAAGTGGAAAATCACGTGTGAGGTAGTTGAACTACAGCTCGATACTGCATATAGTGTGTAATAAAGGTTGTTGGACGCCAGGGGTTCTTTGTGCAAACAAATAGAACAGTTTATTTACAATAGCAGCACAGGGTATCATATACTCACAGACAGTGGTATTAAATCATCAATGCTTAGCACAGGTACAGCGTAGCTTATGCCCTCAGGTAGGATATATGGATGGGAGTTGTAGTTGCACCAACCAGGTTATCAATGCCCATGTGGTCCGGATCCCACCAGCAGGTTCAGGTGACTCAGGGTTAAATACTTTTCCTGCAGTCCCTATGTCTGAGGTCCCTTCACTTCAGGCAAGGTAGAGCCTGGGGGAGAGCTACTCCCTACTATCCTCCTTGATGGGGCTTTGAGCTGCCCTTTCTATCTTTCCTCTCTATCTCACCTCTCCTAGAGAGTGCTATTACAGGAATATCCTAACTCTGACTATTCCTCGTTCACGGGGCCCTGTTCCCCGACTTGATACTTGTAATAGTACCTTTACAATACAACTTCTGGGGCCTTAACTCCAGGCTCAATGGATCTTGTGAGATGGTAGCTGCTGCAGGCCAGAGAGGAAGTGCCACTCCCTGCAAGCACTTTTATTACAGCACTGCAGGGGGGGTGGTCACTACCTATAACCAATAAGTGGATACAATCTAGCCACCTGGACCTTAGTCCAATAGAAGGCAGCTAGTGAAAGGGCAAGGGAGGAAGCCATAAGGGCCATGGTACTTATGGGTCCCTACACTTATAACATTTGTAATTTATACAAGACTGCAGTGCTGTTGAAGTGTGAAATTTTAATTTAAAATTTAACTGTTGTACTTCAATTTGTGTGCACAGTAGCCCATATGACTATGCAATGTCATTATATTACACAAGGATATAATGAACTCTCACTGTGGTGCTCTAACGCAAGCACTGAGTAGGGAAAGGAATGTCTGATACTGAGATCATTGTAAGGACAGCAGGCTCCGGTGGGGATGCGGACCAAGGAGGAAACAGCAGTCCAAGCAGGCAAGGTACAGGCAAGGGTCAGGAACAAGTCGTAAACGTAATCCAGGCAAGAGGTTCGGTTCAGGCAGCAGAGATTCAAGAGTCCAATAACAAGGCAGGGTCATACACAAGTAATAGAAGAAAAAGCCGGTTATGCGCACCCAGGAACCACAAATGAGGACCTATAATCGGGCAAGTGTCCAATGTCCAAGGTATCCTGAAATAGGCCCAGATTGGCGCCAAAACGTACGTCAGCGTCAAGACGCACGCCGACGTCCGCGCGCGTTTGACGATTTGGCGCGCGCTGACGCTTTAACGTGCGCGCCTGTCCGGACACGCGCTAGCGGTTTGGCGCCTCTGCGTCTGCGCCCGACTTGACGCAGCTGGGAATCATCGGGTACCCTTACAATCATTAAATGTCATTGCACTGAGATTGAGAATTGCAAAGAATCGTTACTATTCTACCCATCATTATGCAGAATCTAGTTAAAGAATGCATAAAACATTTCTATTTATACAAAAAAGTGTTTCCTGTGAGTTGGCAGAAACATTTACAGTTAAAGCCCTCAACATCAATGTATATGTCTCCTGTCATTAAAGTCCAGCTCCCATGTCTACAAGGACAAGTCGTGTTTTCAACAGACTGAGAGATTAAAGATAATTAGTGAGTCATTACACCTGAAATTACCCTTTTGCTAATATGAGAAATCACTGTGAGTGACAATAATTTGTGTCACATCTGACAGTAATTGCCTGGTACTGGTTCATAAGACAGAATTTTATTATAGCATGTAGCAGAAGCTTAAAGGAAAACTGTCATGGGAAAACATGTTTTTTTTTTTTTTTAAAACGCATCAGTTAAAAGTGCTGCTCCAGTGGAATTCTGCACTGAAATCCATTTCTCAAAAAACAGATTTTTTTATATTCAGTTTTGAAATCTGACATGGGGCTAGCCATTTTGTCAATTTCCCAGGTGCCCGTGGTCATGTGACTTGTGCCAGCACATTAGGAGGGAACTGCTTTCTGGCAGGCTGTTGTTTTTCCTTTTCAATGTAACTGAATAGTACGCAGTGGGACATGGGTTATACTATTGAGTGCTGTTCTTAGATCTACCAGGCAGCTGTTATCTTGTGTTAGGGAGCTGTTATCTGGTTACCTTCTCATTGTTCATTTGTTAGACTGCTGGGTGGGGGAAAGGGAGGGGGTGATATCACTCCAACTTGCAGTACAGCAGTAAAGAGTGATTGATGTTTATCAGAGCACAAGTCACATGACTTGGGGCAGCTGGGAAATTGACAAAATGTCTAGCCCCATGTCCAGATTTCAAAATGAAATAAAAAAATCTGTTTGCTCTTTTGAGAAATGGATTTCAGTGCAGAATTCTTCTGGAGCAGCACTATTAACTGATGTGTTTTGAAAAATTTTTTTTTCCCATGACAGGTTCCCTTTAACTACTGAAGTAATCACTCAATCCTCTTGTAGTTATAGACATACAAGCAAGTCATGTTTAATAATTAACTCTATAATTTTTCAGTACACTTGAACAGCCCTTATTGACCTTGATCATAAAACACGTGCAGAAAATTGAAAGCAGTTTTGAATACTTTCTGATGGGAATATAAAGCTTTTTGGGGCAATATAAAACCCAATATGAGCTGGTTGACAAATTATTCTAGTATGGTGTAAGTATACTGTATATCTGTGCTTAGTTGATTTCTGTTTTGCACACATGGCTCTGATTTGAATATGCAAATTAGGATTCGGATTCCTTTTCTCCTTTGAATGGCTGCCCCCATGGCTACACAACAGCTTATTTATATAAACAATAGTAGTGCTTCTGAAGCAAACACTGCAGTTTTACTAGTGCATGGAAACTCTACTTTATATTTTTATTACTTTAAAAAAATAAAAAATTTTGATGTTACTGGTCCTTTAACCCTAACTGGTCTTCAAAAAATGCCATTAGGACACTTTATTTCCATAAGCAAATGTATGAAATAGTAAATGAGTCCCACCCTTTGTTATACACATTACATATACTACCCTACTAACCTTTGTTATTCAATTTTTAATACTCTTTTTTACAACCATTTTCTGGCTATTCTTCCATCCTTTTTTACACCCTTTCTTTCAATCATCATAAATATTTTCCTCTACTTTTCACTTTTACCCTTACCTCCATCCACATTCCCCCAAAACTATGTATCCTCTCTCACACTACCCCTTTAAATTCTGCACTCATCAATCTAAATTGACCCATTTTTCCTTTGTTGCCTTCCAATGCCTTCCATTGAATGCTTTATGCTTCTCTACAATCCTGATTCTATTTGCTTCCCCCCTCTGACCCATATTTTTATTCTCTTCTTCTCTCCTGAGCTTCCTCCTCCACCTTTTCATCTGCACCAGATCTCCCTCTTCTCTTTTTTACATTTCTCTCTTTGCTACCCTTTTCCAATTCTTTATTTTATACTTTACCATCCATTGCCTAGGGTTGACACAAGCATCTATTTTATTAACCCAGTTCCACACTTGGATGCAACATTCTTATTGTAGCAGGCAGTGCAAGACTTATTACAAATTCATCTCTTTCTCCCTTTGATCGCTGATTACTCTGCTTTCTTCTTCCTGCCCTGCATAACTGAGTTGATCAGGGAGTAAAAGCACAGCCTGAAGATTCACCTCTGAAACCTCCTGTCATTGTTCAATCCAATTCCCACATGACCCATTTGTGTGTAAAAGGAAGTGTGGAGTCAGTGTGAAGGAAGGACAAACATCAGAAAAAGTAGGCCAGATAAAAATATACCATGCACCAGCATACCTTATAGCAGAAGGGTGCAATACAGGCACAGGTTATGTGCATTGGGGTTGCTGAGTTTAATAACTAAATCTTTGCAGAGGCCCCAGACCTTGGGCAGCAATGAAAGAGGTAGTATATTCCATATTTCCCATATTCTTACACATTCTTTGGAATAGAAAATACAGTTATTTAAATAGTAGCTGAAGCTGAAAAAACACACAGGCAAAGGAAGGCCCATCTCTTTTTCATACATCTTACATTTGTAGAGTAAAAGTGTAAATCTTACACTTTTGATCTTATAGTGGCATTAAATATCATGAATTTCATCAATTGTATTAAACATTTTACTAGAAACAGCCAACAGTAACTTCAATGACAGCCCATTTGGCTACAAAATATTTTATATTTATAATTTTTTATCAATTATTTTACATTTTGAATAATATATTATTATAATAGTGTTTCTGAAATACTTATTTTAATTAATCTAGGGAAACTGCAAATTATATTGAAATGAATAAAAAAAATGATAATTTTTGGTATTTTAACGTTACAAGGCAAGTACAATGCAGAACTGCCTGGTCCATGTACGAATGAATAACACAGGCAGAATAGGCATAATGCAAAGGGGAATCTCATCATTCTTGTAAATTGTGTTGCAGTGACACATTACACTTGAGCATAATCTGAACCAGCTGACTGTGACTGGCTCCTTGCACTGGCTGACTCTAAAATAAAGTCTTGTAAATGAAGGTTACATTACGTTTAGCTGGTGATAAAAACACAAGGTAGCCCAGAGGTTAAACAGTAACCTCTCTATCTGGAAATGTCATCTCTGATACACTGTGTGGCACTGGGGTGGTCTGTGTCTTAATAACAAATTATGGTACAGGTATGGGATCCATTATCCAGAAACCCGTTATCCAGAAAGTTCCGAATTACAGAAAGGCTGTCTCCCATAGACTCTATTATAATCATATAATCCAAATGTTTTTAAACAATTCCCTTTTTCTCTGTAATAATAAAACAGTAGCTGGTACTTGATTCATACTAAGATATAATTAATACTTATTGGAAGCAAAACCAGCCTATTGGGTGTATTTAATATTTACATGATTTTCTAGTAGATTTAGGGTATGAAGATCCAAATTACAGAAAGATCTGTTTTCCGGAAGACCACAGGCCGCAAGCATACTGGAGAAAGGGTCCCATGCCTGTACAATAATTTGGGAATATGGGAATGCATGTGGGATCCCATGTCTTCAGTCGAAAATTATCATTCTTCATTTTTGACTAATTGGCCTTTTCAACTGTAACTTATATTTCCTTAAGACATGGTGTATGACATTATGGAATTACTATAGTCTGGATACTGTATGCTCGTGAACAAAGTAAAAAGTAAAAGTGAACAAAGTAAAAAGTGCCTGTCCAAGAACATGGTACCAAAGTAACTATCCACCGACATCAAAGTATGGACTAAAGAGAAGACTAGAACCCTCTATGGTATAAAATCATATACATTTTGACTTTGGCAAGCTATGTGTTTGATTTTATACTTCTCAGGGGACACAAATGTCTTAACAGCTACAGTGTCTCAGATTAATGTAGGACCAGTTCAGGCCTTATTTTATTACTGTTTTCTGTTGTAGGAAGATGCTCTTTATTACCATGGAGACTCATCTTAAAAAATGTGGGGATCCGTTGTTGAGTCTTAAGCTGGCCATAGACCTAAAGCTTTTTAAAAGATCCAATGGTTACGGTGAGACCATGATTGTCTCAAAATGATCATTTAAATTTCCAATGTGTCCATCAACTAAAAAGACCATTTCAGCTGATATTGCCAGCAAAACTGAAGGATCGCTGCCTGCTTGGCCCTGCAAACATAGGTAGATTGCATGGGGACCGATTTTCTTACCTGTCTGAACAACTTTCAAACCAATTTTGGATGAAAAGTCGTAAAATGAACGCACAATAATTTGACAGATTGGTCGGACTTCGCTAAGATCAGTTGTTTGGTCTTTGTGTCTATGGGGAGCTTTATTCCTTTATGTTAATAATCCATACTCTATTTTTTTAACACCAGTACAAGTATTCTTTATGTCAGAAGCCCTCACTGTTCTGCTCAGAGGAGAGTGAACACAGACTAGGGGTAACAGGCACCTGCCTTGGGCACCCCTATTGTTGGGCCCTAGGCATGTGCCTCTTCTGCCAAACCCTAGTTCTGGTCCTAGTTGATACAGAATTAGGCAAACAAGCCAGTGTACAGTACTTGGGCCAGGTGTCCCACTTATCCCTGGATGACTTATCTATTGTACCCTGTATAGCCAGTTACAGGCCACAACTGAACTCTACTTAACCCATACAGGAGGAATAACTATTGTAGAGTGCCCAACAAATTAAAATATCTAAGCCAAAGAAGAAAAGAGAGCCAAGAGAAGAACATTAGAGAGGCATACTAGGGAAACCGCAAACGATATCCAGTGCCCACCATTCTCCCTAAATCAGCAACAAAGTTGGTTGCAAACCAGACATGGGACGAAAACTATATTCCTTGGTTATATCCTGCAATCACTAAATTCACACAAAAAAATTGGCCTTGGCCTTCTAATCAGTGCAACAGTCAGTGTATATTCAATTAGTTTCTAATAAACTTGCCTGTTCATGTAATTTCATGTTAAAAAGCAAGCCCTATTAGTGTGTGGCCTGTCCTTACAAGTATGAAATGTGCAGGGGAGGAGAGTGTGGAATCACTGGAATCAGTAGAGCTGAGCTGCAAACCACTACATTATGAACCTGCATATTAACTTACACTCACTTATAAAGGAGCAACTGGTTTCTGATTTGCTGGGGTGCTCAGTCACTGCAATCACATACAAAGGCACCAGCCGCAGCCATATGCATACTAGGGCAGTGGGTATAGGACAGTGAACAACTAGTTTCAAATTGTAGTTCAACAAGTCAGGAAGTATAAGGACCTGGCGTCTTCTATACTTCAGCAATAGATTCTTTAATTTCTAGGGCACTTTAATGGGGACCTGTCGCCTAAAAAAATATTCCAAATGCAATTTTATCACGTTAATAAAGCAAAATTAACTTTAATTTTTTTCTAGACACTGTTTTTAAGGAAAGCCTTGCATCATCTCAGAATCTTGTTTGTGCACCAGAATGGGAGACCTGATGTCCATCCCCATGCACTGGCTACACTATGAAATGGTGAAGAGAATGGCGGAATGTGAGGAGTGCAGTTACATCTAGGAAGTGCTGAATGGATATTGAAAGTAATTGCCTGCCCCACCTCTATGCCTAAGGCATAGAAGAGGGGCAGACAATGTCTGATTGACAGCTGAGATTTTTTAGCGTTTAAAACAGCTATGAATGCTTTAATAAAAAATTTAGTTTGGATTTCATGTTTAATTTGAAAAGGACTTTTATTATACAGCTATGTTATGTAATAAACAAATTTATTAATACAGATACATGTCAGTGCATTAGAATATGTTAGACAGCTTTGAACAGACAAAAGTAATTTGCCAGTATGACTTGTTACTTCCTAAAGCAAATATAAAAAGGTGATTAATATTTTTTTCCTCACAGGAATAATTGCTAAATATGAAATATCAAGCAAACCCATGAAAGAGCAGTATAACCTCCAGTTGCCTCTATTTTTGCAGTTCCCAGACTGTGCTTTTAAATGTAAACCCATCTATACAGTATGTGAGAGCCAAACTATTTACTGAACAGATGTATTTAGCTCCTCATTAAACATTAGACTAGGGAAAAACGCTATTTATAGAAATGTTGTTTCTGAATCTTCTTTAATCTTATTTTACTCTCTTTACCTGAGACAAAGGCACTGCTCTAGCAGCTGTTCTTTATCTGTTCTTTACTACTCATTATAAGACAAGACAATAGATGTAATTTCAAATATATGAATCCTGAAAAGGTGACATATGTTCAACTTTCTAAAAGACCACACACATTTTAAAGCTTTAAAAGGCTGAATGCCCTATGACTTTTGGACAGACACAAGGTGACACCCTGCAAACTTATGTTGATATCTGCACGTGACTGTTTAAGAATATACTGTACCATGACACATGCTACAGAACCAGATATCTATATTATGAACTGTAGATACTGTTCACTGAATATCCGTTGAAATGTACCATCATACAAAACCAGTTGTGCGTGTTTATATTTATGTTACAGACTGCAGAATTCTAAATAATCATGTGAAAAGCATATATGTCTGGTTTATAGAGTGGAGTTGGGAAAGCCCTTCCCAAAGCACAACTATCAGCAGTGGAGATGAAGTGGCGCAGATGCATCTTTAATTTTGGACAGAAGATTCGATTGTAGAATAAGAAAGACATCTGATGTTTTAAGGATAGTTTCTGAAATGTTGTTCACAGGGGAGATCCAAAGAAAGACAAGGCATCAACCTTCCCATTTTTGGAAATGGGCTTGTAAGTCACCTGTGAGTTAAAACGAGAGAATAAAGCCCATCTGTCTTTTGGCTGCTTTTAAATCCTCCAAGTTCTTATGATCTGAATAGATGAGAACTGGATGCAAAGCTCCCTCTAGAAGATGTTTCCATTCTTCAAATGCTAATTCAATAGCCAGTAGTTTGTGGTCACCCACATTATAGTTATGGTCAGAGGAGAAAAGCTTCTTGTAAAAGAAGCAGGCCCTGGTCTTTGGGAAAGGACAACACCAACAGCAACCTCAGAAGCATCCACTTCCAAAATAAATGGCTGAGAAAGATCTGGTTAAAAAACCCTCGAATTCGACCATGGGAATTGTATGGGAATAAAAATTGAATTCCTTCAAATTCAAATATCGAATTCAAAGGATTTTACCGCTATTCGATTGGTTGAACGATTGAATAGGAAATATTCCATCAAACGATTTTAACCATTCAATCAACTTTTTTTATTCAATCTAAAATAATGAAACCCAATTCGGTAGGTTGAAACTGGCGAACTAGGCAGTCAAATAAAAATTAAAAGGGGAAGTTATTCGTCTGCCGAATTCGAGATCTATATTTGAAAATTGATTGAATCGAATCATTCGATTCAATCAAATTTTCAAAATTCGATGATAGAAGTGGTCTTCAAAAACATTCAAAAATTCAAATCTTTTTGAAAATTTGATCGAATTTCTAATCATTCATGTGAATTTAGTAAATCTGCCCCTTAGTATTGCCTTAGTAGCTGGAAGAACATTTTATCTCACCCATGGCCCAATCAATTGAGGAACTCTGAGACAGAAGCATGGAATAACCCAAAATTAAAGGGTAGATGGCAGTTGAGACAATATCAAAAGGAAGGTTTTCAATATGCTCTTCTATTTTTATTATCACAGTTACAGTTCTAAACTTCACTGGTCCCGAAGTATAACTAGACCTGTGCACAGTTCTTATTAGCAAAGTTTTTTCTTAAATTCAAGTGGAATCTTATGCAGTTTAGCAACTGCATAAAACTGCTACAGGCTCCAGAATCAATGAGAATGATGGTCTTAAGTTGAATTTATTTGCACCTGCAAGATAAGTGAGTGTTAGAGATGTTAATGCTGAGGAATGCTGATGGATCTGTTTAATAAATCTGGTGGAGTAAAGGGCCAGCAGCTCCACAATAGAAGCAGAGATTAAAGCATCTTCTATGATCTTGTTCCACCTGAGAGAGAGAGAGAGAGAGAGAGAGAGAGAGAGAGAGAGAGAGATGGGCCGAATAGCCCTCGGCAACATCCTAGTAGGTCCAAATGCCCCTGATTTCTCCAAGTGCCTCTCCCTGAGATGACGGTAAATCTGGATAGCCAAGTCTATTAAGGCTTCAAGAGAATCAGGCACCCCAAAACTTCACCCATTGATGAATATGCCTTGCAAAATCCCATAGAAATGAATTGAGAGCTGTGGAATTTCCCTCTAGTGGCGGAACTTCACTCTTTGATGAATCTACCCCATAGTCCTCCACAGGGTGCCACCCTTGCTGAAAAAAACCTTACAGCTGCCTCTGCAGTTGGAGCACATTTGGGATCATTATAGAGAGCAGTCACAGCTTGGAAGAAAGCTTGAGAGGTATTTAACAGAGTACTGTTTTGTTCCATAATGGCAATGAGCCCAGGCTTGTGGTTAACCAGAATGGAACGAGAACACTACCCCAATTTTGATCTGTTCAGAAACATGCAGTAAATAAATGATTTGACCGTTTATTTAAAAGCAATACACATGCAGGCCGGTGCGTGAACATGCACAATGATGTAAGCGTTGTCATGCGCAGGGAACAGCGAAGGCCTGACGCTGACCTAGAGTGTGTATGTGTGAGCTTTGTCTCAGCATTCACACCTTACATTATCTTTATACCTCTTTCATATGCAGCAATGTGTTATGACACTGTTCACATGTAGGAATATTGGAAAGTGAATCTATATCAGGACAGACTTTTCTATACATGAATGTCATTTTATTCTTCAGAGAAGGACAGTAAATAGCAAATCTATGAAAAATGCATGTTTCTTGGTATCCAGGTCTGCAAACCGGCATAAATTTTTCATAATCATTTATCTTTAAAGAGACTGAATCAGAAAAGTCTGATTTTCCCCATGATAAAATATTGGCTATCCCACCTATGGAGGCATAAGTTTTTCTTTATTACACTGTGGAAATCATAAAAAAATTAATAACCTTCACACATTTTTTTAAAGCTCTACCCTTGCTGTTTTCCCTAAACCTTTTCAAAGTAAGTATGCCATGTATCCGTAAGTTATATATGAACTGGAGAGAAAAGTATAAAGGGCACATAGAAAAGCAATATTATCAGTGAGTTGATTAAGGTCCATGCACTGAGATGAGGAGCACAGCACATTCGATTTTCTTATCACTTATTCTTACAAACTCACCCAATGAAGACAAAGTTCACATTTTATAACAGTGACAAAATCAGAAGTGCAAATGATCCCATGCTGGCAGTTTAACTATTACTATGCATGCACATTGGTGGTTTGAGCTAGCCCAAATGGCAATGAAATGGAGTATTAATTTTTATGGAGCTGTAAAATCATGCAGGGGATTAACAAAAAAGACAAAAAACACAAAAATTATATATTAAATCATAATAAGTGAAATATATAATTTTTGTTTTTATTAGAGAGCAGGTCTTTTGTCTTTGCTGTTAAGCCACTTAATAAGAATATATACTGTATATGTGTTTGCATTAGAGTGTATGTATAGATTAAAGTCAAATTAAATGATACTTGCATTCCCCACTTTTAAAATATTCATAAATTAAATAATTTAATATACCAAATAATTGAAACCCCCATATGTAATTAAAGGCATGAAGCTTGGAAATGTACAGTAAACCCTTGCAACCAATAAGATTTTGCTTTTAAATAGGTGGCCAGTAAATGCTACCTGCTGATTGGTTGCTAAAGGTGATCAGCCCTGTAGCAAACTGTGAACCTATTATTACATTACACAAATCTCTTTGCTATTCATGACTCTTATAAAAGCACTTGGTTGCATCCTTTGCGCATAACTGAAGCTGTCTCATTCACCAATTTTAGGCACAAGCACCTGCACAGATTATTTAAATGCAATCACTTACTTAGTATAGTAATAGAGCTCTGAACCTGATTAATTTGCTTTTTGGCCAGTTAAATTAGCCGCAGCATGTTCATGCATTAGCAACTCTTTAAAGGGAAAGTGTTATGGAAAGCAGAGAAAGTGTTAACTACCAGTCTTCAGGTATAGGAACATAGGATGGAAACTGTCACTTTTACATACTCTGTGCATAAAGGTCAACCACACCTATTGCAACTCCAAAGTGCTGGGTTTGTGCAAAGTTCATTTTATGCACTACTTACTAAAGAAATGTCTTTACTTTCTGAGCCCTTGTGTCTGGCTTTGCCAGCTCTTAATTGCAATATCATTGCAATTTGAATGGGGGATGGATGGACAGAACAAGGATCATAGTAATCAGACTGAAAACGGTACCTGAATCTAATGCATTCAGACAAGATGTATTTTTGAGCAGATCCAATAGCTACAGTCTAATAAAAATGAGACCACTCTTTCTTTGTTTCAAAGACTATAACCAATAGCTAGCACACGATTAAGGCGCAGGTTTTACAAGTAGAAATTCACCATAGAAAGCAAAGATGGACAGTTCTGTGTACCATTAGCCTTGTAAATTGTGTGTCTGCATGAGAAGGCCTTGCATATCAATATACATTTTTTTTAAGATGTACATACCTTTGTCTATATGACTGCTAAGCATAGCCCTATTCCATATGGAAACATTCTATCATTTCTTTGATGCTAGCATCTTCACTGCAAAGGAAAACTCAACTGGAATAAAACAGAAGAACATTTATAGAGATGAGTTTGTGGGACAGGAGCTTGGCTGTGACATGGGGCCTGCAGCAAGATGTAGTTTTATGCTCAGGCATGTCATGGTACTGTATTTGAAAATAAACATTCTAAAAGCCTTATGCACATAGGAAACTTTGCTTCTGTTGTTCTGTTGTATTATTAAGGTGCAACCAGATTTCCCTGTTACTCAGCCACAACAAAATTTTAATGGTAACTCGCTTTACATTGTAACACTTGGTCTGTCAAGCCTCACCCAGAATACAATTCTTGGATTATCTATCCAGAATAGACTGTACGTATGGTTCAACTTGCACCATTTGCATTTGGATAGCATTATGTGCTGTACAGTGCAGTCCAATAGCTGAATATTTGAAGTCAGGTAGAGGTGAAGATGCACACTGAACCTATAAATATTAGACTTTGACCTATGTGTGTGTTTTCAAGACAAAATAAGGTCCTGTGTGGGTTGAAGTGTCTTCATAGTACATTGTAATGTGGTCCCATGTTGTGGAATAAACTAATACTGGGTAATCAAAAAGTTGGAGCAAGGCACTCTGATGGGCCACACACAGATCAGACTAAAAATAAGTAAAAATATTAACATTTTATTTATATAAGCATCTCACGCCTAACGCATTTCGTGTCACTAGGACACTTAGTCATAGGTGTGAGAGTGGAACAAACTAATACATGGTAACCATGACAAAAATACGCTCATGGGTGCCTATTCTTAGGGTTTCACAATTGACTGCATTACATTTAACACCCGCGTCCAAAATGAGACGCCGGCAAATTTTTGCCAGGTGAATTTTTCCAGGTGTTTCACAAATTTATTTGCCAGCGGCAAATAAATTCGCCCATCACTAGTTGTGTGGCATAAAAAGTGTATTGTGGCATTGTTCTTTTGGGATTATGATTAAGGGGCCGATTTACGAAATTCACGTGAAATGGTCGTACAGGTTTTTCCTGAATTCGATATGCAAATTTGGCCTCTTCGATCATCGAATATAAGATCGAATTGATTGAATGATTGGATATTCGATCATTCGATGATCGAAGGAATCAAAATGTTAAAGTTATTCGATTGCCTACTTCGCCAGATTGAACCTACCAAATTGCAATAGAAGCTTGTGGGAAGCTCCCCATAGGCTTCTGAGGCTAAGTCCTGCTCAAATACCATTCGTACAATCGGAGCATTCGATGGTTCGAATTGTACAAATTTTTCGGATGCTCGAATGAAATTTCACGACTTTTTAGAGAAATCGAAGGATCTGTATCCGATCGTACGAATTCATCGAGAAATCGAATATCGAGCGAAATGATAGCCTAAAACAATTCCATAAGCATTCGATGGTCGAATGCTTATCAAATTTTGAATTTGGTCGAGCAAATTTATGGGAATAATAGTAAATTTGCCCCTAAGTGTCTTTAGTCAGCATTTAGCTATCAGCAATAAGAATCAGAAAAGTGGGGCACAGGATAAACAAGATTAGATGGATACATTTCTATGATTTATTTAATGCCCTTTTCTGTTGTGACTGGCCTTAAGAAATTGCAACAAAATTCTACAGATTAAAGGAAAACTATACCCCCTGAACAATGTACATCTCTATAAAAAGATATTGCATAAAACAACTCATATGTAAAACCCTGCTTCATGTAAATAAACCATTTTCATAATAATATATTTTTTTAGTAGCATGTGCTATTGTGTAATCATAAATAGAAAATTGCCATTTTAAAAAATAAGGACAGCCTCCTGGGATCCTAGGATCCAACGGTGCACACAAACATACCAAACAAACTATAAAGTTAGGTCACATGAGCCAATTAACAGACAGAGTTGTGTCTTTTGCTTCCACACTTCTTCCTGTTACAGTTAGAGTTGAAATATTTCTGGTCAGGTGATCTCTGAGGCAGCACACAGACCATCACTAAATGGTGGTTCAAGGCAAGAGATGTAAAAGAGCAATCTTACCAAACTGGAATAAATATTTAATATGTCACTTAATTTGATATAAACTATCTGTTGCTCAAAAATTCATTTTCGGGGTATAGTTTTCCTTTAAGTAAATGTCCACTTAAATGCACTTCATTTTTGGCATAAAAATTTTTTTATTATATATTATATATGCACAGTATATTATATAAAAAATGTTCAGTGCAAGAACAGAAAACACTGTTTCAGTGTCCAGCTTGTTTTGTGGTTTTTGCAGTGAGTAGTTATGTATATACAGTAAATAAAATGTAACATAATATGATCAAAAGAACATGAACGCAGCTAAATCTATTTCACAAAAAGCTTCTGTTTAACCACTGGTTTATAATGGAAATTGTAGCTGCAATAAAAAGTATCCTGGCTGGAAGGTTAGAGGATAATCATATTACATAACTCAGGGTACAGTCAGGATACGGGTCATGTCTTTACGTTTACAGGCTTCATAGGATTCCATGCTGTGTATCTGTGCTCTGCTGCTTCCGTCCACCACATTATATCACTGTGTACTGTCTCATGTTCATTTCTGTGAAAGAAAAGGTAAACGCAGCCCCCTTATATTTATAGTGAAACATTTATGCAACTAAATATCCTAGTCTTTTTAATTTATGAATTCAAATGCAGTATAATTAATCCATATTGGAAGCAACACTCCTATTGGGTTTAATAAATGTTTACATGAATTTTAATAGACTTAAGGTCACAATTATGGATAAATCCCTTATCTGGAAAACTCCAGGTCTGGATAACAGGTCCCATACCTGTACATAACAAAGGCACATATATAGGCAAACTATTTTTTTCTTGTTCAACATCTGACTTCTAAGGTCTAAAGGACTACTATCATAGCTCAAACTATTCTTTTACATAATTTTGAACCCCAGTGTAGTTTCCTTTGACATTCTCTGCACAAATAATATTACATTATTAATATTATAAGTATATATATATTATTATAACTATATAAATATTACGAGGATCTTCATAGACATAATATTATAAGTACAGACTTATGGAACAATTCCGTATGACATCTGTTGAACAAGGTTGTCAGTCAAAGGGAAAATATTATGGGACAAATGCAAATGTTATTGCCAGGTGTTTTCTAGATTGATTCTAACTCAAAACACTGTTATTTCCATTCACAGTCCCGGACTTGTGGAAAGGCCACCTAGGCCTGGGCCTAGGGTGGCAGGATTTTAGGGGGCGGCATGCTGCCCAGCCACACCCACATTGGTCCAGAAACACTGGGGATACGCAGGAGATACAATAGTTTTTTTTACATTTCCCTTGCGCCAATCCCCATTGCTCTGGTACGGATGATGAAAATTTGCAAATAAAGGGCAGAGTATGGGGGCAACAAACGGCAGTGGGCCTAGGGGCACCCGCAATGTGAATCCGGCACTGTCCATTCATTCAAAAGACATAGAGCTACAACTAAAATAAAATAAAAGTGAACTATACTTGTACTTGTGCAAAATATATACAGAGCTGCTATTAATCAAACTGGGAAAAAATAAATACGTTAATTATAAACCTGTATCTAAATGAAAAACAGTGCTCCCACCAGTTATATTATCCCTTGGTCATTATGGTGCAACAAGAAAATAAATTACATTAATTCAAAGACTAAACATTCTAAAAACAATTCAATTTCCCATCTGGAAATAAATGTTACCAGAGATATCGCCAAATAGTCACATTCACACCACTCCACAATATCCAAAATGTCTTGATCCTCTACAGCAGTAATCCCCAACTAGTAGCTTGTAAGCAACATGTTGCTCTCCAACCCCTTGGATGTTGCTCTCAGTGGTCTCAAAGCAGGTGCTTATTTTTTAATTCCTGGCTTGGGACAAGTTTTGGTTTTATAAAAACCAGGTGTACTGACAAACAGAGCCTTAATGTAGGCTGACAATCCACATAAGGGCTACTAAATGGCCAATCACAGCACTTATTTGGCACCCCAAGAACATTTTTCATGCTAGTGTTGCTCAACTCCTTTTACTTCTGAATGTTGCTCACGGGTTCAAAAATTAAAATGTTGGGGATCCCTGCTCTACAGTGTCTACGCATTTCGCGCATATACACTTTCTCAAGAGACATAAAAAGAATATAATAAGCAAACTCGTGTGGGAGTTTTTAAAAAAAAATTTTTAAATTAAAGTTTTTTATTTTCAGAAACAAGATTACTCAGGAATAATACAATGCTGTACATTTGTTCTCTATGTATTAAATACAATGTAGGCATTTAGTAGGAAACAGTGTTCCGCTTGACACCCTGCAATGAAATAAATGTATTCTATAGTACGATTATAACTAATAATAAAGAAGAAATTAAGAGAGTTTAACGGAAAATTAGATTAGCAAGAATAGGTGATTGAGGGAGGAGAGAAGAGAGGAGTACTCCACATTCTGAGCTGTAATTGACAATAATATACTAGATTGACTCTAGTTTCCAATGTTCCATCCTGGGCATGAAGAGTGGAGGAGGGGAAGAGAGAAAAAAAAATTATATATATGGGGGGGAGGGGAGTGAAGAAGGTTGGGTTTGGGTAATAGCGGGAGAGGGTTGAGAGTTGCAATGTTTTAAATCAGCTTTCGTGTGGGAGTTATTAATCCCACAGAGCTTACAACCTTTTAGAATATTAACCCTTTCTGACACCACCCACTATTATTTAGGGAAATATAAAACTCTTTTCTCATTGTACGGTTTGGTAACAGATGGCCAAATACCTTTACAGGTATGGAACCTGTTATCCAGAATGCATAATTCTGGATCCTTTTAATATATAACATGCCTTATAGAAACAGTAGTATTTCAGCAGTGACATAAAGTTTATTGGATTAACAGAAAATATGCATCATAACAAAATTAGACAGGTGCATAAATGTGGGCACCCAACAGAGATATTACATCAATACTTAGTTGAGCCTCCTTTTGTAAAAGTAACAATCTCTAGATGCCTCCTATAGCTTTTGATGAGTATCTGGATGAAGGTATTTTTGACCATTCATCCATATAACATCTTTCCAGTTCAGTTAAATTTGATGGCTGAAGAGCATGGACAGCCTGCTTCAAAATGTCCCATAGATTATCAATGATATTAAAGTCGGGGGACTGTTACGGCAATTCCAGAATATTTTACTTCTCCCTCTGCATAAATGCCTTTGTAGATTTCGAAGTGCGTTTAGGGTCATTGTCTTGTTGGAATATCCAAGCCCTGCATAACTTCAACTTTGTGACTGATGCTTGAACATTATCCTAAGAATTTGTTGATTTTGAGTTAAATTCAACCGGCCCTCGACTTTAACAAGGGCCCCAGTCCCTGCACTAGCAACACAGCCCCACAGCATGATGGAACCTCCACCAAATATGACAATAGCTACCAGGTGTTTTTCTTAGAATGCAGTGTTCTTCTTCCATCATGCAAAGTGCTTTTTGTTATGACCAAATAACAACATTTTTGTCTCATCAGTTCAAAGAACTTTGTTCCAAAATAACTGTGGCTTGTCTTAACAAGCTTTTGCATACAGCAAGTGACTCTGTTTGTGCAGTGAGTGCAGATAGGGCTTCTTTCTCATCACAATGCCATATAGATGTTCTTTGTGCAAATTGTGCTGAATTGTAGAACAATGTACATATACACTATCTGCAACAAGATGGTCTTGAAGGTCTTTGGAGGTGATCTTTGGGTTGTCTATAACCATATTCACAATCCTCCACATATGGCACTCCTGTATTTTTGCATGTGCCATTCCCTGATTACATTCCTTACAATTGAAACTGACAGTTTAAAACTCAGAGATAGTTTTTTGTAGCCTTCCCCGCCTAAACCATAGTACTGAACAATGTTTGTTTTCAGATCTTTTGAGAGTTGCTTTGAGGATCTCATTCTGTCACTCTTCAGATGAGAGTCAAACAGAAGCACAACTTAAATAAATGTTCTCAAGATTGGACACATCTGCCTATGAAGTTCAAGGCTAAGCAGACTAATTCAACCAATTTGGTGTTGCCAATGATCAATAGCAGTTACATGCATTCATTTTAGCAAAATCACAGGGGTACCCAAATTTTTGCACAGCCAGTTGTATACATTTGATTTAATCTCATACAACTGAATACTGCTTCACTAAAAATCTTTGTTCAGAAAACACCCCAGTACTCAGATGTTATCTTTTTTGTTGAAAGTGGAGTAAATTATTATGCAGGCTGAGAGGGGTTCCCAAACTTTTTCATATGACTGTATATACACATACACACACAAAACATAAATCAGAGAACGTTCCACCCAAGTTTTCCAGAGAGGAGAGTATTAAATGAGTGCAAGCTGCTGTATCATTGTACAGCTGTATATACTAATATGGGCAATCCCCACACTAGTTACCTCCCATATGTGGCAAATGTGCAAGCTGAAGCTTAGACAGCTAAAAAAGGAGAAGAAAGAATAGCAACACAATTCAGACAATGCTTCAGTGTCACATAAGATTGCACTAGGAGTATAAGAAGAGGATCAGCACAGAGCAGCAAAGAGAATTTTGCTTTCAAACATCATCACACAAGTCTGGGCATACAGTATCAACAGTATTTGTCAAATAACTTTAATTCATTCAGAGTCGGAAAAGTAACAAGAGATCAGACATCCAAAACATGCAGTTCTGCTAACATGGACCATTTTGCTACTATATGTAACATACACAGACAAGATTTCCCACAATGCTCATTTATCCTTTAGAATAAACTCTCATTAGCCACTTCATAGCCAGGAGTCTTCTTCTCCATGACAAAGAAATTAATTAACAGATGATTTAAACAAAATATCTGAATAAAATGACTAGGGATGCTCCGAATCCACTATTTTGGATTCGGCCATATCCCCGAATCCTTTGTGAAAGATTCGGCTGAATACTGAACTGAATTCTAATATGCAAATGAAGGGCCTGAAAAGGAAGATGTGGGAAAACATTTTTACTTCCTTGTTTTGTGACATAAAATCATGTGATTTACCTTCCCGCCACTAATTTCCATATGCAAATTAGGATTTGGTTTGGCCAGGCACAAGGATTCAGACAAATTGGAATCCTGCTGAAAAAGGCCAAATCCCAAACTGAATCCTGAATTTGGAGCATCCCTAAAAATGACAAATAATGATTTAGCATTGATGGCCCTCTAAGTGTGGATAGCTTTTGTAGCCCTGCCAATAAAAAGCTGGTCGCTTGGGGGCTTGTAAGTTGTATAGCCCTGATATGCTTCAAAAACAGTTAATATACTCATTGTTTTGCTACAAATGGTACATGTAACACTTTTAAAACTAGGCGAGCATACACTAGACAAGTGAAATGTTTAATGTGGCCATTGCATACAATGTTATAGCCAGAAGATCAGGCAGCAATTTTTAAAAAAAAGCTTGTGCATGAAAGTCCAGTGTAAGGTTTGTGAACTGGCTTTTGATAAAGTACTGTAGAGCTCCAAGAGGATTCTGGGATTAGTAGTTTAACAAGAGCTTAAGAGCAGTATTCTTAAATAAATTACAATAGATATCTGTAAGAAAAAAACATGCAAAATGAAGAATATGACCACAGTACATTTGTAATATGCCTCTTTATTATGTGACTGTGGCAAACTGTGCACAATCACATAATAAAGAGTCTCTCTCTCTCTCTCTCTGCTGTTTGTGTCTGTATGAGTGGCATTTATACAAAGGCATTCTTTAGCCCAGACTAGCTATATATGGACTTTTCTACTTGTACATTATCAAGCTGATCTCCTACTTAGTTTCTCTTTTAAGGGGAATGTCTGAAGTCTAAAATAGACTCTTGGTGGCAAAGGTCAGGTACCCCGTGTGACCCTCAGTTTCCCTGGGCAGAACACCACATTTAAAGAGCGCACTTCCATGCTGGGCAGCAGCAGAGATCTGCTTGGGCCTGACAATTCCATCCGAGCTGCTTTTCTCCTCAGCCGCTTTGCATATGAACAGTCTGTACATCATACATTCGGAGGAGTATTTGTAGTGTGTCGATCTCTGTAAACCCAAGTTCTTCTAGCGCCAGGCATGTTCTTTGAAAACAGATTCGTCCACCTGTAAAACAGAACAAATAATGCTCAATTCTCCAGCCTCTCAACATCAACTCAAACAGTAGCAAATAACTTCCTTTAATAGACTGCAGTGGCCAGGATCAATGCGATGATTACTTATTTCCAGCCTTTCACTGTGCAGCACTTTGTACAATTTGTGTCCTGGAGACTGGCTATTAATTAGGTTTGATTACTTCCCACAATCAGAAAAACAATTAGCCAACATTCACACAGATTCCTATTCCTAGCCGATAATCAAGTACTAGTTTTGCAAATTGCAGTCCCTATTGTTTCCTGCATTAGTTGAAATGTCTAGTGACTTGTTCAAATTCTATTTGTAAGCATAGCATAATAATATATTATTTCTGTTGAAGGGCTCACTTTCTTATTATTATGTTTTAGATGAAAGCAATTTATATGAACATTTTATATTTGTTTTTTTTTCTATTCTCTCACTCTCACCCCAGTTGGAATTTAAAATGCTGTTGGGTTGCGGGAGGTAGTGACCCTGGCAACCAAATATCAGATTGACTGTTAAGACTATTATTTATATTACTTATACTGATCAACTCCACTCCTCTGCTATTCATATTTTATTCTGACATTAAAATCACTGCCTGGGGGCCAATGAAAGGAACTACATGTCTGTGTATACAGAAAAATAAAAACCAACAGTTAAATGAGAGTGTATAGGAGGACCCTATATTAGGAATATTCGGCAATTTGGATGCTGGAAGCTGCAGTTTAACAACATCCAGACAGCTCTATGTTTCAGATTCCAACCTTAAGATGGCCGTAGACATGTAGATTTTATTCTTTGTGTGATAAACATTTGTTTGTTTCAGTCTGACAATCTAACATTAATCATTCAGATTTAAAAAAAAAAAATCCAACAAAGTTTTGGCCATTAATTGACTGACAGCAATTGTAAAAAAGTAATGCCAGACAAATGGTAATGACAGTCAACCATTGATATAATCAGGTAGGCAATACATGCAGAGATCTTATCAGTAGCCATCATACATCTTTTAACCTGTCTGATTGACTAAACAAACAATTGTCAAAGTACAAAAATTGATGGGACACACACACACATGATCCAAAGATCGTACAAATCTTCATTTCATAAGACTGTATCTTTGTGTTTATGCCCAGCTTTAGAAAGAGAATCTTTGATAAGGAGTCAAAGAAAATGGTTTATTGCCATATAGCAAAGACAGGCTATGCGCTTAGTGCATACTTCTCAGCTGAATGATTTAAAAAGACCCAGTAAAGTAGAGTATTTTGTTTTTATTGCTATACTGCTTTAAAAAAATCTTTGCACTGTTCAATGTCTAAAGAAACAGCTTCAAATAAAAAGTTATTCACAGGGTCATAAAAACGGAGATAGAAGGAATATAAAGGGACCATGGAGCATCTTGGTTCTGCATAATTTATATAATTTTATAGATATATATATATATATATATACACACACACACACACACACACACACACACACACACACACACACACACACATACAAATTCAGCTGTGATTATTGTGAACATTCCAGACTTAATTTAAAGTTATGCATTTCAGTTTCACCTTGTAGAAATTACAACAGTTTTTATCCACAGTCTCCTCATTTCAGGGCACCACAATGGCTTCAATGGGACAATTGTCTTTAAGGCGTTTGTGATCACTCAGGTGTGTTGCATTACTTCATTGCATTACCTAGTCTTGCTGCTAATATTTGGAGTCTGTAGTTGTCATTGTTGAGACATTGCTCAAACCTTATGATACAAAAATCAACTGGAATATCATTAAGAAGAGAATGAACTGGTGAACGCTAATCACAAAGGGACTGGTAGGAGGAAGAAAAATGTCTACACTACAGAATGCAAGCTATTAGTAAGCCTCAAAAACAGAATGACCAGATTACAGTTTGTGAATAAGTATTAAAGGGGTTGTTCACCTTCACACATTTTTCTGTTCATTTTTGTTCAAATTGTTCCCCAGAAATAAAGACTTTTTTCAATTACTTTTCATTATTTTTAAGTTTAAAGTTGAATGCTGGTGTCTGTGGTGTTTGAGTCTGGCAGCTCAGTAATTCAGGTGCAGACTCTAGAAATTTTGCAAAATTTAATCGATACAGTTCACTGCAACATCTCTGGAATATTAGCAACTATTGTATCAATTCTAACAGCTGCCTGTAATGAAACCCAGAGATTCTGCTCAGCAGGGACAACGATAAGAAACGTATCCATTAAATGTATCAGTTTAGAACAGCCCTCCCAGAGCTGCTTTAGAAGGTGAAAAATGCCACTTTACACTTCAATATTAGAAAAACAGTTAGAAAATAGACAGTAATTGGAAAAAAGTTGTTAT
The DNA here is from genome assembly GCA_024363595.1 of Xenopus borealis. Classification (NCBI taxonomy): domain Eukaryota; kingdom Metazoa; phylum Chordata; class Amphibia; order Anura; family Pipidae; genus Xenopus; species Xenopus borealis. The sequence goes on along the minus strand of CM044446.1, from coordinate 74,044,081 downwards.
TTCTGGTGATCTATCTGAAATCAACTAGTTGTTTGAAGGTGAACAACCCCTTTAATGGAACCGGCAGAATTCTGGAAAAAGGGTGCATGGACAGAATATACCAAGATTAACATGTACCAGAATGATGGCCAAGATCCAAAGTATACCAGCTAATCTGTTAAACATGGCAGTGGGGGTGTCATGGCTTGGGCTGCTACAGGTACTGGTTCCAGTAAATCACACAACAATCTTGTTAGCCCCTGTTTTTCATACCATTAAAGGGTGCAGATTAATTCATGGCCATGTCCAAAAAATGAATAATAAACCTCAGAAACTTCTTCTTCTTAAATGCCTTTATTGAGCTAAGGGCCAGCAATGTTTCAGACCAGCACCTGTCTTTTATCAAGCTACTGTTTCCAGTAAATGCCTCCAAACTTATTGGACTGTTCTTCATCTTGCTACAAGATAATAATCCAAAACATACTGCTAAAGCAACATGGGAGTTTCTCAAAGCTTAAAGTGGAAATTCTTGAATGGCAAACCAGTCACCTCATTTAAATACAATTGATCTTGCCTTCCATATGCTGACGAGGAAAGAGGAAACAATCCCCTGGTAAAAGCAGGAGTTTAAGGTGGTGCAGTAGAGCCTTGGCAAATCATCACCAGAGAAGATACTCAGCACATGGTGATGTCAATAAATCACAGACTTCAAGCAAGTCATTGCATATGCAGCAAAGTAATAAACGTGACTGTTTTAGTCACAAAGTCTAAAAAATTTGCACAAATAAAAATTAAGACTAAAAATTCACATTTTGTGATGTAATATTTTTCCTTAAACTGTTATTGCATTGTGAATTTTAATTGCCCATTTTTCAGAAGTTTTTTAAGGTGTCATAGGACCTGCATCCAACAATACACGCATCTTCTAGCTCTGTATGCTTCTTCTGCATGAGCCTCTGGTTACACGTCTGCTCACAAAGATTTCCTGGTTTGGTACCAGAGACACAAGCAAGAGATGTATACTTCTCCAGTCTGACCCTTGCCCAACCCTAACCCTCAATGGTTGGCTTAATTTCAACCCAAACCCACCAAACTGGTGGTCAACCCACAGGTCACCATAGGTTTTGGCCCAACCCACACATCACTGGTTACTTTTACTGATGTTCTCAGTGAATAGACAGCAATACATTAGTTGTAGTCAGGTCCAGACTGGGATTCATGATAGGAATTTCAGGTACACATAGACCCAAACAGCCCCTCCATCAAGCTTAATAAACAGGGACAGTCTAGCACAATTAAGCAGTCCCTCTGGCATATGCCAGAATCCACAGCCCGTCTAGACCTGGTTGTAGAAGAGAAAATGTCAACAAAACATTCAGTGAGCACATAATTGGTTTTTTACATATAGTGCTCATATCAAACAAGGATGCAATAAGGGTTAAAGGATCAACCACTAACCTTGAGACACAGCAATGAGCCCCTTGAAATCCTTAGACTTGCAAAAGTTCTCAATAATCTGCTGTATTTTACTGTATTCCATGGAAGTCAGCAAAGGGCGGTTTAGATCTCCTTGGTGTTTGATTGGATGGTTATTTTGAGCAGCACAGCATGAGATCGAGAGCAAAAAACACAGGAATATTTCATTCCGCCAATAAGAGACCCTGGCAAAACTGTAACACCCAAAGACTGAACAAAGAATGTTACCATTTAATGACTATCCCTGATGTTCACCAGGATGTGTTTGGCTACACATATAAGGGGGAAGGGTCAGTGTCTTATGTCATGTTTAAATAGTGACATGTTATTGTGACATTTCCAGAGAAATCGTGGTTTATTCAAACCTCTGAAAGTGATGGGTTGATATAAAAAAAGAACCCCCATTTAACGGTAGTGGATGATTCATAATGCTATTTCCCAAAATTAACATTTTCCATTTGTAAATAATAGCTATGCATCCAAATAATTTTTTATGCAGGGTGTTATAAGGCTAATTTATAAGGAAACCACAAGGTACTAAGTGCAAAAAAACAATAGTTTAAAAAAATGAGGGATTTGGTTTGGGATTCAGTCTCTCTCAGCAGGATTCACATTCAGTCAAATCCCATGACTGGCCAAACCGAAGCCTTAAAAAAGCAATGTGACTTTTGCTCACATGAACAAGGAAATTGTGGGTTTTTTTATTCATGTGCAATACTCTATTTGAAGGAACAGTAACACCAAAAAATTGAAGTGCTTTAAAGTAATGAAAATATCATGTAGTGTTGCCCTGCACTTGTAAAACTGCTGTGTTTGCTTTAGAAACACTACTATAGTTCATATAAACAAGCTGCTGTGTAGCAATGGCAGAAATTTAAAAAAGACTATATGGCATTGGGTAAATAGTGAATAACAGATAACACCATTTAGTTCTACATAGCTTTTCTGCTATCTGCTGTGTAACCTGAGCCTTTTCTCCTTTGAATGGCTGCCCCCCATGGCTATACAGCAGCTTATTTATATAAACAATAGTAGTATTTTTTAATCAAACACAGCAGTTTTACCAGTGCAGAGCTACATTGCATTTTATTTTTATTACTTTAAAAAAACCTTTCATTTTTTGATGTTACTGTTCCTTTAATACTTCTTTGCCTGCATTTGCATAAGCAAATTAGGGTCCAAATTCAGTTCAGGATTCAGTGAAATCCTTCATAAAAGATTTGGGATTTCCAAAGCAACTGATTAATTTCATCCCTATTTAGGACATCCAAGTTATGCCTGCTGCTGCACCCAAACGTCAATTCTATCTGAAAGGCAGGCATCTCAGGTCATTTTGCCTTGTCATGTGCTTTCAGAAAGAGCCAGCACTTTAGGATGGAACTGCTTTCTGGCAGGCTGTTGTTTCTCCTACTCAATGTAACTGAATGTGTCACAGTGGGACCTGGATTTTACTATGGAGTGCTGTTCTTAGATGCACCACAGTGATTTTATCTGATTACCTTCCTATTGTTCTGCTGTTGGGCTGCTGGCGGGAGAAGGAAGAGGGATGATATCAATCCAACTTGCAGCGCAGCATTAAAGAGTGACTGAAGTTCATGAGAGCACAAGTCACATGACTGGGGGCAACTGGGAAACTGACAATATGTCTAGCCCCATGTCTGATTTCAAAATTAAATATGAAAAAATCAGTTTTCTCTTTTGAAAAAATGGATTTCAGTGCAGAAGTCTGCTGGAGTAGCACTATTAACTGATGCATTTCCCATGACAGTATCCCTTTAAATAATGTGCAAATTATAGCTTATGCAATACGAGTTATAATCATATAAAAACAGGACCTTCCATGCACTAAATAATTAATAGTGGCCTTAATATGGTCATGGCTTAAGGGTGTGGCACAACTCAGCCTAACTATTTATATTCCCTTGCAACATATTCAAATGTTTTCATATTTTTTCCATATAAATCAAGAACAACTGTAGACATATATAAACATATATCCCACCCTGCAGTGGAAAATCAGTACAACATAAGGAGTTTCATATTTTCTAGGTTAATTACAGGCTAATCCCAAGGATTTGCTGCAATGGGCTACATTAGAAACCTGCATTGTTCTCACTAGATCATTTTGCCATAAACCTTGCAGTAAAGCAATGTGATAAAATCCCTACATATTCCATAAACAAAAAATAAAATTGCATAAAGAAAAACAAAATGTTGCACTGTACTATTCTAAATCACTAAATAGTAACTATTACATTGTACATTTAATTCCATATTGCATGTTATTTAAGACTACTTGAAGGAGGCAGAGATAGAAAATTACCTGTAAGACATTCTATTACATTACGATACAATTATTTTCCATTGGCTGATGGATTGGTAAAACCTAAATTAAATGTACAATTGGTTCATACAAAGGAACAGTCATTTGAATTCTGCATATTTTTGGTGGTCATTTTTGTCTCCACAAAAAATACTTAAGAAATAAAACCCAAAAAGCCAAGTTTTAGCGAATAGGCTAGTCAAGCCAGTAAATCATTAAATTTAATCAACATCTCATTCATGAGGATGAGGCACATTTTTTATGATGAACCATCACTCTAGACTAGCAACACACCTAAAAGGTACTTTCATCCAAGTACAGGTCTGAATATTGGCTTCATTCATAAGCTGACCACATATTGTACAACTGTGCCTAATCATATAATGAATCATAAAAAGAATTGGATTCAGCACATGCTTTTTTTAAAGTGTCTAGAAATATAAAGACGCCAAGGGGTTAGAGTGGGTCTGAGCGAGAAACATCTATTATCACTGTGTGACCTACTAAATTCTAATTCTAAAACCCAGGGAGCTAAATGAGTAATCAAGTCACCAGAGGTGCAGTGTGCATAATGAAGCCTACATTTTCAGCTCTCCGTTCGCTTTCTGTGTCAGCCACTTATGAGGAACAAATGAATCCGCTGCGGTACAGGGAATTAATATTATGTGTCAGGTTGGCCGGCAGAATACGAGTGCAGTGGGGAGAAGGTAGAAGAGAATTAGGCAGACTAAGGATGAATGAGTCAAGAATCATATGATAGACAGATTGGAAACAAATTCTAAAATAACCAGTTAACTTGCAAGGAGCTGGGAACACAGCGAATTGTGCTGACTGCATACATAAATGTACAGGACTTCAACCTGCAAAGATGAGTAATACTTTAAAGTATAGATTTACATTTTTGTTAGATGCAAATATATAATAAAACTTTGTGTAACAGTGAAAACCACTGTATGTATATGTATATGTATATATATATATATATATATATATATAT
>CM044446.1:74015985-74039296 GCA_024363595.1 Xenopus borealis | reverse complement strand
ATATATATATATATATATATATATGTATATAAGACTACAAACTTATCTTTCAGATCACTAAAATTGCAAGCTAGAGAGCTGCTTGGTAAAAAGCTAAATAATTAAAAAAAAAACAAATAAAAAAACAATTGTGGGTTGTCTAAGAATATCACTCATCATACTTAGGGGCAAATTTACAAAAATTCACCCAAAATCCTATGAATTTATTTGAAATTCGATAAGCATTCGACTATAGAATGCTTATCGAATAGTTTTAGTCTATCATTTTGCTAGATATTCGATTTCTCGATTAAATCGCCACGATCGAATACCGATTGTGCGATTTCACGAAAAAATCGTGAAATTTCCTTTGAGCCTCCAAAAAATTCGTACGATTCGAACGATCAAACGCTTCGATCGTACGAATGGTATTCGAGCCTATGTTGGGTGGGTGGTTCCCATAGGCTTCTATTGCAATTCGGTAGGTTCAATCTGCGAAAGTAGGCATTCGAAGGATTTAAAAATTTTGATCATCGAATGATCTAATGATCGAATATCCGATCATTCGATCTATTTGATCTACTCGATAATTCGGTATTCGATGATCGAAGAGGTCAAATTTGAATATTCGAATATCCGATTAATTGTACGATCGTAATTAGATCATATTCGATCGAAGTACGATCTATTCACGTGAATTTTGTAAATTTGCCCCAAATGTTAATAACATTAATAAAGGTGAAAAACCCTAACCCTAAAACATAAAAAAAAAAACTGGTAAATAACTAGTATTTATCAGTAGCAAATGACCTAAAAGTACACCTGTCTGTACCACTATAAGTTAATTGTAGAGTTCTCCCTTCAGCAGGTATGATATGGAATTACTAATTAATAGTTAGATATTTCACAATTAATGTGCCATTAATGGTATAAGGATAAGGTTGCCACCTTTTCTTGAAAAAAAACCCGTCCTTCCTATATATTTATCTTTTTTTCCTATTCATAACATTGGGATCAACCATCAAAAATACCGGCCAGGTGGCAACCCTATATAAGGGACATACATATCTGTAAACAACAGACACCTACACCTGTATTTATTTTCACAGAATATCATCTTCATATATTTAATATTTCAAAACAAGTATATATAGAACTTTATATAGACTCTGTATTAAAATTATTTTCACAATGATATCAAACAAAATGTACAATACAGCACTAGTTCTAATAAAACAGGTCTGTGTCTCTATCTAGGACTCCAACCGACTTTATTATCCTTATTATATTCCTATAAGGGAAATACATATTTGTAAACAACAATACATACACCTGCATTAATTTGCACTACACCAGCCAAGGCAGAGTCTGAATTGAGTAATTCCATAATGAACAGGAGCTTTGTTCACATTGATTTTGGCCAACTGTTTCTGTTTGTTGTAATCTGTCTGTGCTCAGACAGTGATTGCTCCATGTGATATGATGAACACAACATTATGTATTTAGCATATTAATTGTCTTAGTTACCAACACCTTTATACAATTTATACATACATCTTATTTAGACTGTTCCTACTCTAGTCTGATAAATCAATTTTCGCTCTAATCTGTTTAACTACAATGTTGTAATCTGAATGATACTATATAACCAAGTTGATAATAAAAATAGAAGGATTGAAAGGAACATATCTCAAACACTGAAATATTCAGACCCTTGCAATTTACTACAATTTACTACAAAATTACTACAATTTAGTTTTATATCAGCCCTAAACATTGCTGCAAGAAGTGCAGTGCATGGGTTTATTCCCTATGCAGGAGGTCTACAGTCTCCAATCGGAAATCTCCTACATAGGAAACCCTTTTTCCTACAGTTGTCAGGTCATCAAATTGGGCTCTAGAGGGAGAGAAATGCACCCCCATACCCAGCTCATTGGTCTGACAGCTGTTGCAGACCCCAAGTCCTGTGTAAAAGCACTCTTAGCACATTCAGGTGATATGCATTTACAAAAACATCTTTTCCACCACTTGTGCTAAAAAAAACATGGTGGGTAAAGCTTTTAAATGCCCCATGTGTCATTTCCCTCGTACCCATTTCTTCATTTGGCTACGTCAATTTGCAACTTCCCCGATTCACTAACAGTGTCCCCGGCGAAAATTCACTAGTGAAGTAGAAAGACTTGCGCAACTTTGCACCCTTATGCAAGGCGAAATTGCGCACTGACGAAAAGACGTAACTATGCTAATTCACTAAGATGACCATTTTTCTGAACGTTACCTCTTACACTAGATGTTTATAGTTTGAAACTATACAGGGGGCACATGTTTAGGGCAATGGGACAACTTTATTTTATTTATTAAAGGTTTCCTGGGCTTGTGTAGTGGAATGTAGTGGCTGTAACACACACCTCTATTATACGTTGAAGTTTGCGCCATATGCAAATTAGGCATTGCTGGCGTAAATGTGCTTTGCCTGGAGAAGTAACTGTAGTGCTACTTCGCTACCGTTCACCGCCCTGAGTGCAAATTCGCATCTTAGTGAATTTGCGTTGCGCTGCCAAAAATTCGGCAAAGCCCTCACTGGCGCATTTCGGCTTTAGTGAATTTGCCCCCATGTGTAAACACGTGGTGATTGTAAGAAGTAATCTGACACCCTAGAGTAAGTGCTGGGAAGGTGTGGAACTATAATTACCAACTACTCACTACACTTTGGATTCCCTTTATGCTGCATTATTGTTTCCGTGAGCTTTCTAGCGCTGACTCATATACAAATATTGCGAATTTCCACCCAAAGAAAAACGGGAACCACCGAGTCAGAATCAAAGGGGAACCTCGGGAACTGTGGTTACACTATTATTTAATTAGCCGTTTTGCACAGCCTTGCAAGTACACAAAATGCACAAAATATTTTTGTTTTGGCAACTACAGCATATGCATGGCCCTCAAGCTATGGAAATTCAAGTAGCTCAAAGCCTTTAAACAAGCATTAAAAGGAAAACTAAAGGCGGCCATGGGTTGAACATGCCTTAGTTATTATTATAAATTACAGTACAATAGTTACAAGCCCTTCTGCAGTAAATCATGGTAAGCAGTTTGAGTGCAAATGGAAAATCCTTCACCACGTGCATTCTGACTCATACATTACTGGATGCCCAGATGTAAAAAGAAACGAATGACCGCATCTGAAATACTGTATGCATAAATGAATGAGCACACAGAATGAAGCTACAAATTAAAGTTCAACTCGAACGCTGATACAAAGCAAAATTTTTTTTTATCTTGGCCATCTGTGCAAAACCCAGCACATAGACATGAAAGCATTAGATACAGTATTATTTATAGCTTGTTTTATCTATGTCTGCAAAAATGCACTGCACTGTTCAAACCCCCTACAGTACCGTAAGTGGCAATTTGTGGTTGATATTAGCTGGTTGTTTTACATTCACTATTTTATTTCATTGCCTGGCTGATCTAATGGATAATCCCAAATACATTTACTGGTAACATTTAAAGCATTTCCCAATATGTGCGTATGTAACAGAATTCATGAAACTCATGGAGCATATATGCAGGTATGTGTGTCAGTTTCAGAAGGGGCATTATACACGTTTCTGTAACAATGGGCAACAGGTAGCATTGTATGGTGTTGCACAAACTATATAATAGAGAGAAGAATAGAAGATGACTTATAACCTAGTGAAGCAAAGCACAAGCTACCTAAGGGTCAGTGACATAAATAGATATTACTGGGTCCCACAGCAAATTATTTTTCAGGTCCTCAAAATGTCTAGAGGACGACTTGTTTTATCAATATTTAAATTGTATATAAATTGTATATACATTGTGAATTAGGGCCTCATGGGTACCCTATACCTCCTGGGCCCCCCTGCAGCCGCAGGGTCTGCTTCCTCTGTAGTTACACCTCTGCTAAGGGTACATGGAGATTAGTGGAAAGGTCTTGAATACAGGTTACATACGGATTAGTGAACATTTACGTACATAAAGGGATGAAATGCTTTTAAGTTACTGTATTTAGCCTACCATGCTAAAATTGCTAGAAGCACTACTATTTATTTTTTACACAAGCTAAAGGACATTATGACTTATGGTTAAATCAAGTGTCCTCTAGTTAAGCAGCTCACAGGGAAATGCATTGATAGAGTAAACACAACTGAAAGCTACACAACTAACTTGGCATACAATGTGACAGGTAAGTAGAGAGGCAGCAAGTTAGAGAACATTCTCACCCAGCAAAAATGACACCAAAACATTTCTTTGTAGTAAGAAAAACGGTCCGCACGCACCAGTATTGCAGTCGGGGATTGTGCCCCTTTTATTAATGCCACCAATTGTCAACGTTTCGGGAGACCTGGCAAGGTCAACGGAGGACCAGCACCACCACGCAGATTAGTGGAAGGAGGTGTGCGGTAAAAGAAATTTTCATTTGTACCAAAACATTTCTACCATGGCACATAAGCAATTACAACTTCACATGTAATGAGCATGCCATTAGTTGAATCCAAATTTAACATTAATTGCAGTGTAAATTGAAAACATTTGTATGCTACAAAACTACAAGCTTCACAATAAATATTTGGTAGAATATTGCTTCTACTAACTGAAGTTGTAGTTTAGTTAGCTACGGGAACAGTCTGTAGAAAGACAAAGTTATGACTGACTGAACCATGCAAAAAGTTCCAGGATGTTTTAGGACAAGGAAAAAAACTGTCATAAGTGTTAGAAAAGTCTGCAAAACACAAGCTACTCTACAGAATCTAATGTGTTCTGCACATAAATGGATCTGGTTTCGGCTGCCTGTTAAAACAATTTGCGACAAATTATCTCATGTATTTGAAGTGTCTGCCCTCTACCATAAATCATGTTCCTTGAGCAAGTTAATGAACAACGTAGAAGATCGTATATATAAACTGCTGTTCTGTGATGTTTTAGTCACCTTTACCTATAAAAATTCCAGTCTTAATAAATTACCCTTTACATAAAAGTGATTTTAATTAACCTTAACTGTACCTGCGGAATGCCAAGGTTAACTATAACCGAGAGCAATAATATACACACTCATATTTATGCTAAACAGACCAACAAAGCTGCATAATATGGAGCACCCAGATCAGTGTCACAAGCATTAGCTGTCCTGACAACTGTACCTGGTAACATATGACCTACAACACTGTATCTATAATGAAACGAGATATTAAAGAGCTGAAAAAAGGAACTGAAATGGCTATGATATGAAGGGACTGTAAATAAAGATGACAAAATACATCCAGTAGATAATAAAATATTCTAATGCAGATAAGCAAAGTGGAACATAAAAGAAAATGAATATTTCTCATCATCAGGTAACAATAATGGAGCTTCAGTCCCTCTCTTCTAGAGCTCCAACACATAAATTGACGGAGGGCATCATATATATTCAATAGTTGTGTAGCTTTGTGTAGTAGATTTTACAACAGGTGGATTTGAAGTGAATATCACTTATACATAAATGGTAAATATATCAATAGGTAAAGAAATATCTAATTTCTTAAACACAGCATTTATAGCTCTCAAAGAAGCAGAGGGCATTAAACTATAAGCAACTACTGATAAAAGACTACAGGTGAACAGAGTACCCAAGGGTTGTCACCTTTCGTTGTTTCAGAAACAAAACTATGCTGATGGGGTTTGCAAAGTCCAGCCAATTTTAGCAGAAAGCCCAAGTGAAAACCAGGAAGGTGGCAACCCAAGAGTACCATATGTTAATTCTCCCTTTGGTCCTTGCTCAGAGAACAACATATTTGAAGAGAATCTTCCTTCAATGTCTTTACAACTAAACTCAAAGACTACCTCTGGCAGCACCTGGATAACACTTTAACTGGGACCTGTCACACACAGCACTTTAATACCCCAGAATTGTGTCTGTACAATTTCTCATTGGTTGCAAGCAGTTAGAACTCTGAAGTCAATTACATGAGTTTTAGGAATTATCCTAGTGTGCTGACTTGAAAAGCTGCTTAAGTCCTTTGTGACATTAGACCAAACCTGTTTTTGTAAAAATGAAAACAAAGCAAAATATCTTTTGGTGGGTATTGCCCCCATTATATTTTTTAAGCATTTCCAGTTACAGGTTGGAATAAAAAATGGTCAGCTTCTGTTAGAATATGAAACATTCATCCAGAAATGGGGACAGGACAAGGACAAGTCTGATGATCAGCTATTGCTTTAATAACACAAAGGGAGATTAGAGCAGGGCAAATACATTTATTTCTGCACTTTGGAAACAATTACAATACTCTGTGCAGAGTTTGTTTTAATGGTGATGTATCAAGTCTTTGAAAACAATTTAAAATATACTAGGTGTCTCCATTCTCCTTGGCTCTCACAGCAAACTGGAAGGCAGCCTGCTACTTGATAAGAGCTAAACAACTATAACTTACTGTTACATTAATATTCACAATGTAACAATTTCCAATACCAGGAATAAAAGGGGATGCATTGCTCTAATCCTAAAATAAGCATTTTAATAGAGTTTCAGTTAACAGAAATTCTACCTGATACACCTTTTTATTCCTTAGAAGTCTGATTTTTTTTTTTTTTTACCTTTCTGTTCTGCAGCTCACTAGTTTTTGAGCTGTTTCTGGTTACTTAGGTTACTGGCCACTGACAGACAGAGATGATATAGCTTATGACAGGTAATAATAATTTTAACAATATATGTACAGTATTTGCTTTCTGCAGCCCCAGTCTTGGGCAATTCACTGTAGGCCTCCAGACCTATATTCACTTAATGTAAACTATATTATTATGATTCCAGCAAATAATTAATTTTAGTAACTTGATCCATCATGAATATACAGTTCCAACAATATCATACATAGACAATACCAATGTCCTGTACCTCCCATTTCACGAGTAATTTCAAACTTGAAAATGGTAATTGACAATTCCCATGTTAACTTAAGTCACAATCATACTAGATAAGGACAACTCTCTGTTCTTCCTGTAGAAGTTTACATTCCCCCATACTATTCCTTTTTTATCAACAGAACACAATACTGGCTTTAAGGATGGAATATTAAATATTTTCAAATTTTGTCAACTGGCAAGTTCATATATTGCTTATTTTTTGGTTGTTTTGCCCCATTTCCCATTCCTACTCTTCAGCCATTCCAAACTGACACCCATCAAGCTCAAAATGAAGCTCTATAATGGTAAGTTGTTGTTTAAACAAATTAAAAAAAATACAGACTGACTGTGTCACTTCACTTTAATCACTTCTTTTTGATTTATCTTTTCAGGCTCCCTGCTTTTCATCTTTTCATTTTCATTTCAAAGCTGTTGCCCTTGTTGCTGACAAATAGCTGTTATATTACAAACATGAAAGCTACAGAATAAAAATACATGTAACTCAACATTTACAAAGCATAAGAAATAAAGATCAACTAGATTGACACAAAGTCTGCAATATATACGACATTACAAGTGAATTTTAGAGTTAAAAAAACAATTTTAAAGATAATGTAATAGCTTGTAAATTATTAGTATTTGGCTAGTAGGACCTTTGAAATTTCCCATACTGCACAACTGCATATAGAACTGTTAAAGTCCTACAGTGTTTCAACCCCACCTTCAATGATCTATAGCCAAAAAGAGCAAAACCAAAAAGCTGTTCTAGGTGGGGCCTGAATATTGTGTAATTACCATTTATGAAGAATCCTGCAGGGAAAAAAAGCTTTCCAGACTAGCTAAGTTTCTTCATCAGGAATGTAGGGATCCATAAGCGGAATGACCCTTATGGCTTCATTCCCTGCCAGATATAGAGATATATTGTGCTACCTCATGTGTGAGTATAACAACCCTGTGGTGCTTTATGCCTGAATAAAACCTCTTCTACTGTTTTGCAAAGAACCCCTCCCGACCAACTCTATTTTTGTGTATTTTTGGCAGTAGTGAGTTGTAGTTCAACAACTGTAACACGTGATTCCACTTAGCAAAAGCCCTACCTGGAGTAAGAGGAGTCGCATGTAGCCCATCTAGTTGGTATTCTGCCTAATTTGGCCAAGAAAGAATTACAGGACTGTTACAGCTTTTAAAGATTTTGTTTAATATCATGCCTGATAAAGAGATTTGCAAAAGTGTGCTCTATAAATCTTTAATTTAAACCAATAAGTATATTGTGTTCTTCCTTCTATCAGTGGTAGAGTCCTGCAGCAGGTCGGGTACTCGCGGGTTACCCGCAAAATCCCGCGGTACCCTGCGGGTTGCTTGTAGAATTTCTGGGTGCGGGTATAGAAGCGGGCCGGTGGTTCTGCAGGTTGGCGGGTTGAGGGTCGGGTCGCGGATCCTCGCTATAGGGATTTTTACTCCTTTTTCTGAGCATTTCCACTACTGATGATGTCACATCCGGTTTACAATGACAGCACTTCCTGTTTTACTCCTTTTTTTTCTGATCCTGGCTACTTCCGATGATGTCACTTCCTGTTTATGATGACAGCACTTCCTGATTCTTGATGGTCAGCGGGTCGCGGGTCCGGGTCGCGGATCACGGGTTGCGGGTACGGTTCGGGTCACGGGTCCAAGCGGGTAAAAATGCGGGTCTCGGGTTTGGGTCCGGGTTGCTGGTTGCGGGTACGGGTCGGGTTCGGGTCCCAAAAAATTGACCCGTGCAGGACTCTAATCAGTGGCATTACAGAGATTAACTTGGTTTGCTGAAAATTTGGGAATGTTCTTTGGGAATGCCTTGACAAAGAACATACAAGCAAATCAGTCACTGATTGGCTGCTATGAGTTACTGCCCATGAGCACATTTGCCCAAAGACCCAAAGACTATTCTGTTTTCATGAAAAAAAGCTTGTAATACTAATCATAGAAGAAGAAGATTTTTTCCTTGGTAACATAGCGGCATTTGCAAATGTGCTAAAAATTCCATATTCTAGGACTGTGTGTTAAAATCATTTGTGGAACTGATCCCTATACAGACGGCTGTATTTATGCCATAGTACAATTGTTTTAAAGGAATCTCTATAAAGAATCAAGTAAGTAGAGATGTGCAAGGTACACATTGCTCAAGTGTAAAATCTCTATCAGAAAAAGTGGCAGTGTCCAAAGCAAGTTTTCATTTTATAATGCACATCCAGTGGATATATCTAAAATTACTGTGAAAAATGTAAAAAAAAAAAAAAAAAAAAAAAAAAAAAAAAAAAAAAAAAAAAAAAAAAAAAAGCAAGTCAAAGGAATAGCAAGATGCTGGTTACAGAACAAGCATGAAAGGAGTTAAGAGACACTTGCACATATACAGGAATACTACTAAGGTCACCTTAACAATATGTACTGTAGCTACTATTGAGATATCATCTGTGACCTCCAGAAAAGCACAAGATCACGTGCCCTGCGTAAGCTTTTTGAACAGCAGCTTAGCAAGAAGCTTGTAAAAGCTAGTCCATTATCAAAATGAAATATCTTTTGCAAAGCTATTATGTGGAACAGGACCTAACGGCTGGATTGGGATCAATATCAGTGCCAGGAGCTGCATTCATGCAGAAAAGGAGAGTTCAAAATACAGGAACCTATTACACATTGCTGACACCTACAATGTAATGTGCTCTCTAGCGACAGAATATCGTCTAATGATCTCTCAAGTTTTTTAAACAATGAGTAAACCAGAAGCATGTAAGGGATTAATTTAATACAATCTGCCTGCTACTTATCTTCCTAATCCTGTAGCTATAAACAAACACAAAGCGGAATTTCTTCACCCCAGCTTAATTAAGGTGCAATAACTGTAAGGGTGCTTGAGGGCAAGGCTGAGAGAGGAGGAGCAAACAGCACCCTAAAGCGATGTTCTTCCACTCTAATGTGATACACTGCAATACTATTTTAAAAGGCTGGTAAATGCAATCTACTGTCTAATAGTAATTGGGATATATAGAAAAAAATAAAACTTGGTGGTGCACTAAGCATATTAGCAGAGTAGACCTAACATTAGTTATCTGCAGCGGTCTCTCTGTGTTTTCTCCAAGTACATGTAATGCCAACTCCCATAATATAGTATATTTTGTTGCTGCACTTAAAGGAGAAGGAAAGCTACAGAAGCAGTTTATTGTCAATAGATTAGCCACAATAATGCAAGCTAGAACACTATATTTATTCTGCAGACTGCTTTACCACAACTGAGTAAACAGCTCTAGAAACGCTCTCTGTTTCTTTAGGATAGCAGCTGACATATTAGCTTGGTATGACATAATTTCCTGCCTGAGACTCTCCCTGCTCCCTCACAGCTCTGAGCTCAGATTACAGCAGGGAGTGGAGAAAGGGGAGGGGAAAGGGGAGAGAGGAGCAAACTGAGCATGCCCATGCCCTGTCCTGAAGGCTTAAGGTGTCCATACACGGACAGATCCGCTCGTTCGGCGATGTCGCATCAACGAACAGATGCGCCCGCGATCCGACGGGATTTTTTAATCCTGCCTGATCGACATCTGGACGACTTTCAGACAGATATGGATCGGGGAAGCTCATCGGAGGCCCCCCCCCACAGTCTGTCGGCAGCTTTTATCGGCCCGTGTATGGCCACCTTTATGCTGAAAACAGGAAGTCTGAAACAGAAGTCCATGTGTACACAATAGAAGGAAAGAAATGCTTTGTTTCTTTTGACAGAGGACTCAGAGCAGCAGGGTTTACTGGTGTATTTATATAGACGTTTCTTACTTAATTTTAGCCTTTCCTTCTTCTTTAAACACTTTTTCCAAATCAGTTGGTTTCAGATAGTTCACCAGAAATTTTTTCTAATTACTTTTTATTTGTGACCATTTTTCTAACATTGAAGTGTAAAGATTAATGTTTCACCTTCTAAAACAACTGTGGGAGGAGGGGAGTCTTTAACTGTTTTAGACTTTTTTTAATACATTTAGGGTTGAACTCCACAGGCATTCATTCGACACGACATGATGCAGACACAGCTTGCAGCATTTGCATCCAACAGATGTCAGATGAACGCTGTGACACCATCCGACATTACTATTACTTACCTTGTTTTCCATTCACATCCGACCTGCCGCGTTCGTTGTCGCCGAGCATCGGATCCGTTGCAATCGCGTAGAAATCGCCCATGGAATTCAACCTTTACAGGCACATTTATCAAGGGTCAAATTTAGAATTTCATGTTTTTTTTAACTTAAGTTGGAATATACTCGAAATTCCACTACGGGGTAATTTAAGAAAAAAATTGAATATCTTAAACTAGGATCATTTTAACCGACTCGAAAACTCAAATCAAATTCAACCAAACTCGATTTGGAGTTTTTACCCTGAAAAAAAAACTTGAGGAAGCCTACAAACATCTCCAAATTAGTCACTGCACCTCTCTATTGATTTATACAGTAATTCGGCAGGTTTTAGGTGGCGAATAGTCAAATCTTTTTTAAAAAACAGGAAAATCGAGTTTGGATAATTGCCTAGATGACTTTGACAATTCAAATTCGATTAATAAATCTGCCATTTAGTTAATACATTTGTTATGTTTGTCACTGCTGAGCAGAATTCCTAAGTTTCATTAAAGGGGAACTCCGGCTTCCAAACCAAAAATTTGATAAAGATGCCCACATAACACAGAAACCCCTAATCTGCCCATCACAGTTACCTGTTTCTTGAATAAATGCCATTTTCTATGTTGAAATCCAGCTGTTTAACAGTTCTTCTCTTTCTACATTATTTGAAATCCTGGCAGGGAAGGAAGGATTAAAACACTGATGGTACAAATTGTAGCAACCACAGCTTACAGACAGCATGCAGGAACTACATAACCCACAATGCATTGCACTGTGATGTGCAGAGAATTGTGGGGTTTGGAGGATGAAAGATGAGGACAGATGGGTGCTAATAAAAAGTAATAGTAGTCAGCTCAGCAAAGTAGTCAGAAAGATCAGCAGAAGAGCAGGGGCTAGGCTTAGGGAACTGTCAAACACCATTAAAATCCATTAAAAGTCTGCATATATTTTAAATGATGTATAATGCAAAGTTGCTTGAAATTATGTTTACATTTCAAAAAGCTCAAGTTATATTTTTGTGGAATTCCCCTTTAAAGGCAGCTGTTAGAATTTATACAATAGTTACTCATATTCCAAAGATATTGCAGTATGTATCAACTTATCGTATCAACTAAATGTAGAGTGCGTCTTTACCTGCGCTCCCCTGCGTTCAGTTTTGCTGCGTTCAGCCGCAGGGGAGCCCAGGTATAGACGCACTCAATGCTTTCCAATGGGGCTGTACTCACACAAACGCATGTAGGCGCCAAACGCAGGTTCAGACGCAACATGCTGCATTTTTCCTGTGTTCGTCGCCTACATGCATTCGTGTGAGTACAGCCCCATTGAAAAGCATTG
The DNA here is from genome assembly GCA_024363595.1 of Xenopus borealis. Lineage (NCBI taxonomy): Eukaryota > Metazoa > Chordata > Amphibia > Anura > Pipidae > Xenopus > Xenopus borealis. The sequence goes on along the minus strand of CM044446.1, from coordinate 74,026,940 downwards.
AGTGCATCTATACCTATACGTATAAAAACGCTCGTGTGTAAGAGCCCTTAATGGTGAATAATCTGAAAACAGCTGAACTGAAGTGTTTGGAAGGTGAACAACCCCTTTAATAGGAAAGGATAACCAGTTTAATGTATGTAAACCAGATGGGAAATGCAATAATCATGGGGGGAAATGGCCCCATGTGCTGAATTAATATCAGGTGTGCTATTTAAATTGCTGTATCATCAGATAAAAATGCAGATAAAAAGAGAGTGACTTTATGATACAAGCAGTGAGATTCCCTGCAAACCTTTTCACCTCCAATTAGTGAGTGTACAATTGCTTGAAATGTATCTGCCTGTCTGTTCTCCAGTTACACCTCTATGAATAGTATCACTTTTGCATTGGAGGAAAGTGAATCTGTACTTATATTAGGGGAAGAAAGAGGGAGAGGAGAAGAAATTGTAATCTAAAGAAAGATTGAGCGGTATACATGGAAGAGGGAGAGCACAAGTATGCCTGGGAGTAATTACAAAAAACTCTAACTGAATGATAGCATGTATAGAAATCGAATGATAGCATGTATAGAAATCGAATGATAGCATGTATAGGACACAGCACAAGTTCAAGAGCAGATTTTGGGAATCCTGGAACAATGTAGGCATTGCACAATCTCCAGTTTTCATAGAGTATTAGTTTCCATTTTCACCCTCCGGAGAAAGGGATCAGGTGCACTTGCATTGTAAAATATACATAGTATGTAAAATGAGAGCATACACAGTTACCCAATGCTCACCAATAGATTTTGCCTCTTGGAAAGCAGTTTCAGAACAAATGTAACATAAATATTAATAGTGTTAGCCAGTGTTTAATAATACTAATAAAGTATATTACAGGTAGTGGATCTGTTATCCGGAAACCTTTTTCCAGAAAGCTACGAATTACAGAATGGCCCTCTCATATAGACTCCATTATAATGAAATAATCCAAAGTATTTCCTTTTTCTCTGTAATAACACATATCTCCCTACATTTTGGAAATAAAAAATTTTGTTTGACTATTCCCATTTTGTTGACCCCTAATTACCATGTTCATTTTATAAAATGGCAGATTATGAAAGTTTGAACATATTTCTGTGGTTCTTTTTCAGTTATTACAGTTTTGCTAATGAAGATAAATAGCCCTTTAAAGGGGTTGTCCACCTTCAAACAACGAGTTGTTTTCAGATAGATCACCAGAAATAACGACTTTTTCCAATTACTGTATATTTTCTATTTGTAACTGTTTTTCTAATGTTAAGGTATAAAGTGTCATTTTTCACCTTCTAAAGCAGCTCTGGGAGGGGGGGTCGCCAACCCCCCCCCCCCCAACTGTTCAATACTTATACATTTAATGGATACATTTCTTATCTTAGTCCCTGCTGAGCAGTTTCATTACAGGCAGCTGTTAGAATTGATACAATGTTGCTGTGAAATGTATCAAATGTTGCAAAATTGTATCAGTTTAGAGTTTGCACCTGAATTACTGAGCTGCCAGACTCAAACACCAGAGACACCAACATTCAACTTTACACTTAGATTTTGGAAAAACAGTAAAAAATAAATAATGGAAAGTAATTGAAAAAAGTCTTTATTTATGGAGAACAATCTGAAAACCACTGAACAGAAAAGTGTTTGGAAGGTGAACAACCCCTTTAAGCTGTGAGTCTAACTTTCCCAATTGACCTGTTATCTTATATTGTTACAATTACATATTTGCTTATCTAGAAATTGTTACAAAAGTATCTTATCTTCTGCATTTCTGGTCTGGGCTCTCTGCCAAAAGCCAACTAAGTTAGAAACTTTGTTTCTTTTTCTGACTGTTCAGTGCAGAGAAAAACAGAACTTTCCAGTACAAATGAGGGACTGCTGGTTGAGCTGTCAAAAGATGGACTGTCCCTCAAAAACGGGACAGTTGGGAGGTATGAAATAAAACAGTAGCTTGTACTTGATCCAAACTAAGATATAATTAATCCTTATTGGAGGTAAACCCAGCCTATTAGGTTTATTTTATGGTTAAATGATTGTCTAGTAGACTTAGGGCCCTTACACACGGGCGTTTTTACCTGCGCTCCCCTGCGTTCCGTTTTGCTGCGTTCAGCCGCAGGGGAGCGCAGGTATAGACGCACTCAATTATTTTCAATGGGGCTGTACTCACACGAACGCATGTAGGCGCCAAACGCAGGAAAAATGCAGCATGTTGCGTCTGAATCTGCGTTCGGCGCTTACACGCATCTCGTGGGTACAACCTCATTGAACAAAATGAGGTGCGTCTAGACCTGCGCTCCCCTGCGGCTGAGCGCAGCCAAATGCAACGCAGGGGAGCGCAGGTCCAAAACGACCGTGTGTACCGGCCCTTAAGGTATGAAGATCCAAATTACAGAAAGATCCATTATCTTGCAAACTCCAGGTCCCGAGCATTCTGGATAATAGGACCTATGCCTGTATTATGGAATTGGTTTATTTACATGAAGCAGGGTTTTACATATGAGCTATTGTGTGAGCTGTGTGAAAGCATGTTTCAGACTGGGACTGAGAGGCTGCAACAAAGAATACGAGGAAGCTTCTTTCTACATATGAGCCCCATTGCATACTGGGTAGTGTAGTCTTACAGAAACATGGCAGGCTGCAAATTGTTACACAGAAACTACATCACCCAACATGAATTGGGAGAGGCAGGCTATGCACTGGCAACCCTGGTCTTTTTTATTCTCTCACAGGAAATGGTCACAGCACTGACTGACAGGCTACACTCCCACACTGCCTCTGTCTATTCCCAGGCTGCACATAGCTGTTTAAAGGTGGCCATAAACTGGCCGATAAAAGCTGCTGACAGAGCGAGTAAACAGTTTATTGGCCTATGTATGGGGCCCTCCGATGGGCTTCCCCAATTGATTAAATGTTTTTATTTATTGGCCAGATTATTGTTCGGGTTTCACAAGGCTGAAAACTGAACAGAAAGTTGAGACCCAAACAGTAGGGATGCACCAAATCCACTATTTTGGATTCGGCCGAACCCCACAAATCCATTGTGAAAGATTCGGCCGAATACCGAACCGAATCCAAACCCTAATTTGCATATAGGGTTGCCACCCAGCCGGTATTTTACCGGCCTAGCCGGTAAAATACCTGCAAGGGCCAGGGCCAGTATTACAAATTTTCCGGCAATGTAGTTGCCGGTAATTTGTAATACCCTTACAAAAAGCCCTCGGCCCTTCATTTTAAAGTTATTTGTTCCCCGACGATGCGGTGGCCCCGCCCCCTTAAGTGTCACTTTCCAGACCCTTTTGTGTGTCATTTCAATGACTCCGCACCCTTTAAGTTGCTCCCCGCCCCTTTTATGACACTCTCCGCCCCTTTTTTTCCACCACCCAGCACTAGCCGGTATTTTTTTTAAAAGGTGCCAACCCTATTTGCATATGCAAATTAGTGAGAGGAATGGTAAAAGGCAGCCACGCACTTCATGTGCTGAAAAAACATTTTTTTACTTTCTTGTTTTGTGACGAAAAGTCACATGATTTTAAGGATTCGGTTCAGCCAGGCACAAGGATTTGGCCGAATCCGAATCCTGCTGAAAATGGCAGAATACTGAACTGAATCCTGGATCCCTACCAAACAGGTACTGTTCAGGTCAAAGCCAAACAGGTGGCAACCCTACTCATGCTGCCTGCAAACATACTTCTAATGTTTATTAATTGTTAATGCTGATGTGTGTATAAATACCTCCAAACATCTTCATTACTTCTATAGCACATATTTGTCCCTCCTGCTTTCTGCCATAAACTTAGGTTGGCTATAGTAAATATATATATATATATATATATCATTATTATAGTTTGCCCTCCTGCTGTCTATAAGAAAATATTGGTTCATTGTAATATTAAATCCATTTTTGTTATTGTGCAGCTAATCCACCTTCACATATGTTCAGACTTTTCAGAGCTGCTTTTGATATCTTCAGAATTGTCCATTTCAATGTCTGTGAATATATACTGAATTGGCCACTATTTCCATGCAAATAGCAGAAGTAGCATTCAATGTCAATAACTACTCATTATCTAACACATATAATACATGTTTACAAAGGGTTAACCTATTTATTCTATTCTGCTATCTATTCTGCTACTTACTTTTTATGGTTTGCTTAAAGTAGATAATTCATGCTTTAAACAGTACGGGGGTTATTTATTAAAGTTCATTTTTTGCTTGTTCAAACCTTGTTGGTGTTAAATGTCAGGATAAAAGATTACTCCATCTCAGACCTGCTAAATTAATGTAGAAGTCAATGGCAGATGACACATTAACAACTGGAAGATATCCTGCTCTGTACTAAGTTTTATTCAACAGTCTGAAGATTTTGTGGTTTTCAAGCAGTAATCCAAAAAAGTCACGGTTTTCAGGCATCAAATATGAAAAAGTTGCCATTTTTGGAGACAAATCCAATGTCATTATGTTATATGGCTTTCCTAAATCACTGACCAGTTATTATCCTTTCTGACAGTTTACTAAAAATAAATAAATGCGTTCCTTCAAAGCAACGGTGCATATGTAGTGAGCACGTAGACAATGAAAATGCACACATTTCTGCACTGTGCTACATATACAGGGACAGTGTATGTTTAAATAAAATGCCACACAACAAAGTCAGTAATGTTCTTTAGTAGGCTCCCACAGGCCCAAAGGTAAACAGCCTTGGCCCAAATTCAGTTGAGAACTCCCTTTTCTCTGAAAAATACCCAGTGAGTGAGTCAGTCATTTGCAAGAAATAACAAGGAATGGTGACTTTCTTTAACTGTCTGGCACCAAAGTGGCTAACTAAGGCTGCCCGGGACTATGGGGAGGTGCTTGGAGGGGAGGGGACCCTAGGACTGATTACATGGGGGTGCAGGACTGGGAACTGGAACTAAAAGAGGGCTGATACATAAGTGGAAATCACCTTACCCTTCTTCTTTTTAAATGTCACGGGCACCTGAAACACTGTGCAGGTCCTTGGCAGCATGTATGGTCTCCCATAGTGGCTACTAATCAACCCTCTCCCCATATTGTATTTTGTTACTGAGGAATTGTTTTTTATGTTACCTGACATTACGGGGCAGTTTACTAATGGTCGAATTTCGAAGTGAAAAAACTTTGAAATTCGACCACTAGTAAATCTGCCGCGTAATTTTTTTGAGGGAGTGCAATTTTCGATCGAATATGGCCATTTTCGGAAATGGCAGTATTTGATTGAATACAGATTGTTAGAATCGCATCGTTCAAATCGAGTGATTTGAATTATTTTGCGGAAAGTCCTTTGAATTCCTAGGACTTAAAAAAATTTCCAGGACAGGTTCTAGGAGGTCCACCATAGGGTAAAATGGCAATTCAGCAGCTTTAAGGTGGTGAAGTGTCGAAGTCGAAGGATTTTAAAGGGCCAGTACGACAGTGCTATTACCTTATTTCCTTTGCATCCAACGTGACACATGCGTTTGAGCTCAGTGCATCGGATCGAGTTGAATTCGCCTGTGGAGTTCTACCCTAAAAGAGTCGCCGCCCCCCTACCCCGAGCTGCTTAAAGCTGTGATTCTGTGAATTGTCTACTTACAACGGTGCACATGGAGACCAGGTTCTCTAAAGTTGGCCTTGCCAATCCATTTTTCACCTTACAAAGCGTTTGTTTTTTAGATGGGGTCAGTGTCTCCCATTTAAAAGCTGGAAAGAGTCATAAGAAGAAAGGAAATCATTCAAAAACTATAAACAATTAAAGGCCAGTTGAAAAGTTGCTTAGAACTAGCCATTCTGTCACATAATAAAAGTTAACCTAAAGGTAAACCACCCATTTAATGTTTTTAAGAATGGCTTGAGGGATTTCTTGAACAAGCATATTACAGTGGCTATCGTGATCTGACATACTGAAATTAATCTCTTTTTAACATCTGTTATAATATTGGCTTTGAAAGCTACTTCTAACTTTGCCATAAAGTATTTGCATGATGCTTTTACATTACCTGTCTGATCCCCCATGTTCCTGTATGAGGAGGCTGCCATATTTGTGCAGCAGGAGTCCGTTAGAATTAGCATTAGAAACTGTAACTAACATACTGAGATGGGACAGTCAGGTTGGCAGAGTCAGAGAGTCAGGCTTAGGAACTTCAACTAACAATTATATACAAAAACAAACCTCTCAGCAAAAAATTATCAACATGACCTATAGGGAACATTTAATGTACATTCATATGTTAAAATTAATTTAGTTTCAGTATCACTTTAAGATCTACAGTTTAGAACAGGTATGTGTATACATATATATTTATATACAGTATGTGAGTGTACTGATTGTTATGTATGTAAATATACACACTACATATAGATGAATGGCCTGTATGCCAGTAAAAAGCATTAATATGAATCCAAAATACACAGGGTCGGACTCGGGGGCCCGGGGCCGACCGAGGCTAATGCACATGCGAGCGCCGCACACTCTGAGAGATTGGTTTTTGCCACAACCTTCTTTCCTTGCTGTGAACGACAGGGACCGATTGCTTTTTAATCCCCCATGTTGCTTCAGCAAGGAGTTGAGAGATGGGGGGGGTCCCCCAGGCGACAGCACCGGAGAACACAGTTTCACACTGTAACTATGTAAAGGTGACCACACACAGGGAGATCCACTCGTTTGATTTCTCCAAAAGAGCGTATCTCTCCCTGATATGCCCACATTGAGGTGGGCAATATCGGGCTGATCTGATCTTGGGCCCTAGGGAATCATAATGCATCCGATATGGGCGGTCGGATTGCAGGACCGCATACACGCACAGATGCGCCTGCGATCCTGCAGGATTTTTTTTAACCTGCCCGATCGAGATATCGATCGGGGAAGCCCATCGGATGGCCCCACACACGGGCCAAAATGCTGTTGGCAGCTTTTATCGGACTGTGTATGGGGGCCTTAATTGAAAGCAACTATTATTATACATTCATAAAATTGGTGCCAACAGGTCTTAGGACTGCATCAATTATCTGATGAAATCCTTGATTGCAGGACAAAATCAAACCTGCCCGATCTATATCAGGCCGATTTTTTGGCCAGATATCGATAGGACAGACCTGTTGGAAGCCCCAACACACGGGAAGATAAGATGCTGAATCAGTGTAATGGCTCTTACACACAAGAGTGTTTACCTGCGCTCCCCTGCGTTTGGTTTTGCTGCGTTCAGTCGCAGGGGAGCGCAGGTATAGATGCACTGAATGCTTTTCAATGGGGCTGTACTCACACGAACGCATTTAGGCGCCGAACGCAGGTTCAGACGCAACATGCTGCATTTTTCCTCCGTTCGGCGCCTACATGCGTTCGTGTGAGTACAGCTCCATTGAAAAGCATTGAGTGCGTCTATACCTGCGCTGCCCTGCGGCTGAACACAGCAAAACGGAACGCAGATAAAAACGCTTGTGTGTAAGAGCCCTAAAGGACTGATATTGGCAGCTTTAATCTGCCCGTGGATGGCCAGTTTAAACTGATCCCCTTCAGTTCTCTGGTTCAGACATTTGAAACAAGGCAGCAGCAGAAAGCAGTTAAAGGAACACTAACATAATTTTTTTTACGAAAATAAATGAAAACAGAGATAAATCTTTAAAATCGGTAAGTTTTAATAAGAAATTACTTACCGATTCTCTGCATGTGCTCCTCTTCTGAGATAGCGATATGGCAACGATCCAATGTGCAGCGCTCGATTTCTTCTCCCTGCCTTCTAAATTGAGCGCCACAAATTGGATCGTCACCATCTCAGAAGAGGAGCGCATGCAGAGAATTAAAAACATACCAGTTTTAAAGATTTATCTCTGTTTTAGTTTATTTTCGTTAAAAAAATAAATAAATTGTTAGTGTTCTTTTAACTCTCTGCTAGGTTTTTTGCCACATTAATTCAGGAGTCAGAGCTAGCACTGCAGAGAATATAAACAGGCCGATTCCTTTAACAAATAACGTTAAACAATTGAAATGTTTAAAAGACTTTTTGAGTGGTGGGCTCCTTTAAGAAGGCATGTCCAGCCCTACTAAAGAGCACTTTGTTACGAGCAGACACTACTTAATGTCAAATATTTCAGTGATTTATATTCTCTACTAGACAGAAAGTAAATACAAAGCAGCAGCTAATAGTCTGAGTCACGCCGACCCTTGCATATTATTTGTCACTGCATAAAATGTTTGTTATGCTCAAAACAATTCTTTCTGCTGAGTCCAAAGCAAAAGCCGCACGTTTAGGACAATACTATACATGACGGACATGACGGACTATCCTGACGGAATCACCGTAGGATCGCATTTTCTCGCAAAGCACAGACGGAGCGTCTTTCAACCGCAGTACAACTCCGCGCAGCGTAGCCACAGCCAAGGCTTGAGGAAAATGGATGTCTATTGATTAATCAGAGGTTGTGCTGGTTCTTCCCTTGGCCAATGCTCCAATCCAATGAATGGAATATAAATATCAGCCAATGGCGATGCAGGATGGGCTCACTATATAAAGGCGAGGAAAGTCTTTTTCTCTCACACATCACTCAGGTCTGGGGGCAAGTGTTGGTCCTGAGGAGAGGTCAGGGGCTCCAGTTTGCACCGTCAATTAATTAAGTCACAGGTAAGCCGCTGCAGTGTTGGTTTGTTATGGGGCATGAGGAGTTGGAGGGAAGCCGCGTTTAAGAGAAGTTTGTATAACAATCCATGTGGGACGACTATACAGCCACAAAGAGGCGCAATTTTCAGATACGGTTAAGTGTCGAGTGCAACATGCAATCGACGTTTCTGCCTTAGAATGTGTCTGTTATGGTTTTGGGGGTCGGAAGCGGGTGGTTTGTTGTAATGGAGCCGCTGGAGAGCGTCACTGAGGCGCAAAGAGCGCAGGGCGCAAGGCGCGTGTCCTTGGACAGCGTCACGTTCCACGTTGCCCACAGGGCGTTGTGTTTGTGGCTACTGTCCACATTCTCTGCCCGCTTGTGCGTATGGCAGCTTTGTCCTGGAGCTGCTGAGCCTTTAACTATCACATGGGAGGGGCACAAAGAACATTATAAATGCTGTAGTAAGTTATATTGTATAATTCAGGAATAATTGCCCTGCATTCCTCTAGCTGCTAACTACAAAATCACTTGGGCTGGCTGAAGATATTGGGAGTTGTATTTCAGCAAGAGGTGGTGTAGAACTGCTCCCCCCCACCCTCCATCTCTTGGGTCTACCAGTTGATTAGGGAAGGGGTCCCCAAACTGTTTTTGGCCTGGTGTTGAGGTTAAACTGTTTGCAAGGACTGGGGTGGGGTCAGTGTTCAATTCTCCTCGTAATTGCGGGCTCGACTCGGAGGCCCAGTTAAGGACTGCCCATGGCCCACTTCTGGCCTGGTAGTTGGGGACCACTGGATTTGGGGCTTTCATCCATCCTCTGGTGTCATTGTTTCCCTCGTTTGGGCCATGAAGCCCACCTCTTTACAGATTCTTTTATTTGGGACTCCTGGAGGTTGCTTTGCCCCTGCCTTGATTAATCCATTTGGATGTGGCTATGGGGGAGTGGGTTTCTGGGTGCAAGCTAGTACAATAGCACGGGGCTATTTGTGATGAACTGTGGGGGCACAATTATCTGGGGACTAAGTACAGCACACCAGAACATTCATTTAAATCTATAACCTTAAATAAGCCTGGTTAGGAGCTGTAGCCCCAATCCTGGAAGGCTGTTAGTTATCGGGGTCAATAGATTGACATACCTTGCATAGATCTCCTTAGCATATAACATGACTAACATGAAATCCTGCACTGTTCTTCTTGAGCCATTGGAGGTTTGAAGAGGGTTAATTGGCTTCAAAGTGCAAGTGGGCCACCCAGTGGCTGTTCCTGAGCAAATGGTGCAGCCAGTGGGCTCATGGCCAGTGTCCCCAGGCTGCATTATTCCTGCACTTGGCACTGACCTTGCCTTTCTGTAGTATTTCATAGTCCCATCTGGCTGCTACATGGTTATTACTGATGCTTGCAGCTGAGTGTCATTTTGCTAACGTTGACCTTCATCTGTTGTCCATTCTATATACAATTGTGCTTCTAGGCTTAGATACTATAGCACAAAAGCTAGAGGTCAAGAAGGGTATGGTGGATAGCAATGGTGCTAACCTGGTATAAACTAGTTTTTCTAGCCTTGCTATTGTTTGCTTTGCATCAGCAGCTCTACAGCAAATGCTAAAATACTTCCAATTCTATGAATTGTAATCTAAAATGTGGTATTTATTTAGAGTGAAGGCTACAGGGCTTTGTGTTTTTTAAACCAAATCCTTTTAAGGTCAAATGTGAAGGTCATGTACTGCTAAGTAGGGCGAAGGCCTTTACCTGTCTCTTCCACCCCGTCCTTTTTCAGTCCAGCGCAATCATGCCTTTTGGAAACTCGCACAACACCCTGAAGCTAAAGTACTCTGTGGAGGAGGAGTTCCCAGACTTGTCTGCCCACAACAATCACATGGCCAAGGTGCTGACGCCGGAGCTCTACGCGAAACTGAGGGACAAACAGACGCCTAGTGGATTTACAGTGGATGATATCATTCAAACTGGGATTGACAACCCAGGTAAAAAGATGGAATCTCTTCATCCACTTTGCCATCTATTCTCCCTCATCAATTAAAGTGCTGTGGGTGCTGCACCAAATGTTTATCCTGGTCTTTCCAAAGTCAGCTGGTTTGGATAGGCATAATGTATATAGATAGGCATAGTATATACTATTTATTGTGACCAAAGGTTTTGTGTGTTTTGAAATCTGACCTGGTGCTAGATGTTGGTTTCCTATCTGCCCCAGTCATGTGACTTGTGCTCTGATAAACTTAAGTCGGTCTGTACTGCAAGTAGGGTTGCCACCTGGCTGGTATTTTACCGGCCTGGCCGCTATTTTTGATGGTTGATTCCAATGTCCTTAATAGGAAAAAAGGGGTGTAGTGTGTGTGTGTG
>CM044446.1:73984421-73995596 GCA_024363595.1 Xenopus borealis | reverse complement strand
AGCATTAGGTATACATGATCCTGGTCATGGGCAACAAAAACATGAGTTTTAAATGTGTGAAATGTAACCCATACCAGTCAAAGTCTGTCTGCTTTACGATGGTTGATTCACTCAATAAATTAAGAAAATTACCTCAAAGTGTAAATAAAGCAATAGATTTATTGCATAAGATTAATTCTGTAAGCCTCAATCTTATGTTCTTTTGGGGTTCCCATCCCGTACTAGATGTGTGTTGCATTTCATTTTCAGGATTAAGGCTACATCTGTGCACATTCATATACACTGAACCAACAGTAGCTCTCAAACAGGAATAATCCAAGCCTTCAAATTTGTCCACAGCAACTCCTCATCTTGGATCAGGTTTTGAGATCTTTCTAGTGCCAGTGACAATGCACATGCTCAGTAAGGTCCTGAGAAGCTAACCTTAGGTCTGTAGTCTGTAGACAAAGCATTAGGGGATGAATTATGAACAAGGTATGTATTTTTTTTTATTGTAGGTGTCATTTATATTTTAAGTTGATTAAACAACTTTGGAAAGCATCCCAGGAGACAGGGAACTACTGAAGGACTGTGGAGGATTTGGGGTGGTGCAGAAACCCAAACAACTTTAACCCACTTTTCACAAGCTCGTGCCCCCAACAAATTAATTGGAAATAAAGCCTTAACAGGTATAGTTTGTTAATGGAATTCAGTGATGAGTGCATCACTTTCATGCAGGCCAAGAAAACAATGAGACTTGTAGTTTCGGTTTCTTTAGCAGGGACACATTTTAATGGCTGCCCAGCTCAGTCCTACCACCAGTGCATCCAATCTTTTGCCACTTGTCAGGTATGGCATGAAAAATAACTAAGCTGGAGCAGACTGTGCAAATTGTAATGCACTTACAAGAAATCGTGTTGTGTCACTTGAGAGAGTTGGGGGTAATTACGAAAAACAACTATTTGGATTTCAATTGAAAACATGGTATAAGCAAGATATAAACAAAAGGGGGATCTTTGCGTTACACAGTGCTTTATAGACAGCCATTTTTATACATAATACTATGTGATCGTCACAAACCAACATCCATACCTGCACACGCACTCAGGATGTATTTCAAAATGGTAATATATTAGGAGAGTAACATATCGTTGCCATTAACAGAGCACAGAAAGAGCAGAACTAAATAATTTACATGGTAGGCAACTTTAATGCTGTAGTGCACTTATATATATTTAAAAAAAAAAAAGTCCAATGCTTACTCCCATTCCAGCAGCTTGTTCCATTGTAATTCAGGAGATGCAGGAATTATTGCCTAATAATTCTATACATAGACCAGTGTTCTTGGAAAACACTTGCATTGCTACGTCATTTACATATTTGTTTATTCCCCACCCCCAGCCCATTATATTACAGCTTTAACTCGTTGGCAATTTTGGAAGCTATGTTTTTGAAAGCTATGGATGTCCCGGATATTCGCTTAAAGCGAACACCATTCAGGGAGAGTCTTGGCAGTTTGCACACTTCCATCTCCCACTGCACAAGGTTTTCCGCGTGACCATCACCATGGACGCAGAAAAGTAAGAAGCGCTCCCTCTGCTCATAGTCACAATTGTTGGCGTCCAAAACCTTGCGGATCTCGCGCATCATGTCGTTGGGATCCATGGAACTGGTTGTTTTCATGCTCCAAGTAAATCGCAGTGACCGTGGTTTGGATTCTTTGTTTTCATCTTTCTGGTCCCCTGACACATTACGACTAAAAGAAAAGAGAGGTTACTCTATTTGTTATCGTTCACTCGGCTCGTGTTGCCATGATTCCCAAGCATGCTCTCTACCAGAGTCATTAACACAGGAAAATCCAACTTTTTATAGAAATAGGATGGAGATCTGAGCAACTCAAGTTGGCCAACCATTTCTCTTTTTGTGTTTTTTTTAGTCTACGCAAGTAAATCTATCTGTAACCAAAGCACTGCTGGTTGCTAGGATCAATCATACCAGCCACATGAAAATTCCAGAAGCTTGATGAATATGAAGGCTAAATGTAAGTTGCCTTGCAACATAGGGGGATACATAAATTTTAAGTTTCAGCATGGCAGGGACATTAGCTTATTTAGGGGGGGGGGCTTAAAATGAAATAGCAACCAGGCAGCAGCTTTAATGTGACCGTATACACCCGAAATAGTGTCTAACAAAACCACTGTTTTCATTGTTTTAATTAGGAAATGTGTGGTTTATTTCTTGCACTGAACAGGGTAACACCTGATCACCACACAATCCAATCAAAACAATTCAACAGTCCACTGTAATAAAGCACTCCTTATCTCAAGCTTTCCTGGCCGCAGCTGGGGGAAGATGGGGTTTATTTATACAGAGAACTTTTCAGTGGAGTGGCGATTTGTCTTGGTTGCATTCAACCATATTTAACCGAATTACCACTACTGGCAAAACCATATTTAAGCACAAGCCTATCCATTTAACACGTGTTGGAAACAAGGAGGAAGAATGGCCCTTTAAGGTTTGTTAAAAAAAAAAAAAGTAGGAGATAAACAGAAAGAGGAACGATAAATAAAAAGCATAATAAAACGAAAGCCTTGGGGCAGTGACCCCAAAACTCAGATAGCATTTTGAGGTACAGAAAAATAGGGAGGCAAACAAAACATACAAAATAAGAATGAAGACCAACTTTAGAGTTGCTCAACATAAGTCTATTTAAGTGAAATTATCCTTTAATTGTAAAATTTAAAGGGTAAAGAGAAAAGAAGTTAACCCTGGTTTTGCAATGTACTTATTTGCATTCTTTGAAGCATCTGTGACTAATCTTGCCAGGTAGGGACTAATCAGTTACAATGGTGCCCCAGAAAATCATCTAAATAGAGAATTATGTGGCACATCAGTTCCAATTAGGAGCAATGGTTATAAAGGATTTAGAATAACTAACTTAGATAACAGTTATCAATTACCCCCACAAGCCTGCAAATGAAAGGGGTGATTCACGGTAAACTAAGTATAGTTTTGGAATCCCTTGCCTTCAGGTTCTGTCTCTTTCCAGTTTTCAAAGGTATCATCGATCCACTGAAATGTTCTCTGGATAAATAACCCCCATCTTCCCTCACTGACCCAGACAAAAACAGCGATTGTGAGGCTAAAATTCAGTATGGTTACATGTTACTTATCTTTCTATTAAAGCCCTCTCCTATGTGTCTTCCAGTCATCAATCTACTGCCTGGTTGGTAGGGCAAGTTTGAACCTAGCATCCAGATAGCTGCTGAAATTCCAGACTGGACAAATAATTCAAAAACAACAAAAATAAAAAAGTCCACTTGAAATTTCTATCAGGATATTACTACATTATCTACATTAGCCTGAATATAAAACCTTCATCTGTAACTTACAACAGTGTCTTGCGTAGCCAATCACTACAGAGGAGGAGGAGCCAAGGATACATTACCAAACATTTTACTATTTTTTTTGGATTGTACAATATTTCTGTTCATCATTGGTATAAAGAGACTTACGGTATTTACATGCATCTCAGAATTCTTTAACTCTTGGTAGGTACTACATTACGAAGTTTACATGTAATGAAACATTAAACAAGCAGACTCTCGTGGCAGTGCATGCTTATGTCCATTTGCATTTGCAGGGGAAGCATTCATGTGTTAAGAATTAGTCAGCCAGGCATGCAAAGTTGCCAACAAATGAGCATATTAAAATGGAATATAGCCCATGGTTTAATAAAAGTGAGACAAAAGAGGCCATTTGCCCTCACCTTGAGCCCTCATATCTCCCGTTTCGTTCAGATTCAGTCGGGAGCCTCAATGAGAAAAACAAAAAAACCAAGAGCAAAGGCAAGCAGGAAAGAGAAGAGAGATCTTTCACTATAGTGCACATCTACTCGCATCAACAAGTTCATGTATTGAGCAGTTACATTCTTTATATACACGATAGGGCCCCAGAATGTCACCAAGAGCAATGGGTGCCATTAATATTTCTTACTCACGGGTGGCTGTAACCTCGTATTACTCGGAACCTACTAAACTTATCACAAGATTAATCTACGGAGGGGTATTTACCTCTGGCCCAAAAGCAAGAAATTGACCACTCTAAAAATAAAATCACATTTGGAAAGGACTTCTTTACCGAACGTATTCCCTTGAGCCAAGACAAATGACTATAAAGAACATTTTATATACATACAAAGCAACTTGAAGAAAGCAATGTTTCTTGGAGTGCTGTGCTTATATACAAATTAAGGCAGCACACCATGAATTGCGTGTAAAAACATAATTTTGTACTATGGCCTGTGAATACAGGCTTTTTGCTAAAAGGTTTAAAAAAGTGTTCAGAAGAAATATTGTGCATACACAAAATTAAAGGGAACATTGTTAAAGGGGAAAGTCTACCCAAAAGCAGTTAGCGTATGCCATTTTGTTCTGATCCCAAGTCACCATTTCTAACTAAGCGATAGAGCAAAGTTTATACAGATCTGGTTTCTTATACAGGATACATTTCACAGAATAGCTTGTTAGCGCTGCGCACCCGCTAGGCTTAAAGTCCTCACCAGGCAATTTTCAGCGACTTTGAAAATCGCACCGCTGCGTGTGAATAAGCGCAGGCGACTTTACGCCTAGCGGGTGCGCAGCGCTAACAAGCTATTCAGGGAGATTAGTTGCCTCAAAGACGTGGCATTTTGTCGCCAGGCGACTAATCTCCACGAATCTGCTCGTCTGGATGAGCCCTAAATGTGCATGGTATTCTAGTAGCAACTCACACAAGGTTAACCGCAATGCATAGGTGTGCCAGAAACATGAGGGTTGCAAGAGTTTTGGTCAAAAGATAGAGTTGCCTGGACAGGTTTGGGTTAATTGTACATTCATTTAGCACTATTTCTAAATATGCCACCTTCTTAGCCACTGCCCACGGGGTGTTTTTTCCTGTGACTAACACTGCATGTGAGTGGGTGCAATAAGGTTAGGGTTGGGTCAATGATCCATCATCAACACTTTAAATCAACAACAATCTTCTTCAGTCTGTATACACAACTATTCATTGACAGACATTTGGTTCCTTTGGTGTATGATAAAATTGTATCTCTTAAAGCTAAACTATACCCCCAAAATAAAAACTTGACCTTTTCCCTTGAGCCCCATTTTATTTTATTCTCTGTGTTTCCTCAGAGATCACCAGACCCGAAATACTGCAGCTCTAACTGTAACATGAAGCAAAAGAAAGAGCTTTGAGAATTGGCTCATGTGATCCAACATGTATGGTTTGTTTGGCTTGTTTGTGTGCACCGTGAATTGTAGGATTCCAGGGGCAGTCTGTGTTCATTAAAAATTAAATTTTCAATTTTTAGGATTACCCAATGGCACATACTACAGGTTTATTTACATGAAGCAGGGTTTTACGTATGAGCTGTTTCATGATGTATTATTTTCAGAGACATATAATGCTTGGGGGTTTAGCTCCGGTGGTAAATGGACGTTGCTGTAAACGGAGGTTTCAAGAGTGAGGGAGGGAAGAAAAGTTGCTGTAGTACTTATTCTCTTAATAGTTAACATTTTCTTATGTGAGCACTTAAAAAGTAAGCAGCTTTAACAAATTCAATTTTTTTCCAGTCCACTGAAAAAATTCAAATGTATTAAAAAAATACATTATTCAATGTGCAGGAGGTCTCCAATGGCTAAAATAGAATGTATACCACTGAAGCAGATCATTGTATATACAACACGAATCTGGTGGCATCTGAATGAACACTCTGACAATACATACCTTGCATTTGATGGTAACTACACTACAACAATCCATACTGGTGGCAAACCACATTGAAATTATTTTTAGTAGAATAAATATGGAGCATTCTGAACAAGAGGTCCTATACTAATGCATTTTAATTATTTAAAGGGATTCGTTCATGATATTTATGGCGTCGTTTCGATTTCTAAATTACAGTGCAATTAATTCACCCTACCATAGAGTCTTCCCTGGTTTCTTTTTTTGGGACCCACAACACGGACCCACTGACCATCAAGAATCAGGAAGTGCTGTCATTATAAACCAGAAGTGACATCATCGGAAGTAGACGTGCGCAAAAAAAAAGGAGTAGAAATTGAAAAAAGGAGTAGATCCGCAGCCCGACCCTTAACCCGCAGAACCACCGACCCGCTTCTATAGCCACACCTGGAACTTCTACATGCAACCCCCAGGGTAACGCAGGATTTTGCGCGTAACCTGCAGGTACCCAACCCGCTGCAGGACTCTACCCTATCATATAAATTTATAATATTGGGGTGTAGGCAGCCATCTACAGTCATTTTGCCTGGTCATGTGATTTCAGAAAGAGCCAGCACTTTAGGATGGAACTGCTTTCTGGCAGGCTGTTTCTCCAACTCAATGTAATGCAGTGGGACTTGGCTTTTACTATTGAATAATGTTCTTAGATCTACCAGGCAGTACAGCAGTAAAGAGTGACTGACGTTTATCAGAGCACAAGTCACATGACTGGGAGCAGCTGGGAAAGTGACAATATGTCTAGTCCTAAAAAAAAAAATGTCCCATGACTTTTCTTCTGGTAAAGGAATATATTAAAGTACAGGTATGGGACCGGTTGTCCAGAATGCCCGGGACTTGGGGTTTTCCGTGTAAGGGGTATTTCTGTCATTTTGATCTCCATACGAAAACTTTTTTTAAAGATTAAATAAACCCAATAGGATTGTTTTGCCTCCTATTAATTATTTCTTTGTTTGGACCAAGTACAAAGTGATGGTTTATTATTAAAGAGAAAAAATATTTTTTTAAAAACAATTTGGATTACTTGGATAACATGGAGTCTATGGGAGATGGCCTTCCAGTAATTCAAAGCTTTATGGATAACTGTGGCAATATTTGCAGATACCAGTAACCCGGACTGAAAAAAAAAAAAGATATGGAGTATAATGGGATATGGCCAGGGTGTGTACCATAAGAGTATCAGGCCTGATAAAAATAAAACATTGAGATTTGCTGGTGTATAGTTTCAGCAAAGTCTTGAAATCCAAATTAATATATGTATTCATAAAACATTTTTATATTAGATCAGCTTTCATATTAAAGCTAGTGACAGTTTAACCAGGTGGATAGTCCCTAACTAAGTAAAACATGAATTCATATTTCCTAGAGATAAAGAGCCAACCCCCCCCCCACCCACCGATTACTTACCTTTTAGAAATCAAACAGAAAACTGGTTAAAGAAAACACACCACAAATATTTTGCATGCTAAGTGTATATTAGTATGGAATTGTATGATGTATATCACTACAATGGCTGTACAAGTGCACAGGGCATGCTTAGATAATTAAAGGTACAGCAGCCATTGGATAGAATGAAAAGAAAATTCTGTGGCTTTTCCACCTCGGACAAATATTTAGTTCTCAGCAGAAGGTTTAGTATTGAGAAAATCAGAATCAGAAAAGACAAAAAAAAGGGAGTGGGTAGTATATGCAACTTTATTCCTACCTTTTTATAAATCTGAATGACATGTTTCTATAAAAAAAAACAAATGGAGTAGAAAAATTAAAATGTGCAAAATACTGAAGGAAAAAAAAAAAAAGTTCATTCCATACAGAACAGGCTAAAGTACATTAACTGAATGAATTATCATATGTTGCAAATTGTCATGCAAAGTAAACCCAAATTTAAAGTATATGAAAATAATGGACTGTCGATGCATATGCAAAAGAGCGGTGGGCATACATGTGCTCCAGTTTGCTTATAGAAATACAAAAAATTCACATTTAACCAAACACAAAAAAGATAAGTGGAAACTAAACTGTTTGTTCCAACAATTTTGCTATTAAGGGTTGGGGCAAAAGGGCAGATTCAGGGAGTTTTGGTCACCTGGTGACTAATCGCTTCTCCTGCGCGGCGACAATCTCCCCAAACTGCCTTCCATCGGCTTGACTGAAGGATCGCCTGCACTAATGCACTCGCAGTGCTTCGTCACCCAGACATTATACAAGGGTTTATCATTAAGCAAAGTGATCCAACAAGAACAATTTCTGTTTTTACTGAAAGAGATAGTAAACAAACTTCTTCTAACAATACATATAAGGTCTATAGACATGATTATTAGGAAAATATGACCATCTGAGATCTCTAAGACAGGCCTATCCAGTCTGTTTTACCGGATTATTAGACATGGCAGCATAATATAGGGCCATTGACAACCTTCTTTTATATTTTGAACAGTTGAGCTCAAAGTGCATTATACTGCAACTGTATCTTACACACTGATAGATTGAAATCAACCCAATTAGCATCACCCTTCATCACAATGAAATTGGAGGAGAAAAAACACAGAATTCAATGTTCCCTTTAAAACATAATGCAAGGTACTCGTACCCCAAATTTGACATTAAACATACAGGGGTTGGTCACACCTTTAAAGGGATACGGTTACATGTTTTTTTTCCCAAAAAGCATCAGTTAATAGTGCTGCTCCAGTAGACTTCTGCACTGAAATCTAACTCTCAAAAGAGCGAACAGATTATTTTATATTTAATTTTGAGATCTGGGGCTCGACATATTGCCAGTTTCCCAGCTGCCTCAGTCATGTGACTTGTGCATGCACTTTAGGATGGAAGTACATTCTGGCAGGCTATTATTTCCCCTACTTAAAAGTATACTGCCATGGGAAAACGTTTTTTTTTTTTCAAAACATCTCAGTTAATAGTGCTGCTCTAGCAGAATTCTGCACTGAAATCCATTTCTCAAAAGAGCAAACAGATTTTGTCAATTTCCCAGCTGACCCTGGTCATGTGACTTGTGCTGGCACTTTAGGAGGGAAATGCTTTCTGGAGGCTGTTTTTCCTTCTCAATGTAACTTAAGGAGTCACAGTGGCACATGGGTTTTTACTATTGAGTGCTGTTCTTAGATCTACCAGGCAGTTGTTATCTTGTGTTGCGGAACTGTTATCTGGTTACCTTCTCATTGTTCTGTTGTTAGGCTGCTGGGGGGGGGGCGAAGGGAGGGTGTGATATCACTCCAACTTCCAGTAAAGAGCGATTGAAGTTTCTCAGAGCACAAGTCACATGACTTGGGGCAGCTGGGAAATTGACAATATCTCTAGCCCCATGTCAGATACCAAAATGAAATATAAAAAAAAATCTGTTTGCTCTTTTGAGAAATGGATTTCAGAATTCTGCTGAAGCAGCACTTTTAATTGATGGATTTTGAAAAAAAAAAAAAACGTTATCCCATGACAGTATTCCTTTAATGTAACTGAATCTGTCTCTGTGGGACTTGGCTTTTACTACTAAGTGCTGTTCTTAGATCTACCAGGCAGCTGTTATCTTGTGTTAGGGAGCTGTTTTCTGGTTACCTTCCCGTTGGTGTGAAGGGATGAGGAGGGAGAGGTTAATCACTCCAACTTGCAGTACAGCAGTAAAGATTGACTGAAGTTTATTAGAGCACAAGTCACATGACTGGCAGCAGCTGGAAAACCGACAATGTCAAGCACCATGTCAGATTTCAAAATTGAATATAAAAAAAAAATCTGTTTTGTCTTTAGTGCTGCTGCAGCAGTATTCTGCACTGAAATCTAATTAATTAATTAATTAAATTTGCGGACATAGTCGCCGGGCGACTAATCGCCACTTCTTCAGGGCAGCAATCATATTAAAAAAAAAGTTAATTTAAAGGTGAACATCCCCTTTAAATTCTTTTGGTTTTTAAGGTTTTTCATACAACACTATCCTTGCACTGGCCATACATTGCTGCAAACCCATTTTTTGACTGGTGTCTCACGCCGATATGTGTCACTGAGAATTTCAGAGGATGGACGGAAAATCCCATTGGCCAAATACCACATTTGGCTGTAGATAGGGTCATGGCTGATTAGCTCTCCATTTTACCCCACCAATTTAAGTGGCAGACAAAGATGCTAAAACAATAAACTGATATTTATAGCATATAAAGTGGTTTTGGAAAGTAAAAACAAAAAATGCTATGTTTTGAATATACGCAGTAAAAAGAACTATGTAACACTGAATGGTGATATTGGACTAAGTATTTCACACAAGCAAAATCATTCTGAACAGTTTTATTAGAGTTGGTTACAAGCAGGTAAAGATGGAACTAATGTAACACTCCATAAAAAAGAAATTACAAAACATTCTCATTTAATTTCACTAATTATAATTAGCATGTCTTGATGTGGCAACATAACTTCTGGACCAGCCAGATCTCGATCATCCCTACGGTTTTAGAAAACAATTAAACTTAGAATTCAGTACATAGTTTAAGAGTTACTTGGCCCTGAGAAAGTTTTCAAATAAGCAGCAGATACAAAGCATGACATTAGAGAACGAGCATTAACAAACGGATGTGTTGTGGATGTTCTCATAGTTTAAAAACAATCAGAACATGAAACCCCTTTATGCTAGGGGACTAGTACCAGATTACTGTTTTTTTAAAGTGATCGGTCAGTTAAATAAAAAGGATATTTTCACTGGGCTTGATCATAACCTTTGACTGGCTAATTGTGCTGAATCTCTCAAGTTTTCAATGTCCATTTAAAAAAAATAAAAAAAAAGAATCTTTTGTCGTTTGCTTTGGCAAGAGGATGAAGACGCATAATTGTGCAAGATACTCATTTAACATGGAGGTAGATTCACTGTCTAGAATGGCAGTTATTTCATTTATTGCATAGTCATCATTACTGAATAAGGATGTGACAATAAGATAAGCAATTCTATAACAGAAAAGCACTAAATAAATGAAGCACTTAATAGTTTGCTGATTTGATATATATAACGGACAATGGATGTTACTTGCTGTGTATGTGTGTGCGCTGCATTGATGTGTAGGATGGGCTCTGCTCCCCATTGTAGCTCCAGTATGTGTAGCACCACTTGCACTTCAATCTTAACAAGCAGTAAATAGAGCACCCAACTGACAGGAAAGAATCTGTGCTTTGGCAGCTGTTTGTTTGCTTCAAAACATGCAACTTTGTGGTTAAACAAGCTGTCCTATATACACACAAGTATACAAAGATAGATGGAGAAGTGCAAAGTGATTGCAAATTAAAGAAGGAATCATTTACATCTATAGCTAGGTAGGAAGTCACCTAGCTCCACCGCAGTGTCAGGTCAGTTGCACCATAGAACAATACGTACTTCACATTCCATAGCTGGCATAGTATTTCTGATACACACAC
>CM044446.1:73850207-73868488 GCA_024363595.1 Xenopus borealis | reverse complement strand
ATCGGCACTGATGACCTAAGAATACAGGGCGAGATCAGTGACATCCTGAATCTGCCAGGGCTCTTAAAGGGATTCTAGCTTTAGTGCCATGGAATTAAAGGGATGACCTGGGATGATAGTCCTCTTGCCTGTCACTCCTGGGATGTCTCTATACAGCCCTAACCATTAGCTTACGGTGGTCGCGTACACACAAGATGTTGAAAACAGGTGTACAGACGACGTGACAGACAAAGCCACAAGGGCCGCAGCAAGCAGGATTAAGAGCCGCATGAGGCTCTGAAGCCGCATGTTGCAGACCACTGGTCAATAGCAAGTATAAAGAATAACATTTTCTTGCACCTTAGAATGCTAAATGGATATTTTGCATTAGTGACAGTAGAAAGGAAGAATATATATAAGCAGGCACTGTATTATATCATATTGCCATATGAAAGTTACACATTTTGCACCTCTCAATGTGTCTACAAAAATATGAGCGCAAATTACAATACTGACAGGCTATGCAAAAACTAGAGACTAAATAGCAACAAATGGCTAAACAATTCTTGGGTTAATTCATTTTGTGTCTGAAAACCCCAACAGTTTTTGTCAAATTAATTCCAAAACAGCATCCTCAGTGATAAATAATAATTGCTGACCATGACATATAAGCAACAGTGTTGTTCATATGTAACCACAGCACTGAATATGATACAGCAGTCATTATGGGCATCTCCAGGAAGATATGTAAGGGTTTTCTTACTATGAATAGGGGCAACATGTACCTTATATTCAGCAGTGCTGTAATAATTGTGGTATTTTGTATTATGGCATTTTTCTCACATGAAGGTTTCAGACAAAATTCGGCTTGATGATCCCTTGGAATATATGTCGTATGTACTGAGTGGGAAAGATGTTGAACCTACAAAGACAACAATCATGTGCTTCCATTACAGCCATCCAGATATAAGGTGAAGCATGTCTCCTTTGTGTCTGTATTTTGCTGATGTAAAAGTGTTAAGCCAAATTAGGATAAGGTAGTTACTAAGAAACATCCAGGTAGCACATATTCAAATATTGTTTATTTTGTAAGTAGGAAATTAAACACTTACAGAAATGTTCTTCTAACCCCTGGTGTGTTTGAGGGGATCTTTCCCCGACATGCCTTTAACTGGCAGGGCTATATCGGGGTAATCCGAAAGTTCGTCCCTATGGCCGAATTGGTCGGAAGAAAATCCAACCTTCCTGATCGATATTGTGTCCAGATAGAGGTAAGGAGTATGTTTGGCACAATCTCCATTCATTGCTCTCAATACTGCCCCCTATAACATTTGGTATGGGTATAGATATTGATGAACAGTAGTATGCCAAAAAATATTACTAAAATATTTTCAGGTCTTGTTTCACATACTTTCCTATGTCAGTGCTTGGTGCTCACTCTAAGGGGTATATTTTATCAAAGGGTGAAGTTCCGCCACTAGAGGGAAATTCCGCCGGTCTCCATTCATTTCCATGGGATTTTTAAAGGCGTATTTATCAAAGGGTGAAATTTCACTTCACCCATTGATAAATAGGCATTTCAAAATCCCATAGAAATGAATGGAGAGTGGTGGAATTTCCCTCTAGTTGCGGAACTTCACTGTTTGATAAATTTACCCCTAAGGGTGAACAACAGAAAGGCAGGGCCCCTGAAATTAATTGCTGACGTCTCAGTAAGGTTTAATGCAGTTGACTGCCATGGAAAAAACACTGTGCAGTCAACCAACCATGCGATTAACTTACACCATTGGCCAATATTAACACTGGTTGCAGGACAGATGTAACTACTGCTGAATGCTTTCTCTATATTTCCTCCCTTTGCAAACTAATCAAATTGTTTGGTTTCCAATACCACCTCAATACTGACAATACTCCACAGCTCTCTTCCTGCCTGTCTGCTTTCTCTACTTGGATGTCACAAAGCTTCCTTAAGTTAAATCTCTCTAAAATGGAAATGGTTTTCTTTTTCACCACTTACACCTGTAACATCCCAGAAGTATCAGTCATAGTTAACAATTACACAATCACCCTGTCTCCCCATGTCCAGTACCTTGACAGTATACTAGATCTCGCCCTCTCCTTCACTCCTCATATACAGTCACTTATCAAATTATGTCACTTTCACCTAAGGAACATATCCAAAATATGATAGTTTACTGTATCGCCCAAGATGCTGCCAAAATTCTTATTCATTCTCTCGTCATGTCTAGATTACTGTAATTCTCTAATAATTGGTTTACCCCGCCAGAGACTGTCACTTCTCCAGTCCACTGCCACCATGCTTATGCGCCTCCTCAACTGCTCCTCCTCTGCCAAGCCATGCTACCAAACCCTGCACTGGCTTCCACTACTTTTCAGAATTAAATTCAAATTAATGACCCTGACATTCAAAGCAGTTCATAAATCTGTCCCACCCTGCATCTCTGAAATAATCTCTAGATTCTCACCCAACTGCTTACTTTACTTCTCTTCTGACCTGCTCCTCAACTCTTTTATCATTACCTCCTCACATACTCACGTTCAAAACTTTGCGAGGGCTGCACCCCTCCTCTGGAATTGTCTCCCATAGTCTATCTGACTTTCTCTTAACCATTCTGCTTTCAAAAGATCTCTTAAAATACACTTATTTAGAGAAGCCTACCATCATTCTGTTTAGCTACCAAATGCAATACACTTCTCACCTTGCTTTATTTCACTTTAGTATCGAATACTGGTTGCTATGTTTATAATTCTGTATGTTCTATTTTTATAATTCTGTATGTTCTATTTAAGCGATTCTGTATGTTCCTTGTATAAACATATTTATTTTACAGCGTAGCAAAATAGGTTGGCGCTTTATAAATACATGTTAATAATAATAATTAATAATAATAATAAAACTGCAGGGTATTAATTCTTATAGGGCACCTATCACATCAATAATGTTCAAACCACTGGAGCCTTACAGATTAAAAACTAGGATTATGCAATTACCCTTGGTAGAGGATTTTGGTGTTGCAGAGTGCTCATGTGCTGTTAATGCACATAGACAGGAATAGTAACAATTGGACAGCACCACTTTATATTTAGAAAAATAAAATTGCCTTTATTGCAGACTTCTGGGCATCACAGCAAGTCTTCTGTGCTGCCCAGAAGTCTGCAATAAAGGCAATTTTTTTTTTTTAGGTAAAGTGGTTCTTTGCATATGCATGTGATGTAGCATCTATGGATACAATGAATGTCACATGCATGCAAGCTGGGGCAGTCGCAAATTTTGATGTGATAGGTACCCCTTAATAATGGATAGAAGTAAAAGTAAATTAACTACAAACCTGAAGCATACTTTTAAGAAATGAATAATTTCCTAAAATGTCTGGTTATCATAACTAAATATATCTAAGATAAGGCTTTGATTGGACTTTTGATACTGAGCCTATGCATGTCCAGAAAATTTCCCCAATAATGCAACCAGGTAACAGAATGTCACCAATGACCTACACTGTATACAAGCATGAGTTTATGTTACTGCACATGGCAGTACTGAAATTCCATTGCCTTCCAACACCATAAGCCATGACATTGTGGGGATTTACCTTTCCCCTGCCAACCTAAAGTGTTAGCACCCAGCACTTAGGTAGAGTTATGTACAACAGACTGGCAATATTGGCTAATCTAATTGCCTTGTGTGCCCACTCTCATAAACTTAAATAGATTCCTATATTTAATTGTTTGATAAATAGAGAATAGGTTTAGAAAACAAAATGATTGTGTATACTGATGGTATTGAGATGTAGTACTGTGTTAGCCATTCGAAAAAAATGTATAAGATGTAACGTTTGGTGATACCTTTTATTGGTTAACTGAATAAGTAACAATTGCAAGCTTTCGGAGCACACAGGCCCCTTCGTCAGGCCAAATACTGACAAATTTAGAAATTTAGAAGTGGTTGAAATGGTGACTGATGACTTTGACTGTGTGTTTGTAGGAACGAACATTTGAAAGTGCTCCTGGACCTGAATGGAAATTTCAGCTCTAATGACAAAACTCTCCTCCTGAATTGTATCAAAAACAGAAAGGCAGATATGAATGAAGAAAATATGTGGTTCTTTAAGGATATCAAGGTGAAAACATTTGAAGGTTCTCTTAGATATCTGTGCTGTGGTGCATAAAGATGTCTTCACTTTCCTTGTTGTCAACAACGGGTTCCATAAAAACGAAAGACTAGAACATTGGCACATTTGCACTTCCAGCACTTGTCAGAGATTGTCACCTGTCAGGACAACACAATTCCTATATGCATTTCATATTGACTACTCTATATAGTTCTCATTTGCCACTTCTGTTAAATATCAAAATAAAGATGATGAACAGATAGGGACTTTATAACAGGAAAAGGTTGATTGAACATCTTTATATGAAATATCTCCACTGGATTCAGTAGTATATGAACAATGGCATAGTACCTTGTAGCTGACTATTACTATTCTAATATTCAAGTAAGACTTTGTATGTTGTCTTGTTAAGGTTTGTGTCATTGTAACACGGGACCCTAGCCCAAACCATGAAAATGAGCCCCCAGACCATTGTTCTTTCTCTGACTAACTGTACAGTCAACAGTACACTTTTAGGCATGTAATATTATAATGCTGTCTGCCCAACCAAGATTTATTATTGAATTTGTCGATAGTGAAACATTCATCACTCTATGGAGGTCCCCAACCTTTGAGCCACATTCAAATGGAAAAGCAGTTGGAGAGCAAAATAAGCATGCAAAATGTTCCTGGGGGTCCCAAAACGTTGCTGTGATTGGCTATTGGTAGCCCCTATGTGGACTGATAGTCTATAGGAGGCTCTGTCTAGGAGTGCACCTGTCTGAAATGAAAAAGTAAGAAATTGCTTTGAGGCCACTTGGAACAACATCCATTCGGTTGATGAGCATGTTGCTCATGAGCCACTGGTTGGGAACCACTGCTCTAGAAAAGCCATTTCCACTGCTCCAAGGAAAAATAGTGATAACCTTTACCTGACCTTTGGGATTGGTGTGATTAATTTACATGTTCTAGCTATACACAAAAGCTATACTCCAGACAAATAAGTGTTGTCAACTATTACCAAACTAAAAATCTTAAGACAGCCATGGGCTAGATAGTTGGTGTTAGACCTTGATATAAACCTCAAACAGGGCATCCCATAAGGGCGCATACACATGTGCGTTGTGCCCTGCATTCCTTGTGGTCAGTTATAAAGTGCTCTATTGCAGATGCACAGAACAAAATGCAATAAATTCCTCCTTCTGGGGCTGTACTCACACAGACACATGTATAACTGCAGGGGAATCAGGGCACCTTCAGAAATCTCAGGGCTCTCAACAACAAAATTTTTTGGTGGTCAGCCCCCCGTACAATTAAAAAAAAAAATAAAAGTATAAAAAAAACAGGGTTTAAAAAAAAAAAAACCCATTGGTGTATTTGCCAACTTTGCAGCTTCTCCTCTTCTTCGGATCCATAGGATCCAGCCACTATGGGTTACACATGGAGGACTGATCGTATATGGGCTATTTCAGCATACTGTTGGACTTTTAGTTGTATTACTGCATGATTCTTTGTCTGTCACACACAAATATTCATTTGTAAGTATTATTTCATTGGGACATGCACCTGCACCTTGTAAAAGCTGCTAATTGAGAGGTGGGTTTCCTTCTAACCTACCTATTTATACCTGTTTCCTTATTAACATTGTGAGAGCGCTTGAGAGAGGGGGTAGATCCCCCTAAAGGTTGTGTGGATATCTCATTAACCAAGAAAACCTAGCACATGTTGCTTTGGTGAGTTTCACCTATGTATAAATATATTAGGGAACAAATATTAATCTCTCTAATGCTTTATTTACTAATGGGGTTTTCCAGCTGACACAAAGTCACCCATTCAGATTAGAATTAAGGAGGATCTGTCTAAATATTCAGAAGGCGTTTTTTTACAGTAAGAGTTGTGAAAATGTGGAATTCTCTCCCTGAATCAGTTGTACTGGCTGATACATTAGATAGCTTTAATAATGGGTTAATAGCAAATGGGAAAGGCTTCAGATGGGGTTTCTTGCCTTCCTATATCAACTAGCAGTAAGACAGGTTATATATCATACCTCCCTACTGCCCCGTTTTTTCGCGGGACAGACCCGATTTTGACAGCTCAACCCGCAGTCCCAGATTATTACAAAAATTTCCTGACTTTCTTTTTATCTCAATGTTTTTAAAATTTTTATTGGCTTTTGGCAGAGAGTCCATAATATGTGGCAGGTGCACTTAGATACTTTTGCAACAATTTAAGAAAAGCAAAGAAACAATTGTAACAGTTTAAGATAAGCAGGTGTCTTGGGGAAACTGTGGCTTGCAGCTTAAAGGGCAATGCAACTTCATTAGCAAAACTTAAATAACACATAAAAAACACAGACATTTGTTCAAACTTTCATAGTTACATAGTTAGTTACATAGTTAAATTGGGTTGAAAAAGGACAAAGTCCATCAATAGCCTTTGATATTATGTCTGTCCAAAAAATCATCCAAGCCCCTTTTGAAAGCATCAACAGAATGAGCCATCACAACATCACCCGGCAGTGCATTCCACAACCTCACTGTCCTCACTGTGAAGAACCACCTACACTGCTTCAAAAGAAAGTCCTGAAGGGGTGGCCTCTGGTGCGGTGATCCTCTTTATGGGTAAAAAGGTCCCCTGCTATTTGTCTATAATGTCCTCTAATGTATTTGTAAAGTGTAATCATGTCCCCTCGCAAGCACCTTTTTTCCAGAGAAAACAACCCCAACCTTGACAGTCTACCCTCATAACTTAAGTCTTCCATTCCTCTAACCAGTTTGGTTGCACGTCTCTGCACTCTCTCCAGCTCATTTACATCCCTCCGAAGGATTGGAGTCCAAAACTGCACTGCATACTCCAGATGAGGTCTTACTAGGGATCTATATAGAGGTGTAATTATGTTTTCATCCCTTGAGTTTATGCCCTTTTTTATGCAGGTCAGAACCCTATTTGCTTTAGTAGCTACAGAATGACTCTGCCCAGAATTAGACAACTTGTTATCTATAAAAACCCCAAGATCCTTCTCACTTAATGAAACTCCCAACACATTGCCATTTAGTGTATAACTTGCATTTATATAACATTTGCCAAAGTGCATAGCCTTGCATTTATCAACATTGAATCTCATTTTCCAGTTTGCTGCCCAGTTTCCAAACTTAGACAAATCACTCTGCAAAGTGGCAACATCCTGCATGGAACCTATAGTTCTGTACAATTTAGTATCGTCTGCAAAAATAGAAACCGTACCTTCAATGCCCACATCCAGGTCATTAATAAACAAGTTGAAAAGCAAGGGACCCAGTACAGAGCCCTGCAGCACCCCACTAACAACACTGGTCCAATTAGAAAATGTTCCATTTACCATCTGGCAAGATCTAATACGCATAAAACCATGCTGGCACAAATTCATAGTATTGTTATTTGCTATGAAGTCCAGTATCCTATCCTTTATTAATCCTTCGAAATGCTTTCCTACCACCGACGTCAGACTAACTGGCCTATAGTTTTGAGGCAGAGAATGGGATCCCTTTTTGAATAGTGGCACCACATTAGCAATTCGCCAGTCTCTCGGCACCATGCCAGACCTCAATGAATCCTGAAAAATTAAGTAGAGAGGTTTGGTTTGGCTGAGCTCGTTAATTACCCTGGGATGAATCCCATCTGGCCCTGGGCCTTTGTTTATCTTAACATGTTCTAGTCTCTTTTGAATTTAATCATTAGATGTATTATTAGAATTGGGACTATTAATAAGGAAACCTTCATTAGCTGGTTATTCATTTGTGTAGACAGACAAAAAGTATGCATTCAGAATCTGAGCTTTTTGCTTGTTCTCATCAACCAGCTTACCCCACTCTGATAATAAAGGTCATACCCCTTCCTGTTTCAATTTTTTATTAATGTATTAAGGGCTCTTACACACAAGCGTTTTTACCTACACTCCCCTGCGTTCCATTTTGCTGCGTTCAGCCGCAGGGGAGCGCAGGTATAGACGCACTCAATGCTTTTCAATGGGGCTGTACTCACACGAGTGCATGTAGGTGCCGAACGCAGGAAATATGCAGCATGTTGTGTCTGAACCTGCGTTCGGCGCCTATAATAATTTTGTATTATTTTTACTGCTTACTGCTATATCCTTTTCCATATTGAATTTAGTAATAAGACAAAACAGAGGCACCAAAAGGATAAAATTAGCTAAGCAACACTTAAAAACCCAATGGGTAATTCAGTGGAGGTAGTAGTGGACTTACCTCCTCCAAGCAGACACTGTGAAGACAGACAGAGGCGCCTAGTGTGTTTATACAAAGACACTGTTGTTTTTGCTCCCGTTCCACATTGCTTGATGAAGCAGGAAATGCCTGCGAAACCCGTCGCAATACTGTTTTTTGAATAAACTATTACTGAAAATTACCACTTTCGTTGGTGTCTGCTTGGAGGAGGTAAGTCCACTATTACCTCCTCTGAATTACCCATTGGGTTTTTAAGTGTTTCTTAGCTAATTTTATCCTTTTGGCGCCTCTGTTTTGTCTTATTACTATATCGAGTCCACCCCGAGTGGAGGGGTGTCATCTCCTTTTTCTTCCTTCTACAGAGAGCAACTTCTTATTCCTGAGTGGGGTCAGGATAAACTGCCCACCTGCCTATACAGTGGTTGCCTATTGGTAACCCTGGTTTGTGAGTATTAATTCGTTTACTCTACCATTACTCCTTGTAAAAACATATTACACTATTGGGGCTCTTGGTGTTCCTTTTTGTCTCCATATTGAATTTAGCTTTTTTGCATGATTTATTGGCCTCCTTGTAGCTTATAAATGATTCGGCTGTCCCAGCTAACTTGAAAGCCTTAAAAGCACGTCTTTTCTTACCCACCTCAACACCAACACTTCTATTGAACCAAAAAGGTTTTGCTTTGCAACAATGTTCCTTGCCTCCAAGTGGAATATACTGACGTATATTTGTTAAGCAGCATTTTACAGATTTCCCATTTTTGTTCAGTGTTTAACCCTGTGAAAAGCATTTCCCACTTAATATGTTGCAGAGATGCCCTTATACTGTCAAAGGTAAAACGCCTGAAATTCAATTTTTTAGTTACTCCCTGCCAAATTTTGTAAAATGAACACTGTATTTAGGGGGTGTGGCCACAAAAATGGACTTGGACAAAAATTAGTACTCTGCACAGCAAATCTTTTTTTCCCTCTTTATGGTTCAAAAATTTTTGGAGGTATGAGGTTGTTGTGTTTGGTAGCCGAGGATGAGGAGGGTATAACAATGCTTCATTAGCAGGTTCATGCAGCCATTACATAACAGCAGTAAGTCTTACTTTCACTTTCAAGCTGTACAGAAAGTCCTGTGTATGCACAGTGCCATTTGTATAAACAGCACATATTCCCCCTATAGTAGGAAAGCAAAAAATTTGGACAAATATATGAACAGTAACAATTAAACTGTATGTATGTTAAAGCAATATATATATTCTTCACATGACATAGTCCTTGGTCCGTGCAGGTAGTTTCCTGATTCTCTCAGTATGCCTTATAGGTTCAATTTCTTCTGCCCTATTGCGGTTGGCATTAGGAGTAGGGAAATGTCCTTCATCAAATGGAACATCTCAAAAGTCATATCTAGCAGGAGCAAGATGACTTGCATTCCATATGCTTCCATCAGACCGTTCATATGTGTATGGTCCTCGCTGGCGTCTCACTTGAAGTGGTGTAAATTTAGATTGTCCTTGTTTCAGTATTCCTGGTTTCTTAATTCTGACTAAAGATCCATGCTGAAAGTGCACTTCTCTTGCACCACGGTTTCTATCAGTATAAGCCTTGCATTTGGCTTGGTGATGTTTCACAATGTCAGTAGTAGATGCTTTTGTAGGAATAGTCTTTGGTGGAAGTTTGACGTCTGCAACATGTAACTTAGTGCGCATCTGTCTGCCATGTAATAATTCAGCTGGAGATGATTGGGTTGTTGCATCGCATGTTGCTCTGTAGTTATGTAGGAACTCTGTTGTAAATACTTTCCAAGATTTCCCAGTAAGATTTGCTGTCTGTAGTGCTTCTTTTAGACATCTGTTGAATCGCTCGATTTTTTTGTGTTTTTTTGTGTTTTTTAATGGGTTTCAAAACAATGAACATATAAAAGCATAAATATTTAGCATTTTTTTAAACACACCTGACTCATTATTGTCAGTTTTTAAATGCAATCTTCTATCCTATTGGATTCTGAACACTTCAAGTACAAGAAAATGAAGCAATACAGTTCAAATGCAATTCTGAACACTTATTAGTACAACCAGGTAGAATATAATGGAATCAATTATCTGATGTGTTTAGGCAGGGGTCCCCAACCTTTTTTGCTCATGAGCCACATTTAAATTTAAAAAAGAGTTGGAGAGCAACACAAGCATGAAAAAGTCCATAGGGATGTCAAATAAGAGCTCTGATCGGCTTTTTGGTAGCCCCTATTTGGACTGGCAGCCTACAGGAGAGAATGTTTGTCAGGACATCTGTTTTTTATGCAACCAAAACTTGCCTCTAAGCCATTGATTAAAAAATAAGCACCTGCTTTGAGGCCACTGGGAGCAACAGCCAAGGGGTTGGAGAGCAACATTTTGCTCGCAAGCTACTGGTTGGGGATCACTGCGTTTAGGTCTGCTCAAAGACATGGCAATTACAAAAAAAATCCCTGTTTATCATCATGCAGCCACGTCAGCCTTTATAGATCAAATTTTTGGATAACTAATTATATTGAAAACATGTTTTTATTTCTATCTATTTAGCCAGTTTTTAGTTATACACCGAACTATTCCTTTTAACCCTTTAAGTGCCACAGGTAGAATCTACAATCCGTGGACAAAGGGACCAAAGTGCCACAGTTTGTAGATTCTACAATATGCATCACTTCCACATTGGGGAGCAGAGGAGCAGCTTTTAAAGGACCAGTAAAATAAAAAAATTTAATTGGTTTAAAGTAGTAACAATTTAGTGCAGTGTTGCCCTGCACTGGTAAAACTGGTGTTTTTGCTTCAGAAGCACTACTATTGTTTATATAAATAAGCTACTGTGTAGCCATGGGAGCAGCCATTCAAAGGAGAAAAGGCTCAAGTTACACAAGATAAGCTCTGTAGAACATAATTTTATCTGTTATCCATTACTTATCCTGTGCCATATAGCCGTTTTTCAATTTCCGCTGTTGCTACATAACAGCTTGTTTATCTGCTCTCTCTTTTTCAACATAAAAGTAATAAAATCATTAACGAAATGTTCAACTGACTGAATGGAGGTTTGCCTTTGATCTGCCCCAGCAAAATTTCCTAATGACAGATGCTGAAAGTAAAAGAAATCACACAATGTGTCATCTGCAGGCAGAGACACAGACACACCCATGCAGATGGAAATAAATAGGGCAGCACAGAAACCAGTGCAACAGTATCAGAATTTAATAGTCTTGTAGCATCAGTTTATATTACAGTGAATCTCACTCATTCTCAAATGCAAAATAATCCTCCAATGAAAACCCCATCTGATCTGGCTCCACATTCTTTGTTTCTGCATATGGAGTTTGAAACATTAAGCACATTTTCCAAGCACTGAACAAGCCTGTCTTTATCCCCATGTTTGACTCCAACACAATATAATAGAATAACAGCATATTGCTGGGAATCAGCATTGTCACTGATCTATTCTCTTGCAACAGTTTTTGCTTTTGTTCCAATATGTTTTTTCTAAACTTCTTTAGAGAATTAGGGGTCTCAGTAGGATACCTTTATGGCTGGATTAACATGCAACATCACTTCCTGTTTACTAGTTTTCACAGAAAATAACAGGAAGTGCTTATTTCAGGGACACTCTATTTTATCAGTTGCAGCAACTCTTTTCACTAGTACAAGATACTCCCTCTGTATGAAAAAATACACACCAGCAAATATGCCTTGGTTTTGGCACATGCGTGCCCGTCTCTGCGCAGTCAAAAACGCACTGCCTAATTCCTCCCAATTAACCAGCATCTCATCCAATTGGACACTGTTTGTTCTATTGTTTGTTCATTGGCCCCTTTCTCTGTCCATCTCAGATTCCCTTCTCTCATTGGCCCCTTTTGCCTTAAACAGTGGTTTCCCCTTCCCTCCTTGCCCAAGCTGGCTTCTGTTTGCTCAGTTCCTGCTAAAGCTTTATTTGTAACTCCTGCCTGTCCTTTTGTCACGGGTAGGCCTTAGTTAGGCGCCCAGGGGAAGTAGTGGACCAAGGAGGAAGCTTAGGGGTTAAAGGGTCCAATAACGCAGCAAAGGCAAGGATCAGGCAGGAGTCAGACAGGTCCAGGCAAAAGGTGTATTGATAAGCAAAAATAAAACAAAGTCCAGGCAATAGTCAAAAATACAGGAAACAAGGTCAAAGTACTTAGAACAGGATCAGAAACAATACCCAGGATCAATAGCATGTAATCCTATAATTGGGCACCTTAATGGCGTCCAATGGCCCAAATAATTGAATTTGGCGCCGAAACGGGCGCCGTGACATCATCGCGTCAGGCGCGACTCGATGACGTCACTACCCGGTGCCGCATATCCACGTGGCGGCTATGGGAGCCGCCATTGTGGATATGCCACCGAGAAGAGAGGACGCGCCGCCCGGAGCTAAAGGTAAGCCTCCGGGCAGCGCGATCCTGACACCTTTGACTCCGATCCTGCCTAAGACTTGTCCGTGTTTGAGATTCTGGTTTTGACTCCCGTCTGGCCTCCAACTCCAATCCATGCTGCCTGTCCCGAACCTTGCCGGGCCTTTGACCTTGATTCCACCTTCACCTTGTCTGCACTGTGAGTAGCCAGACATGTTCAGGTTCCCTTTTGATTCTGTAGCAGAAAGTCCAAGTCCTCAAAAGGGCATTGGTGAAGACCAGGGTCATCAGGGGTGACCTTGTTCATTGAAGGGTACTTACCAGTGGTCTCCCTGGGTTCCTTGTAAACCAGCATTACAGATTGAAAATTTGTGAAATGCTGTTGATAAAGCCCCACTGTTTCTTATGTATACATTTTATTTTGTACTGTAACCAATGCCAGAAATGTATTTTGCTTCTTTTCCTGGGACCAAAGACAAAATGAGGTATAATCATGGTAGGCAGGTGCCTTGGGCACAGCTGGTGTGTATGGGGTGATTCCAATCTGCTCCCGTCACCCTGGGTTTGGGAAGGTTGGCAGTGAAATATTGGTTGGCAGCAAATAAGGAGGGTGGCTGGCAGTGATTGGGCAGGGGGTTGTATGCTGACAGTGCTGGCAAGTGTAAGGGTGGTCTTTTACATCAGGTGGCCTTTGGAACTTTTACCTCTTGGCTCTGCTCTGCCTGGGATCCTGGACCGTGGGGAAGATGTAGAAAGTTAGAATGTTTTATAGTGATGCTGACACTAGAAATTTTCTTTTGAAAAGATGAATGTACATTAAAAGTTACCTATAGGTCATGTTGATCGTTTTTCACTTATAGTTCTGCTTTTGTAAGTACTTGTTACTTGAAGTTCCTAAACCTGACTGTTTTGCCAACCTGACTGTCCCTGTCAGTTAGAGTTTCTAATGCTAACGGACTCCTGCTGCACAAATATGTCAGCCCCCCTCATAGATAGCAAAATTATAAATAGCATTCAAATACAATGTTATGATAGATCATAAAAAAGGTTATTTTCTTATGTAAAATAAAGTAAACCATAGAGTATACCGGCCTTTGGGAGGACATATACTTTTGGACTGAGATACTTCTGGAGCCCAAAACAGGGTTGGCATCAGATTCACTGGGAGCAAGTCTGGTGCCCCCATTAATACATTTTTATAGGGGCCCAAAGGCCCAAGAAATCATTTGTGAGAGTTTGGTAACTTACCCTTGGCTTCTGGCCCGATTTCTGGGCCATACTCATATGCTCTCTTTGTAGTGTGTGCCAATTAAAATTGTTAGGCTAGTGCCACATGGCAAAATCTTCCACATGTGTGTCAGATGGTCCAGGCAGGAAAGGAGACATAGGACTTTAATTTGCCCTGCGTATTTCAGCAGGCTGATTTCAGTTCCTGTGTGGCCTTAAGGTGGCCATACACGTAGCGATATCGCCAAACGAGCGGATCTCTAACCGATATGCACACATAGAGGTGGCGATATCTGGCTGATCCGATCGTGGGCCCTAGGGATCATAACTGAAGCTAATCCAATCCAAAAAATCCAATGGATTTTTTAACCCTGCCCGATCGACATCTGCCGACTTTTCGGCCAGATATTGATCAGGGAAGCCCATCAGAGGGCACCACACAGGGTCCAATAAGCTGTATCTACCTCTCAGGATGCAGCCAGTGTGAATGATGAAGTCATGCTGGAAGCTAGATTCAGTAATTAATTGTACTCTCTGTCCCTAAAAATCTAATTTAATTTCTGGCTGCTAATGTGTGCCTGCAAAATGTGTG
The DNA here is from genome assembly GCA_024363595.1 of Xenopus borealis. Taxonomy (NCBI): domain Eukaryota; kingdom Metazoa; phylum Chordata; class Amphibia; order Anura; family Pipidae; genus Xenopus; species Xenopus borealis. The sequence goes on along the minus strand of CM044446.1, from coordinate 73,853,980 downwards.
GGCAGTGAGGGAGATTACCCTCATATAGATTTCCAAGGGCTGCCCCCTTAAAGCTACTGCCCTAGGCACAGGCCCTTGTGTCTTGGCCTTTCTATAAGTTCAGGCCTGCCAACAGTAGAATGTTATATCTCCGTTGTCCATCCGGCTGCACTTCACTTTTGTTTTATCGGACAGTTGTCTGCTGATTTGCTAAACTTTGTGCTTGGCTTCACTAACTTCTAGACCCTGTTGCTGTTGGGATGTCAGTGAGCTTCAGAGAAACAAAAGGAGCTTCCTTCTCTGAGAGGTAAAATAATTTAATGCTGGGAAATTATGGTGATCAGGTGGACATTTATGGTGTTATTTACTATAACTCGACTTTTTCTCAGTTTGGCAAGAAAAAAATCAACCAAACTCCCAACCCAAATCCCCATTATTTACAAAAAAAATTTGCTGCGAAAAAATTGCAATAAAATTGAGCATCGTTTCGAATCATCAAGCAGTCACCTGAAAAACTCAAATGTATCAGACTGTCAAGAATCCGAAATGTAAAAAAACATGTTCGAAAAGGTTAAAAGGATCATCTGCTGGTTACTTTTACATGATTTTGACACATTTTAGCTGGAATATTTTCAGATATAAATTTTTATATCTAAAATTCTGATTTTGTCTACCAGAGAAAACGTGACCTTTAATAAACAGACCCGTAAATATCACAGGTGGGCTGAATATTATTGTAAATAGAAGAAAAATTTACAAAATTTTATTAATGGGAGCAGGAGGCTGCTATTTCCGACATGTGATTGTTTTAAAATTTATTGAAGCTGAAATATCATGATGCCAACAACTTAATTAATGGAATGGAAGGAAGAATTCCCCAGACATTAGAGAACCCAAATTTTACTCCGCGGAAAGGAGCTGCAACAAGGGCATTAAAGTGATAGTTATAAACAGGTCAATAGTAAATATGTGCCCCAATTTCTAGCTGAGCAGAAATAAAACAAGTGAGGTGTATTATTTACAAATATATTCGATTCTGCTTCTAATGTCCCCTGTAATAATAACTAATATATATTACCACTGTGACACAGGGTGACATTTGGGGGTCAACTTGTACTTATATTGGAAGTTTGGAAAATGTTTTTCTTGTGTTGGTCCTACAGGGTGTTACTAGTCATCATATAGAAAAAATGTATTTATGGTACTAAATGATATTATCTTGCTGGTCTATCTAAAATTGATTTATATTCACAAAATAAAAACTTCCAATTTATTTAGTAACCTTTAATCAAGGGAGACTAAGGGGCAGGGGCTTGCCTTGGTCACTCCTTATTATTGGCCCAGCACTGGCAACAAGTTAAAAAGTATAGATTCAAACTTTGTTTTTTCTGAAGGGATTTACTCAACCATATCACTAGGGTTATTCAACATTAAGTTAAATCTTATTAAAGGACATGTCAGCAATAATTTAGTCAGTAAAAAGCCTCACTACATTCTTCACATACAGATTACTCCAGTCCTTGAAAAGCAATCCGCTAAGCAGCTAGATTGATTTCAGCTTCCTGCCTCTTTCGTCCATGATCTGTCTCTCTCTCCCCCACTCCCTTCAGAACGAGCACTGGCTCTTGGCGATTTGCACATGCGCACTTTGTAGCAAATAATCTTGCATGCACAGTAGACAGAAATCGGCTTTGGCTAAAACTTTCAGCCACATCATCAGTGACCTTCAAAACACGCCTATCCATTTGATCCGCCAATCAATAAATAACATTGGCAGTTACTATACAGACTTGTAGATCTTAACTCTCCTATCCCCCCCCTCCTAGCACATAATTCTTCTGCTGACTGTAACCAGTGGAGAGCCAGAGACTTTAACTATTACTCTGCCGTTTCCATAATATCCATGATAACAAAGTAACCATAATGTAGAGATCAGACGAGAGGGACTATTGGTGCATGTGCAATACAACCAGGAAGCTCGCAACCAGCAAAAAATGGCCATCAGGTAAATGCTTGAATCTACGCTGAAAGAACACAGTGGTGCAGGGAGCAGGAGGGGAATTTCGGTGTGAAACTAATACGGTCGGGTTGGATTAAGGTAATGTATACAGGCATGACAAAACTGGAAAAATGGTTAATGTCCTAAGTTATAGAATATTTTATTATTTTCAACTGGTTTTCATTTTTTGAATGATTTGTCAGATGGGGGTCACTGAGCCCAGCAGCGAAAACGATTGCTCTGTGAGACTATAATTTTATTATTATCAGTAATTATAGAGGAAGCAGACTCGTGAGTGCCATGACCATGGGATCTGCTTCCTCGGTAGTTGTAGAAACCTTAGTACCCAGCTATCTGCCCCATTTGCAACCCTGCTTCTGAGCTGCTCTCCTACCTAAATGCAAACAGACAGCAAACAGTAGTGGGGGAGCAGGGCCAGGTAAGGGTGTGAGTTTCTGTTGCAGATGTGTGCCAGGCTTCTCTAAAGATTTTTTGGTTGGGGAAGGGAGTGGATGGTGTGAGGTAGGCACACCACTGCTTGTTATTGTTACTTTTTATTACTTTCTGTTCAGGACCTCTCCTATTCATTGTCCAGTCTCTCATTAAAATTACTACCTGGTCAACTGGACCCTAGCAACCAAATAGCTGATAAAATTCAACGCTGGCAAGCTTCTGAACCAAAAGCTAAATAACACAAACACCTTAAAAAATAAAAACCAATAGCATCTATTCTTAGAATATGAATGTCTATATCATACTGAAAGTTGATAAAGGTGACCCACTCCTTCTAACAGTCTTAAAATATGTGAGCCACTGTACTTTAAAAACTACAGTGTAATGCAGTACAATATTGTTTGGTATCCAGTTAAAATAGTGTTTTGAGATGCTGGCTCTGATGCTTTACTCACACACATGATAATATTCATATACAAAATGTAGACACAGACCAACTCCTTTCACTATACAACAAGTAAAAAAAAAAAAATAACCCTTACAGAAAATACTATCTGCTAAAATGAAAACATAAATATGAAAAAAATGTACAGCACTCTACAATTCAAATATGAAGTACAAAATGCAATAAAATAAATGAAAAAAAAAAAAGCATATAGAGGTAGATCTACGCAGATGATTCAGGTCTGTTTTCGGCAGATCTGACGCTGGGCGACAAGTCGGATGAGAAAGGAAGAAGGTTAGTAATAGGAAGTCAGATGGTGTTGCAGAGTTGATCATACGCAACACAACTGTTGGATGCTGACGCAGCTGCATTTTGTAGGATCCGCTGAAAACGGACCTGAATCGTCCTTGTAGTTCTACCCTAAGATTATCACACCATATACATAATAAATGCTCAGAGTGGAACTGAACCAAAACAGTAAAAACACATTTAAAAACTCATTGGTCCAAATGTTTCCCTTGTAAGCTTTACGTGTTTCTCCAACTATCCTTTATATTTTCTACAGTTGTGGCAAAGTGGTATGGAAAAACACATAGCACATAATCTCATTATTATAACAAAAAGAAACCAAGTCAAAGTAAGATATTCATCAGCTAGCAACCAAAAAGGAGGCTGTTGACAAGACCTTTGTTGAGACAGAATTTGATATGTGCAATAAGCACAAAAATATCAAATATTTTACTCTGCAGAAAATATTCCATTTTACAACTGAAGTAACAGACCTGTTTATACCATAGTTGGTAATGAGAGGTGGCTGTAGTTAGGCCACTGGTTGACAGCTCAGTGATCACTAAGGCACCAAGCCTTACCAGTGTGTTGATTTCCCACACTTAAATA
>CM044446.1:73770020-73786363 GCA_024363595.1 Xenopus borealis | reverse complement strand
ATCACTAATTATATTGATTTGTCTATGATTTTTTGGGAGATAGTATTCCACTTCTATATCATATGTTTTACTAGAAAAACCATACCATCATTTCTTGTTTTCATGCCAAAGGGAATGCAATGCAAAATATTTTTTTAAAAAGGATTTAAGTATAATAATACCCACCCCCAGCTTACAGAGTGTTCAAAGCAGTGATATTACCTTCTGTATATATTTAGAACCCAGTTTAACAAGTAGTAGAGTTGGCTCCATACTTTGCACTTAGGGACAACTGTTTTTTGCAAGTGACAGGATAAAGCATCATGGAAACACTTGATGTAAATTCCACACACATCATAATCCTCAGGGTAAAGAAATAACTTTACTTTTATTAAGTCCTAGACAGTTTGTGTTTTCCGTGATTCTAAGTGATTAGCAAGCCATGGCATATTGTCTGCTTCTTTCACAGGAATAGCACCAACTCTTTCAGTCACCTTTATAGTGTCCTTCCATAATTGTTTCCCTTGTCTTCGCTGTCCAATTTGTGGAATGTTTGGATATTCCCCAGCCACTTGCTGGCTTGTAAGATCTCTTTCCTCTTCTTCTTTAATAACATAGATTGCGGAGGCTAAAATCTGCTCATCAGTGCTCCCCTCACATAATGAATGCTTCACAATGGACTGTATCTCTGCCAAAAGGTTTTTATACAAAATGTTTATATCCTTGGCTCTCATAGTGATATCCATTCTATTCTTTTCAATAGTATTGGTAGAGGTAATTTCTTCTAAAAGATTTTCTTCCATTTCTTGTGAGCTGTTACATGACTCCTTTAAATTACTTCCTTTTATAAGATCATATATTTCCATCACTAAAAAAGAAACAGAAATAGCTGAATGTTTCGTAATCTTTTACAGAAAAATGTTTTTAAAAAAATCAATTTGACAGTGTCATGACTAAAATTAACTGTGCTTTTGGTTTTTATGTTTCTTTTTTTAATAGCCTAGAGCAGGATCCCCAACCTTTTTTACCTGTGAGCCACATTCAAAAGTAAATTGTGGAGCAACACAAGCATGAAAAAAATCACTGTGGATGCAAAATAAGGACTGTGATTGGTTATTCTGTATACGTATGTGGACTGACAGTCTACAAGAGGCTTTACTTGGCAGTGCACCTAGCTATTATGCAAGTAAAATGTAAGTCCCTGCTTAAGGCCACTGAAAGCAACATCCAAGGGGTTGGTGAGCAACATGCTGCTTTCAAGCCACTGGTTGGGGATCACTGGCCAAAAGGGAGATTTACAGAAGGGCACTTCATAATATAGTCATAAAATCTTGGTTTTGAAAATAATTTGCAGATGCAACAAGCTCACCTGCATAGACTAACCAATTATGTTGGGAAGCTTATTCTATAATGAAATGGTAATAGCATTACATTATGACAAATTAAAGAATGGCATAAAATTAAAACATAATGTGATCATTGTGGATTTGTGTCACCCCTATGAATATTTCTGAAATGAAAATCACTACCCAAAGAAAACTCTTATCTGGGAGTTTTGTTTCTATAGACTTATATACAATTCAGGATAGCCACATCTTGTATACCCTCCAAAACAAATGTAGGGCTTTAAACAGTACAAACGTTAGCCTCAGGAGTATGATCATACCATGGGGAATGTAAAAATAAAAGGGAAACTGATGGAAGGACACAGAAAATTGAAGTGGAGAACTGAAAGAACCATATAGGAAAGAACAAAAAAGATGAGGGGAAGGGAAATTTAAAAGAAAAGAAAATGGAAATGGCCTGGTTGGCATGAGCAGGCTAGGAAATGTATGTTTCTTAATTCTTTATATTTTTTCCCATTGAACTCTTTTATGGCATTTTGCCTGGTTTTGTGGTTGCCTTAGGCTGGTTTTGAAAATCAGACCAGGGACAACTGGGAAAGGTAAGATGCACAGACTGTGCTCATAAATAATTCTGTTAACTATTAGCAATGATGTCTGAAGACATGTTAGGGCTTCACTCCAAATAAGTGGGAAATGCACCTTTTTGAACCTTACCATTTGGCCCCCTTCCTCTGGAACTTTCGAGTAGCATCTATATGCATCAGATTTTGGGTACTTGGAATTCAGAACATAGAATTATGCCACTCTCTGTATAGGAGTAAGTAGTTGTATTAGGATTGGCACAGAAGCCCAACCAGAGGAATGGGTAAGTAAGAGACCCAGTGAGTGCAGAGATGAATCCTTTTATTTGTTTTATTTGTCAATTTCAAGACAGTGGGCGCACCAGGCGCATGTGGCAAGGCGTTCAGGCTATCACCAACTACAGGATGACAACACCAGTCTGTGATGATGATGCCTCCATTCCAGATATGCTAAATACATTTTATGCTGGTTTGATGAAATGAACAATACAGAGGCGTTGAAGACCATACCTCCACACAACGACCAGGTGCTATGTTTAACCAAGACTGATGTGTGGAACACTCTCTGCAGAATCAACCCACGTAAGGCAGCAGTTCCAAGGTGCTTCAAGGAGTCTATCATCATTCCTGTACCAAAGAAGTCCCAAGTGTCCTGCCTAAATGACTATCGTCCCATTGCATTAACATCCACTATAATGAAGTGCTTTGAGAGGCTGGTCATGAGACATATCAAAGGCCTGCTCTTGCCATCTCTGGATCCACTGCAATTCGCCTACCGTTCAAACCGCTCAACGGAAGATGCCATTGCCACTACCCTGCACTTGTCCATCTAGACAACAAAGACACATATGTACGTATGCTGTTCATTGACTTCAGATCAGCATTCAGTACAATCATTCCTCAGCACTTGAGTGTAAAGCTGAGCATGCTGGACCTGAACATCTCTATCTGCAACTGGATCTTGGATTTCCTGTCTGAGAGACCGAATGGGAAGAAACACCTCCAGTACCATCACACTGAGCACGGGAGCTCCCCAAATCTTTGTGCTCAGCCCACTGCTGTTCACACTACTGATTCATGACTGTGTGGCAAGTCAAGGGTCCAATCACATCATCAAATTCGCTACAACTCGATACAACTGTAAAAGGTCTCATTAGCAAGAATGATAAGTCAGTTTATAGAGGTGGAATGGCTAACGGACTGGTGCAAAGTTAGCAATCTGTCTATGAATACGAACAAAACAAAGGAAATAGTTGTTGACTTCAGGAGAAAACGTGGGGATCATTCCCCACTGTACATTGACGGATCTCCGGTGGAAATAGTCAACAGCACCAAATTCCTTGGGGTACATCTGGTGGAGAACCTCTCCTGGTCCCTTAACACCAGCTCTATATTGAAAAAGGCACAGCAGCGTCTATAAAAAAAGCCCACCTCCCACCATCTATCCTCACTATCTTTTACAGGGGGTTCATTGAAAGCATTTTATGTAGTTGCATCACTACCTGGTATGGAAACTGCTCAGCATCAGAGCAAAAGATCCTGCAGCGGGTGGTGAGGACAGCAGAAAAGATCATTGGAGTCTCGCTTCTTTCCATTATGGATATTTATCACACCCATTGTCTCAAGAAGGCCACCAGCACTGTCAGGGATAGCACCCACCCTGCACATGATCTCTTTACCCTCCTGCCATCTGGTAAAAGATACCGCAGTATTCAAGCGCTGACTTCTAGAATGTGGAACAGTCTATTTCCACAAGCCATCAGGCATCTCAACTCCCAAGGACTGAACTGATATACATTCATAAGGAACTGAAATGTCCACCCAGTGTGACCATGTACTAAAGTTGCTAATTTCTTGATGTACCTAGTATAGTCTCATGTATAGCACCAGGGGTCCTGGAGAAATGAAATTTCATTTAATTTTTACTGTATATGCTGAAATGACAATAAATCCACTTGACTTGAAACCAGGTATGTCTAGAACAGGGATCCCCAACCTTTCGAAGCCGTGAGCAACATTCTGAAGTAAAATGAGTTGGGGAGAAACACAAGCATTAAAAATGTTCTTGGGGTTCCATATCAGGGCTGTGATTGGCCATTTGGTAGCCCCTATGAGGATTGTCAACCTACATTGAGACTCTGTTTGGCAGAACACCTGCTTTTTATACAACCAAAACTTGCCTCCAAGCCTGGAATTCAATAATAAGCACCTGCTTTGAGGCCACTGGGAGCAAGATCCAGGGGGTTGGAGAGCAACATGTTGCTCGCGAGCTACTGGTTGGGGATCACTGCTCTAGAATCATCTCTCAGTGAAGAGTACACAATACAGATTAATGACATAGTTCAAAAAGCCCTATAAAAGTTATATTTGATTTCAATAATCCAGAGATGCAAATGTGTAGACAAAAAAAGCAGTATTATTGCCAATATTTAAGCTGCAGATACTGGATTTAGTGGGAAATCTCTAAATGAACATGAAGTTGTTTCTTGTAGGGGCTGTGCCTAAGGTTGCCACCTTTAAAAAAAAAAAAAATACCTGCTAGTGCTGGGGGGCGGAAAAAAGGGTCAGGAGCGACGTAAAGGGGCAGAGTCATGGAAATGTATGTATGTATGTATATTTTTATTTATATAGCGCTCCTTGAGGGCAAAGCACTGTACAGTAACAATAATTTAGTAGTACAAACAAGGGATCACTGCATTAATCAGTAACAATAAGTGCATTATTATAAATACAGTTTGCATAAATATGAAATATAATTACACATTGTTGAGACAAGATGATGGGGGGCCCTACCCCTTGGGGCTTACAGTCTAAATGAAATGACACACAAAAGGGGCGGGGCCGTGACGCTTAAGGGGCGGTAAAATACTGGCTGTGACGTAAAGCTATATTTTACCAAGTAATTCTAGTTCAGGCAATATCTTCAGAAAATTCTTTCTGAATATAAATTTTTACATGATAATATAGTATATTTCAGCAGAAGTTTGTCCTGCCAGTGTCTGTAGTTAGTTTATATATAACAGATACAAGGCTGTCACTTAAAGAGACCAGTACATATTTATATGTTATACTGTTTATTATATTATATTTTATGCAGTCACTCCTTTAAAAAATGCCCTGTTGGAACAACAATGTGAAAAAATACCATGCATGACCACAGTCAGACTGAATGATTGTGGGCCCACCGGATTCTAAACCTCCTGGGCCCCCACCACGCATGCACAAATTTCTCCGATTGGTGCACAAACACCGATGCACGCCATGTGTGCACACATGCGCGGACACTACCGAGCCGGCCTACATTACGGTGTTTTTTTGGGTGGAAGATTCTTCCAGAGGAGTTGCGCGGAGCCATCTTCCGTGATCTGGGAGTTCGGCAATTTCCGTGTAATTTTGCGCATGAGCAGTTGTGCAAACCGGCAAACTGCTCCAAGTGCGCATCTGCAGAAATGCTGATATACCAGTCAGCTTACAGAAATCACAAAAGATGGCTACGTGCAACTCTGCTGGAAGAATCTGCGGCGAGACGTAAGTATGGAGTATTGGGCATCTCCCTGGGGGGTAGTTAGTCTGGGGGGAGGAGGGAGGGGTCTACCTGGGGTACAGAATTTTTCCCCACAGGTTAAATTCTCCTTTAAATCATCTTGCTGAGTTGTTTCAGTTATGCTGGGCTGGGGTGGTGCGATCACTCCATAGGCTTGAGTCTGTTTCCATTTGTAATGATCCTATGGAGGGATCACACCACCCCCAGCCCGGCGTAACTGAAACAACTCAGCAAAATGATTTAATGGTGTCAGAGGGTTGCCATGACTAAGCTTCATTGGATTGGGGGCAGCTTTGGGAAGCTTTCAGCTGCTTATATTTTGCATGCAGCTTCTTTTCACAGATACCAACACGTTCCTAATTTTATAGGAATGTGTCAGTAGCACTTTAAACTTACCTGTACTTAGGGTTTTTTGATGATTGATCCCAATGTTATTAATAGGAAAAAAAGGTAAATATATAGGAAGGTATTTTTTCAAGAAAAGGTGGCAACCCTACCTGTACTTTGCACAAGCTATGTCTTTTGTCTTACAGAAAATAGGATGAAAGTAAACAACTCATCCAACAAGTGTTACAAACTTCCCTTTTAAAACAATCTTGCACATCAAGTGTATATTTTTGGAATATTCCCATTAAAAGAGCAAGATGGACACAGATGGAATTACAAGCAAGATCTATCCTGTGTATCGCCAGTTTCATTACATATTCCAGCCATACCCTACTAACCTACTAGAGGAAACTGCTTTGCATAAAAGAGTACAAGCTGTGTCTTGCCTTGTGTGTGTAATGTTCGTGCTTGCTCATGCTTTAGACAGCCAGTAAAATGGGAAGAACTGTGCTATTTTATTCCAACACACCGTAACAATAATAGCATAATTTAAGTCAGAAATCACCTTATTGACATTTAGAATTGGTATTCTGTGCAAGCGGAGGATTTTTTGTGTGCTTTTCTTTCCAAGCACTTATGCAAATCCCTCTCATTGTGTGACAATAGAATTGAGATTCTTTTTGAAATATATGTATATTTTTCCATTAAACATTACCTTCCAATCCTCTGACATGTTAACCCCTCTGCTCCCAGATTCCAGTTGCTTCTGTTGCTGATATTGCATTGCTCTTATTACCGCTTACATTCTTGTCAAAGGCCAAGTGGGTACAGTTTTATTTCATGTAGGTTGGGGATGAGTTTGAGTGTTTCTCAATTCAAATCTCTGATTTGTAGGCCTCTTGTCTTAACCTTCTATATCAGCTTTATGTTAAGTACTCTGAGCATGTTTTAGTTTACAAGTTCATGCAGCTGAACCCTTTTGCACCTATTAAAACATACCTCATATTAAATATGTTGTTCTTGGAATAATCCAGACCTTGCTTGTCCTGAAGGCTTCTGCCTAAACAGATCATGCAGGTGAATCTGAAAAAGTCTGCAGAAGCATGGAGCTCTGTGTATAACAGAATAATGCAGTGTAATGCTATTAAAACATTGCCTTATTACTGAAAGGTGCCCCTCATTGGTAGGGTATATGATATAAACTTCATTTAACAATTTTCAGGTCATGGGGAGGTTACAGTATTGGGGTATTGATCCCGATAATTATTTATGGCAAAAGAGTGCTTTCAAATGTTACGTTATTATGCTTTTTATCCTGTTTATATGTTTGAGTAGGTTCTTTTTTTATATACACTTTTAAATCCTTATGCATGTTACACGCTGTTTCTTGATGCCTAGTTTTTGGGTTTTTATACCTGTCCCTTTTTTAGATACTTAGATTGCAAGCAATCACAGAGTGACCTTTGCCACTGGAACATATATTGCCATATGTTTCTGTATATTCTGTCTCTATTGTGCATAAACAGAGAAATAGGCTGAGCCTTTATAAATGAAGATAAATTACAGGCAACAGGGAGTATTCTGAAACGGTGTGCTTTTACCTGCTGTTCCATAGTTGAACTCTGGGGGGCAGTGATTCATTCCCGTGAAAAATAAATGTTATTGGAAAATGTAAGTGGATGATAAAAATAATAAGAGATCTTTCCTCTAACCACCTGCCATTACTGATTGCTGCATTTATACTGTTTTAAAGGGGGGGGGGTGCTTTCAGGGATAAATGCTGTGTCCTCAAAAGGAAATGTATTTTGAAAGTGATTTACTTGTTGAAATCACAACTACCCTGGTATAACCTTAAGGATGATTTTTATTATCAAGCACAGGAAAGGTTAAAGCTAATGTTTTTTTTTTTTTTACTGCTGCTGTCAGGGAAAACACATGGTGTTTAAAATGCCCCTTTTTTATCTGTCACTAATTCTAATAATATGTATAGGGATATGGCTGACACATGTGGTGATGCCCCCCATCTTCTTGGCAGAAGTATGGTCAATTTTGCCACAGAGGACCCCCTTTCACTGCTTCATGTGTGTCACTCCTGGTGCTTTCCAGTTTATATTATCAGAAGCTATGTGGTCTGCCAGTGGACACATTTTGTGCCATAACCCTAACTGAACCTTTCTAAAGGTGGCCATACACGAAGAGATCCGCTCGTTTGGCGATGTTGCCAAACGAGCGGATCTCTCCCCGATATGCCCACCTTGAGGTGGGCGATATCGGGCTGATCCGATCGTGGGCCCTAGGGCCCAACGTTCGGATCAGTATGGGCGGTCGGATCGCGGGACCGCATCAACGAACAGATGCGGCCGCGATCCGACTGGATTTTTAATCCTGCCCGATCGACATCTGGCCGACTTTCGGCCAGATATCGATCGGGAAAGCCCGTCGGAGGGCCCCCCACACGGGCAGATAAGCTGCCGACACAGTCTGTCGGCAGCTTTTATCTGCCCGTGTATGGCCACCTTAACACTGCTAGTAAAGGGGGCTATTTAGGTGACAAGTGGGTTGGCTACTAGGAGAGGTGTTGTCAATCAGGTGGGGAACCAGCAAGCAGATGCACACCAAATACCACAGGGAGACTCTTAGGCTGGACACCCACATATGTATTAAAAGACGTTGGGGTCATTTATAATAGTTTGCCCATGGACAGTAAGTCATAGCAACCAATCAGTTTTCTGCATTCATTGTTCTCCTTGCAGCTAGCTTAAAAATCTAATCACTGATTGGTTTCTATAGGTAACTGCTAGTGATGGGTGAATCTGGGGCGTTCGCTGAAATTTTGCGAATTTCTACTACAAATTCGCAAAATGGTGAAAAATTCACAAAACGCCACCATGTCTCGTTTTGGATGCAGGCATCCGTTTTTGGACTCTGGCACCCATTTCATGAATTTATTCGCCTGCGGCAAATGGCAGGAATTCGCTGCAAATTCACCCGTCACTAGTAACTGCCCATGGGCAATTTTTTCCAGTGTTGATAAATAAGTCCATTGTGTTTGGCCAGATGCAATAACTAATTTCAGTGTATAAGTTCTTTGCTTTAACAATAAATACTACCCCAGCCAATGCAGTGATTCACCACTTCTTCACATACATTCAATTAAACACCACCAGCCATTCACAGTACATGATGTTGCTTTACAGCTCACCCTTGTAGGACTCATTACCCCTCAGGAACCCTCTTGGCTCAGCAAGCATCCCACTCGTGGTTGGGCACACTCAAATGGGCTTTGCTTTAGCAGTTTCCAAGTAACTAACTATTCTTCACCCTGTTAATTGGCAAGTGCTGCAAGGGTACTAACACCTCAGTGGAGAATAACTGCCCTGTGTCTATCTTTTGCCATCTAAGGTGAGCTCAACAGAAGCTGCCATAGCATTTTCTAGCTTATCTATATAAATGATATTGAATGGCAAAGTCACTCACCTGGGCTGTTATCTGAGGTGTTTGTCCCCAGGCCCATGGCATCAAGAGTTCATGAGTTCTCCCTTTCATCATCCAAAGAACCATGAGCCAACCTCTATCTACCTTTTATTGATATTCTAAAGGAATCCCCCATCTTCCTGCTTTCAGAACCATCTAGAGGATATTAACTTGCAGCCATATAGTGACTAGCAGTGGCATAACCAGATGTTACTGGACCCCACAGCAAATTAATTTAAGGGCCCCCAACATAACCAAAGGTTGTCCTTTTTTACCAATATATGTTGAAATTGCTCATTATTTGGAGCCTTGTGGGACCCCAATACTGCCTGGCCCCCCTGCAGCCATAGGGTCTGCTTCCTCTGTAGTTATGCCCCTGGTGACTAGACCTTGTAACAACACCAAACCAACATAAAGTTCACTCATTAAATCATATCAGTTCCTTACAACCAGGCCCGCCATCAGGGGGGGACAGGGGGGACAAGTGTCCCGGGCCCGGGGCTGAAGGGGGGCCCGGCAGCACTGCAATAGTCAAAGGGCCGGGCCCCCTTACGAGCGCAGCAGCCAGTGCTCACCTTGCTGAAGTCCTGCGCAGAATGCGGAAGTGCCAAACGTTTGCGAAGTCCTGAAGCGCCGAAAATACCCAAAGTCACGAAAGGAGCCGACACTGAAGTCCTGAAGAGCCGAAAATACCCGGTCACAAAAGGAGCCGACACTGAAGTCCTGAAGCTCCGAATATACCTGAAGTCACTAAAACAGCTATAACTGAAGTCCTGAAGCCACGAGTTCAATTCTACTCACACCAATGTGGGGTTTTTTTTGGTTTTTTTTTTTTTTTTTAATCCTCTGGCCACCAATATTTATTTTAATACTCTATAGGCCCCTTAAAAATATTTTTTTGGGGCCCCAATTTTTTTTTTTACTTGTCGGGGGGGCCTGACCACCAATTCTTTTTTTTTTATACTTTTTTGGGGCCCCAATTTTTTTTTTAACTTGTCGGGGGGGCCTGACCACCAATTTTTTAAAAAATATATTTTTTTGGGGGCCCCAATTTATCAATCATTATCCACATTCATCTGTGAACTCAGATGCCATATGTATTTATTTCCAGGTATAGATTATGGACCTTTCCCAGAAGGGATTTTCACGGTTTTGCCTACTTTTGTTGTGTACATCTCTCTGCATTATATGGTGTTGGTATGAGTTCTGAGTGATTCTCCCTGAGAAGCATTAGCGACTATAACAGGATTTCCATTTGTAGGAACCACTATAAAAGTGACCCTTCATATGTTATGATGAAATATTAAAACATCAAAATTACACAATGTTGAGAGTCAATAAATATATTTAACAGTGGTGAAAACAAGATTGTGATACATCTCATATTCAAATTCAAATTTGAGTTGTGGTTTTAAGTTCAAAATTGTGAGTTTTGAAAATAAAAATAAGAATTCTGATTTACCATTCAAACCTTAGAAAATCTACCCCTAAGTGTCATTATTATTACCTGAGAATATCTGTTTTCCACAGTTTAAATGAGGTAGTGCCAGAGCAATACTCAAAACTATTTAAACAAAGCATTAAACGGTTATTTCAGAAATCAGTGGGCCACTGATTATGTGATTGATATCTCATGAGCAAGGGGCAGAACACAGTTAGACCTTGCAAGCTTATTTTAAATTAACAGAATTTAAAGGAACAGTAACAATAAAAAAAGAAAAAGTTATGAAAATATAAAATGTAGCAGATTAATTATTAAGCTCCAAATGTTTCTAGTCTGAATTTTAAAGCGGAAAATACAATTTTTTCTGAGTTAAAAAACTTCATTTTCTGGGGGATTTAAAGTCTGCTGGTATTAAAAGTCTGATGAAAAAAATATACATATAATACATATATATAGTTTGTGATGTTAATTATCCGATTCACTTTATGGATCCGGTAAAGGAGAACATTAAAACAGATTTAAAAAGGGCATATGAACTAACCAATGACATATGAAACCTGCCTAAAGAATGATTATACATTCAAAAATATGATTCTGTCCAAAAGTCAAAATATCTTCATTTTTAAAGGAAAACATTATTTTGCTATTTAAGTTTGCATAGTTTTGTTCTCATTCTAGAACCACAGCTTGTGTAAGGATAACATAATTGCTTTTTTTTTTTTCATAATAATTAATTTATGAACCCACTGTAACTCTCACGAAACGGCTGCTTCAATTTTTGTTTCCAAAGAGGCTATTTAAGGCACAGAGAGTTAAGTGGGCTGTGGTTGTGCCAAATGATGGCCTTTTCTCTGTGCTAGAAACATCATTAGAGGCAAATCTGTGAAAGTATGAAGGGATTACAATAGGAAGAAAAATGACAAAATGAAATAGTTCACAGACTGCTTCTCCATTGCTGAGAGGCTCAAACATCAAACCACAGCAGTTAGTGTTGCTAGCTTATTCTATTAAAGAGAAGATCACAGAGCAAAACAACATAAGATAAATGATTTGTTAATATGGAACTGGGCTGCCCAGTTTATATCTTGAAAGAACCATAAAAGCTTTGTACTGATTTTTCCAGCAGGGTGTTGAAAACAAGTTCAATCAGCCCTATGCATAAGGAAAGAAGGAAAACGCTGCTTCAGTGGAAGATGAAAGCAGAAATGTCTGCTTTTTTGTTAAAGTTCAGCTTTTCACTCTACTGTGCATACACAGCCGCAAGAAGAAAGAACAAACAGGAAGAGGATCACTCCGTGGTACTCACTGGAATAACCCCTGGCCTGTGCAGTTTTCTCCTGATAGGAACACTGGCCGGGTGTCAGGTAAGTAAAAGCACCCCAAGTGTAAAAGGTAGTTCCTTCTCCTTTAAAGGAGAATTCAACCCCTTTTATCAAATGCCCCTATCCCATTAACGTAAATAAAGCCCCTACCTCCTACCCCCACAGCCTACCTGGTACCCCAGGCAAATGCCCCTAATTTTTTTACTTACCCCTCTGTGCAGATTCTGTCCGCTGGAGTTCACAGGCACCATCTTCTTTTCTTCAATATACTTCTTGTAGTGAGCAGAGTTTTGGTTCATGCACAGTTTGAGTAAAAGTCCGGCCCCAAACAACTGCGAATGCGCTGAAAGTCACAAACATTTCAGAAATTGTTTTCGTAAAGTTTTGTAACTTTTGGAGCATGCGCAGTTGTTCAGGATCAAAAGATTTGCGCATGACTTGAAATGCCGCACTGATTCCGAAGCAGACCGAAGAAAGGAAGTTGCTAATACGTCTCCAGAGATGCTGCTTATTAGATTCTTGTTCATATAATTCCTTACTGGAGGTTATACATCATGATTTGAATTGACTTTTGGGTAAGCCTCTAAATATCCCCAGAAGAGTGCAGGCTTGTAGGCTTCTAAAAAAAATATTTTTTAGTCAATTTATGGTAAATTGAGGTTGTAAAACTAGCACGTCCAGGAAATGTGAAGAATTACTATGTGCCTCCAAAGTAAATTTAATGCCAGTATGGGATCTGTTATCTGGAAACCTGTTATCCAGAATGCTCCCAATTACAGAAAGGCCATCTCCCCATTATAATCAAATAATCCAAATTTATAAAAAATATTTACTTTTTCTCAGTAATAATAAAACTGCACCTTGTACTTGATCCCACCCAAGAGGCTGGTTTTACTTCCAATAAGGATTCATTATATCTTAGCTGGGATCAAGTACAAGCTACTGTTTTATTATTACAGAGAAAAAAGAAATCATTTAAAAAAAATTTGGATTATTTCATTAAAATGGAGTCTATGGGAGACAGCCATTCTGTAATTCAGAGCTTTCTGGATAATGGGTTTTCCGGATAAGGGATCCCATACCTGTATATACCATCAAGTCCTTTGCAGGCACAAAATGCATAAGGATGTAGAAAGATTTTTACTTTTATGCTACATTTTATGACACTTTGGGGGTGGCAGTCTGACAACCCCAATAGTATAAAGGTGGCCATAGACGCACAGATAATATCGTACAAACGAATTTTCGTACGATATTCGGTGCGTGTATGGTGGGAAATGAGCCGACCGATATCGTCAGAAGATTAAGATATCGGTCGGCTGGTTGATCGGACTGGACGGAAAATTTTGATCGGATGCCTTTGAAAGCTCCCTGAACATCGGCCATTGTTAGTGCTGAATCGTCAGATACAAGTAGAATTCTATTGTTTCTACCTGTATATTTGACAATTCAGCTCTACACGTGTGTGTTGAAACGAACGATCTTTCTTGGAAAGATCTTTTCCGAGAAAGATCGTAATTGTTACGTCTATGGCCAGCTTAAGTATGTCAGCCTTTTTCTCTGCCTTTCAGCTTTTTAAGATGGTGCATATTCACTATGAATGAGCAGTCTCCAGGCACCCCTCACTGAACTCCAGTTTCCTTTAAAGTCCTTTAAAGTCTTTATTTGAACCTTCAATACAAGGCAGTGCTATGAATACTGTGGAGTCATTTTTATGCCGATTCATAGCCCCATACTATAAAATCTCACTGTATGTACATGGATGCCAACTCTATATATGAATTCTTATGCAAATCAGTTGTCATTAAACACTACAAATATTTTAATTGAAAACATCAGTTATTTGAGATATAACATAATTAATCATTTCAATAAAGGCATGTTTCCCAAGTCTCATAAAAATATTGTTTTTAAGGATAAACTGTGTTTTCTGTAAAAGCTGAACTTGATGAAATATGTGTTTTGTTTTGTTTTTTTATATTCTGTAGAGATACTTTACATCACACCACATATGTCACACATGATATGGAAAGTGGTCTTGTTAGCCTATAGCTGGCATTTTTAAATCATTTACAGATTTTCTTTAGTACAGTACATCCTTGATGAATAAAGTCTTTTGAAAATTGTATCGCTACTCATTATTGATTAATATGGAAAAGAAACTTTTTATTTGTTAAGTGCTATATATTAGGCTATATTCTCAAAGCACAGATTGAGCTTAGTATAGTTGTACAGACATGAGACACATTATGCACGGTCACCGTTTTATTATTTCATGTAAATGAAAATCTGAATTCTCCGTGACTGAATACTTCTATGGAATGATAATTCAGACAAGCAATAAATCAAAAATAGCACCCTCTGTGCTTCTGCCTCTCACTACTGCATGATTCATAAAGGACAATTACTAGAGAAGCATTATATGTCCTTTCTGCAAACTTAATTCCATGAATAAAACTGGCTTTGTCATCCTCTTTGTTGAAATCAGAACACAAATCCAGCAGTTAAGAGATATAATTATAGGAGGTTCATGGGCAGCACAAAGCATGGGGGTGGATTTTATCTATTGTACATAACAAGAGAGGTGCTGAGCAATGCTACATACTTTTTGCAGCCGTGATGTATATTGTTGAATGAACACAGGCCTTGATATATGCCCACTCGCTATCTTTTGTAACCCACTGTTTTCCATTAATATTTGCAATGCGCACAAAGCAGATCACACATGATTTTGTACTAGAGGGAAGGTGCTCTAATGCCTTAAAGGCTATTTGAAGGGTAAAATGAAACTGATGCGTGTTCCAACTAGAGTATGATGGATGTGTCCTAGGCACACAGCAAAAAAGGGTGGATATAAGGGGGGATACCGTTAAATCAGATGTATGCAGGTGGTGAACCAAACTTTGTTATTGGCCCTACCCTGCTGGACTTCTGCTCAACCTCTTAAACCCCCACCTTCTGATGACCGTTGCTTATTTCTAAACTCATGCTTGCCCTGCCTCCTCCTGACATCAGATTTGATTGGGCATTATTACATAAGTAAGGGTAAGTGGGTTTCAGGTAGAGACCAGACAGGTAAGGGAAGGGAGAAGGTCATATAAAAAGTCAACCCACACATCACTAACTGCAACACATGATCTTGGTTATTTGAGTACTGCATCATGATAGACAGAGTTGTGTAATAGTGACGGGCGAATTTATTCGCCTGGCGCAAATTAGCTGCAAATTCCTGTGAATTTGCGAAACGACTGCAAAAATTTGCCAGCGTCTAAAAAACAGATGCCAGCGTCCAAAAACGGACGGCTGCGTCCAAAATGAGGCTCGAGCGAATGTGCGCCTGCATCCAAAAACAGAAACCCCCGTCCAAAAGTAGTCGCCTGTGCCCCGTGGTGTTTCGCAAATTTTTCACCGAAAATTTGGAGAAGCGAAACGCCCCAGATTCACCTATCACTATTGTGTAATGCTTTTTACTGGTTAAATCATTCATTACTTGCCACTAGCAATGGTGTAATAAACATTTGAATTCCTCTTATAGGTACAGTTAATTAACAGATGTACTGTTTTCATGGGAAAGGAACTAGCACTATACTGTAGGTATGTTCACTTGGTCAGCACCTTGGACAGAGGAGACCTCTGCAAAGCAGCAGAAACAATTCACAATTTGCACTATTTTCTGTGTCCTAGAGAAAACTTACTGCAGTGTATATGTCCCTGCCATAATAACAATTATATATTTATTTATACATGTATTGTATGTCCAGAGATTAAATATATACCAGGCAGGCAGATCAGACAGTAGATAGTTCATTAAGACTAGAGTTGATATTCTGCCGGGCTCTTTATCTTCATAACCTATTTTGTGATGAGTTGTAAAGATAATAAAACAGCATAATCAAATTTGTTTTGTGGTAGTATTTCTCTCCATTTCTTATGATTACTGTATGACGGGACTGTATATGGGAAAGAGTAGTCTTTTAGTCTTTTCTAAATTCAACCTGGAAAAACAAAAATGCTGTTCCAGGTCTTCTGTGGAATAATTCATTTGATTGTTTTCTTCATCAATTTACACACTCTATGCCTGTTTGGTTCCACTTTTAGGCAGTCCCAGCACACAAGCAACGTTGGGTATATTGGTGTTATCCTGGCTATTATTCTGGAATCAGCTACTAATGATATTTAAGCTTTGTATAAACAGTGCATGTCAGGATCTGCCCTAAGCACAAGGTTCTGAAGTTCAGAGAACCGTGCTTTTCCTTGGTGAGAAGACTTTCTAAGGGCCCTTACACACGGGCGTTTTTACCTGCGCTCCCCTGCGTTGCGTTTGGC
>CM044446.1:73728458-73759845 GCA_024363595.1 Xenopus borealis | reverse complement strand
TTTCTGTCAGATCATCTATAAGATTATATAGACTGCTGGGGCAGCTACAGTTGCGATAATTTTCCTTCAGCCACAATTCCCCCTGCTGACTGCACTGACACGAATTCTGGGAAAACATTGCATTGTGGGAAAAGAGAACATGATGATTGCACTTAAAATTGCACTTGGGTGTTGTAAATGACCCTTTATATCTCTGCCACTGCAGTACTGGACTATTTTGGAACTCACTTTAGCCACCAACTTCTACACACAAAGAGGAGAACCAAAAGGTACAGGTATGGGACCTGTTATCCAGAATTCTGGGGACCTGGGTCTTTTCGTAATTTGGATTTTCATAACTTAAGTCTACTAAGATATCATGCAAATATGAAATAAACCCAATTGGCTGGTTTTGCTTCCAATATGGATTAATGATATCCTTGTTTGGATCAAGTACAAGGTACTGTTTTATTATTAAAGAGAAAAAGGAAATCATTTTTAAAAAATTGGATAAAATGGAGTCTATGGGAGACGTTTCCATATTGCAGAGCTTTCTGGATAACGGGTTTCGGGATAACAGATCCCATACATGTATTTGCCAAATGGACAATAATTTTATAGTATACTCAGTACTTTTTTTTTTTGCACTTAAATATGGCAATACAACAGAATACAATACAGAACAGAATACAAACAGAAATTTGGCTTTCTTAGATGAATTGCAAGAAGGGTTATTTTTTTCTCTCAAATGCCATTATTTAACGTTTAGATCACCAAGGAAGAAAGTAAATGGGACTAAGCATTATTTACTTTAAGGGGCAGATTTAGTATTGGTCGAAATCGAGGGTGAATCAACCCTTGTGGTCGAATTTTAACCCTTCAAATTCGAATGTTGAATTTGAAGGAATTTAGCGCAATTCGATCGATCGAACAAATAAAAAAATTCTAATTATTAAATCGTTCGAATCATTCAAAACTTTATTCAAACTTTAAAAACCCTATGGGAGCTTCCCATAGGGTTTAATAGCAATTCAGTAGGTTTAATCAGGCAAACTAGGCAGTCGAATTCAAATTTCAAGAGCAAGTAATTTGACTTTCGAATATTCAAATATTCGAATAGAATTTTATTCAAATTATTCGAACCATTTGATCCGATAGAATTTTCAAAATTCGATGGTCGAAGTGGCCACAAAAAATATGCGAAAATTCGAATCTTTTTGAAAATTTGATCGAATTTCTAATCACTCATGTGACTTTAGTAAATCTGCCCCTAACAATCTGCTGTTGCATAAACAGGATTAGCAAGTGTAACTGCAGTGATCATGGTTCTTGGATCAAACAATTTGCCTCAATGTGGGCATATCGGGGACAGCAATGTCGCCAAATGAGCGGATCTCTACGTGTATGATAACCTTAAACTTGTCTACCTACAAATATTCACTATGAAATAATCAATTTATGGATCAGATTTCAATAGCATAATTTAGCTTACTCCCACATATGTTGCAGGCCATGTTATAATGCTCATTGTTACCAGCAAACTGTCATTTGGTTGTATAAACAACATGTAAGTTCTTGTAACTTTCTCTGTAAGAGCTAACAACAGGGCTATGTGTTTATTTCTAAAGTGGCGTAAAATGTGTCCAGGCTGGTGGGAAAATAATCACCTTGCCAAGTCATGTTGTGAAAGCTGGCAGACATGAGAGGACAAGAACTCTATAATATTGAACATTTTAATCATTTAATTTAGTAAATTTATATACTTGTTTGCTGTCGGCTAAAAAGGTTGCAGGTTATGTTTTATTTAAGCTAAATGTGATGTAGTATTGACAGTGATTATGCTCATGTCAGTGCAAGTCAGTGTGTGTCAGGGAAATCTGGCAAAGAGTGGGGTTAAATTACCTGAAGTCTTCTACCAAACAGCTACTGGAGGAGGCTATTTAGAGACCTTGCCTCTGTTTGCTTGTTGCCTGAGCATGTTAGAGTGGGGTGTTGTGTAAAGCTTTTTTAAATTAGTCAGAGAGTTATAGCTGTCAGTTTTTCACCTTGGACTGTTTTGGCCTGATGATTTGTGTTGATCCTTGTATAGTGAGATGTCAAGCTTATGGTTAAGACCTGGCTCTGTTCTGATTCTGTTTAATATCCACTATTGGGTCCCTCCCTGTATGTGATCCTGATAGCCTCCTGACTATACTCCTGTCTTGACACTTGGGGGCAGATTTATCAAATTCACATGAATGATTCGAAATTTGATCAAATTTTCGAATATTTTTGAAGGCCACTTCGACCATCGAATTTTGAAAATTCGATCGACTCGAATGATTTGAATAATTCAAATAAAATTCTATTCGAATATTCGACAGTCGAATTACTTGCCCTTTAATTTTTATTTGACTGCCTAGTTCGCCAGATTAAACCTACCGAATTAATGTTAACTATTTTTGATCGAATAAAAAAATTCAATCAAATGGTTAAAATAGTTTGAATAGTTCTATTCGAACGATTTTATTATTGATCGAATATTTACTATTCAATCGTTTGTTCGAACGATTGAATTGGGTTAAATCCTTCAAATTGCTTTCTTATGCAGTAAATGCATGTAATAAGGTATCTATTATACAAAAGAACCATGAGTGTATTGAACATTTCTGAACAAGTACATGACATAGGTAACATACCCACAAGCAGGGCTGGACTGGGAGGAAAAAGCAGCCCTGGCAAAAGTATTGAAGCAGCCCATGTAGTCACACTCATGCAAAGCATTATATATATTTCCAACCCCAAGGTAGACTAGAACTAGTGTTTATTATTAGATATTTTAAGAGTCCAGTTTCATATAATCCCCAGTAATATTATACACCCTATGTGCTGGAGCTGGCAACAAATATCTCACCCTAGTTTTTATTACAATTGTTCTATGTAGGATTAGTGACCCTATACTTACAGTATATTCTATATTTTCCTTTGTGTGCCCCCAGCTAGACCATGTACCCTGGCAGATAAGAGAACTACAATTACCATGTGTATCACAGGGTCAAAGTGTGTCATACTTGAAGAGACTAGACTGTCTCATACAATTAATTACACATATCACAGTGTTCCATTCTGATCACAGATCCTCCTTTTTCCAACATACCTATCATAAGCATAAGGGATTGGATATATAGCAAGTAACTCTAATATTACTAACTGAAGTTGCTCAGAATTCCTGGTTCCTCCCATGTGCCAGTACAGGTATGAGCACTAACAAATGAAGGCATCGGCTTAGCTGTGGCTGGCTATCATGGACAGTTCATTTACATTTCTACAGTGATTGGTTAATTAACATATTAAAGATACCTAATTAGCATTTTTAGGTGAGCATCCCATTTACATTTCAAAGCAAGCGGCTCATCGGGCATTTGCCTGAAACCACAGATTGCCAGTCCGGGCCTGCCCACAAGACATATATGTCAGTGTTGTTCCCTATAGTGGGAATTCAATTCAAATTATCATTTGCATAAACCCTGTGGCTAATCCAGATATGCATGCAATCAGCCTGAAAATCCCTCTGGTAATTGCTACCATTTGTTATAATTCCAGTAATGCTCCAGACTCAAGTACATGATTATTCAGGATTCACATAAATGACACTCAAACATTTCTTTCCTGCTTCTTTATTATATTCCATACAAGGAACCTTTTTATCTGAGAACACATAAAGACATGCATTTAAAAAGCATTTAATATATTCTCATACTATTGTATTTAGTTTAAATCTGCCAGCCCCCCGTTATTCCATTATTAAATAGCTCTTAGCTCTCCCTCTGCTGTAAGTGTGATCACACCCCATGATGAGCATGTTGCTGCTTTTCAGTTCATGCCCCATCTTTCTTTTGTGCACACCAGCAAATTCTGTCAATGAACACAGAGTGGCATCTTAGACTTGGGAGAATATGGGATGGTTTGAGACCCCTGTGGGTTACTACTCTGGTGCTTCATTGCAAATTGATGGTAAATAAGCCTCACTATCCCTTCTCTACATATAGCATTTTCATCTCTAGACAAACATGGACTTCTCCATAGGTATTCTCTATTACAAGGTTGCCCAAAAGGTAGATCAGGATAAACCAGTAGAACTTTAGCTGGTGATCAGTAGATCTGAAGACAATGTCTAAGGGCCCCTACACACGGGCGTTTTGGACCTGCACTCCCCTGCGTTGCGTTTGGCTGCGTTCAGCCGAAGGGGAGCGCAGGTCTAGATGCACCTCATTAGTTTCAATGGCATTGTACCCACGAGACGCGTGTAAGAGCCGAACGCAGATTCAGACGCAACATGCTGCATTTTTCCTGCGTTTGGCGCCTACATGCTTTCTTGTGAGTACAGCCCCACTGAAAATAATTGAGTGCGTCTATACCTGCGCTCCCCTGCGGCTGAATGCAGCAAAACGGAACGCAGGGGAGCGCAGGTAAAAACGTCTGTGTGTAAGTGCCCTAAGAGACAGCTTATCTAAATCATCCTCCCATTTCCTGCTTTTCATTCAGATATTTATTATGTTAAGGTTACATACGAAATAGTTAAATAGTCAGTGTTAAATATAGCAATATAAATTTTCTCATAAATCAATACAATATTTAAAGGGGAACTAACGTTGAATAATGCTAGAAATGCTGTATTTTGTATACTAAATATAAACATGAACTCACTGCACCAGAAGCCTAATTAAACAAATGATTTATGCTCTCAAAGTTGACCACTGGGGGCTGTCACCTTGTAACTTTGATAAAGGGGAACTCCAACGGGGAGCTTCCAAACCATGATTTGATAAGGAGGCCCACATAACATAGAAACCCCTAATATACACATCACAGTTACCTGTTTCTTCAAAAAGTATGAATAAATGCCATTTGCTATGCTGAAATCCAGCTGTGTAACATTGCTTCTCTTTCTGCATAATTTCAAATCCTGTCAGGGTAGGAGGGACTAAACACTGATGTTACAAACTGTAACAACTTCACAGCTTACAGACAGTATGCATGAACTACATAACCCACATGCATTGCACTGTGATGTTCTGTTCCTTATTGAAATCACATGTGCAGGGAATTGTGTGATTTGGAGGAAGCAAGCTGAGGACATCTGACTGCTGATACAAAGTGACAGTAGTCAGCCAGCTCAGCAAAGTAGTCTGAAAGATGAGCAGGGGGCTTGGCTTAGGGCACTGTCAGAAAATATTAAAAACTATGAAAAGTCTGCATATTTTTTAATTGATGTATATTGCAAAGTTGTTTACTTTTCAAAAAGCTTAAGGGCCCTTACACACAGGTGTTTTGAGCTGTGCTCACCTGCGTTTCTGTTTCATGCTTTCAGCTGCAGGGGAGTGCAGGAGTAGATGCAGGGAATCATTGTCAATGTGGCTGTACTCACACAGACACTTGTAAGCACCAAATGCAGGTTGAGACGCAGCATGTTGCATTTTACCTGCGTTCGGCACTTACATGTGTCTGTGTGAGTACAGCCCCCCAGTAATGGCGTGCGTCTACTCCTGCTCAAAACGCTAGTGTGTAAGGGCCATAAGTTATATTTTCATGGAGTTCCCCTTTAAACATCTTTGCAAGGCCAAGACCCTGCACATGCTCAGTGTGGTCTGAGCGTCTGTTGGGAGGTTAAGCTTAGGAATTGTCATAAAGTATCAAAACAGCACAAGTCAAATAATATCTGCCACAGAAACTGATACAATTAATTAATGCTGATTAATAATCAGAATTCACAGGCTGCACTGGGTCTGTGGATACAAATCTACACAGTTGTCAGCTGCTCTACAAGGAAACAAACAAAGCTGCTTGAGTTCTGGGAAGAACTGTTGCTGTTTGCAAGAATGATTGCTTCCCTACAAAGCAGCTAGGGACCATCTATCTGCAGCTGTCAGACCAAGCAAAATGAAGGGGGAATTTCACTGCATACAGTCAGGTTTATTATAAAAAGGTACACATTTTTTAATTAAAGTATATCGGAGATAGATTTCTTTTTAATTTTTTTGCCTTTAACAATGCTTTTATGGATGTAGATCATAATGGGACAACATCACTAAGAGTAGACCTCACATTAGTAAAGTATGGGCACTCCATACTCTAGTACAATAGCAACATCTTTTTGTTCACGCCAAAGAGCTATTTTATTGGTCTGTAATTAATACCCCTGTAATATGTCAGATCTAATTCTTGTAATATGGAGTATTTAAATTGTAACGTTCAAGGCATTATTTGTTTAATTTCATACTCTACTATTAGCAACACACCTAAGAAATATATGTTTTATCTAAGAGAGAGAACTAAGCTGGCCATAGACACAAAGATAAACATTCAATTGATCCAATTTTTGGGCCATGTCTGGATTGTCCTGACATTTTTTGCACCATGGTGACCTCTCTATTAGTCATTTGGACAGGTTAGAAGACTTATATCAGCTAATGATAATATCTCTGCAATATCAATGGGTGACTATCACTATTTGTCGTACATAACTTGCATACTATTGCTATCATGAGCAAAACCAATTATCACTATTGTCTATTTTGTAGCCATGACAAGTAGCTGCTGCTAGTAGTTTTGTTTGTCTTCATGGTGTTTATACAAATGGCCTGCGTGTGTCATTGTGCACATTACTAGTAATATGCATATATACAGTACTTTCTGTACAGCTTGAGAGTGATAGAGTTGGAAGTGACTGTTGTGTAATGGCTGCATGAACCTGCTAATAAAGCACTGTTATACTCTGCTCATCCTCGGCTACCAAAACACAACAGTCTTCTTCACCCTAAAAGGGTAGTGTAAAAAAGTTTACTTGGCTAGTAATTCATAGCAACTAATTAAGTAGCAGTTACTGGTCAACTGTTTGGAAAAAAGAATTTAATTGATTGCTATGGGTTACCAGACTTTTTTTTGTAACCCCATACTTTTGCCCAGGTTCAGTAACCCATAGCAACCAATAAGGGTAAAACTACATAATATATTTTGAACAGATTTTGTGGGTCAGATTGTATCTGATCTTGCAATGCAACTGTATGGGAAACCACACAACAGCACAAAATTTTTAGGATCCGACAAAATCTGATCCCACTATAGATAAAATGTAAATTCAGATGAGATATAGTAAGATAGTGTGGTTTGTTCAGGCGTCTACATCTACACCATCAGATTTTATCTGGTCAGATGAAGATGCAGCATGCAGATTACCCATCTGAAAGTCAATCAGTCCCATAATATTTTGACTCATGGGACTTCATCCAACTCATATAAAATTTATCTATGATTATTATTTTGAATTTAATTTTGTATTTATTTTGATAGGCTATCTGCTAAAAGATCCCACATTTATAATGATTGAGATCAGGCCATTTTCATTCAGGCAAATGATCATTACTCCAGAAATTCACTAAAGTGCAAATTTTACACCAGAGTTTCTTTTGCCACCTTAGACCAGGCAAACTGATAAGATGAAGCTACATCCTCCTCAATCTTATGTCAGTGACATCATCTCTTGTATGCTGGTAAATCATAAAAGCTTTTAAAAAGCTGGAATTTTTTCATTTTTTAAAGTGGGATTCCCTTCAAAAAGTCCTAACCATTACAGATATTTTTGTTAACATTTTTTCCAACCATCTGAGGAGCATGCCACGTTTGTTTTAGGGTGGGCTCATGTCTAAGACATTAGAGGATCTCTTTTGTCTTTATTTAGCTTGCTTGGACATTTCTAATAATAAGTGGCCACTTCAAGTATTTGCACCAACATCTCTAATAAAGACGTCCATACAACCTATATATACCCGCCCTTTTCAAATTGACCTAAGCGTAGAGTAATTGGCTAAATCTTTAGCGAAAGATGGTGGTTCCAAAGAATTGTCAGCTATGAGGGCTATGGTCCCAGATGTAGAGCATGCCTTAATAGGGCTATAAGTGGGAAAAATTTATGCCAGGATTACCTCACTGATTTGGCAGGACAATCTTCAGATGTATTGGATATGATAAAAAAAAGCTATTACAGAGGGTATGCTTTCTGCTGATCATGATGAAAGAAGTGAGGAGGACTTGGAGTCAGAAATTGATGAACTCTTCTTGATTTGTGGGGGTGAGAAAGAGGAAACCTCTACTTCTAAGAAGTTGTTTATATCCAAGCCTAAGAAAATTATTTTCTTCCCATTTTTGAGGAAGTCAAATAATTGATGGAGTAAGATGGAAAATAAACCTTCTGTCTGATATAGACCGCTAATATTTCATCCCTTTTCACTGGAAAAATCTAAATACTGGGATTCACCACCAGCTGTTGATGCATCTTTATCTTGTCTGGCTAGGAGAGCCACACTTTCAAGGAAGTATGCTACCAGTTTCTGTGATCCAATGTGAAGAAGAATGGCTAATGAATTATAGAAGGATTACACAGTTTCTGACTCTGCCATCAAGTCAGCAGTATCCCTATTCTCCTCATCTAGAGCATTCAGATTTTGGTTTGCAGACATTTAGGAAACCTTGAAGAGCAAGGTTAGTTGTGAGAAGATCATTGATGGCTTAAAGGAACAGTAACATCGAAAAAAAATTAAAAAAAAATTGTTAGTATACCATAAAAAAAAACTCAGATAAACTGAAATTTAAAATAGCACAGCCTTTATTAAGAAATAACTTACCGAAACTGTGCTTGCGCTCATCTTCAGAAAAGGCGATCGCGCACTCCATCATGTAGTGCTCGATTTCTCCTCCCTGCCTTCCTTATAGGAGATGGCCAGGGAGGAGAAATTGAGTGCTGTAAGAGGGATCGTGGTGATGACAGCAAGACATGGAATTCCCCCATAGGAACTTACCCAAAAGAAGCAACAGAGAAGGAAGAGACTGGAAGAAAGAAACTGGATGAGATCATTAAAAAATGTGCCTTGTGGGAAAAGTATATTTTTACTGCAAGAGAGGTGTCCTAAACATCTTCTTTCCTCTTTCAATAGAAGATCCTTAAGAAACAGCTTGTTTTCCAATATCAGAAGGACTATAGGCCAGGAAGGCAATACAGAAGTCCTCATTATTGGAAAAGAGGGCAGTTCTTCCAGTTCTTCTTCACCCTACGCGTGGTCTCGACCATCAAGGTCCTCGTCAGGGGCAAAAGCAATAAAAAAGGAAAAAAAAGGCCTTTTTTTGCTCTTTCTTTTTTGTTGCTTTTGCCCCAGATGAGGACCTTGATAGTGGAGACGAGTAGGGCCTATATTGATGGGGCCTATATTTTTTGTATTTTTTTGCTTAATGTAATAAACAATTTTTTCGATTTTGGAGTGTGCAGTCTTCATCCATGGAACGTTCCTTAATCTGTGGTGACTCTATTGGGGAGTCCCGTAAGTACTGCACCTCACCTTTGTTAATATTGTGCACTGTCTGATTTTGTTCTTTGGAAGGGTTAATCTGAGTCCTGTGATTAAGGTTGCGCAGTTCTTGCTGGCAACTTCCAAAGTAGTGATACATTTAAAAACCTATTGAAGGCTTACATTTCCAACTTATATCAGATAAAGAAAATGTGGCTTTATTCTAGAAGAAAATGACTTTAAATGTGTTTGCTGTAACATATTAATGTTTGCTTAAAAGACGGATTCAGGATGTTGGCGATCCATTAAGTTTTGTCAAAATAATTTTAAATAAGGCTGACAGGGATGACAGGTTTGTTGGGCTAGATAAAACTCTTCCAGACATAATTTTTCTTTTTACCTTTATGTGTATAACAGTATTTGTCTCTTTACATAAGTCAGGAATTTCAGTTTGGGAAACTGCTCATTTTTCATCAGTTCTCTTTTGACCATGCCTCCATTAGTAGAATTCTACAATGGCAGTGATTGTTGGTAAGTTACCTTTATTAATGTAGCTATAGCACATTTCCCCCTCCCACTCACACTAATACCCACCATCCTTCTTGCCTAAAGGCCTGTTTAGGTGGCATGGTGTTAACCACAATGGATCTCATGGGGGGGGGGAGATCGGTGCACCCTCAGCCCCCACTCCCCCCCCCATTTTAGCTGTACCACTAATTATATTGGCGCATATTGCCACACTTACATTTGGTTATGAAGGGTCATGTTCCGTTATTGATATCTGTTATAAAATGCACAGCAGCGCAAAGACACATTTTTAGGCAGAACTCTGAATCTATTAAAAAAGGAAAGGTGGGGGGTTGAGGGAGCACTCCAAGACTCCAATAAAAATATATAAATACAATGAAAGTGCGACTGATCTAGCAGTAATAGCTACAAGTAAACAAAGAGAGGTGATTGATCAATGCACATTCCCTTGTCCGCTGTTTCATAATTTAGTATGTATGCAGGTGTATGTATTTACAAATACAGGGGTTTTTTCATTTTGATTTTTTGATCATAACTTTGTATCTAAAACCCCTTTGAAAATACAGTACCTGCACTTGCATAAATGCTATGCATTAATCAATACCCTCTGACTTTTGTTTGCTTAAACTCTGAGGTTTTTTTTTATCAAAATCTGACATTTTCTCACACTCCGACCATATCCGCATGGACTTTTTCCCCATTATCAGCCTCCCCTCCACTATGTAGGCCAGACAAAATCCTGACAAGGTTTGGGGGGGATTGTTTTCATGGTGCCAGTAGCTAGTCATCAGCTAATAAAAGCTGCTGATTAGGAAAAAAATCCAGGTAGATTTCAGTGACTGCCTTGGCACTTTAATGCTCTCATCGCCCCATAATTCTCTATACACCCCCCTGTTTAATTTGTAGTCATGGTAGCCAAGTCAGCCCAAGATCTGCTCATATGGGCAACTTTAAGGATCGATAGGGAACATCATGACCCATAGTGATAATAATTATTAATAAAGTGCCAACATATTAAACAGCATTAAAAAAATTAATTGGTGAACACACTGAACATACAGCCTACATCCAATAATATGACCAATAACCAATACAAGGAATAAAGAGGACCATGTGCAACAGAGCTAAAAGATCCAAAAGAACTGCAGGATAGTTTGTCCAGACTGGTGGTCTGTTGGTTGCAGAATAATGCCTAAATCAGCCAAAATGCCTAATTATTTATGTCTGTGTGTCTGTAGGCACTTTTTTTTAAAAGCTATCTATAATTTAATTCTGTTTTTACATACAATACCCCTCTTCTGAAGTCACCATAGATGAATTAAAGTAATTTATACTGTATACTATCCAGGGCCTCTCCCTTAACATGACAGATTACTGTGTGCCTATTTAAAATCTGACTAACTCAACAGATGATAATGCTTATCTAGTTTTTGATTTTTTTATAGCCTTGCTCGGTTTCCATGACAATACTTGTTTATGATACAAGGACAATGTATACTCACACAGCCCATTTCTCTGTCAGTGATGTCACTCAGGCAAAGAATGGGAATTTCCAATGCCTCCAGTAACAGTTGTGTTTCTTTGTTTCAGTCATATTAATCCTATATAATAAAGTTCAAGTGTCTCAAATTCGCCAGCGTGACGTCAAATCGTAATCGCAAATTCACGAACACCAACTCTGGTGAATTTACGCTAGCGAAGTAGATAGAATACAATAGATAGGAGGTTGAAAAAAAAAATTAAAAATTTTTCTAAGTCCCAAAAAACGCTGTGGCGTGTTTTACCTCCTATCTATTGTATTGCTCT
Organism: Xenopus borealis; assembly: GCA_024363595.1. Lineage (NCBI taxonomy): Eukaryota > Metazoa > Chordata > Amphibia > Anura > Pipidae > Xenopus > Xenopus borealis. Next base: position 73,748,215 of record CM044446.1, on the reverse strand, counting down.
AGCGTAAGTGCTAACGAACAGCAAAAAGTTGATCTTAGTGAATTTGCGTAATTACGATCCTTCGCCCATCACTACATCTTGGAGTTTTGTAGAGTAGCTTTGGTATGCTATATGCTATCTGATGATTTTTGCAAATCTGTTGACTCATTTATGTATAGCACAAAACAAGAACGCTAGACAAAACTGCTCCAATAACTGTAGGAAAATGAGTGAGCCATTGATATTTTTTATCTTGGCTGCTCTAAAACTAATGTCCATAGTACCATTGGCTATAAATAATGAAATCTATATATTTTGTGGACTGGAAGTCATATTATAAATCAGCTAACCTCATATAATTTGCATTTTAATCTTGCAATACAATCTTTTCTGACTCAAACTGCTGATTAAACCAATTTCAGTAGCACTCCATGCTGATGGGGGAAGTACAGAAAGCTAAGAGCTAATCTAGAAATATATAAAAACACTTTGATTAGAGTTCTCTTGCTCTGCCAGATTTAGGAGAGCCACAAAACATGACTGTACTAACCAAAGCCTGACATTACCCTTAAATTAGAATCAACCTTAAAAGCTATAGATAGGAGCTGTTGTAATTTTGCCACCATAATCCTTAGTATCATTGAGATTTTCATTAAAGATCAGCTGAACACTCATGACTGAAATAAATATTTTCATCTTGTCTGTCAATGCCTACGGCTGCATGTGAACTTATATAGCTCTATGATTCCAACATGTTACCTTTAGTCATGTGACTCTAGTTCAGTATTTATCCAAAAATAGATCAGTGGTCAACGGTGTAAACATGTTTTCTTTATTACATTTTATAGCATTATAATAAGCTGTGAAAAGTGGTTATGAGTACTGTTATATTGGGTTTTCCTGATAATGGATCCCTTATGCAACATGTACCTTTATCTCTTAATATCACAAAACCCTAATTCACATATCCTAGTAGCCAGTGGTATTTAGAGTAGTATGTTATTAAAGAATGACTGCCAGTGACTTGCGCAGGCTATGTACTAAAAGAGTCACTTGAGAAGTCATTTCAGTGACATTGTTGATGTGAACTAAACCAGAGGGAAAGCTATCCTGCTAGAGAATACCATTAAAGTGGATGTTGCACTTTAAAAATTATCTGCAAGGCAAATGGTATTGTTGGTTTCTTTAAATATTTGCCTTTTTATTCTGTCTCTGTGCAACATTGGACTTAAAAGGGAGGTTCACCTTTAAGTTGGATGCCCCATTCCTAGCAAGTTTGCCAGTGGTCTTCATTATTTATTTTTTATATTTTTTAATTTATTTGCCTTCCAGTTTTCCCCATCAGATGAAAAAATGTATCTGTGTGTCCTCAATTTTACTGTTAATATTTATTACTTATCTTTCTCCAACATGTTTTTTTTATCTGTATATACTACTAATATTCCTTAGAGACTCACGTGACCTTTTCTACCATTACCTGGAAATGAACCCACCAATTGTTATGTGCAAGCTGCCTCTCTTCCTTAAAGGAGAACGAAACATTAAAAATGAATATGGATAAAAATGTCATATTTAATATAATGAACTTATTGCACTAGCCTAAAGTTTTAGCTTGTCAATATCAGCAATGATTCAGGACTTCAAACTTGTCACAGGGGTCACCATCTTGGAAAGTGTCTGTGACACTCACATGCTCAGTGGGCTCTGAGCAGCTGTTGAGAAGCTAAGCTTAGGGGTCGTCACTAATTATCAAGCAGAAAATGAGGTTGGTCTTTAATATAAGCTGATGCTACATGGCTGATTATTACATTCTGATACTAATAACACTGGTTTCTGAGCTGCCATGTAATAATAATCTATATTAATTACTAAGCAGCCTTATATTGTAACATTTCTGTTTAATGTGTACTGTATATTGTGAGTGGGTCCATAAGCTCAGTAAGTGACAGCAGCACAGAGCATGTGAATCAGTGAATCAGCAGAAAAGAAGATGGGGAGCTACTGGGGCATCTTTGGAGACACAGATCTTTACTGCTAAAGGACTGTGGTTGCCTTGGGCTGGTACAGAAGCCCAAAACATAATGTACAAAATTTCTCGCTTACTTCTTTAGTTTAACTTTGCTTGTCCTTTAAAGATATAATTTGCTTTGGAGTTACTCCTTTACAGCAAATCCTACTTGTTTTAAAGGGTTCCAGATATCTTTAAAAAAATCACTTGTCTTTGGTTTCTTAAAGAGATACTGACACCTGAAATCAAACTCTTTTTTACATCTATTATAATATTGGCTTTGACAGCTACTTCTAACTTTGCCATAAAGTATTTGCATGATGCTTTTACATTACCTGTCTGATCCCCCATGTTCCTGTATGCGGGGGCTGCCATATTTGTGCATCATTAGGAACTGTAACAGACTGAGATGGGACTGTTAGGTTGGCAAAGTCAGAGTGTCAGAGTGTCAGACAGTCAGTTAAGATATCTAGTTTTCATTAAAATTGCATTATTACTACAGTATTTTTCTTAGTGTTTTGTATAAACATATTAACAATATTGGGCTCTCAAGGCTGCAGTGATGCAAACAATATTTTTCAGGCAGATGCTGTGACGCTTGTAACAATGCTTGCCCATTAAGGTACTTAAATGAGACCTATAGCCTAAAAAGGAATATGACTGGAAATGTTGTACTATATGTACTGAACTTTTTATACAGACCGGTTCAGCAGCCCAAAAAAATTAATAATCCATGCCTTCAAAGTTGTCCACAGGAGCTCCCCATATTGTTAGGTCAACTTTAAAGTGTCAGTATCTTTGTGCATGCTCTGGCCAGCCTTAGACAGGTTGATGCAGCTTGTACTGGCTTCTGAGCTGCCATCTAACGTGAATGCAGACAAAAAACAAAAAAAGAGAGAAAGACCGCTCCAACTCACCGCTCTTCCCTTAAACCAGGTGCTCTGTCAAACAGTGTCTCCACTGTACTGTATCCAAAAAATCCACAAAAAGACTGCACATCTGGATGTAGTTTATTGGGAAAGACTGCTGCAATTCACCTAACGCGTTTCGGGAATGTATCCTATGAGTAAGGGATACATTCCCGAAATGCATTAGGTGAATTGCAGCAGTCTTTCCCAATAAACTACATCCAGATGTGCCGTCCTTTTGTGGATTTTTTGCATCTAATGTGAACTCACCTTTCTCAAGGTCTTCAGAATTTGCTTTAATGGAGTGTTGGATCAAAAATTAATGAGTATCAGTGGACTGAGCCACATGCTGTAGCATGTAAAAATTCACCATAAAGGTCCCAACAGGGAACAAAACATTGGACTGCACAGTGATTAAGAATAAATCTATATTTGTTCACAATACAGTGTGCAGATCTTTCCACTGATATATTTGTATATTGTATGTCAGTCCCTAAGTGCAGGTAACTGACAGTAACCCAAAGCATGTACTGTGACTCTGCAGAGAAGAAGATGGGGAGCTAGTGCAGAGGCAGAGGCACAGATCTTCCCTGCTATGGTTGCCTTGGGTTGGTGCAGAACACCATAACATAATGGGGCCTATGTTTAAATATATATATAATGTTGTGTAAAACATTGGCGACAAGCATCCGTGATGTTGCCCATAGCAATTAATCAAATATTTGTTTTTGTTTTGTCTAACATGCAAGTGACTGTTGAGATCTAATACCTTATTGTTTGTTATGGGCAACATCAATAAGTAACATTTCTAGCCTACTTCTTTAAAATAAAGGAAACATAGTTCAAGCACAAATTTTAACTTTTCCAAATGTCCCAATCCTCCTCAGCTGTACAGCACATTATCGATTGCTTTCAGGCACAAACACAAGGATTACATTTGAAAACCTTGTGTATTATTTGTGGTTGCTTGGACATTCCTGGTATCCCCAAAGTGCCAGTGACAAACTGTAGCTTAGCAACAGCTATAGAGCCACATGCTATAGTTTGGTGACCTAATTCATCTATACATGTTACTATTATAATCCAGAAACAGGCAGCTTGCGGCACTTCATTGTCCAGCACTCTCCTTAACCTCGAAGAGATACACTGTCAGATAGTTACTAAAAATACTGTCACGATGTCAAAATTGCACTGTTATTTTTATCCAACAGCAAAAATGTTTTTTTTATTCAAAATAAATACAGTAGATATGCAATAAAAGTTTAATGTGCTTTTTAACGTCTACACATAAATATTTTTGACATATATTTATGTAAATGAAATAATGCTTGATTGTTCTTTGTGTGAATCATTGCTGTATGTGCTGCAGTATATCTTATATTTCAGGTATGATGCAGAATAGCGCTTCTGTTTAGAAGTCTTTTTTTAACTCTTGAACCTAATTTGAGTCATTTCATCTCCTCCCACACACCCTGGAAATGCCTCTGTGTTCAGATATTTATAATCAAACCCAGTGCAGCTGGTGACAAATCTGTGAGGCCCATAGCTTTTTCCCTTATCCTTAGGGAACTAAATTAGGAATAAGGGACACATGTAGCTATCCCTATTTTTAGCCAAAAATGGATACACTATAGAACTCTTCCTACTGATTTATGAGTGATCTGTTAATAATGGGAGGCTTCGTTCAGTTGTAATACTATCTCAAACATTGATGAAACATCTTCAACATTTAGCCTGTTCTGTTGGGCTGTTTTGACCATATCATACATGTGATATACAGTTTTAAAAGACAATTCTATAATCTTATCATAACATAGACATCCTATCCAAACTGAAAATTTCTTTTACCTATTCCCCTTCTCAGCAGCTGATGATGGAGAGAAGAAGGAGGGAAGAGTCCCTTCACTTCCTATCAAATCTTTTCATCTAGCTGATCAGCACAAACAAACAGAACAATGCTATTTGGTAATTGAACAATATTAGTCCATTTGGGTTGTAGCCAATTTCGGGGATAAGATTGAAGCTCAGCCAGGCTATGGCCACCCTTACCATGAAAAAACTGGGAACTGGCTGAAAACATCTTAGAAATGGTAACACAATGACTAAACCTTCAAACCTGTTATTCACAAACTTTAACTTATCTGAACAAATCATCTAACAGAAACAGTTGGCCTATTGCTTTAAAACTCTACAATGTCTCTGTTTTTCAAAGTATTTAAAAATACTATATACTGTACATAGTTGGAATGGTTGTTTGGGTGTTCGTTCTTTGCATGTTTTCCATGTGTATTGTTTGTAATCAAAAAAACAGTGGATTTGAAATGTGTTTATCATATAACAGTATAAAATAGCTGCACACAGAGGGTCAAATGTACAAAAAAAAATAAGGAACGTGGAGTAATTCTGGTGGAGTGATTTTTGGAGTTTTTTCTTATGGCCATGTTGGCCAGTCCCTTTGCACCAGATTTACACCAGCTCCCATTTTACTCAGTTTACCCAAAAGTTGTGCAGTCTAGTGATGGGCGAATTTTTTCGCCAGGCGCGAATTCGTGAAACGCCAGCGAAAATTCACTTGCGTGAATTCGTCAATTCGCAAATTTCGCTGGAAATTCGGGATAGATTCGCCCATCACTAGCAGACACATATCACATGATATTACATTACAGTGCTAATCTTACTAAACAGTAGAAAATAGGGAGTCACAAAAAGGAAGTCACATGGAATTTCCTAGGGCAGTGATATTTGGTGCAGAACTCCCAGCATGCTGAGGAACTGCATTTCAGAAAGGGATACCCAAAAGGTACCAAACTCTGCAGAGAGCATTATTTATTATGCACGCTTCCCAATTTTTTTCTAGGACAGCAATAACTAGCATTTCTGTTCTCAAGCAGTTAAGAAGCAATGCACAATCTGAGCCAAGCTTAAAATAACGCCCAAGAGAGAAGCTAAATAAGAAATAGGCAACAAATGCCAATACAGCTGTTGAGCAACAACCACTCCACCCAGCTTATCAAGCACATAAATGCTGGGGGTAGTAGTTGTTCTGTAGCCAGAGTAACCCAGGATGCTTATCCTAAAGGACAAATCACAAAAGAATTTGTTAGCTGGAATACAATATAACGGGCAAGTCCCCTTTTTTTTATATAAACATGGGCATGATTCAAGTTTTGGCAGCTGTCAGAAATCACATATGTTATTTGTTTTCAATTTAGACAAAGATATTTGTAAGATGTAGCCACGAGCTAAAGCTCCCGAAAGATCCCCTTACTGATTAATATTTTACAAGCATTTGGCTCCCTAAAAATAGTTGAAATCTCTAGCTACATGCATCAGATTTAAGCTTCAGTCCTGACAGGTTGCAAAGCTACAGTTAAACTCTGCCAAGAGACCCCTGCAAGATTCTTGGAAGTCGAAAGGAACAGTTCAGTGGAGTCCCAACTGCTCTTTATATGTTCTAACTACTCAACAGATATTTGAAGATATTTCACTGTAAGGGATCTAATTATTATCTCCACTCGCTCGGCATCCTGCATAGCTCCCCTCTTCATAAGCAGAACGTGCAGCACCTGTAAAGATTAGATAGAGAACTCATAAATATGTAGCATGTAAAGCAGTTTCATCTTCAAGTACCAAAAAGCATTTCCATTTCACCATGAAATGAATTTAAATTAGAGACATTACAGAACACAGTGTGTTGTCCCATGCCCTGCCTTTACTGGTTGCGGAAACCTTGCTTTTATCCCAAATTAAGACCACAGGGTTTTGCTAAAAAAAAAAAAATAGGACAGAAATACTAAAAAATGTTAGGGCTCATTTTCTAATAGCAGGACATGGTTCAAAGTTTAAACCTGGGGCAGAGTGCAGCAAATCCCATCAGTGCAAATGCCCAGTATATAGGCCCTAAGGAGCCTTATGAGCTCCCGAGAGCTCTTGCACCCATGGCATTAATATAGACACCTTTCATGTTGTAATATTTGCACAAAAGTGAGTCAGACAGGGACAACAAACTGTTGCTGTTGGAATTTTAATAAAATTGGGCAGATATTCTGGGCAAAACTATTAGTGGAAAGATAAACTTACTGGTGTAGTTGGCATGATATATACTGTATATTGCTGTAGGGCAAGAGATGCCACACTATAATTAACATATAATTTAAAACACATATAGGGGAATGTTATATACGTCTGTAACACAAAAACTATTCACAATGCGAAAAGTTAAGCCTTTGCACGAACAAATTTTGCTTTGCGCAATTGCAATATACCTTTTGTGAACCCAGAAACTGTTTAGTGACCACTTCCGCCAGCGCCGTTTGCAAATTTTATACTTTGCGCTAATGCGCTATCAATGTAATAAAACTTCTTATTGAAAAAGTCGCAATGTTTGCTTCAAAAGATTACAACACCTTCAAGCACTTCTTAAAAGTGCGCAATTATAATCCGCAATGCGCAATAACGATTCGCAATGCAATAACCGTTTAAGGAACAATATTACATTGCAAGATGTGGATTTTAACTCTTATTGGTGAGCAATGTTTTTCTCTTTGCGTCTTTGATTACATTCCCCCCCCCCCCATACTACTGAAACACCATACAGTACAGAACTAGGTTGATAGGTGCTGCAATATTTTTGGAGCAACAGACATACAGCTCAAAGAATGTTCTGTTGGACAGACATAGAGGGTAATTAATGTTTTATTAGTAGCGAACTAGTTGGTTACTATAGGCTTTTATTTCATTTTAACAATGTGTTTATTGTTTTTCATAAACAAGTGAATAAACTTTCACCTGTTTTCATACATTGCTTCCATTGTGTTGCACAAGCCATACTGCTAGGGGGAAAAAGTAAAGAACTGGGTAATGAGAAGCAGAACTGAGAAAGTAGATGTGCAGATGGTGAGGATAAGAGGCCAGAGGGAGAGAGGATACAGCGACTGCAGAGGGGACACAGTGCCTTAATACTTTGCCAAGACACCTTGGAAATATAGCCATGTTAATCTTCTTCCCCTCTGTGCAGGCAGTGACACCTGTTTTGATTTATATATCAGAATGCAAGCGACCCCCAACATAGGTATTAAGAGAATTACAATGTGCTTTTCATACATGAAAATTATAATAGGGTCAAATTGCACTTACAATTTCAAGGACATACACATCTTATCACATGGGAAGAAACCCCAGAAGGAGTGTTGTGAAACTGCCAGCCAGTTGAGGTTTACCCACGGATGGGCCCTCTTCCGAAATTACACAATTTAGCCCTCACTGATATAAAGTGCTAAATGAATCTGTAGTAAAAGTGTATAAACTATAAAATATTATGCTATCATTCTCAGTGAGCTACAAGTGTTTTATTTATTCCCTTCTCCAGGAGAAATAATCAATCCACATTTACGTGCAAACATGCGTAGGGGGTGCAAGGGGATATCACTTTACATCATTTCACTGCTTACTCCAAAAATGCCTCATATATATTCATGTCTTCATGCACTTCTTTTTTTAAATTGTTATTTATTTACTTTTATCATTGCAAATTGTTAAGAGGATATAAGTTTTTGCCACTATTTGTATTACTGCATTTCACCCCCACCTTTTTGTTAATGTATGTATTCCTAATACAGGGATGGGCTCACTTATCTGGAAACTTGTTACATACCTCCCAACATTTGAAAAATGGAAAGAGGGGCAAAAAGATCTGCTGCACGTGGTGTGGCATTGTATTGACCACGCCTATTTATGGCCAACCCCTACAGTAAATACCATATACATTTTACAAAATTTCTGGGAGTCTTAGGGTAATGTTTTAAGTGTTTTAACAGTTTTTCTAATGAAGGTGAATTGCTCTTACACTGAAATTCTCAGTCCTCCCATTTGTTTATCTTAAATAATTATAATTGTATCTAAATGCAGGCACTTAAAGGGGCAGATTTACTAAATCGATCGAATTTTCAAAAAGTTTTGAATTTTCGAATGTTTTTGAAGACCAATTCGACCAGTGAATTTTGAAATTTTGATCGAATCAAATGATTCCAATAAAAATCTATTCAAATTGCGGTAAAAATCCTCCAAATTTGAATTTGGAGAATTTTTATTCCCTGAGTATTCCCATGGTCGAATTCAAGGTTTTTTTTAACCCTCAAATTCGACCCTTAGTAAATCTGCCCCTTAGTGTTCTGGGCTCTCTGCCAAAAACTTCTTATTTAATTCAGTTTTAGAAATGCTGTATCTTTTTCTGGCGCTAGTACTGGAGATCAAAGAGAAACTTGGATCATTTCAGTAAGATACTAGAACTGCGGGCTGAGCTGTCAAAATTGGGACTGTCATGCGAAAAACAGGACATTTGGGAGGCATCTTGAGTTCAGAATTACAGAATTACAGGAAGAATTTATTTTTTCTCTGTAAAATAAAACAGTACGTTGTTCCTGATATTAACTATGCTGCATTAGTGGCCAGCTATCCTATTTGGTTTATTTAATGTTGTTTAGCAGGCATAAAGTATAATGATTAAAATTATGCAAAGATCCCTTATCCAGAAAACTCCAGGTCCTTTCACAATAATAGATCCTAAACCTGTATTATGCTTTGGAGTTCATGTGCACAGTAAAATGATACTCCTGTTTATCCCAGTATCCATGTACAGTAATATTCTACATCATTAGATATACATATGCCAAGAATGTTGAATGTGACTGTTTTAAAACTGTTTCATTATTCTCCCTAAAATAAAAGAGGAAATTTCATATGAAGATAGTACAAACTACTGACAAGTGATTTATTTATTCATTCAGATATGCTTTCCCTCTTCTGGTTCCCAAGAATTAATTTTCATGAATAAATAATACAAGAAAACACAGCCACGCAAACATGGAAATGTAGGATTAATGAGACCAGGCCTCACCTTTAATGCAGGCTCTATAACATATGCAGTTCTGCTGAACATTTAATAATGGATTTCCCAGAGTAACCCACATAAAAAGAATAATCTACCATATAAGTACATGCTGTCTTCCCCTAATTAGGAGAAGAAATATTATGGCATAATTGGCAACAAGCACTGAACATTTATTTTCTACGTATTAACCACATATGTGGACTAGACATTACTTTGATGCAGAATACAAGTAAAATGATGTTCAAGGCCAATTTGTATACAAGGATCTGACACATTTAATTTTAACTTTATACAGGTATGGGACCTATTATCCAGAATGCTCGGGACCTGGGGTTTGCCGGATAATGGATCTTTCCATAATTTGGATCTTTATACCTTAATCCTACTAGAAAATCTTGTAAACATTAAATAAACCCAATAGGGTGGTTTTGCTTCCAATAAGGATTCATTATATCTTAGTATCAAGTACAAGCTACTGTTTTATTATTACAGAGTAAAAAGAAATCATTTTTTGAAATTTGGAATATTTCATTCTAATGGAGTCTATGGGAGACAGCCATTCCGTAATTCGGAGCTTTCTGGATAACAGATTTCCAGATAAGGGATCCCATACTTGTACCAGGTAGCAATGTTCTTTTTCATGGCATTCTTACAAGGACAGATTATCAATGAGTATATGAGTTAAATGAACAGGTACACCAGGGAATTAATGATGTGCACGGGGGGTGGATCCATGAAAGTTTGTATTAGAAACCACTGTAACTTGCAAAGGGGAATATGCAAAAAAAAATACCATATCCTTTGCAATTGCTTGTATTACAGTAGACAGACTCTACACTCAGGACATATAGATTTCATCCTTCTTTTAATGTGAAGTGATGTAGTTTAGTTTGCATTTATGCATAGGCCTTAAAGCTGTATAATACTTTCCTGGGCTTTTGGCCTGAAGCATTCTCTGTAGTGTGAAACAAAGGGACACAGACAAGTTCAAATAGAAGGTCAGTTCATTCATGCAGGATAAATAAGGATTTTTCACAGCACAGCTTTCCTTTTTTTCTACAATTTATATTGGAGCAGTGGCCAGCTACATGTTGTAACTCCCCTCATTCCCAACTACACTCAAATTGCAGATAAAACTTAATCCCTATGTATAATTAAGTAATACATTTCATAATGAATCAGATGATAGTGTAGTATAGTAAGTGTAGGACTGGCCAGGCCAGGGATGATTTTGATCAGCTTGAATATATGGCAATATATGGACAAACAATCGGGCAGAGTTTTAAAGGGGAAAACATAATTTTTCATGATTTATAAAACCCAGATGCTGTGAAAAGTCTGAATAAAAAATTACTCCATCTCAAACCTGCAAAGGCCATGTAAAAGGCAATGGCACAATTGGAAGATATCCTGATCTGCACTGGGTTTTGAATAATAATCTGAAGAATTCAAGGTTTTCAAGTGATCATCCTAAAAATTTTGAGTTTTCATGCGTCTAATCTGAAAAATCGTACCATTCAGATTTTGTTGCTCACAAGCTACTGGTTGGGAATCATTGCTCTATGGTCACCACCAGACAATTCTTTTTGTTGATGCAACAAACATCAAGATTCTTATCAGAAAATGCAAATCCCTTGGTTTCCACATAGACCAAATTTTAGAGGTTCATGGGTGAACTGGGACATAGATTAAATTTGCACCATGTAGTGCCTAGTGCTTACTGTCAGCATTACCCAACTACAGAGTTTTAAGAATTTTACACCAGCAAATTATGATATTGGCTCCAAGTGGACCAGAGTGAATAAAGGGGACTGTATGATTTCAGCATAATAAAGCCTCAATTTCTCCTACAATTTGGCTATAATGTATGAATATAACCTTAATATTTGTGCTGAAAATGGCACTTCAAACAGGATATTACCCTAACCTATCTGACATCTTTGTGCCACGAATACACTAGGTTGCTGTACACTAGGACACAAAGCACTATAAAGTATTCATAGGGGTAGATTTATTATCATGTGAATTTTGAGTTATTACATTTGTTTTAATATTTACTTTTAAAAATTTCACTATGATCATTTTTATGAATAAAGTCAAATTGGGTGAATTCGATCAAAATGGTTTAATTCGAATTGCTTCGATTTGAATTCTGATCAAGTTTTTTTGTCAAACTGCTTGAAGAGTGTATTTGAGTTTCCAGTTGCCCCACATTTTAAATTAACTTTTTTTTCGCTATTTGGATAGCAGAATCAAAGGGGCATATTGCTCCTGGTGCGTTTCCTGTCCAGCAATAATTGCTATGGCAAAAAACAGTGGCAGATTATAATTTCTTGCCCAACTCCAAACACTCTCCTTCAAACTAAAATAGCATCAGGTTTAATTGGTATGCCAGTTTTTTCCAGAATTCCATGCAGCCTTTAACCATTTTCTGACCCATAAGGCTAGATTGCCTAAATCAAGATTTCAAATTTTTAAAATTAGAATAAATTAGAATAAAATTAGAATTTTCGAATTAGCATAGTTTTTCACAGTACTCAAGAGGTCAAAACAGGCGAAAAAATTTCTTTATTCGAATTTCAAGTTCCCGGTTCTCAAAACCCCTATTCTATTACTCGCATTGAAGAGTTCTGGTTTATAAATTTTGAAAATACAAATGACAACTTGGAGATCTTGAAAAAACTCTTGAATAAATCTGCCCCCTGAAACATAATTAGGTGGGGGTGGGCCCTGGTGCAGGGCGTGAAGCTAAGCTCCCACCCCACCCCTCCGTGCCAATTTTCTTTGCGACTGCAGCCGGCAACAACAGGGCACAATCTGCCGGGGCCTGCAGGGGTACAGCCCTGGTCCAATTGCACCCCTGCTCCCCTGGTAGTTACGCCACTGTCTACAACTTGCTAAATTAAGCCCCAGATTATAATATTATATATGCTGAGGTCCTATTTATGTAATTCAAGCAGCCAGATCAATGACCCAAGAACTGGTAAAATCCACATACATTCCTTCATTACATCAATGTTTATAGTTACACCATGAAAAGAAGGAAGTATTTGTTTGCTTAATTTTATATGGCAATAGGGTTGCCACCTGGCCAGTATTTTACCGGCCTGGGTGGTATTTTTGATGGTTGATCCCAATGTTATAAATAGGAAAAAAAAGATTAATATATAGCAAGGCCGGTATTTTTTTCAAGAAAAGGTGGCAACCCTACATGGCGATGGTAAGCATAGCTATAACACTGTCAGTGGAAAGTATAGCTATAACAAGTCAGTTTTTACTGTATTTACTTTTAGCTTTGCTACTTACAATTGGTTATGTAGTTTAGTGACATGTATAAAACTGTAACAGATTCATTTATTTATTAATCGTCTGGCTGATTTTCAAAGATTCTTTAGTAATTGAGCAAAATGGGAATATGCCCAGGGCTGATTAGGAAACATTTACGTTATATTTTTCATTTGTGTCAGAAACACCAGATGAGTTAATGCTGCTTTTGGTAGATTATAATGCTCAGACTTATTATCACATACTTTATTCTTGCTTGTAGATAATGGGCATATCGCCATCATATATTTAGAGAATCCTATTCGTTATGTACTTCTTAAACATTGCTCTTTGAGAAAATGCTAACATACTGTAGGAACTGTTATCATTCAAAGATGACATAGTTCCAGAATTACAAATAAAATAGCTGTAGACTTATTTCTAAACTTCTTTCTGTGCATGTGTGACGCTTATTCAGCGAGCTCAGTCACCCTATGATACTAATTAGCCATTGTTTCTCATTGTAAGGCACTTTAGCAGACCAAAATTTGTTCTAAGAGCTCGGTTGTGAGCAGGCTGGCAAGCACAGCGGTTGATCATTTTACAGACTTGAAGGCATTTTAATACTGTTCTATTCTGCAATAGTTGTGTATATAGGGATTGGAAAAAACTGGTGTTCCATACAGATTCTCTTAGTAAATAGTAATTCTAGTGGAAATTATGCTTCTTAAAGGGATACTGTCATGGGGAAAAAATGTTTTTTTCAAAATGTATCAGTTAACAGTGCTATTCCAGCAGTATTCTACACTGAATCCATTTCTCAAAAGAGCAAACAGATTTTTTTATATTTAATTTTGAAATCTGACATGGGGCTAGACATATTGTCAATTTCCCAACTGACCCAAGTCATGTGACTTGTGCTCTGATAAACTTCAGTCACTCTTTACTGCTGTACTGCAAGTTGGAGTGATATTACCCCCCCAGCAGCCTAACAACAGAACAATGGGAAGGTAATCAGATAACAGCTCACTAACTCAAGATAACAGCTGCCAGCACTCAATAGCAAAAACCCATGTCCCACTGCGTTACATTCAGTTACATTGAGAAGGAAAAACAACAGCCTGCCAGAAAGCAGGTCACTCCTTGGGGCAGCTGGGAAATTGACAAAATGTCTAGCCCCATGTCAGATTTCAAAATTGAACATAAAAAAATCTGTTAATTCTTTTGAGAATTGAATTTCAGTGCAGAAGTCTGCTGGAGCAGCACTATTAACTGATGTGTTTTGAAAAAAAAAACTTTTTTTCCCATGATAGTATGCTTTTAATAATTTTGTTAAAATTTACTCAAAAAATGCAGTAATTAAATTTACTGCATACAAAAGTGTGTCTGATTGCTCTCATAATCTTTCATTGTAATTCTAAAAAATGAATACATAAAAAATACCAAGAGGGTGTTTATCCACTGTACATCCTTCAATATTAGAATGGTATGCTTACATAAAAGTTATAAGGGAGTATGAGGAAATCTGCGCTATTAAAAATGGGCTATGAGTATCATGAAATATGGGATCAAAGGATCTTTAATAGTGGCCTTGGCAGGGTTTAACTTGAATTGAAAAGGTGGATTAGTTCTGAAAACAGGGGGTCTATGACAATTGTAATAATGGTTTTTTACATGTAATTTATGTTGGATTTATGATATTGTTTTTGGATATTTATTTTTTCTCCTTATCACTTTTCTTTTATTCTGTACTCCAAATGTTTTCCTTTTATAACAAAAAGATTTAAATAAAGAACTTACACCAAGTTGCATCCACCCACTGTGTACAATGCACCAAAATGCACATTAATGTTTTACACAAATTGAGGATAGCATTAGAAGAATGAGGATGGCCTCACTTCCAGCTTGGCAGCATAGCCAATACCTCCCCTTCTTCCATGTGAAGTATCCCTTAAGGCAATGGCACATAAGGTAATTTGTTGCCCACAGGGAGGACAAATTCTTGTAGGCAACAAAGTACCCTGTCTTTCATTGTACTTAAAGGAGAACCAAGCCCTTTATATTAAAATCCCCTACCCCCACCAGCCTAGGTGTTACCATCGGTAAATGCCCCTTGCTGCAGGTTCAGTGCAGCTGAGTTCACAGGCACCATCTTAGTCTCTTCGTTAATCTTCAGGTCTTCTTTCAGGGCTTCTGCAATTTCCATCACTTTAGGTGCATGCACAACTGTCAAAAACCGGAAGACTGCTCCAACTGACCATGCACTGATACAGGGCTTACTGCACAAAAATTACCAAAGAGAAGAAGATGGTGCCCACAAACTCAGCTGATCTGAATCCGTAATGAGGGGTAAGTAAAGAGCAAGGGGCATTTACCGAGGGTTACACCTAGGCTAGTGGGGTGCGCGGGGAGGGGGGTTATGTAGGGTAGGGGGGTAGGGATTTTAATAAAAAAGGTTTGGTTCTCCTCTAAAGGGGTTGTTTACCTTCCAAGCACTTTTTTTCAGTCCAGTTGTTTTCAATTGCTTTTCATCTTTTATTTTTTTTTACATTTTCCCTTTCTTTCCCTTAATATAGATCCAGTGATGTATCTACCAAGAGATGCAACTGCACCCTGCCCCTCCCCAGTAGGGCCCACCAGAGTTAGCTCAGTGCACTATAGGGAGGCCCAGAGGTAAAGAGCATGTAGAAAAGACAGGGCCGACCAGCACTCAAACGGATCCACAGGACCAAAATTAGTTCAGTTAAAAAATATTTTATTTATACAAGTTGAAATTATAAATCTGCATCTCTATCTACCCTACGCGTTTCGTACCCATCCAGGGCACTTGCCAGTCTCAGGTTCCACGATCAACCCCTGGAACTGCATTGCCTCATGTGACAGATACCCAATTAATACAAAAGGGTGCCTAATCTGTGGGTTTATGATAATTCAACTCAAATCAGGCATTTAGTGGGTGCTTTATGGAGGTGCATAAACCTCTTGTACCAGTACTTGCTATAAAGTTCAAGATAACATACTTTTTTTAGGGCAATATATTCAATTCCTAAAGAGTGCCCTGATACAGATATACAGTAAATTTGCACTTCATGTAATTTTGTTTTGTGAAAGAAATAGCTGCAAATATATAAAGGGCACAACTCTCAGTAGCCTAACATTACCAAAAGGTTAGCAACTTTACTGAGAACAACTAAAACAGCAATAGCTGTACTTCTATAAAGAAAAAATTAAAGACAGGATATGAGTAAAGTGTATAATTTGCAGCAAAGGCAGGGTGGTAAACAACAGGCAGGAAGAGGAAATCTGAAAAGGAATTTGGTAAAGAACATGACCGGAAACATAGATAACGCAGAGGGTGATAAAGATAACCATAGTTTTATAGCTGAATAATAATGCCATACAAAATAGGAGGCATAAACAAGATCAGAAGAAATATCAAGGGAACAGAGAGCAAATGAAATCAGCTTAAAGGAACATCAACACCAAAAAATGAAAATGTTTTTATTAATTAAAATATGATGTACTGTTGCCCTGCACTGGCAAAACTGATACTATAGTTTATATAAACAAGCTGAAGGAGAAAAATTATAGATCATTATTTATATTTATAGATAAATTATAGCAGTCTTTCTGAAACCAACATTTTTTAACTTGTGCAGGACAACAGTACATTATAAAAAAAATTACTTTCACTTTTTGGTGCTTGTGCTCTTTTAGGATGGAGTGAGAGTAGAGGGAACACAGAAATGTACAACCAAAGGAAAAGCAAAATGGCACAAAGCAAAAACTAAATGTGTAGAAGAGCTTGCTCCATTGCTTTTATTTATGTGCATATATATTCATATATCATATTTTTCCTTCAGTCCATGCAGGTATTCAATCTGCTATTCAGAATGCTAGGTTTTTAAATAAAGTTTTGTTTCATAATGTGAATCCTCATGCCTTAAGGGAGAACTAACCCCCACCAAACACCCCCTAAACTTGCAGGCATTACCCCCCTCCCCTCTCTCTACCCACAACGTGCATTAGGTTAAAAAAAAAAGTTAAGGTTTTAAAAAAAAACTTACACATAAATGCAGAGATGGAGCTCCCGGTTGTCATCTTCCAGCTCATCGTATTGTCTTCAGCCTGCCAGAGCGTCCGCAGTTGGGAATCAGTCAGGAATCTGCTTCAAACATGCATTTGCAAATTGCCATTGAGATCTGAAGACTATTCGAGGAGCCGGAAGACGGTGACCAGGAGCTCCGCTGTGCTTTTTTTAAGGATTGTAAAAGAGGTTAGTTCTCCTTTAAGTCTACTAAAAAGCATTCTAACAGGATTGCATGAATCCAGTATGCATTTATGCAGCTTATTTGGGATCCAAACATGAACTAGAGGAACGGCAAACAAGGAATCAGGACAAAATCAGGAGTCCATAATGAACACTGCCGCTAGGCTTATACACCTCAGCAACCGCTCCTCCTCTGCCATGCCATTCTGCCAATTCCTGCACTGGCTTCCACTGCCCTTCAGAATTAAATTCAAATGAATGACCCTGACATTCAAGTACTTCACAACTCTGCCCCTCCCTGCATCTCTGAGCTCATCTCTATTTACTCACCCAACCACTCCTCTACTGACCTGCTACTCAACTTTTCTCTCAATACCTCCTCACATTCTCGCATTCAAGACTTTGCAAGTGCTGTACCCCTCCTCTGGAAATCTCTCCCACGTTCTGTCCGACTTCCTGCCAAACTTTCTGCTTTCAAGAAATCTCTTAAAATGCACTTATTTAGAGAAGCCTACCATTCACTCTTAACTAGGCAATGCAATACCACTTACAGTACCACACCTCTCACCCACTTAGCTCTGATCTTACCCACTCCCACACCTTGTGTATCATTCCTTTACCTTTAGATTGTAAGCTCTTTCTGCACAGAGCCTTCCTCACCTTCTGTACCAGTATTTATTGTGATGTACGTGACTCCATATTTATTGTGATGAATGCAACTCTATATGTTCTATGTTTGTAAATGTTAAAAATAATAATAAAGAGTCAAGAACATATTTGAGGTCACAGGCTGGGTCAAAACCAACAGTATCAAAGTACAGAAACAAGATCCTAGAGAATGGTCAATAAATGGGCAGAGGTCAGGACATGCAGCAAACTAGGGCTGGTCAGAAACAGGCTAGATGAGGAACAGACAAGACAGAGTGGAAATCACACCCAGGAACTATTGAAAACAGACCTACTTTGGGCAAGGCCCAATTAAATTTTCAGCGCTCACATCAAACCCAGAAGTGGCGCAAGAGTGTAATTACTTATCGGCACTTGCGGGGGAAAACCAGGTACTCTCACAGCTGCAGAGGAATGCGAAAAACAGGTTAGGTAATTAGGTGGCAGCTGGGAGTAGAGCTGTCTCTCTAAAAGGGCTGTGCTCCAACACCTGAGGGTTTGGACTGAATCTCAGCCTGCAGAGGAACCTTGTTTCTGCACCTGGAGCCACCCATTGGCCTGGGTGCAGTCACATGGAGTGGATTTTGAGTATTCATTCTAGCTCTGATTTCTGAACACAGTGTCTCCAGATGGAGGCACAAGGTAGGCTTATAGGAGCCTGGTATGGCATTAGCCTAAGACTGTCAGTGAAAGCAATGTGAAATTAGGCTGTGTGGCATGGCTGACAGAGAGAAGTTGATCTCTGGTAAACTGTGAGTAAAAGCCTGGTAACCTTGTGGTGGACCAGTGTCTGGGAAAAACCATATGATATTCAGAGAGACTACAGATTCATGGGTGAGAGACATTTTTTATACAATGTGAATGCAAGCACCATTTAGGTATTTTTTGCGTGATTAAAGTAAAGGCAAAATCCTATTTTTTGTGTGTCTGTGCCTCTTCTCTGCATAATAAACATGCTTCCCTGCCATTACATAAAGCTAATCTTCCCACAGTTTTTTTGTGATAATAATTAGTCACATTTGTGAGATTTTGTGGAATACCATGGTGGCATATAAAGGCTAAATATCCAATAAATAAAGTGGATTCCTCTTTGGTGATGGAATAAATTTCCCTCCCCAATGGCCATCCAACCAGAACCAGGTATTTTGGCCTACCTGTTTCAATTAGCCAGTTCAGTCCTTACCCATTGGATGCAAAATATGCTCCAGCACTGCATTGTATTATTTAACCTGTATGTAAGATGTATAGTACAATGGAAAGGAAACAAACAGCAACCTGTATGTCTAATTAAAAAATGATATATATTATATTGTTAAATTTTATATTCCCTAAATATTTTACATTGGAACAGATTCCTCTGGTACCTCCCATTGGGAATTGGTTCATCACATTATTGTTATATAATACATATAATAATCAGTAACAAATACAGCAAGCAATAATATGAATTATATTGCACATCCCACTAAAGATTACCTTTTGATGTCTAGCCAAATTTATAAAAACTGATTTCTTTCTTCAGGGTTCTGACCCTTTGTGAGTTCAGAATCCATGGAGCTCATGTCAAATAAACTGTATCTTTTGTATCAAGTGGTCTTCAATACTTGAAGTTCCACAACAGGTGCAATAATGTTTTCTGTTACATAAATAGCAAATATTCTGCTGTATATTAAAGTGGACCCGGCACCCAGACACAAAAATCTGTATAATAATAGTCCTTATCAAATTAAACATGAAATCCAATTTCAAATTTTTATTAAAGCATTCATAGCT
>CM044446.1:73703309-73715783 GCA_024363595.1 Xenopus borealis | reverse complement strand
TTTTTCTTGGTCAGTACAATGAAATACTATTCTAGAGATTTCTATCTTTACCTCTGATATAAGTCAACCAATACATTTGTGTGTGGAGTATGAGTATGCATTACAAGGGTACTCCTGTATATGACATAGCTGGACCTACCTAAGATGTCATCTACGGATCAGGTCATCTTACTGCAGAGCAAGAAACCATGGAAATGCCAAGAAACCAGTGAGGTAAGTTCTGTTGTTGCAAACAGATAAAACAGCAGTGCTATACTATATTTCTCCCATTTTTTTTTTCAAAATTTTTGAAACGGTGAAAAATTGTCAAAACTGAGAATTTTGATGCCTGTGTTAATTTTTGATTCACCCATCACTAGCTATACTAGCAAAGAAGAACTTGTCTCACCTATTTCCAGCTTGTTTTTGCAACAATAGGCATATGTTAAAAGAGTCTACATACCAGGTCAGACCAGTCTTTCTATCCCACTAGCTCTACACTGACCAATGACAATAATTAATGCAAAGCTTGCAATTTAATTTTTCCTATGAATACAAAGAAATATTAATAAAAACATTAGCAATCCTCAAAGTGGTTTCAGAAATGCAAATGTTATTGTATTGTATGACAGGAAGAAAGCAGGAAATGTAAATAACACAGGGGAACTACTGCACTTAAATATAGCATCAAGGAAGCATATGCTTTGAATTTCAAGCATGCTTCATGCAGGATACCTTTACCTAAAAATGCTAATGTGAAAAAGGCACTGCATATTTGATCCCCTAAAACATATATGTTTTCACATGTTACAATATGGGTAGTGCTACTGACAATCTGTCAATGCTATTACTGATGTGCCAATGTACTTGTACAACCTTAGCCGCCCAAACCACATCTGTACAGCATGTACTTTACATTTTCCTTATGCTTTTCCAAGAGATTTAAAGTTTTGTCATGACTATAACCAATGAATCAAAATTGTGATTTATTATCTAAATTTTAAGCAAGCCGTTTTGCTTTCTCAAATTACTGTCTGTTCTTACTTTACAAGTAAACTTTGCATGTTAGCTTAATGAGCTTGTTGGGTGCTAAATTATAAATTGTTTTCTACCTAGTCATGCCTTTTGATTGGCAGGTATTAAAAACCTGTGCCAGGAGAAGCCTCTTGGACTATGTAAGTCAGCTGTGCAAAATGAAAATCCCTGCTATAAAGAATAATAAGACTTCCCTTTTTAGTTACACTATTTAATGCTTTATGAATCATGCTGGCTTCATACTATTCTTTATTTTGTTTATTTTTTCTTACAGATGGTTCAAAGGGTTTCCCAGAAGTAATTATATTACTATTAATATAATCTAACTCATTTTTCCAGCATTCAGAACTGTATATATTTCCCCCCAGTCTTGTAGTGGCTACTTTTTGATACTAGAGGTTATGTTAATATGAGTTATTGAAATGAACCACAACTAGTGGCTTGTGAGTATGATATTGCTTATCAATTCCTCTGATGTTGCTCCAGTGGCCTCAAAGCTTGTACTTTTTAAAATTCCTGGCTTGGAAGCAAGTCTTGGAGTTACAAAAACACAAGTTTATTTATTTCCAAACAGAGGCTGCTGATTACATGGAGCTTAGACTCCAATCCATATGTAGCACCTCCTAGAAAGTTTTTGTATGCTGCTGTTGTCCTTAAAGGGGAAGGAAAGCTATGGATGCATTTTATTGCCAATAGATTAGCTGCAATAGCGCAAGCTAGAATGCTATATTTATTCTGTAGAATGTTTTACCATACCTGAGTAAAAAGCTCTAGATGCTCTCTGTTTGTTTAGGATAGCAGCTGCAGTATTAGCTTGGTGTGACATCACTTCCTGCCTGAGTCTCTCCCTGCCCACTTATAGCTCAGATTACAGCAGAGAAGGGAGGGGGGGAAGAGTAGCAAACTGAGCATGCTCACACCTGTGGCAAGGAGGTTTAAGCTGAAGACAGGAAGTCTGATACAGAAGCCCATGTGTACACAATAGAAGGAAATAAATGCAGTGTTTCTTTTGACAGAGGACTCTGCATTACTGCATTAGTTGCATTACTTTGAGGGTTTACTGACAGGGGCGAGCCTTCAATATGCTGCCCCCCCCCTTCCCCACGGCGCTAAATTTTTCAGCGCCATACAGGATATGGGGTATCCACGGAGCTAATGCAGTGCGCGCTCTGCACTGGAAGAGCAGAATTTCTGGGTTGAAAACCAGAAATTTGGCTCTTAGTTACCAGGAGCGGATTTTTTGGCGCCCCTGGTAACCAGTGGGGCGCTGCCACCTGAGGCGAGTGCCTCAACTCACCTCATTGGTGGAGCACCCCTGTTTACTGATATATTTAGGTGGACCTTTCTGATAAGGCCTTTCCTTCTCCTTTAAGAGTTTCCACATTTATATGTGACTACAAAAGTTTGTGGTTATATTCAGTCTGTCCTTTCCCATTTACTGAAATGTAAGTTGTTGC
The DNA here is from genome assembly GCA_024363595.1 of Xenopus borealis. Lineage (NCBI taxonomy): Eukaryota > Metazoa > Chordata > Amphibia > Anura > Pipidae > Xenopus > Xenopus borealis. The sequence continues at coordinate 73,713,312 of CM044446.1, read as the reverse complement.
CAGGATGTATACAGTCGAAAAAATAAATGCACTGGGTGCAAGAAGTTATTTTCAATAAGAGTATTTAATAAAGGTAAGCAGACAGACACAGTTTGCATAAATATGTTATGTAAACATATCTCACCAAACAGAAATAAACCTCAGGCCAAATGAGTACATCTTTACCCAGTATGATCTCATAGTGGATTGCCCAGACCCATGACTTATGTGTAAAGGAGGTATAATGTGTCACACCTTTTACATACAATACAATAAAATTACTTTTCATGATAACCATTGCTCAATTATTTTTAATAAGCAAAAGTTATAAAATGAGAAAGAACACTATGAACTGATTTATGGCTGCATTTACTTTAAATTAATCCTTTCAAGTTTAAAAAAAAAAAAATTCACAAAACAGACAGAGAGATACAAGAGATACAGAGAGATTTAACAGGTCTGTATTTTTCTTACAGAAAAGGTGGCAACCTTAGCTGTACAACGGAACCTATAAATGACCGACAAAGGTCCCATGCATGTAGCAGAGGTCACCCAATTCACCTGGAGCAGTTGGCTGAACATTTTGCTATGTTTTTTCTGCAGCTTTAGGCAGATTCAGGGGGATTAGTCGCCCCGCGACAAATATCCTCTTCTTCAGGACGACGCATCTCCCCGAACTGCCTTCCCGCAACCTAGAATGTAAATCGCCGGGGAAATGGCACTTGGAGCACTTTGTTTTCCAAAGTTGCCTGAGGCTACAATGTAAATTGCCGGAGGGACGGCAGGGAAGGCAGTTCGCAGAGATTAGTCGCCCCGAAGAAGAGGACATTTGTTGCTGGGTGACTAATCTCCCCCGAGTCTGCTCGTGTATTTAAAGTAAGCTGACAGCTTTGCTCAATATTGCTTTCAGCTTTCTAATACTGACAGTCTATTGTTTTGATGACAAAGTCCCTGTAATAAAAAAATCATAGCTTTACAATACATGTACAAACAGATGATACAGTAATTCTGAGATAAACATTGCTAATTGCAAAAAGATCAATTTAGCCAAAGGAAGAGGAACCAGAACAGATTGAATTATTCATTGCTTCTACACTACAATGCTGAAATTTAAGAACTAAAAAAATAGAGATAAAGTTGAGCTGGCTTTCTGAAAATAACGTCCCTGCCAATTTTACAGTGACAGTTATCATTAATCCCAAATAATGTAATTGAACAGCTTCCTTAGACAACATTATAGCAGAGTTTTTGCTTTGTATGGAATGTGAGAAACAGGGGTTATTAGGTTACATTTACAAAGTTCTGTCTTGAAGCTCTACAGCCAGATTCCATATACTCTAAAGTGACAATTTCAAATTTGCTGATATTTTTGTAAATTATCGAGACGTTTACACATTGTCACAGACATACTGTACATATATACACATTCAAGCTTGCTCTCACACATATTTTAAGATGTAGCACCTAGCAAAACCATACAGTCCAAAACAGTTCACCCCCCTTCCCAAGGAAATACAGGGGGGACACAAAAACTCCTTTGTATTAGGACAAATGTAAATTTTTGTGGTGCTTTGCTTTGGCAAGCTGAGAGCAGAGGAAGCAAATACTCAAACCCAATGAATAAACAATATTCCTATTTGACGGAGGAGGCAAGTCTATTTGTCCTAATAAAAAATTAACATATCTTTGTAAAAATATGTCTGCACCATTAATAGTTTGGATGCAGTGACTCTGATAGAGGATTGTAATGTGAGCACAGGTATGGGATCCGTTGTCCAGAAACCTGTTATCCAGAAAGCTCTGAATTACAGAAAGACCCTCTTCCATAGGGTTCATTATAATCAAATAATCCACATTTTTAAAAATAATAAAACAGTAACTTCTACTTCATCCCAACTTAGATGTAATGAGTCCTTATTGGAAGCAGAACCCGCATACTGGTTTTATTAAATGTTTACATGATTTTTCAGTAAACTTAAGGTATGAAGATCAAATTTATGGAAATATCCCAGGCATCCTGGAAAACAGCAAAATCAATAAATATTCTCTACAACACCATGCCATAAAAAAGTACAAATTTATTAATTAATACATAAAAATTTCCAGTTACCCCACATGGAGCCTGACGCGTTTCGTGCTTCTCAGCACTTAATCATAGGCCATTAGGAAACAGGGACAGACCTGCTCCTTAAATACAGACTGCATTAGCCAATGAATCTTTCTATAGGTTAAAATCAATGACAGCTGGTTCAGGTCTCAATCGCCGGACTAGCTTATCCAAGGATTGGGCCTGCCCACTCAAAGTTAAAGGGATATTACATACATATTAAAAATATGTTGTTTCAAACCTAAGGGGCACAAAAATTAGAATATTGTACAGTATATTACAACAAGATGTGTCATAAATTATATTCATTCTATACATAACAAGTAACATCAAAAGTATAATTTAATCCTAAAGGTAAGCGCGTCTGTAAGTAAAAGATCCAGTAAACCTCTCTTTTGTGTAACAAGTTAAGGAAATCCCCCCCTCTTGTTCTTATCTTGACTTTTTCTATTGCCTGCACTGAGAAATGTCTGATATCACCATTGCTGCACTCTTTAAAGTGCCTTGTAACATTGGTTTTAGAAATGAATTTGGGATTGTTAATTTGATTTATATGTTCCCTGATCCTCTCTTTCAAAGGGCGCTTAGTGCACCCAACATATTGTTTGTTGCACTTCTTAAAGGTGACTAAATAGATTACCCCTGAACTATTACAATTGATATAGCTTTTTATCATAAAGGATCTGCCGGTGACCGTGGACTTAAATTCCTGTGATGTTTGAATGTGTCTGCACGTAATACATCTTCTATTGCCGCACTTGTAACATCCACTAAACTTCATGAATTGGGAATTATCTAACGGTTTCTCCCTAAAATGGCTCGATGACAGTGAGTCACCTAGGGTATGGGCTCTTCTGGCTACATTATGTATCCCCTGGTCCAGAATGTTGACTAAATCTGGATCAGCATATAAAATCGGAAGGAACTTTTTTACAACCTGTACTATCTTGTTGTATTGTTTACTGTATCTCGTAATAAAACAAATTTTATCCTTGAATTTTTCGTTTTGTTTGCAATTTTTTGGAACCAATAATGTTTCTCTCTCTGCTTGTTCTGCCTTCTTATATGCCTTGTCTATATACTTAAGGTATGAAGATCAAATTTATGGAAAAATCCCAGGCATCCTGGAAAACAGGTCCCATACCTACATTGTGTAATAAGTTAAAACAGCCAATGTGTTCCGACAGCTCCACTGAAGATCACAGTGTTCCCTGTATAATTATACATGGCACAAAACTGAAATCTGCAAATAAGCTTGTGAACGTGAAGTAGATGTACATTCAGGATAAACAGAACAAGGCAAGCCCTGTACTTGGAATCACTTCTCTGTCAGACTTGGTGAACCCTTAAATGTTCATTTGGGAGGCTCTTTATTTTTGCAATGCAATAATTCAATAACTATTCTTTCTCGTAAAGGTAAACGGCCTAATGATTGTGCAGCAAAACCACCTCATGTGGTGTTTTAAGCCCTTTTGAAGTCAGCAGCAGTATTTATACATTGTGTGCACTAGGCTGCCTGCTGGGTGCACTGAGGATGCTGAAGAAACCAGGCAGCAATAATGCTAGCTTAGCACACTGCACTTGGAAGGAACCACACAGTAATCTTGAGTATTATTCATATTGCTCGATGAACTGGATGAGCATGAAAAAACACACGCTCCTAGTTGCTTATTGTAATCCCCACACACATCACTGTACTGTATTGTCATTTCCTACCCAAACATATACCTCCTCTTTTCTTTGTTGTGCTTCCCACTTTAACACACATCTCTCTCACACTCCTCACTGTAATCCCACACACATTAATAATTGCCTCTCTTATTCTTCTTATTGTGCTTCCCCCCACACACACATCTCACATTCTCACTGTAATCCCCACACATACATTGTATAATTTCATTTGTTGTGCTTTCCCACACAATCTCCCTCAGCCTCCTCACTTTAAAAAACAGGTCTCTTTCATTTTCCAACTGTACTTCTCTCACACACATTTGTGTAACACACAGATACATACCTCGCCTATTTGCATTGTTGTAATTCTCCACACACAACACTTATATACCTTTCTCCCTTTTGTACATCTCCCCACACCACCCTCACGTCTCACTTTAATACCCACATACATATACCTCTTATTATACTTATTGTTGTCCACAAACACCCCACTCTTATATACAACTTGCTCTCCTTATTATATTTCTCCACAAACCCACACCACCCTCAACCTTCTCACTTTGACACCACACATAAATACCTACACACACACAAATATATACCTGCCCTGCTATATTTTACAATGAAGCAAAACCAGCCTATTTGGCTTTATTTAGGGGCAGATTTACTAAAAATCGAATTTGAGGGTTGATAAAACGTCAAATTTGATTTTCGAATTTAAAGGGGAAGTTGTCGAATTTCAAAAACATTCGAATTCGAATTTTTTTAACGCAATTCGACCAACCGAACAATCGCATATAAAAAAATTTGATCGATCAATTAAATCGTTCGAATCAAATGATTCGCACAATTTTAGCCCTTCCATCATAGGGGTTTAAAGCAATTCGGTAGGTCCAAGTTGGCAAACTGGCTTATCTAAATTTTTTTTTAAAGGAGAAGTACTTCGACCATCGAATATTCGAATATTCGAATACAATTAAATTTTAATTATTCGAATCGGTCAAATTTTGAAAATTCATTGGTCGAAGTTCGATTGAATTTTGAATTCTTCACACAAATTTAGTAAATGGGCCCCTAAATGTTTAAAGTGATTTTGTAGTAGACTTAAGGTATGAAGATCCAAATTACAGAAAGATCTGTTAACCCGGAAAACACCAGGTCCCGAGCATTTTGGATAACAGGTCCCATAATTGTAATTTGTACTTTCCCACACCCATATAACCCTCAGCCTTTTCACTTTAGTACCCATACACATATACCATATTCATTTTCCTTATTGTACTTCCCCACACCTATAAATTCCTCAGCCTTCTTACCCCACATTCCCCCACACATTTACCTCCCTTATTATCCTTATTGTACTTCCACACCCATATATCTCCAAGCCTTCTCACTGTAGTACCCATACACATATACCCTATTTATTGTCCTTACTGTACATCCCCCATACACATTTCACACATAACAAACACACATATACAGCGCTATGCAACAAGTTGGCGCTATAGAAATACATGTTAATAACATATACTGCCCTCTATTCTCCTTGTTGTACTTCCCATCACACACCTCTTGTATGTTTATATCAGTAGTTCCTTCACATATACCTCTGTCCAATAATGTTGAAGTTAGACTTTAGTAAACTTTAGTAAACACAGCATGGGCACTAGAGGTAAAAGAATCCACAGTTAGAGAAGAGATGGCAGTCGGATAAACCAGATCCAGCAATTTTCCTGCACTATTTCTAGCACGTCATTATTGCACGCTATTGCATTTCTCTTTAGGGTAATTGACTTTTCATTATATTTCCTGAAAATGCCCAGTTCAGTTACGCTTCTAAGTGTCATATCTTTTGGAGATAAATGTTTGCACAAACCTACCTAGATGACACCATGACCATATAAAAGTATGTGACCACAGGCTGAGTTATATAGTTATGGCCTCCATGACCAACATCTCATTCCATACCAAAGATATAGATATGGACATATATATATATCCTACGATTCTGTGACAGTTTCACAAAGTTTGGAAAATTATTATTGGTGGTATTTGCTTCCATTCAGACCCTAAGGTAATTACTGAGGTTGGGAACTGATATTGTGGATAAATCCTGAAGCACAGTCCATGTTCCAGTTAATTCCACAGGTGTTTAGTTGGGTTAAAGGAGAAGGATAGTACAGGAAAAACAATCCATATTTAAGCTTGCCACTGAATATAACTTAAGTCTTACTCATAGATCCTATGTACTGCTCAGTCTGCCTGTATTCAGCCAGCTTCCTTCAATACAAATAAGCAGTAGGTTGACTTCCTTTAGCTGCCTTAATCTATTGGCCTTAGTCACTACTTGCACACATTACACAATTTCATCAGAGATTTCCAGTGTTTTTTTTTCTCTTTTGGAAAATGAACGAATGGCACACTGGCACATTTGCATGGGAGTTTAGCACATGGGGCAGAATAGAGACACAGGGGTGCTGCTGCCATACGGCAAGTTGAGGGCCATAGAATGAGACGGGCAACATTGCATTGGGGTCCAAACCACCCCTGTAAAGATGCTGCCTGCAATCTGTTTCAAATGGCCAGGATTTTGTTTTAACATGTTAACATATGCCAATAAATGCTGATGAGGTTCACTTGGGGACATTAGGATAAACACACATAGTATTTTTTTGTGTCAATACCATTCCTTCTACTTCAAGGTCAGAGATCTGTGCAGGTCAGTCAACATTCCATCCAACAAATAGTTCAGAGTTCAGCAGTTACTGACAAATCAACTCACCTCGTTTTTTGGAAGTCACCTTGATTTAACCCCTCTTACCCGATCGCTCACTGTCAGTAACTTTCAGTTTGCCATTGCAGTGCATCAGAAATTCATGTGAAACCTTGGAAGCAGTGAAATCACAGAGCATTATCAGGGATGTGGCTGGATGGAACAGAGGTGTGCCCTAGTAATTTTGCCTAAAATACATGTGGATACTTTTTGCTATATAATGTGTATGTGTGTGTGTGTGTGTGTGTGTGAAAACCTTACATTTGCAAAATTGCAAAAAGATTTCGCGAAATGCATCAAAGTCTATGGGCACTTTTTCTTATGGTGACTTTTTTTATCCTAATGCTTTAAAGTCAATGGGTGTTTTTTCTTCTGGCGACTTTTATTTCTCATAATGCGTTAAAGTCAATGGGCATTTTTTCTTATGGTGACTTTTTTTTCAGATGCATTAAAGTCAATGGCCATTTATTCTTATGGTGACTTTTTTCTCCAGATGCTTTAAAAGGTTTTTTCTTATGGTCGTTTTGCAGCGAACTTTGCCGCAGCTTTGTGAAGAAATTCGCACATGTCGAAATTCGGAAATTCACAATGAATCCTTGGCTGGAAAATATATTCACTCATCACTTTGTGTGTTCTATATTTAAGTAGTAGATCCACATTTTTCAGCAATTTCAGCTTTAATTTAAGATAAGTACCAACTGTTCCAAGCTTTATTCTTTATTATCAGGATTAAACAGGTTCTATGATTTGCACCATACATTTATTTTACCACTACCACTGAGAAAAGAAATGTCAGTGTAGGGTTTGTTGCTCAGAAAAAAGAACTAGTCAAAAAAGTACCATACTCAGCAGGTTCAGTTAGAGTAACTGATTACCAGCCTACAACCAGCCTAACAAAAAATAATAAAATAAATGAAACCAAGTGTTAACTGTAGATGGTGTGGGAAGTCATTCTGGTTCCTATGGTAATTAATGGAATCACTGTTTTTGGCACCATTTTCTGCACAGGGGGAGAATTCTTAAGGCTTTGCACTATTTTAACTCATTTGTTTTTTCCCTGAGGAAGATCACAATGATGTGATAGAAACATGGAATTTATTTTGTTTGTTTATTAAAATCAGTTACTCTAACTGAGCCTGTTGAGTGCTGTATTTTTGTTGTTTTATGAGTGACATCTTGATTTTCATAGAATCTGATTCACAAATTTGTCATATATCGAATAGAGACATGTCATCTCACCTGAAATCATTTTCAGTAACAGTATAGTTACCCAATGCCAGTAATTTACTCCAAGATCCTCTGCTTACCCCACAATTGAATAGCATAGACGTTGCACACAAACTCCTGAAAAGCATGCATGAGAGTTTGATGGGTGTTGGGTATGTGGCCTGGTGGAGCAGGGGCAAGGTTGGGACAGAGTCATGGACAATGTACCCACATTGACATCTCTTTGGACAGGTCCACTACATGGATAAAGCTGGACAGCACTGGTTTAAAGCATTTGAAGTGTGAAGGCAGTGGGACCTCTATATCCATCCTTTGCCTTATTCCGGACTATTAAGTTCATTGGGAAGCAATAATGTAACTAGAAGTAAATTCTTTTAGCCCTTCCCCCCCAAAAACGTTAGGAATAAGAAATTCTTCTTAAGGGAATTGTTCAATATAAAAATAAAACCTGGGCAAAATAAAAAATGTTTCTAATATAGTTAGTCAGGCAAAAATTGTATGTATAAAGGCTGGCTGGATGTCTAACATAATAGCCAGAATAGCCAGAACAATACTTCCTGCTTTTCAGCTCTCTTGGTTTCCACTGATTGTTTACCAGGCAGTAAAAATCAGTGACTTGGGCCATAACTGTTGCTTTTGAATCTGAGCTGAATGTCCACCCCCCCCCCATAAAGTCACTGACTAACTCAGAGTTGCATGACGTAGTGTTCTGTTCTGTTAGACATCCAGTCATTCCAGCCTTTATAAATGACATATTTGGCTAACTAACTATATTGGAAACATTTTTTATTTTGCACGGGCTATTGATTTACCCAGTTTTTATTTTTACACTGAACTGTTCCTTTAAACGTATATTGAAACTTGCTGCTTGTGTTTTATTGGGTTGCCACCTTTCATTTAAAAAGAATTCTCGCTGGATATCTAGGAATGGAAGGGCAATGACACAAAAGGGATGGGGTTGATGACACAAAGACACAGTGGTACAAACAGAACAGATCAGTCTGGCAGAGTGGACCGAGCTATGAGCTTTGGACAGGCCAGGACCACAACGAAACCACAACTGTTTCGAGAATTTTTGCCCAAGTGCAAAATACAGGGCCCAGTGTAAGCAAATGAGGCATGAAATGAGCATCCTTGACGTTCCATGAAATGAGCAGCCTTGAGTTCCATTTGCGCAACTGAATAACTTATACAAAATGTTTCAATAAGACAAATGCTGCCTTTAATCTCAATGAAATGTACATATCAATTAAAAAAAAAAGTAATGTACACTGGAATATTGCCTAAAATTGCATTTTCTTTCCTTAGGCAAAACTGTATTTGGGTGGAGTCCCCCTTTAAAGCCAGTTGGCAGAGAATTAAAAAGAAGAGATCAAATATACTATTTATTAATACATTTATGGTAAATAAATTAAATATATTTATTTACCATAAAAAAGTATGATATTAAATAGAATAAAATATTGTGTACAGGGATGCCTTAGTTTATGTACCGCTCATTCTCTCACATATATATATATATAAATATATATATATATATATATATATATATAATGTTACTATATAGTTTATGAAACAAGTTTTCATAATGTTACTGCATAATCAGTGGAACCACTAATACTGATATGCAGATTTACTAAGAGTCGAATTGTCGAGGGCTTTTAGCCCTCTAATTTGACCCACGAATAATTGGCAAATAAAAATTCGCCAAATTCGAATAAAATATTCACAGGTTTTGAGTGCTTTTCAAATATTCGCAAAAATCGTACGATTGAACGACTTTAAGCAAAATTCATACGAATCGAATATTTGCAGCGTTCGATCGCACGAATACTATTCGATACGAAAACTTTTTAAAAAAAAGTCTATGAGGACTTCCAATAGGCTTCTATTGCAATTCGGTAGGTTCAATCTGGCAAAGTGGGCAGTCGAATAAAAATTTAAAGGACAAGTTCTTCGACCGGCGAATAGTCGAGCGAATGAATATATATTCATTCGATCTGTTCGATGCGACCGAATATTTCATATTCGATGTTCGAAAATACTTAATTTGCATATTTGAATATTCGCAAATAGACTAAATAGTCGATGAGCGCATGTTCGAATCCTTCACAAGAATTTGATAAATCTGCCCCTTAATTACTTCCATTCACTGATTGGTGGGCTCATAGTATTTGTGTGTGTTGAACACTTCTGAGTTTATCCTATATATATATATATATATATATATATATATATATTTC
>CM044446.1:73668412-73686161 GCA_024363595.1 Xenopus borealis | reverse complement strand
ATTAGATATTTATTTGCAAAAAGCAGGCCCTTATTTTGGGTGTTCATCTATTGAACAGGTAGCAAAGTGCGTAAAACATGGCAGCAATGGCCATAACCCACTAAAAAAGCCCTTTATTACCATCAGGTCAACCTGAGGCTATTTCTATGTCATCCTTGTGTTAATATGTGGACTTGTAATTGAACAGAGCAAGCTACTGTAAATTGATCCATTGGCACTGTTGCAGGTTACATGCAAGTATGGAAGCAAGTACTTTTCTGAATATTGTCAGAGTGCTCTTAATTTTGCAATTTCACTATTGCTCTTACATTACAGTTGCCACCTTTCCTTTCAAAAAATTTTAATATTTGTAGCATTCTTTCAAATCAAGGGGTTAACTGGCTGTTGTGCACCAGTATATTCTCAGGATTGGATATCCCCAGTTGATTTAGTGAAAGATATAATATTAGCACAAGATATTTCATCTTACTAGAAGCAGAAGGTAAATACAGATTGGAGACAGTAGGGACTGCTCAGCTAGCTGCTTCTAATTAGGTGGATTTGCAACTGTTGGCTGCTGAAATGCTTAATAATGCGTTCCTTTAGCAGAACATTTTGGACCAAATGTGACAGTCGAGGACCTCCCACAACATGGTTATCTGAACAACCTACATCAGCATTTTTTAAATGGTTGGAAAAAAAGCAAGTTTTTGGAGGATTTCATTTCATTGTTCCCTTCCCCCAACAATTACACAGATTGGTTCTCTCTCTAATCACAGCTTTGTTTCTCACTGTTGACAATTTGTTTCTTACTTTGCCGTCTCAACGTCACTCAGCGCTGACACGGCTCTTTGAAGGGAAATGATAATACCTGGCTATGCCAGTTCAATACTGATATTTTAAGCAGGTATTATTTTTCTGAGGCGAAAGTGTCAACAAATCCTCTCGGAATAATGGCTGGGTTTCATGCCAAGCTTTCAGATGTAAATTAGTCACAAAGGAATCTATTTTTCGGGAATTCCATCAGGATGCATTTGCAGCAACTAGTGACTGGTTTGCCTTATATGAAATCTGCAGCCTGTTTTCTGGATGACAAAGAACTAAAGGATTTATTACCTTATGTGCTCCGGCATATGATGACCCCACTCCACCTTATATAACTCACGCTACTCAAGCTACTCCAGCTTACAATTTTGCTGTCATCTTAATATGGTACAAAAGACTGCAATCCATTGCCACCCAACTATTTCATTATCATGCAATTACAGTGTTTTGATGCAAGGGTACCATACAGAAGCAGATGTTACTTATGAGCTATATAAAATTTGTTATAAAGCAGCTTCTTTGAGATTTAAGTAAACACCCCCATCTATAACTCTACATCAGCATCCACTTGTTTTAATCATAACACTTCCCACTACAAAGAAGTAGTGCAGTGGTTCCCAAACTGTGGGGCTTGCCCAGAGCCCACCACACTGATGACCAGGGCCCCCTGTACAAGATTAAAAAAAAACATTGGTGGCCAGGGCCCCTACATATTCAAAAATACATGATGAATCTAGAAACATGTTTTTGTAAAAAAGAAAAGATAAGAAATAGTTGAGTGGAATATGGCAGAGATCTGGTTAAATAGGGTAAAGACTAATGTAGTTAGTGGGATAGGCAACCAAATATACATAATGGAGTGTCGTAGTGTTTCTTCTGTATGTTCTTACTGCTTGTTATTTTATCTCTCTGCTTGGCTGGCACATTGCTCAGCTTTACCATTTTCCCTGCCATTTATGTTCTGCTGAAGTTAATTTTGTGTTGCTGCTTGTGTTAACAGAAGGACCTTCAAAATAACTTACATGAATTATTATGTCTCATATGGTTACTTGGTGGCGCCAACCTACTGAATGTGTGTGTTTATAACACAAAACTAAGAGATCTAGCCTTGCACAGCCAGTCAACCTGTTCTTATCCAGCTTAATGTTGCTTGGTGTTATTGACCATGAAGTAGACACATTCAGTTCTGCTTGCTTCCACGAATTTAGCTTTTTATATTAGTGCATTCTCAGTTATCTTCTCATAGTAATGAATAATTGTCTCTTGAGATGTTGTCAAGCAAATACAAATTCTGTCATACCAGAAACCACCAGTTCCTCTCAAACACTGCCATTCTAGATGCAGGTTGAGTGCAGGGTAGGTGGCAGAAATAGCAGTGTTGGTATCTAAGGAAAAGGAGCATAAAAAAGTTATTATTCATTTTAATGTTAGCTCAAGAGTGGGTGTCAAACAAAGCAGTGTTGGTATCCAGACAGAGAACCAAAGATGGGGCAATATCATTATCAAAAAATATTACTGTCAAGCTAATGCCATGGTAGGCATCAGATAAAGAAACATTCACATACATACATATGTAAGAAACAGAAGAGAAAGTGATCCATTTCTGCTTGCTAGTCATTTGTTTACTGTTCTTCTCATGCAGTTGCTGGGCATCCTTTGTGTTTTTAGAAAACTCAGATTTTACCTTTACTTAATCTACAAGGTGTTCTTACTTAGTTTATGTATAGTCGTCTAACTATACTCTTTTATTGCAGCATTTAGTGATTTTAGTTCTCTAGATGCCTAGACATCACTATACAACAGAACCAGCACTTGATTCTAGCACTTTGCCTTTTATTAAGCCACATATTGACTTCTGAAGTGTTTTATTCTATACACTTTTTGTTTTAAGTATTTCTTGCTTTTCTTGAGGTGTTAATTAGCCACATAACTTTCAATTGTTTAAACAAAAACAGCACCATCATTTAATGTATAGATTTTAGACATTAGTCATTTATAATCAGCAGATGCAAAGTTGCATGCAGAATTGCACCCAACACAATGCCATACACATGGTGCCTGAACATACTTGTAATCTATACAAGCACTGTGCATCAGTTCTCCAATTATGCCTGCTTTGATGCATGAGGTGCAGGGTGATCTGGCACAAAAGGGGCATATACCTGACTTGCCATGACTAGGCAGTAAATACAGAGCTCTCTTTAACTGTTGCTGCCACATGCACAAATTTCATGTACCCGAAGTGTGTACTGGTATGTGATCCTGTTAACCAGAAAGCTCCAATTGTGGGGGAAACATGCCTCGTTGCACTAGTTTTTGTCCTATAAATGTTAAATAGTTTTAGAACGTCATTGTAGTTCCTAGCATTTTACAATGAAGGTTGTTTATGGCTCCCTGTAGTGCTACTTACAGCTTCTTGGTGCTTACAGACAACAATTTCAAAATCAAGTGAAAAAAGTACAAATAGTTGATTGAAAGAGTTCTTTATAGGTATTAGGGATGCACTGAATCCAGAATTCAACCTTTTTCAGCAGAATTCAGTTGAATCCTTCTGCCTGGCTAAACCCAATCCGAATCCTAATTTGGAGGGCAATCGCATGACTTTTTGTCACAAAACAAGAAAGTAAAACATGTTTTCTCATTCCCACCCCTAATTTACATATGCAAATTAGGATTACGTTTGGTATCCGGCCAAATCTTTCACGAAGGATTCTGGGGTTTCGGCTGAATCCAAAATAGTGGATTCGGTGCATCCTTAATAGGTGTACAAGTGACACCAGTAACAAATGATTATTACCCTGACATCACCAGGCATTATTTAAAAGAAATTATTAGGGATGCACCGGATTCAGGATTCGGCTGTCTGACACTGGTTTCCTTTGATATTCCAATAAATTTTAGTTTTGTCACAACTTTTTCCCCACGCCGATTTTTTCAAGGAGATTTATTGGTAAATTAAGGGGATTTGGGTTCTGTGTTTACTCAAATTTTTTTTCATTATAGTGAGAAAAAAATTAATTTTAATAAATGAACTAATAAACGTCACCATTTGATAAATTTCCGGCCTTTTTTGCACATGCAAATTAGAGGCGGGGAGGGAAATTGTGTGACTTTTTGTCACAAAACAAGGAAGTAAAAAACGTTTACCCCTTCCCAAACCTAATCTGCATATGCGAATTAGGATTCAATTCTGGTCAGTATTACGCCAAATTTTTGTGGTTTGGTGCATCCCTAGAAATTATTGCACAGGCTATTTATAATACTTGTGTATTATATTTAAAAAATATCCATTGTTACCCCATGGGTATTTTTTATAATGTGGCTCAATAGTACAGAGTAAAAGAATAAAACCTATAGGCAAATGTATCATAAATGTGAAATTAGAGCTCACCACAGGAAAAAAATACCCACATTCTATTAATTTCTATGGGATTTTTATAAGTTTCAGTGCTTGAAAGTTAGGGGCCTATTTATTAAACCTCTCGTTTTTCTGGCCGAGCTTTTATAAGGGACAAGCTAAATGAAAAAAAGATTTATTATGCTCTGAAGCTGGTAAATATCCAAATCTAAAAAAACTCCAGCTCCAAGTCATGTAAAAGTCAATGGCAGATTGTCTCTTTAACAATTGGAACATGTTTTATAGCTTCAGGATTCTGTATAGTTTGGGGCTGTTTGACGCTGGTTTTCCTTTGATAATCCAATAAATTTGAGTTTTGTCACAACTTTTTCCCCGCACCGATTTTTCAAGGAGATTTATTGGTAAATTAAGGGGATTTGGGTTCTGTGTTTACTCAAATTTTTTTTCATTATAGTGAGAATAAATTGAATTTTAATAAATAAACTAATAAAGGTCACCATTTGATAAATACATCTCAATCCCATAGGAATGAATAGAAAGTGAGTGAGTTTTTCCTGTGATGAGCTCTAATTTCACACTTTGAAAAATCTGCCCCTTAGAAGCTCTGGTGCTGTCAAAAGAATACCGGATACAAATGGGCTTGGTCCTTGCACACCCTGCCCTCTTGGCTAGACAGAGTTTCTTTCCTTCTATTGTGTATACCTGGGCTTCTGTATCAGACTTCCTGCCTTCAGCTTAAATCTCCTTGCCCTGGGCATGGTCATGCTCAGTTTTCTCCTATTCCCCCATCCCTACCCTTTTGTAATTTGAGCCTAGAGCTATAAGTGAGCAAGTGCAAGCTTGACAAAGGGGTCCACCCTGAAACATTGCACTGCACTCCACAATAACCACTTAAGGTGTTGCATTAGTCTTGTGTGCCATTGGATTTCTTCACTGTCAAAAGAGTACCATTGTGCCAGGACCCTAGATTATTCATTTAGGGGTGATAGGTAAGCCGTAATACAGAACTGTGCCCATATTATTGATTCTGTTCAACAGTGGGACAGTCACCTGCTCGACAACCATTTAATAAAGCATAATTGATACTGTAAGTAAATGTCTTGCCATTGCCTGCACCAAAGTACCAAGCTAAAGCAGGGCAGTTATAGTTTACTAAATATATGGCCACCCTCAATATATGGCCACCCTCTTCTACACTAATCAACATGGGCATAGTGCTTCCTGCCATGTGCTACAGTTACCATAAAGAAATACAATTCTAGCTCTTATAAAATTGGTGCCCTGCTCCAAGCGTAGGCAATAGTTAGCTTAAAGCTGATTTTGCAGCCCCATGGTTTGCCCCCAAACAGCTAATATCGGGGCACAACAATTATGCTATCACCTGTAACATGCATTTGTAAATAAACCCATTCTAAAGGCAAAAATGAAGTTCTGGTTAATGACATAGGTTTGCATGGAAATTGTCTTATGTCTTGCTTTGCCTGACTCCTGCCCCTTTCTATTCACTGACTAGCAACAAAAAAAATACACAACATGTTTTTCAAAGACTACATATGATTTACATCAGAAAGTAAGCTTGGACACTTTTAGGACTAAAAAGGTTTCACTTTAAAAAGCCATGAAAGCAAATAACTTTTCTAATTACACACCAGCAATTAATGTTACAGTAACTGAACCTGTTGTCATAGAACATGCATTTTATTATGTTTTTTATTCAAACATAATAATAATAATAATAAAAAAATGGTACCCTATTAATAAGTGGGTCTGAACAGCATATAATACAAAAATACAAAAAACTACTTCCAGAAGAAAGCTCACACAGTAGTTAAGTATCATAAAAGGCAAACTTTATTACTTTACATATTATATTAGCCAAAATATGGACAAAAAATACATTTAAACATTTAAAACAGCACCACTTGTGGGCCACCGTGTACCTCATCCAATATAGTTACAAAATAAATTTAAATGCAGGAAGGTACTTACTTCTATAGTGCTAGCCCACACCAGGTACATCCAATGGTCAGTAATTATGAAATCTGGAGAGGCTATATAAGCATAGAGGGAAAAAAACTATTCCTCTTTCACTTTCTAATGTGTCAGCCCTCTATATCAATAGATAAATTCCTCATTCAACCATGACCATATACTAAAAATAGTCTACCAGAACAAAGAGGTATTCAGGCAGCCCATTCAAACATCTGTGATACTCACCTGCATTAAGGACTCGGTGTGGGACCCAAATTCTCCTGCACATCACATTAAAAGAACCGCTCTGCTAGCTGGACATATGTTCTATCACAGTAGCGTGGGGCAGCAAGAAACCGACATGTGTTTCGCACTAAGCAATTGCTTCTACTGGAGTACTGGAGTCTGAACTTCAGCAGTCATACCACCAGAAAAAAACTGTTTTATAAAATACCTGTGGCCCTGGCTATAATACGGGATCAGTATAATACTCCTTTTATTGCATGTTAACTTGTATTCCCTATATCCTATAATATGAATGGAAATCCCTCAATAATACTGTTAGCTAGCATAACTACAGCTCCCTCCAGTGGAATCATATGGGGTATATTTATCAAAGAGTGAAGTTCCGCCACTAGAATGAAATTCCGCCGCTCTCCATTAATTTCTATGGGATTTTGAAAGGCCTATTTATCAATGGGTGAAGTGAAAGTTCACCTTTTGATAAATACGACTTTAAAAATCCCATAGAAATTAATGGAGAGCGGCGGAATTTCCCTCTAGTGGCGGAACTTCACTCTTAACTCTTAACTTCACTCTTTGATAAATATACCCCCTAGTTCTAGTCCTGCCAAGTTCTTTTTAATTGTGAGAGTACAAGGAGGTGTATTTCTAAGATAAAATATCCTCGCTGTGCTTTGCATTAATGATTCTGAATTCTTTGAACACCATTAGTTGATTGCACAGGGTGTGATTTATTTCTGTATTCTGTGCATGTATGTTCTTGCTACATATCTGCATAATTATAGACTATTTGCAATTCGTTTCTTCCATAAAAGACAAAGTTGGTACAGAAGCAATGTGCAAAGTAGTACATAATGATCTGGATAAGGGTGTGCATAAAGAGAAACGTGTATGTGTATAGTTCTTAAACCCCTGAACATTTACTTTATCCTCATGCTTCAACTGAGCTCAAACCCACTCATTGATTTACATACACTGTACAGTTTCTAGAAGTAATGGGAGCCTATGGCATATATAGTTCTACGGTGCCCTCCTTCCATTTCTCAGGGAAGGTGATCTGTTTTCCAAATACATAAACTGACAGTAACCTAACTAGGACCTATTCGCTTAGCCTCACTAGCTAAAATAGATACACCCAGGGATGCACAGCAACCAATCAGCAGTTAGCTTGAATTACTGTACTGTACTTTCTGTATATCAGGTTTCTGGTAATATTCATCTTCCTAATGTACACACACCGACATTCTTAACCCATCCCATATGCATAATGCAACTCCTGCTAGCTCTGTTTATACACTCACACAAAATCCCTTTATCCATTATAGTAGTTATGCACATATGGATCAACTCATCCCCTACTATAGGTAGCTGGAAGCAATGTAATGACACAATAACACACACAATTCATGAACCTTTCCCAAGCCATTATGTAGCACAGTATGCCATGTGCATAGCAGCCTATTTAATAACAATCAAATAAATCTCTACCCATTTCCCATGTTTTCTCCTGTAAAAAATATTTTTCTTATATTTTACTATTGCTTGTGGCAAACGCATCCTCCATGGAAAACCAATGAAATATATTGTATCAGGCAATGATTTCCCGTAATGTATTCTTACATGAAAAATATTTTGGCCATTTTAAAATCAATATTTGATAGAATTTTACAATATATGCTACAACAATGCCATCTTTGTAATGGATTATAAATAATACTATTCATTTATGATTGTTCACTAACAACTTAGTGTACTGAATAAAGTTTACCCTAGAGGTCCAGTGGCTCTCCCTGGTGGTCTAGTGGCTGGTGGGGACGTCCGCTGCATGCATTCTTTCTCCTCCTGTGCCAGCTTTCCTATGGTGCTCGCGGAGCACACTTCCGGGTTTTCTAGCACATCGTCACCAGTGTCATGACGTCATGGTGCAATGGCGTGAAATTCAAACTGCTTTTAAAGGGATTTCAGTGTTTAGCACATTTCCCATTGTTAGGTTCTACTTAGCTGTTCCTGGGTATTTATTCTATGTGAATCCGGATTGATCTTCTGGTGTTTGACCCTTATCTAGTTCCTGACCATCCTGAACTCTGTGTCCTGACCCCAGCCTGCCTGATTATTCTGAACTCTCCAATATGACCTTTTGCCTGTCCACTACATTCTTCAATCCTGATCCCGGCCTGTCTGACTATTCTCTGTTCTGCTTCTGCTGGCCCAGTCTGCCTGTTCCACGCTGTGTTGTCTGGCCTGTCTTCCAAGTGGCGTTCCTCCATCTTGTATCCTTGGTGAGACGATTGTGCCCCTTTGCTTGTCCAGAACCTTTAGCTTTGCTCCCCTGGTGGCATCCAATTCGCTGAGGGCTCCTCCCGAGGTGAAAGGTGGCTATTATAGGCAGAAGCAAGAGCCGAGACCAGGGAGTCTAGCACTGGTTATGGATTAAGGGTGCCGACACTTAGGGAAGGGTATTGTAAGTAATGTATCAGTGTTTGCAGATGACACTAAACTATCCGGCCCAATTAATTCCATCCAGGATGTGGCATCCTTGCAACAGGATCTTGACAAACTGGCAATCTGGGCAGCTAAGTGGCAAATGAGATTCAATATTGATAAATGTAGTCATGCACCTGGGATATAAAAATATCCAAGCCACTTATACCCTTAATGGGACTGCACTAGGCAAATCCATTATGGAAAAGAACCTTGGAGTCCTTGTTGATAATAAATGTGGTGCTGTAGCAAGCAAATGATCTTCGCTAGCGAATTTTCGCCAGGGACACTGTTAGTGAATTGGCAAAGTTGCGAATTGACGTCACACTGGCGAATTAGCGCTAGTGTTACACACTTCGCGCTTTAGCGAATTTGCACCCAGGAGAGAGAGAAACCTGTGCACGGGGAAGAAGTCTGTAAGGGGACATAACACCTGTACCCCGAGATATGCAGCAGAAAGATGATTTTACAACACTTCTATAAAAAGTGAAGTTAATTGAAAAGTTGCTCTGATTATTTTGTATGCATTTACTTTTCATCTAAGAGTTTACATGTCTTTTCAAAAACATTAAAGATATGTTCCTTTAAAGACTCATCGAGGTAATGAATTGGTTCAAAATGTATGAAATGTGTGATCTTAGCTACAAAGGGTTCCATCATATACAGTTAAAGGGGTTGTTCACCTTTAAGTCAACTTTTAGTATAATGCAGAGAGGGATATTCTGAGAAAATTTGCAATTGGTTTTCATTTTTTATTGTTTGTGGTTTTTGAGTTATTTAGCTTTTTATTCAGCAGTTCTCTAGTTTGCAGTGTCAGCAATTTGGTTTCTAGGGTACAAATTACCCAAGCAACCCTGCATTGAGTTGAATTAGAGACTGGAATATGAATTGGAGATAGACTGAATAGAATGATAAGTAATAAAAAGTGGCAGTAACAATACATTTGTAGCCTTACAGAGCATTTGTTTTTAGATGGTGTCAGTGACCCCCATTTGAAAGCTGCAAAGAAACAGAAGAAAATTGCAAATCATTAAAAAACTATGAAAAATAAAAAATGAAGACCAATTGAAATGTTTCTTAGAATTGGCCCTTCTACAATATACTAAAAGTTAACTTGAAGGTGTACCACCCCTTTAAGGAACAATCATCAGTTATTAGTAAACACAATTCTTATTGAATGACACAATATGGACAGTTAGAGATTGAAATAAATTGTACTTCCTTTTCTATTGTTCAAAGGAACTGAAGTTCAAACCTTGTTCTAAGTGGCATATGAACTCACCCTGCTTAATCCTGAGTATTTGATGCAAACAAGGATTCCAAAATGCCATTCATCTATCAGACAAATTAAATTAGTAATAAAGGTATCATATGTTTTATGTCTCCTCTAACATCACCCGTCATTAGCACTTCTTTTTTACTTAGGTTTCACAATAAACCACAAGAATATGTTCTGCCAGATGGTTAATTTGAGCTTTTTAATTAAGCATAGAAATGTTTTCCATTCACTTAATATAGCCAGAATGACAGATTGAAGGAATTGTTCTAACATAAAAGGTATGCTATAAGCTTTTCACATTTGGATGAGCTGGAACCTACATCTACCCCTCCTCCCCCTTACCTGTACAGGCATAATGCAAGTGCAAGCTGCTGGAATAGGTTGCACATATCAAAACTAAAATATAGGACATTTTAACTACTGTATAGGTCATCATAATATATACACATACCTTCAGTGCATGCATGTATTATACTATTTAGCGTCTCATAGCATCAGGGTTTAATAAATCAAGAAAAATTCAAGATTTTTTCTCCTAAAAATGTTTTCCACATAAAAGGGGCAGATTTATCAAGGGTCGAATTTTGAAGTAGAAAATACTTAGACCATCGAATTAAAATCCTTCGGCTTCGAATATCAAAGTCGAAGGATTTTTCACCGAATTTGAGAACGTCTCAAAGTATTTTATCGTTCGATTGTTCTTCGATAAAATAAAACTTAGAAAAATGGTCTAGAAGGTCCCCATAGGCTAACATAGCAATTCGGCAGCTTTTATTTGGTGAAGTAAAAAAATCAAAGTATTTTTAAAGAGGCAGTACTTCGAATTTCGAAGTCGAAGGATTTTACTGTTCGACCATTCGAATCGAATGGTCAAAGTAGCCTATTTGATGGTCGAAGTTAGAATTTTGAATTTTTTGCAATTAGATATTCACTTCCACCCTTAGTAAATCTGCCGATAAAAGTCTAACCACTAGCACACCTGGCAGCTTTATTTTCTTGTCTGATTGAGGGCTGTATCAGCTAGTTGATATGGTCCGTACTCCATGGCTCTTATTCCTATTGTTGCAATCTAATCATTTGCTCACCTTAGATTTCGTAGGAAAGAGCTGCTTGTTTGGTTACCTTGCCAAACGCGTGGATCTTATAGCGTATGGCCAGCTTTAGTCTTCAGGGTTACAGATTCCGCACCAGCCAAAACAAGGTCTACTTTGGGATATCATATTCTATAGAAGCCCATTGTTATTGTCAGTAGTTTGTGGCAGGGGCAATTACAATGGAATTGTTGGATAATATTTTGCATTATCGGTTAAAAACATATCAAATGGCACTTTTTTTGCACCTTGCATTAATTTAATAATTGAGCTGTCCTATGTAATAAACTCCCTCCTTATCTGTAAGTCTGTTTATAACTCTAGCCCTATTTTATTGCAGATCTGTTAAACCAGATCGAATTCAAATGTTCGATAGATTTGAAAATCACACCACAGCTTTACGCTTACACAGCAGCTTGTTGTTTATCAATTGACCAGACGAGGGCACAATAGATTCAAAATTCAAAAGTGTGCATTAATAGCATTCCATTTCAAACACATGAAATTGTGGTGTTGTTCTGTGGAAAACTAAAAGTGTCAGTGCCACTAATATGCTATAAACATTGTTCCACAGCAAGAGGCCATATACCCCAGTGCTGTAAGCTGTGAAACAATATAGAGTTTTAGTGAGAAAGGTAGTCCTGTGGGTCTTGTGCTCATCCAAACACTCATAAATAAGCACATTACTCTGATTATACTGCATATAGAGCTCTGATATCATACCCCAGCAGCTGTATCCAAAGAAATTTTCTGCTGCCAAGAAATTTAATATGTTAATTAATTTTATGATAAGAAACAGGATGCATAACTAATAGCATATATAAATATTTTACTATATTAAAGGACAACTGCAGGCACTGATATGAACAAATTCTCAACAGGATTTGGAATCATGTTTGCAGTTATATAACTGAACAGTAATATGTTGCTGACTATTACAGTCATCCAGTAAAAATTTGTCAAACCTGAATTATCCCATTTACAGTTGCAGCAGGCCAAGTACACCCTCCAGATTTTTTTTATCAATACAATTAGAATTATGTCCTTTCTATGCTAACTGTGCTTTAAAGCTACAACACAAAGCATGATAATCCTGTAAACAATCCTTTGTTAGAATGTATATGCTTATATAAACCCCCTCTTGTTTTATCATCTATATATAGTGAATAAATACCCCCTCTCAGTCCAGGCCAGTGCAAGTATGACACTTTTAGTACTTTGGATCTCCATACTTTTTGAGGGTCCTCTAATAAAGTACGATTTTTCTGCGGTCAGACTTTTAAAGAGAAAAAACTATTTTTTTCATAGAACTCGAATTTTACGAAATGTATTAAACCCTGATGGTGTTAAAAGTCAAAATGAAAAAGTACTCCAACTCCGACCTGCCAAGTTCATGTTGAAGTCAATTACAGATGACCCATTCACATTTTGAAGATATCCTGATCTGCAATGGGTTTTGTTTCACAATCAGAAGATTTTGCGGTTTCCGGCGTCAAATCCAAAAAAGTTGCAGGCAGGGGCAATCCTGCCCAATTTGCCACCCCGTTGGCGGAGCGCCCCTGGTTTCAGGTTTCTGGCATCAAATCTGAAAAACTTCAGTTTTCAGCAACAAATCTGAAAAAAGTATATGATTCTAATTTTTTCCAAGATTTTATCTATTACTTATTATTGATACATTGTGGGGGGGGGGAGTCTGTGTGGATTTGGTTAGAGTGGTTTTCCGAAAATAGTGGAAACATTTTGGATTTTGATAATTAACTCCCTAAGTCTATTAAGGAATCATTTAAACATTAATTAAACCCAATACAATTGTTCTGTATACAAAATTGGTTAATTGTATCATGTTTGGGATAATGTACAAAGTACCATTTAATTAATATAAACAAATAAATTATTTTTAAAATAATTATTTTAAATAAAGTGGAGTCAATGGGAGATGCATTTCTGTAATGGATAACAGATCCCATACCTGTACAGGGTCAGACTGGGGGGTCCAGGGCCTCCCTTTGGACCCCCTGGATACCATGCTCATGTGCAAAAAAGAGCCGGCGCGAAGCGTGCATGTGTGAAAATGCGCAGTGCGGATTTTTCTTCTTCTTGTAGGGTCGAGAGAGGGGGTCTGGAGTACGACCCTGTCCCTGTAGTACAGGGGCAAATCCTGTCTGTTCATAATAATAATTTAGGCCAGTTCAATCATATTCAATCAAAATGACCAACCAGTCAATCAGATTTGGAACCGTAGCACGTCTTTATCAGCTTTTCACTGATAAAGCTGCTTTTGAAGTTCCATACCTCCCAACTGTCCCGTTTTGAGCAGGACAGTTCCACGTTTGACAGCTCAACCCACAGTCCCGCATTAGTACTGGAAAGTCCCTATTTCTCTGCACTGAACAGCCAAGATAGATACAATGTTTCTAACTTAATTGGCTCTTGGCAGAGAGTCAACAATAGATACTTTATATATTTGTAACAGATTTGTCCTATGGGAGAAGTTAGACTCAGCTTAAAGGACAATTCAACTTCATTAGTAAAACTGTAATAAAACATAAAAACTACAGAAATGTGTGGCAAATTTTGTAAAATGGGCATGGCAATTAGGGGGTGTGGCTACAAAAAAGGGGCATGGCCAAAAATGTTGCCGCACTTTTTATCCCTCTTTCTGTTTCCAAAATGTTGAGAGGTATGAAGTTCCTAAACCTGACTGTTTTACCAAACTGAGTTTCTAATGCTAACAGACTGCTGAAGCTGAAATATGGCAGCAACCTCAGGGAAGAGCATGGAACATAAACACCAACGTGATGGTGGCACCAAGTTTGTCCTAACCTTCTCATGCCACCACAGGGTCTGAAGACTGAAGCAAGTCCCTTCCGTGTAGGCACAGTCGGCAAGGTGTCCGCTCCTGTCTCCCAGAAATATATAGGAGCAAAGCTTGGCACCAGCAAAAACACTTTATTAGAATCTATCAAGCTCTGGCTTTTGTACTGGACTCCGGCTCTGCTTATGGCTGGATCAGTGGGACCTCGCAAAACCACAGCTGTGCTATCCCAGTTTGCAAGTGCTTGTTATTTAAATAAGACAGTAAGACAGTAATATGGTTGCTCCTGAACCAAAATAATTTAAGGGGCATTTTGTCCCCTGAATTAAGCACTGGAGCCAAAGATAATTAATGCCAAGAGATCTATTATAGAGACACAGTAAAGTAAGACTTCCTGTCCTTGATGCATTGTTACTAATTATTGTGTTTCAGTGTTTGTTACAATTTGTAAGGCCACCACTAAAATACTGGGTAAACGATTTTTTACAAAGTAATTTATTTCAAGTAGTGTATGGTTCTCCTACTCTTTTTAAGCAGCATAGAGTTACACAGAACACAATATTTTAACGTAAATGTGATTTTAGTATAATGGCACTGAACATGCCTCACTGTGAATTATGGGTAAAATGGAGGGGAGGAATTGTGACTCCTCCTCCTCTGAGGATATTTAAACATTGGATATTGTTAATTTATGGCTTGATAAAGGGCCTGTGTAGCCCGAAACTTTGCCTAATGCACTTTAAGTAAAGTTTATCACCTTTTCCAAGTATACCGGATTGCTGTTGCAGAGGGACCTGCAATGACACATGTTGAGAATATCAGATAATGTAATAGCATGAATTGATCTCCCTGTAATGAAGCTAAGGTCTATAACTTGCATTTCAGGACTAGATGTGCACAAATGAGAAATTACTAAATCATTCTTTGAATATGGTGAGTAACCATTTACAATAATTGGCTTGTTTACAAATCAATCTAAAAAGAATGCAAATGTAGCCTGATGTTAGGAGCTGGAGCAGATGAGTCAGTAAGAGGAAAGCTATTTTCTGCTGACTCACCTATATTTAAATTGCAATTGTCCGACTGTATTAGTAATTGAATACAATTGACCAGGAATGCCTGAAGTAAGCCAGCTTTTCTGCTGCGGACTAGTGATGGGCGAAGCGCTCATTAGCATTTTGTATAAAATGTGAACAGGTGAACAATGTGGGCAGTTTCAGTCTGGGTCTCAGGTGTGAACAGTACAGGGCTTTAGGGGTGTGGACAATAGAGGTGTTGCAAGTGTGAACAATGCAGGGGATTAGTCTGAATTTGAGGTTTAAAGAAAGCAGGGGCCAGTTAATCTTTGTAGTGATACGATTTACATATTACACATGGTAAGCAGACACAGCAGGTAGGTGGGGGGCCACAGAAGGGGGGTTGCAGGCTGCCAGTTGGACAGCCCTGATCTACAGTAAATGCTATTTTCTGCATATTAATACATTTTTAACGTAAAGGGGTAGTTCACCTTAAGTTAACTTGCCTTCCTTGTCTGCCTCTTTCCATATGTCTGGCAGCAAAAAGATTATTGGACTGTGAGGCTTCAATTGCTCTTGATGTTTTTATTATTTATCTTTCTATTCAGGCCTTCTCTCATTCAAGCCATTGTGTGGTTTCTAGGGTAAATTTGTCCCAGAGCCAGAATAAGACTAAATGGGGCCCTAGGCAGGGTAGTGTTTTTGGGGCTCCCACCTTGAATTTTTTTTTTACTGCTTTGTAGTATTGGGGACAGGATTCACCTCCTGCTACACAAAATGCCTGCTACATAAAAGCCAATAATGATTGTGTATGGGCAAAGGCCCTGATGAAACAACTAGAGAGGAGTTTTGTAGTAGCCTATTATTGATGGCAGGTATTATTATTGGAGCCGGCAGTGTCAGGTGCAGTGTAGGAGCAGAGGTATAGCTAAAGGCAGTCATACCTTTCTGCCTACATTTCCAAACTTCCCACATATTCTCCTCAAAAGTTTGGTGCGCCTGTGCTTTTTAGGACTGCGGCTGCCCCCTACCCTACATGGTATCATGTTTGTAAGTGCCTCAGCATGAACAACATTATGCTTCAGAGATAACGGTAACATAATGGTAGAAGCGCATCAGTGCATAAATTTGGATGCAATGTTGATCGCATTTGTACCAGAATTCACACAAAATTGTCCACTTTCCAGCCAGGCAGAGAGGGCCCCTAAAGCTATGTGCCTAGTGGATTATATAACACCGATTGAACTCAAGAAAAGCTGAAGGCGAGTTCCTGAACTGAACTGCTCAATAATTAAAAAACAAAAACAAATAAGACCAAATACAAATTCTCAGAATATCACTGTCTACATCATCCTAAAAGTTTATTTAAAGGGGATCTACCTAGGTCCGGGTCAAGTTTTCATGTGCATGGGGGTGCGAGGTGGCCGGGTGAGTTGCCTTGGTTTCGCCCAGCCCTGGGTAGTTCCCCTTTAAAATAACTTTTATTATGATGAGGGAAGTAGAATGGAAGTAGAAGCCACAGAGGCGAGGCAGTGATGGAGTGGAGGTGATGGGGAGCAATGGAGTGGAGATCGAGTGGAACATACTCAGATTAGGGGTACCAGGTACCTGCCCAGTGTAACTCCTATCTTTGCCCTAGGCAGGTGCTTCTTCTACCTACTCCTACTCCCAGCCCTAGAACTACCCTTTTAATATGGACAAACACAGAGGAAAGAGTTTGGCTTATACAGTTATTTGCAATCAAATTGGTAAACCAACCACATCTCTAGTCATTTGTTGCATTTTATTAAACATTTACAATTATCCAGGTATCCTATTCGATCCCAGCAACTCCAGGCAGAAAACCCTGCCATCTGACACTTCTGTAGTATATTACTTACCAACACCAACAAAAAGTGGCAGAGCCATGGCCTTTTTTTATCAGTCCCATATCACTTTAAATTCAGGCTATTGCAGTAACATCTTTAATAATAATATATTTAAATTGCTCCTGGCAAAGAACTGAAAAAACTGTTTCAGTAAATACAGTAAGTTACAGTAGTATTGGAGGTATATTATGCTGAATATTACTTGCCAATATGAAGTCTGTCTGGATCTTTGCAGGTCCTTTACTCATACCACTATATAGACAGCTTGTTTTTTTTTAATTAATTGAAAGAAAACATTAATCAGTCTCCAACTTGTCTTAAAAATACTTTTAGATCCTGTTGTATGCCCGTGATGCAAATTACATCGTAATTGCACCTATAATTCAGAGTTAATAATAGGCATTTATATTTTATGACACAGCAAACCATTAATTTAATTTAGCTAATCAGGAATTATGTTTTTACATGTGATTTAAAGCCTTGGGGTAAATTGAAACCGTCTATCTCTTTAAGCATTTGGGTTTTGTTTTCTGGCATCACACAACCACACAGAATACACATTTTCAGGCTCATTAAACATGATTATACTGACTAGGCAAAGGACCCCATACCCTCATAGTGTGTCCCTACTATGCAGAATTAAAGACAAAGAGACATATATGGTGGCAAAATCTGTGGAGGCCACATCTTTATTTAACAATTTAGGCAAAAAAAAGGACTAGGTATACCCTGGCCCCAGCTGCAGCTCAAACGTAGGCTCACTGTCCATACCAGCGGTCCCCAACCTTTTTTGCTCGTGAGCCACATTTAAATTTAAAAAAGA
>CM044446.1:73649277-73666341 GCA_024363595.1 Xenopus borealis | reverse complement strand
GCAAGTGTGTTTCTGAAACCATTAATGTGATAGGCCTGTGGGATGCAGGAAAGCCAGAACCCAGCGAGTCACTAGATGGGCCTTGGAGGTTTGGAACCTGGTGGCCCCTAACCGAACCAGTGACTTTTGTATATGAAACAAATCTGATTCTGGAATCTGGAACACAGACTGGATAAATAGAATGGATCAGAAAGCTGATAAAGTAACAGATATATGCAATGTATGGGAGTGTCTAGCTGCACTTCTACTTTTATGGGGGCTCTGTAAATAAGTTTGATGATTTGAGCCCCAAATTGATGATTTTTTTAAAATTCTGATTAATCAGTTTTCAAACACACTTGACAGCCAATATACAGTTGTAGGATATGTTATGAAAAAAACAAGAAAGATCGGAAATGCAGGAAGGCTCCCACAGACTCCATTTTATACAATCTATATGTGTAATCAATTAATCTGTTGGGTATGGCTCAATTATCCCAGCAGCCAGGCAGTGGTTTGAATGAGACACAGTAATATAAATAGTAGAGGGGATGTATTTAAAGGACCAGTAATATCAAATAATTAAAAAAAAAATTGTTAGTATACTACTAAAAAAAACCCACCAACGCATATTAAACTTTAAAATCACAAAGTCTTTATTAAGAAATCACTTACCACTCTGCTTGCATTCCTCTTCAGAAAAGGCGATCGGGCAATCCATTGTGCTGCGCTCGATTTCTCCTGCCTGCCTTGTTTATAGGAGATAGCTAGGTAGGAGAAATCGAGCGCCGCATGATGAATCGTCACCCTGTCGCCTTTTCTGATGAGGAGCACAAGCAGAGTTTCAGTAAGTTATTTCTTAATAAAGACTTTGCGATTTTAAAGTTGGTCTTCATTATTTTTTTCTGTTTATGAATTATTTGTCTTTTTCTTGTGACTCTTTCTGGCTTTCAAATTGGATCACTGACCCCATCTAAATGCTCTATAACTTTTGTGACTTTTTATTTTCCATTCTTTATTCAGGCCCTCTGCTATTGATTTTTGAGTGTCTTCTTCAATCATTGCATAGTTGTTAGGGTAATTTTGGACCTAGCAACCAGACTGCTGAAATTGCAAACAGGAGAGTTGCTGAATAAAAAGCGAAATAACTACACTAATATTAAAAAATGAGAACCAATTGCAACTTGTCTCAAATATCACCCTCTACAATCATACAAGGTGAACAACACTTTTAAAGATAGGTTATAAAAAGTAGCAATAACAATAAAAGTGTAGTCTCACAGAGCAATATTTTTTGGCTGCCGGGGTCCCCCCTTTTGAAAGCTGGAAAGAGGCAAATAATTAAAAAACTGTAAGAAAAAAAGACCAATTGAAAAGTTCCTATGAGTTCTAAAACATACTAAAAGTTTGAACTACCCCTTTAAGGTATGGAGATCCAAATTACAGAAAGACCCTTTATCCAGAAAGCCACAGCTCCTGAACATTCTGGATAACAGAATACCCTTTAATAACTACTCTTTATACCTGTTATTTTCCTATCCCCTCTTCCCATATTATCTCTTTGTTATCTATTGGTCAATATTATACGGTCATATACGAGTCCTGCATGGGTCCAGTTTTTAGAACCTGTATCCGACCCGTACCCACAACCTGCAATCTGCAGCCCAGACCCACATTCTTACCGCTGGACCTGCAACCTGCTGACCATCAAGAATCTGGAAGTGATGTCACTGTAACCGGAAATGACACCATAGGAAGTAGGCATCAGAAAAAAAGGAGTAAAAATCGCTATTGAGAAGACCCGTGGCCCGACCAGCAGAACCGCCGACCCGCGCCTATACCTGCAACCTGCAGGGTACCACTGGTTTTTGTGGGTAACCCACGGGTACCCGATCTGCTGCAGGACTCTTTAATATACAGCCACAACCACAGTTATGGTCATGCTAAAATGCTGTTGTGTGCAAAATGCGTCCATTCATTACAGATGCTTGTGTCGAAATACTCTTGTACATTTTTTGCACAATTGTGTCCAGCCAGTCTGTTAGGGTAAAGTGTGCCAAGTTCCTACTGTTATGGTTGTGTCACCAGCAAGATTATGTTGTGGTATATTAATATCAATTACACTTTATACAAATTAAAAAATTATCTGATTTTAAAGTTTCCTTAATGTATTATCCCTGATTTTATACATCCATCAATCATTATCCCATCTATTAACTATGGGAAATCCCTAAGCATGCAAGCAATCTTTGATTTCACAGCCATTAGTTCAACAGATGGGGGAAATGCCCTTGGCATATTTCTTCTCCCTCTGGGGAAGACTCTACCCTTCCAGTATTCCTTCTGTTCATCTAACTATGCAAGTATTAGGCCGAAAGCTAACTCTGTTCTTATTTAACTGACAAAATATGTCCCATTGCCTTTGGCAACTTTTTGAAAAAAAAATTTGAGATAAAAAATATATTAGCATTAGTGATGGGCCAATCTGACCTGTTTTGCTTAGGTGAAAATTGGCAAAATGGAGAAAAATTTGGCAAATGTATTGAAATATTGTTTGTGGCAAAAAAATTTGCTGAATGGTAAAAGGAACTGTAACACCAAAAATTCGGTTTCCTAAGTCGCCCGTAGTTTCCTCGTGAGGCAACTTTGGAAAAACAAAGCGTTCCGAGTGCCATTCTACCAGCTGGAGGACACTCAGAACGCTTTGATTTTCTGAGGTTGCCTTAAAATAAGAGGCTTTTTGGCAGAGAGCCCAGAACACTAAAAACCTGCTTTTAGATATATTTATAACAAGTTAGGGTGGTGGCACACGTGGCTGCTCAGGGAGATTAGTCGCCTGAAGAAGAGAAGATCTGTCGCTGGGCGACTAATCTCCCAGGTGTTTAGTGTTCTGGGACCTCTGCCAGAAAGCCTCTTATTTCAATTACGTACCTTTTTCTAGCGTCAGTGCAGGAGATCAAAGAGAAACTAGAGACATTCCAGTAAGAAACCCGGGACTGCGGGCTCAGCTATTAAAATCAGGACTGTCCCGTAGAAAGTTGGGAGGTATGGAATACCTAGAACTATGCATCATACTGCATTACAAGGTACAATGTGAAGGTGGTCATGGGGATTTAGGGTAGAACTACACGGACGATTCAGGTCCGTTTTCGGCAGATCCAACGCTGGGAGACAAGA
Source organism: Xenopus borealis (assembly GCA_024363595.1). Classification (NCBI taxonomy): domain Eukaryota; kingdom Metazoa; phylum Chordata; class Amphibia; order Anura; family Pipidae; genus Xenopus; species Xenopus borealis. Next base: position 73,663,185 of record CM044446.1, on the reverse strand, counting down.
TGGATGCGACAAGTCGGATGAAACAGGAGCAAGGTAAGTAGTAGGAAGTCGGATGGTGTTGCAGGGTTAGGGTTGCCACCTGGCCGGTATTTTATAGGCCTGGCCGGCAAAAATGTTGCATGATTGCAATGTTTAATAGGGAAAACCATAAAAACATAGGTAGGCTGGTATTTTTTTCTAGAAAAGGTGTAGTTCTTCCCTTAAACACCAAGGTAGAAAGGGAAATTTCAACTGGAAAAACCAATGGAGAAATAACAAACTTGGCTTGAAAGTAATTTAAAGCGTAAGCTCTACAGGGCAGGGACCTCCATCCAAACAATTTGCACCGTTTGTGGAGTTTTTTCACCCAACAGCCTATTAATTTAGGGTGGTCGCCTTAAGTCTCAGTGCCATTGATTGACAATCGTAAAGGTACTACTCAAAGGTGCGGCAAAGAAACATATCTGTAGAACATTAATAAAGCTGGTTTAGTTTCTCTTGAAACACCGCATGGCCCCTTTAAGACGCCTTGGCATAGAATGAATGCTTACATCTCAATAAGGTAGTAAGATTAAACCAATGAAAATGAAATAGTAATGTAATGATCCTGGTTAAATAGTAATGTAATGATCCTGGTTATTGCTAAGCGACATGTATGGAGCCCCAGATGCGGCGCATTATAGCACTACATGAAATAGGAATCACTTGCATTACATTAACTGGCACTGCCTCATCCCATTTTCCAACTGGCACAAACACTACAAAGCCTCAATCAGGGTGTGGACGAGGAGAAATGAAGTTTGTCCCACCTGCTGCCCGTACACCAGTGAAAGCCTTTATTCCCGATGGATATGCAGCGCTGCTCACTGGCCGGAAGAGGGCTCTTCCAACATTGTTCTGACGTCAGTCTAGACATTCCTTCCCTTTCCGGTGGGAAGGGCTTCGTCTCCCGGTTCTGCTCGGTGATCCCGAGCAAGAGAGAAGAACAGCAGCGTTCAAGAAACGGGGACTGGGAGCGGTCATAATGTTTTGGTCTAAAGGAGTAGCGAGCGGCTAATTAACTTGCTACTGGAAGAGAGAGAGAGAGAGACAGCAAAGCCCGGGCTGCCTGGGTGGGGGGCTCGTCCCCTGTTCATGGACCAGCCGGGCCTTGGAGCCAGCAGACAGTGTAACGCCATTCACTATCATTAACATTAAGTTCTTAGTTTAGCGAGGCTGCTCGTTGACGAAGATGTCTGCCAAAGTGAGACTGAAGAAGCTGGAGCAGCTGCTCTTGGATGGGCCCCAAAAGAACGAGGCGGCTCTAAGTGTGGAGACATTGCTGGACGTGCTTCTCTGCCTGCATACTGAGTGCACCAATTCCACTCTCCGCAGGGACAAGTATGTCAGCGAGTTCCTGGAATGGGGTGAGTGTGTGGCATCATCATGGGTCACTGTAACACTGCTGATAGACACATACATTTACTAGCACCCAGACAATTCTCTTCTGCCATGCAGACACTGGCTTAAAGATGACCAAGTGCATTCAAATATTTTATACAATTTAATGTATTACTATTAAGGCAATATCCATTTGACAAACTGACATAGTTACTGTGTATCCCTTCAGTTGTTGTTAGTGTGTGGGTTTGTATAAACTTTAATCCATAGCCTGAATTTCATGCATTACACCCCCCAGTAGTCCTTAACCGGGGAGAAAGGGTTCCCATTCACCAACAGCTGGAGGGCCAAATGCTGGGCATCTCCCATTAAGGCTGTTATTGTTGATGAAACCATGGCTTTTGCTTCCACTCTCTCAGCCAGTCAATTTAATCAATCTGTTGCAGAACCATTGGGTAAACCAACCTGTCAACGACAAATATGAATGGTATGGTTCAGGGTCCTACTAAACATGTGACACCAATTCCCAAGTTTAGGAATTGGGAAAATATTCGTTTACTCTCCCAGTGACATAAACACCCGTCCCCATAAAAGGCAATGAATGGACAAACCGTTTTTATTTGTTAATGAGATTATTGGTTTTAAGTCCTGCATGTAGAGTGCTTGTGATTGGCCTAATGCGCATATGTATCTGTGCTTGGGAGAGCAGATAAGTCCTTCAGCTTTTATTATCTCCGTAATGCTAGCATGTATTTGTGGGCTATTAATGTGAACTTTGGTAGGGAATACTTCAATCAAAAGTTAACTGCCAGATATGGCTTAAATATTAAGTGGTGTGTTGGGTAGCCTCTCCATCAGTGGTGCCACCCAGACAGGTAAGGTTTTTTTTCGTTTGAATGATTGCTTTGAATCCATATGTCACGTAAACAAGTAGGCTAATGTTTATTCATTTGGTGTCAAGGGAAAATGAAACATTGTGTCCAGTATAATATGCTGTCAGAACCATTAAGGCTTATAGACAATTGCAATAAGTATGTTGTGACTGCTGATTGTAAAATGTCACTAAATTCAGAATCCCAGTTTGTTTGTGTGTGCTCGGCTATGACTGAATAATATATAGGAAGATTCTGATGAAGGTGTATCATTGCTGGGGTCTTAAAGGATCGCATGAACTCTTTCTTCTTCCTCTTCCTGCCCATCCCAGTTCTAGTAAACCTCCTTCTGGAATGCATGTGAGTTGCTAACAGCATCAGTTGTGGTATAAGGCATGATCCCTACAGCTGCCTCTGTCTGTGATCTGTGTGACTTCAAGTTTAATGCTCTGTGCGTGAAACTGCTGCGTATTGATATACAAGTGTGTTACAGCAATCTTTCTGCAGCTTTCTCCTGTCAGACCATGCAGTGCAAACCCACAATATGGTTTTGACGTTCATTATAGACAAAAGCAGTAAAGACGACCAAAACAGTGTACTGTCCACACTACTGCATTTTTATATGCGATAAAGTAATGAACTTCAAACCTATTAATCCAGATACTTTGCGTATCTGTATGTGGGTGTCCATATTAAAAATCTACAACTCGCTATTATAACTGAAAATATATATGGGGCTAAAAGTGGAATGACTTATTAATGTATGTTTCTTATGGAAGAACTGAATGTGAATTTTAAATTGTATCTGGATAAACATATTAAGCCCGATCGTTGTGGATGCTGTATGTGGCAAACTCTGTTGGAATCCTCTTCTGCCAAAAACAAGCTGAAAGCAGGAAATTTTTACTTCCTGTTTATATGGCTAAGAATAAGCCATGACTGAAAAAGCTGACTGCTGAGACCTTTATCTGATGTGCATAAAACCACTGAAACTTAAAGAAATTAATCCCCATAACTAAATACACTGATTTTATTAAAGGGGAATCTCAGTCTTCCAAACAAAAATATGAAAAAGAGACAGAAAAACCTAATATACACATCCCTGTTACCTGTTTCACATGTGTAGGAAATTTTGGCGTTTGGAGGATGCAGGCTAAGGACAGCTGGCTGCTGATACAAAGTAACAGTAGTCAGCCAGCTTAGCAAAGTAGTCTGACAGATCAGTAGGAGAGCAGGGGGCTATGTTTAGGGAACTGTCAGAAACCAATAAAAATCATGAAAAGTCTGCATAATTTTTTAATTTATGTATATTGCAAAGTTGCTTGAAATTGTTTATTTTTCAAAAAGCTTGTTCTATTTTTGTTGAGTTCCCCTTTAAGTTCAGTATGATGTATAATACTTTGCCCTAAAAAAGAGTCAAAGATGGGGAGCTCTTTTGGACAATTCTGAAGGCCTCAATCATTCCTGTTCTAGAGTTCATTAAGATATGAACAGGTACATTCAGGAAAATACAACATGTTTACCCATGTGTTTTTACATTTTAGTTCTTTTTTTAAGCACTAAACCCAGAATGCTTTGTAGGATTTGTCTGAAACACAGGGCATTTTGCAGGATTTGGAAATGACTGAATTCTTTGTTTACTCAGATTCCAAACCCTTAGGGTCAGATTTACGAAATTCACGTGAATAGATCGAGGATTGACAATCATGTTTGCACACATGATTTCCCAATTGTGGCAAATTAGTGATCTCATTTAGGGCTAGTCCAGACGGGGAGATTCGGGGGCGATCCGTCGCCTGGCGACTTTTCGCCGCGTCAGATCGCCCCCGAATCTCCCTGAATAGCTAGGCACCGGCGAGGCTTAAAAACGCCTGCGCTAATTCACACGGAGCGGCGCGATTTTTAAAATCGCTCCAAATTGCCTCGCCAGGCAATTTGGAGCGATTTTAAAAATCGCGCCGCTCCGTGTGAACACACGCCGGTGCTTTTAAGCCTCGCCGGTGCCTAGCTATTCGGGGAGATTCGGGGGCGATCTGACGCGGCGAAAAGTCGCCAGGCGACGGATCGCCCCCGAATCTCCCCGTCTGGACTAGCCCTAAATGAGATCACTAATTTGCCACAATTGGGAAATCATGTGTGCAAACATGATTGTTGATGTTTTTCCGTTTTAGCAAATTCTTAGTGCAGGTCCACTCTAATTCTAAATGAAGGAGCACAAGCCAAATAGGGCCTCCTTTCAACTTGCTGTAGTGCCTAAAAAGCTGCAGGCAGTGGCCCACTAGAGGCCATGAGAGTATTGTCTGCCCTGTATTTATCGAAAAATGTCAAACATGCAAAGAAATTGGCAGCAGTCTTCTCCAACACTCTATATATCTTCAATTATTTTGTAAAAAAAAAAAAAAAAGCCCATACTCTCCTCTCACCCCTATGATTTCTGCCTATTAATGAATGTCCCAACATGTTTTGGGCTGAGCAGATGAAGCATTCTAGATTAATTCGTTCTTTGGAGGTCTTGACCAGTGATGGAGTTAAGTACCCATGCTTTAACCTTTCAGCTTGTACTCTCTAATGCTGCCTTTTGGAATGAATAGCCAGTCTGCTGGGCAACTTTACAGCTAGTGAGAAGATGATCGCATTCTGTAGTAATAAGCAGGATTTAAACTTCTAAGGAAAGGGAATTTAACAACGTCCCTGCCATACTTTTGAATAACAATTAATATATGTAACTTTGAAGGTACTGAACAAAGCAAGATTGCAAGATAATGCGCATAGCTACCAGTTTAACTAGCTGGCTACTTATGCCATCCACCCCTTTTCCTTTTACTGTGTCTTTGTTGAGGATAGGCTTTTCAGGGTAAGCTTTCATAGGTGATTAACCCTATTGCTTCCAGCAAATTGATAGAGAAAGTATGATTCCCCAAAATAGCCTATTTTAGTAATGAAAGTTAACTGCTCAAGTGCAGTTTCTGTATTCATACATTTTTTTTTATTTATTTTTTTTTAAAGCCTGTAGTTTTCCTACAGCATATAGATATGTGAGTTACATTAAGAAACCTATAACTTGACTGGCCAACTGGTCTGTATCGCTTGTCAAATTCTGTGTTTCACTGTTTATAACATATCCTTCTATGGGCAATGTTCAGTCTGTCACTGAAGCAGTCATTCAAGGGAAGACTTATTCACAAAGCAGCTTACTGCCTGTGATGCTTTGTTTCCAGCTTGTATATATTTATACATCTTTTATTTGAATTGTTCATACAATGTATGTTCTTACTGTGGTTTTTCTTGCAACAGCAGATCAAAAGAGGACCATCAGATTATGTGATGCATTTTACATGTATTCCCTTCCTTATTGTATTACAGTGTGGTGTAACTGTTTCTTAGAATCTGAGCACACTGTCACAGTGATATTGTTTGAGGGATGCATAAACAACCCATACACAGGCTGACTTTGCAATTCGGTGTAAAAGCTGTGTTTGGAAGTGTATATCCCAATGCAAATTGTAATGGTATCTGCAACAGTGTTCCTTCTGGGGCAAAACGTTAAAGAACGACTGCTAGAGCACTAAATGTCTATGAGAATGGATAGCATTTATAACCCTATATTGTGTTAGCATGTTGCAGACAGAAGTGAGGCTTAACCTGAAATTATAAAAGGCAGTTTTTGAAAATTGTTTAGAACATTTATTTTGAGAGAAGCTGTTGAGTTCAGTTTTTATTATGGAATCTGTTATCTGTACACCCCTTATCCAGAAAGCTACGAATTCTGGTTAGGCCATCTCCCATAATTAGGGTTGCCACCTGGCCGGTATTTTACCGACCTGGCCGGAATTTTTGATGCTTGATCCTAATGTTATTAATAGGAAAAAAAGGTAAATATATAGGAAGGCCGGTATTTTTTTCAGTAAAAGGTGGAAACCCTACCCATAATCCATTTTAATCAAGTAATTTAACATTTTTTAAATTGATTTAAAACTGTACCTTGTAGTTGACCCCAACTAAGATCAAATTACAAGGCAAAGCAACTGGGTTTATTTGATCTTCATTTTTTTATAGTATATTTGATGTATGTTGATACAAATTTTGGGAAGATCCCTTATCTGGAAAACAGCTTCTGAGTACTCTAGATAGCTGGTTCCAATTCTGTACTTCCATTGCAATGTTTAGTGTATTTTTCATATATATATGGGTATAGGTATGATGTAAACTAGTGGTTTTCAATCTGTATAGTTTAAGCACCTTCTTTGCTCCATGGCATTTGTTCAGGGAACCCCTGACGTTACATACATACATACATACATACATACAAATGTAACATACAGGTAAAGTAACATGAGTGTTTGAGCCAAAAATTTCCAGTACTAACACAGGCTGGGGCTATCTTTAGAGACCAATCTCTCATTTTGGAATCCACCAATGTAGATGGCTAGAGTAGGGTCTAAATATAAAGAGGAATATACAGTTATTTTTAAAATACACAGACATTCTAGCCTTAGGACACAAATTCTAATCCTATGGGTCATGCGCTAAACAATGATCCCTATTTAGTATGGGTCCTAGGTATTCCCCTTAAATGCACTAAAACACAATAGGACAAGGAAAATACCAATAAAAATGAAGTGTATATTTAACTGGGCCATGAAGCTATTGCAGTCGCCTGTTCTTTAATGTAGTCCTCCTAGTGCAAGGATGAAACTAGCTGTAATGGGAATTGATTTAATAAGGTTAATGGCCTCAGTATGCCCAGTCTTATGCTCATAATATCTTTTACTAAGTACCACAATTATCCTTTAAGAAGTTCCTCTTGGTCGCACTGGAATTCTCACGCGTTCATGGCATTTCCACAGTTCACTAATAAATCCCGTACACATTCCACTGTTTTAAGTGGTATCAGCATTTTGTTGTACATGTAGTTTGTGTATATACACACACCTCCCTATGCACAGTCCTATTTTCATAGTATCTTTTACTACGTACCACAATTAACCTAAAGCTGGCTGTAGACGCAAAGATCCTATCGTACGAATCATCGTACGATCGGACATCCCCCATCTCCTGACCTGCCACTAATCTTTAGATTAAATAAAGTAGTAAAAGCACAGATCAGCCGATGTTCTGCCCCTGACAGGGATTGTACGAAAGTTATGTCCGACAAAACCTAGTGACAGTTTCCCACTGTAATCATACGATCGGCAATACACGCAGAGATATTATGGCAGCCAACAGAAATTTTCTAACCTGTCTGATCGACCAAACAACTGATCGGCATGGCACGACAAATGTCGGGACACTCCACACGCGATCCGAAAATCGTACGAATCCAGGATTCGTACGATCGGATCATTGCGTCTATGGCCAGTTTTACAGAAGTTGTTTCTCTTGGGGGCAAATTTACTATTATTCCCCAAAATTAGCTCGACAAATTCGAAATTTGATAAGCATTCGACCATCGAATACTTATCGAATTGTTTTAGGCTATCATTTTGCTCGCTATACGATTTCTCGATGAATTTGTACGATCGGATACCGATTGTTCGATTTCACAAAAAAATCGTGAAATTGCAATTCGGTAGGCAGTTGAATAATTTAAAAATTTTGATTCCTTCGATCATCGAATGATCGAATATTCGATCTATTCGATCATTTGGTATTCGAAGATCGAAGAGGCCAAATTTGAATATCCGATTTCACGAAAAATTCGTACAATCGTTATTTGATCGAATTCGATCGATCTTCGATCATTTCATGTGAAATTCGTAAATCGGCCCCTTGGTGTCTGAAAATTGTTGCACTGGAATTCTCAAGCGTTCATGCCATTTCCACATTTCACTAGTAAATACCATACACCAGGTGTGCTCAAAAGGTAGATTGGGATCTACCAATAAAACTTTAGCTGATATTTCATGGTTTGCATTCAGATATGTACTATATTAAGGTCACATAAGAAATAGATGTTTGTTTAATATAGCAATATACATTTTCCCATTAATCAGTATTTAAGTAATATTTTCCATGGAACAGAGTGCTAACAATGCTTTTATGTTATCAGAAAACATCAGAAAAAGTAGACCCAACATTAGTAAAGTTTTAAGAGTATTTTTTTTCAGCTTTATCAACTATTTTACTATGTTAAGATATTCATATGTCTTCCCTGAAAAATACTTACAGATGTGACCGTATGTTGTTCGAAAACCTGTATATAATGTTTAGCAGTAATGGTGCCCACCCATATGTGCAAGCTGAATGGACTAGAGGACAGTGGATTATATATTGTTTAAAGGACCAGTAACCTCAAAAAAAAATTTTTTTTAATTATTTACTATACAACGGAAAAAAAATCACTAAGACAAATTATACTTTACAATAGCATGCAAAGTGAAGCCTTCTGAAATCAGAAGGTATTTACATGTCTCATGCCATACATATAGCACTGCCTAGATATCAAAAATGAGCAAAGCCTTTATTAAGAAATAACATAAAGAAACTCCACTTCCCCTCTTCCCCTGACTTCAGCTGCAAATGCTGCTTTTAGTGTCTCCAACTGTTTGGCTTTGATAGTGGTCCTAGGTCCCCTTCTTTTCGTCCCAAGATTTTGGTCGTCGTTTTAATTAATCCCAACAGCCTTGTCATCTTGCAACGGGTCTTGAGATTCTGGAGACAAACTGGGGTCACTGCCTGTTACTATTCCAAGGAAAAGAAAGACAACTACATCAAATAATGACCACAACCTACTGTAATAAAGTTGCATGAAATAAACTGTGATCCACTGAGGAGCTGGGCAGGGACAGGTTCAGCCTGGCCTGGGAAGAGAGGTTGTTGGCTCAGTCCTGGATCCTTAGTGTTAGTTTGACCACATCTGAGAGAGTCATGAGCTGGAGGAGCGAGGGAGAGGGAAGCCAGGGAGGAGAAATCGAGTGCCGCAGGATGGATGGTCGCCCTGTCTTTCCTTTTCTGAAGACATGGGGAAGTTTCTGTAAGTTATTTCTAAATAAAGGCTTTGATATTTTAAAGTTTAATTTGTCTTGGTGTTTTTTTTTCGTTGTATAGCAGTGATCCCCAACCAGTAGCTCGCAAGCAACATGTTGCTCTCCAACCCCTTGGATGTTGCTCCCAGTGGCCTCAAAGCAGGTGCTGATTTTTGAATTACTGGCTTAGAGGCAAGTTTTGGTTGTATAAAAACCAAGTGTACTTGCAAACATTCTCTCCTGTAGGCTGCCAGTTCATATAGGGGCTACCAAAAAGCCAATCACAGCTCTTATTTGACATCCACATGGACTTTTTCATGCTTGTGTTGCTCTCCAACTCTTTTTAAATTTAAATGTGGCTCACAAGCAAAAAAAGGTTGGGGACCCCTGTTGTATAGTAACGAATTAAAAAAAAAATTTTTTTTTATTTTACTGGTCCTTTTAATTGTTTTGGGAAGTATTCCTTAGCCCATTTAGTCCTCTCCACTGCAGAATCGTTAACCCAGTGCCACCTGAGGGCCGAATATCATGGCCATCCAGTATTGGCTTGGTGCCATCTCCCTTGTGTACAGAGATTTCTCTGAATCTATTAAGGAGGTTGTTCACCTTTAAATCCGCTGTTAGTATGATGTCGAGAGTAATATTCTGAGACAATTTGCCAAAAATAGGTTTTCATTTTTATTATATGTGGTTTGTATTCAGTGGCTCTCCAGTTTGCAATTTTAAATTTTGGTTGCTGGGGTATTTTGAACCCCCATGCATTGGTTTGAATAAGAGACTGAAATATGATTAGGAGAGGCCTGGATAGAAAGATGATTAATACAAAGTAGCAATGTCAACACATATTTAGCCTTACAGAGCATTTATTTTTAGATGGGGTCAGTGACCATATAATTCAAAAACTATAAAAAAAAACTAAACAAAAATGAAGACCAATTGAAAAGTTGCTTAGAATTAGCCATTCTATAATATAATACACGTTAACTGAAAGGTGACCCACTTTTTTAATTATTTGAACTGTAGATGATAAAATCTTTACATTGAGGAACATTATTTATTTTTTATCGTTTTTGAATTATTTGTCTTCTTCTTCTGAATGAAATACTTAGTAACACTACAAATATATTGTTATTGCTACTTTTTATTACAATTTTCTATTCCAGTCCCTTATTCAAAACAGTGCATGGTTACTGTGGTAATTTGGCCCCTAGCAGCCAGATTGCTGAAACTGCAAACTGGAGAGCTGCTGAATAAAAAGTAAAATAACTAAAAAAAAACCCCACAAATAATATAAAATGAAAACCGATTGCAAATTGTCTCAGAATATCACTTTCTACATCAAGGATCCCCAACCTTTTTAACCCCTGAGCAACATTCAGAAGTAAAAGGAGTTGGGGAGCAACACTAACATGAAAAATGTTCTTGAGGTGTTAAATAAGTCCTCTGAATGGCCATTTGGTAGCCCCTATGTGGATTGTCAACGTACATTGAGGCTCTGTTTGGCAGTGCACCTGGTTTTTATGCAACCAAAGCTTGCCTCCAAACCTGGAATTCAAAAATAAGCCCCTGCTTTGAGGCCACTGAGAGCAACATCCAAGGGGTTGGAGAGCAACATGTTGCTCACCAGCTACTGGTTGGGGACCACTGCTCTACATCATAGTAAAAGTGAATTTAAAGGTGAACAACCTGTTTAATTCTAAAAAAAAAACAGATACCAATCTTTTTATTGCCCTTTTCCAACAGATGTGTAGTTTTGCAGTACTTGCCTCTCTTTTATCAGATTGTGTGGAATTTCTTTACATAGCAGTTGTATTGCACATTCATTTTAGATCTGTATTGCAATGCAGTGGTTATTTGTATGTAATATATCATTTATCAGGACCTTTGTAGGGGGTCTTAAGAATATGATAGAATTCTGTTTTTAGTAAGTGTCTCACTAACACTTATTTGTACATGAATTAAATATGTTAAGTGATTTTAAAGATACATACATATATACACATTCCTATTAGGGATGCACCGAATCCACTATTTTGGATTCGGCCGAACCCCCGAATCCTTCCAGAAAGATTTGGCCGAATACCGAACCGAATCCGAACCCTAATTTGCATATGCAAATTATGGGTGGGAAGGGGAAAACATTTTTTACTTCCTTGTTTTGTGCCAAAAAGTGACGTGATTTAGCTCCCTGACCCTAATTTGCATATGCAAATTAGGATTTGGATTCGGTTCGGCCAGGCAGAAGGATTTGGCCGAATCCGAATCCTGCTGATAAAGGCCGAATCCTGGCCGAATCCCCAACCGAATCCTGGATTCGGTGCATCCCTAATTCCTATTGAAAGAAATATCTGTCTGCTACTTGCTCTTTCTCCCACTGCTGGTCCTGACTACAGGTACCACTGAAACAATTTAGACCTAGTCGGCTCTCCTACGTCCCAGACTGCACTACCCACAATTCTTTGCACACGTCTGTGCTTTTCCTTCCTTACACATTTGTTATACATGCAAGGCATTGTGGGAACCGGGCATTGGGTGTTTGAGAACTGACTTCTTTTACATTAACATTAGAATTATTTGCAGTTTGTAGATGAGAAAGTAGTTCAGAATTACATTTTCGTTATATGCCCTTTAAGAGTTTGATTATTTGTTTTATTTACTATTCTTACAGGGATGTATAGTTATGTCTTTCCTGATGTGTGTAATTTTGTTGCAAGCTGCTGTAGTTGATAGCTGATATGACTTAAATGATTGGTTCTTTTGAACTGTGGGAGTTTGGGCTAGTACTTCTGTTAGCATCACCCTCTCCTTAGACTCTTTCAATTAAAAAAAAAAAAACTATTTATATTTTCAATTTGTGACTTATAGAAGAAGGAAAGCTACCGCTACTGAGGCAGTTTATTACCAATAGATTAGCCATAATTGTGCAAGCTAGAACACTATATTCTGTAGATCCTGAGTAAATGGCTCTAGAAGCTCACTGTTTAGAATAGCATTGGTCGTATTAGCTTACTGCGACATCACTTCCTGCCTCTTCCTGCTCACTCATAGCTCTGGGCTCAGATTATAGTTGGGAGGGAAGAAGGGAGGTGGAGAGGCACAAACTGAGCATGCTCATGCCCAGGGCAAAGAGCTTTAAGCTGAATGCAGGAAGTCTGATACAAAAACCCATGTGTAAACAATAGAATAAAAGAAATGCATTGTTTCTTTTGAGAGAGGATTTAGAGAAGCATTACTTTTTGGGATTACTGGTATGATATTTCCTTCTCCTTTAAAGGGGTTGTTCACATTTGAGTTAACTTTTAATATGATGTAGAGACAATGTGCAATTGGTTTTCATGTTTTATGTGTTTTTTAATTTATTTAGCTTTTTATTCAGCAGCTTTAAATAGGAGAGGACCTGAACAGAAAGACGAGCATCAAAAAGTAACCATAATTTTGTAGCCTTACACAACATTTGTTTTTGTAAGGGGTCAGTCACCCCTAGTTGAAAGTTGGAAAGAGTCAGAAGAAAAATGCTAATAATTACAATGCTGTAAATGATAAATAATGAAGACCAAATGAAAAGTCACTTATCATTGGCCATTCTATAACATAATAACATTTAAGTTAAAGGTGAACCACCCCTTTAAGCCTCTTGGTTAAAATATGGTTGTTAGTTCTCAAGCAAACATAGTTTAAGGGGTTAAGTTTAATTTCCCAGGAAGTATGTTAAACAGGAAAAGGAAACAATCACTTTAGTGGCTGCAAACCTTTGACATCTATTGTTTAACAGGGCACACAGGCAAGGTCTACATTGTATGTATTAGGATAAGGAAAGTACTTTATAGATAATTCTGTTATGGTAATCTCTCCAAATTATATGTGATCCTATGAAGCTACTTAAGCAGTTTAGCTATGAAAATGTATTTTCCTCCGAGGAACAACATTTTGGATTTTTGATTGTGGAGTTTTTTCTAGGGATGCACCGAATCCAGGATTCGGCCAGGATTCGGCCTTTATCAGCAGGATTCGGATTCGGCCGAATCCTTCTGCCTGGCCGAACCGAATCCTAATTTGCATATGCAAATTAGGGCCAGGGAGCTAAATCACGTGACTTTTTGGCACAAAACAAGGAAGTAAAAAATGTTTTCCCCTTCCCACCCATAATTTGCATATGCAAATTAGGGTTCGGATTCGGTTCGGTATTCGGCCAAATCTTTCGGGAAGGATTCGGGGGTTCGGCCGAATCCAAAATAGTGGATTCGGTGCATCCCTAGTTTTTTCTTTAAGGATTGGGGCAGATGGGCAGATTCAGGGAGATTTTGTTGCATGGCGACTAATCACCTCTTCTGTGCGGCAACAATCTCCCCGAACTGCTTTCCATCTGCTCGAATGAAGAATCTCCTGCACTAATGCACTTGCAGCTTTTCAATTTCTGAAGTGGTCAAAAGTTTCCTCGTGACTGTGTATCCTGTGAGACTGCCAAACGCAGGTGGGACACAGCATGTTTCATTTCCACCTGTGTTCGGCTCATACATGCATCTGTGTGAGTACAGCCCCCTTCACAAAAATTGTGTGCGTCTACTCCTGCGCTCCTCTGCGGCTGAACGGAAGAAAGTGCAACACAGGAGAGCACAGATAAAACAGCTTGTGTGTAAGAGCCCTTCGTGTACACAGGAGCAGCAACCCATAGCAGCCAATAAGATGTTTGCTTTTAAACAGGTGATCAGTAA
>CM044446.1:73627639-73647563 GCA_024363595.1 Xenopus borealis | reverse complement strand
TGAATTACTGAGCTGCCAGACTCAAACACCAGAGACACAAACATTCAACTTTAAACTTAGGTTTTGGAAAAACGATAAGAATTAAATAATGGATAGTAATTGAAAAATGTCTTCATTTCTTTAGATCAATCTGAAAACAACTGAACTGAAAAAAGTGTTTGGAAGGTGAACAGCCCCTTTAATGAACTGATTAAGGGAACCTAGTTATTGTCCCTGATAATCTTTGTGTGACTTTTGCATAGTGCATATACACCACCATTAGTTGCCTATTATGGAAATAATTGGTGTTTTTCAGTTTACTATTTGAGTAAAACATGTAGGGTGTGATACTTACTCCTGGCAGTTGAGTTTGGCTTGCAACCCATGATCTTCTCAAGTTCAGCACTTTCTTGCTTAAGGGGTTTGTTTTCGTATGGTCAAATAGTGGGAACATTGGCTCTCATGGCATAGCCTAAACTATAGAATCCTTGTGCCGTTGGCATAAAGAGACGTTCATATTTGTTCTAGGACTCAGGGTAAATACACTTGTGCTTTATTCTTAATTACCATTTTCAGGCTTGCAAATAAAAAAAGTTTAATACACAAAAATATAGTCAAATTTAGACTATGCCTAAAACAATAATTGGCTTTAGCAGTGAAATATTAAAATTTTTTTAGATTTACATTCAGAATGGGTGTGCGCCTATTTAAGCCCTTCTTGGATTACAAACCAGTTTTGTGATCTATTTCGCTGTAATGCACCATTGTTGCAAAATAAAAGTAACTTTCTGAAAGGCTCAAGATTTATGCTAGGGTATGTAAGGAATACCTGTCCGTACCACCGTTTTCAAAAGCTCTGTACTGGTCCTCCATATATCATCCACTGTGTCCCGTTCCATCATCTTTATTGACTCCAGTCAACCTATTTCTTGTTTGAGATCAGTGCTTATAGATGTGCAGTGCAATGACGTTATATTAGCTGTTGGTTTTTTGGGAGGTTGGGGCACAAAACTTTGAAAAGGAAACAAATGCTTTGTGGATTTTAGCTGTGGCATAATGGCCGGGAAAGAGAGGAAGCAAAAAACTCTTTAAAATCCAATGTGCAGCTGCAGCATAGGAAGCAAACAGGATATGTGCAATTTGTAAGGAAGCTGCTATATAATTTTCTTTCTTTCTTTTTTTATGCATTGGATATTAACCTAGAAAGTATTTGCACTGCAATTGTGCATAATGTAATTTTGCAATAGGTTATCATCCTTTTATAGCCTTACTAATTCTACACAGTGCTATATATATATATAATGGTTCATGCATAATGACTGTAAGCCCTTAGGGCTAGTCCAGATGAGAAGATTCAGGGAGATTAGTCAACAAATCGCCACGTCTTTGAGGCGACTAATCTCCCTGAATGGCTTGCCACCCACTAGCGCTAAAGTCGCCTGCACCTATTTACACGCGGAGACGCGTTTCTCAAAGACTTTGAAAAACGTATTGCCGCGTGTGAATAGGCGCAGACGACTTTAGCGCTGGCGGGTGGCAAGTCATTCAGGGAGATTAGACGCGGCGATTAGTCGCCAGGCGACTAATCTCCCTGAAATCTTCCTGTGTGGCCTAAGCCTTAAGGTATACAATTTGAGTTTTGGGAGTTGTAGCTTCACAAGATGTAAAAATCTTCCCCAGTATACCTATTTTTTTATTTATTTTTTTGTTTGTTTATGTTTAAAGGGCATGTAAAGGTAAAATAAAATCCCATTTTTACTTTCTTTAATGAAAAAGAAATCTATATCCAATATACTTTAATTAGTGGCCTCAAAGAAAGTGCTTATTTTATAATTCCAGGCTTGGAGGCAAGTTTTGGTTGCATAAAAACAAGGTGTACTGCCAAACAGAGTCTCAATGTATGTTGGCAATCCGCATAGGGCCTGTCAAATGGCCAATCACAGCACTTATTTGGCAACCCAAGAACTTAATTCATGCTCGTGTTGCTCCCCAACTCCTTCTACTTCTGAATGTTGCTCCCGGGTTCAAAAGGTTGGGGATCCCTGTTCTAGACAGAACAGTAAGACATCCTAGTCCCATACATTTATTCAGCAGAATGACAAGATGGATCAGCTACAACCACACAGTGAGGGAGATTGATAGATTTTTTATTTTCTAGGTGCATGTTAGGGATTTTCATTGTACATAAGCACCCTAACTGTATATAGGTTTGCATAATATAGGTTTGCATAATAATAATAGTGTGTACAGTATAGTATAGTACTGTACATTTGCTAGCTTTATCATGGGGTGATACCAGAGATTTGCCGCCCACAAACCATTGATCAGATGAGCTAGGCATGCAGGTGAGCTCAGAAGTCAAACTATAGTCACTTGGAAATGTAACTTCAGATGTCTGTTGCCTGATCCGTAAATCCACGTGGTTGCGTTTGAAATGAATTTTGTTGCCTGTCTGCTCAGATGACATAACACCTGAATTGCTTTGTGTGCCATTACTTTGAACTATTTTGGTATGGCTAAGGTCACATGGAGTGGTTTCCCTGCTGGCAGTTAAAGGTAGTGATGGGCAAAATGTTTTTCACCAGGTTTTTGCTGCTAAAAATGCCTGTAGGCTCCAAAGTATTGTGCATCAAAAGAAGTTGCAGTGTAGTTAAATTGAATAACATTTTTTGGCAGATCAAAAGTTATCATTGTTATTTAGGGTATTGGCTCACAAGTGGTTGTAGCATTGCCACAAATTTCCACAGACATTACCAATCAATTATTCAAATGAATTATTTGCTTTTCCTTACTTCATCTGACTCCTTCCAGCTTTCTAATGGGCGTCACTGACCCCTTTTAAAAACAAATGCTATGTAAGGCTCCATATTTGTTATTGCCTCCTACTTATACTCTAGTCTCTTATTCAAATCGTTGCATGGTTTCTAAGTTTATTTGGACCCTAGCAGCCAGATTCCTGAATCTTGGAGAGCTGCTAAATAACTAAGAAACTAAATAAAAAAGCTAAATTACTCAAGAACCACATATGATAAAAAAATGAAAGCCAATTGCTAATTCTTAGAATAAAAAGGTAACTCAAAAGTGAACAACCACTTTAATCTACAAAACACAGAGAATTGGACCATTTTCCATCACGTTTGTGGTAGCTTGTTGCTATTGAGTAGGTTCTCATGTGACAGACTATAAAGGGTCCACTTCGTAATATGAAAAAAGGTAATGTTGTTGGGAAATTTGCGGTTTTCAAGTTATTGTAGGTGTCCCTTTTACCCCCACCAACCACACTTTACTTTCTGTCCCATGGTGACTCATGCATGGTAATGTCAGAGCTTGCTTGGGTTTTGGGAGGGAGCTGCATTTCTTTGCTTACTTATTCACGTTACTAATAGAACAAAAACTGATCTTGTTTCAACTTGTATCCATTTTAGTTACAATCCATTTCATTTTTAAAGATGGTAGAAAACATACATTTAGTAACCGCTTCAGCTCTCTACAGCCCTTTAATGACATTGTCCCTTTGCATATATCGGTTTAATTTAGTAGCATTGTGACACAACCTGCCCAAGGTCACCGCGCCTCAAGTACGTGTGCAACTGGTATTGGTTGATTGTTGTTAAAAAGCAGAGAAGATACATGGGTCGATAAAAGCTGCGGACAGACCGAGTCAGCAGCTTATTGGCCCGTATGTGGTGTCATCCGACGGGCTTCCCCGATCAATATCTGGCTGAAAGTCGGCCAGATCTCGATCGGGCAGGTTAAAAACCCTAGTTGGATCACGGGCGCTTCTCTGCATGTATGCGGTCCCACGATCCAATCGCCCATATCACCTCCATTCTGATCCGATCGTTGGGCCCTAGGGCCGATGATCGGATCAGCCTGATCTTGCCCACCTCAATGTGGGCATATCGGGGAGAGATCCGCTCATTTGGCGATCTCCCTGTCTAAGGCCACCTTAAGTGATTTCTGTGTGAAGCAATATGGTATCAGTACTGCTTTCAAACAAGACATCTTTTTAAATAATTCTTTTATTGTTTGGCTGTATTTTTTGGATTGTCCAAATCAAATGAAAAAAGAAAGGCCTGCTCACCAGTCATTGCTATACAAGGTCATCAAAGGCGTGGTCACTTTAAAGGAAATGTATATTTTTTAAATGCATTTAAAAATAATTTCAAGCTGAATTCACTGCATATGCTCTAGTAGGTCACACACATGAGATTCTAGGTGTTATTGCACTGAATCCCCCAATGAGTATCCTTTCACCAATATACAGTTCGGTCCATAAGTATTTGGACAGAGACAACTTCTTTTTCTAATTTTGGTTCTGTAAGTTTCCTCAATGAATTTTAAATGAAACAACTGAAAACAAATGAAATAACTCAGATGCAGTTGAACTACAGACTTTCAGCTTTCATTTAGTGGGCTGAACAAAAAGATTGCACAAAAATTTGAGGAACTATACCCCCCAAACAATGTAGGTCTCTATAAAAAGATATTGCATAAAACAACTCGTATATAAAACCCTGCTTCATGTAAATAAACCATTTTCATAGTAATCTACTTTTTAGTAGCATGTGCCATTAGGTAATCATAAATAGAAAATAGCCATTTTAAAAAATGCCAGCCTCCTGGGATCGTATGATTCAACGGTGCACACAAACATACCAAACAAACTATAAAGTTAGGTCACACTAGCCAATAAACAGACCATGTTGTTTCTTTTGCTTCCACACTTCTTCCTGTTACAGTTGAAATATTTCTGGTCAGGTGATCTCTGAGACAGCACACAGACCATCACGAAATGGTAGTTCAAGGCAAGAGATGTAAGGGCAATATTTACTTAAATATATATTACAATTTGGTAAGATTCTTTAATATGTCACTTAATTTGATATAAACTATCTGTTGCTCAAGTATTCGTTTTCGGGGTGTAGTTTAAGTTTAAGCCTATTTTTAACACAAGCACTTCAATTGACTCAAAGGCTATTTCATAGGCAGTTGTTGGCAATTCGTTTATGTCATTATCAATGAAGAAGATTATAGCAAATCTTCCACATAAAAACACCCCCCTGAAATCAAATAAACAGCATGTGGTCAACGGAGCTCTCCATGCAGTTGAAACAAGCCATCCTTAAAGGAGAAGGAAATGCAAAAATAAATACCAATATCCCTGTAATCTACTCCCCAAGACTGACCAGATCGCTATGTTTGTAACTCACATATGTTAGTCCTATCGCGTAGAATTCATCTCCTTCTTCTGCTCGCATAATCACACATGCAGGCACCATGTTAGTAAAGGTAGCGTAGGCTTCCCTTTCTTCTTTTTCCTCAGTGCGCATGTGCAAAACCATGCCGTCCGAACTGTAATTAAAAAAAAAAAAAACATCCTGTGTGTCTCCTTAGCTTCCAGACACTGCAAATCTGATTGGCTAGGGGGTGTGGCCTTAAGATTCAATGATGACGCGCACATCCAAATTTGCATGCGCTCATCATCAAGGCAACATGTGCATAAAAACTAAATTATACCTAATGCATCTCAAGGCTGCCTCAGCAGGGAGGAAGAGCCTGAAAAAAAAAGTGACGTCACACGTTGCAGCAGACAGCATAGCAGCTTCTACATGAGACCACAGAGAAATATTTTAAAACGGTCATTGATTTCTATGTCCACAAGCCTTTGTTAAGAAGGCTATTTCTGTTTTCACTTTCCTTCTCCTTTAAGCTGAAAAAACAGAAAAAACCCATCAGAGAAACTTCTACAATATTAGGAGTGGCAAAATCTACAGTTTATGTGTTGCAAGGGATTCTCTATCCACTGGTCTATCTAATCCCCCAATGAAATTCATATGACGTTTGGATTACAAGAATAAGTATGAAATGGAATAGAATAGTAGAGAGGTGGAGAAATCCCATAAAATCTATCTGATATTTTTTCTAACTTCGGGACCCCACAAAGATGGAGACGTCTGTAACTCAGGGACTGTGGTCTCAATGATTAACTGGATCTAGCTGGAAAAAGATCTGTTCTAAAAAACCACAAATCCCTGAAAGCATCGGAGAGAAAATAGATTGAGGATAAAGAATTGTAATCCCAAAAAGCTGTGAAAGGAGAAAGAGGTTTGCGGGCAAAAAAACTGAACTGCCGACGCGCGTTTCGCATAAATGCTTTTTCATAGGCAAAGCGGGTGCTTTAGGACACTGTGCATAAATAATCTTTACATGGAGCATCCTCCAATTAGCATACCTCCCTGTCTGACGTTTTTGCTTGATCGCTACATTGTTGCAAGAACGTGCTTACATAATTTTCTCTCGTATCGCAACTTTTTCTTAGAAATCCCCTGGGATGTACCCTATATGGTAACATTATAT
Source organism: Xenopus borealis (assembly GCA_024363595.1). Classification (NCBI taxonomy): domain Eukaryota; kingdom Metazoa; phylum Chordata; class Amphibia; order Anura; family Pipidae; genus Xenopus; species Xenopus borealis. The sequence continues at coordinate 73,641,224 of CM044446.1, read as the reverse complement.
ATCCACAGAGGGACATTGTTTTAACCTTTTCCACTCTCAAATCTATCCTATTACTGATCTCTTTAGTAAACTTAACTATATTTACAAACTGACGTCATGCGAGTAACCAAGAAAACCTTGCCTGTACCTCTAGTATCCCTATAAATAGTATATAATATAGTACCTTGCACTTATTAAACATAAGATTAATATAAAAAAATACTTAATATAACAATACTTTATAATTCTAGCACAACACCAACTTAAAGATATAAGGTTGTCAGTTTCCTTGCACAAGCACTTAATAATTTAATTATCTATTTAAGTATTGAGCAATACCCTGCGAAAGTTATTGTCATAGTAACATCTGATAGAGGGGGGGATATCTTTTCCTTTTTTCACTAAAAAAATCTACAGTTTGGTACACCCTGAGAAATAAAGAAAGCACTGGTGAACTCCGCAACGTAAAAAGACATGGACGTCCACGTAATACAACAGTGGTGAAGAGAAACCCCTTCACAACAGCCAAACAAGTGAACAACGCTCTATAGGAGGTAGGCGTATCGATGTCCAAATCTACCATAAAGAGAAGACTGCATGAAAGTAAATACAGAGGGTGCACAGCAAGGTACAAGCCACTCATAAGCCTCAAGAATTGAAAGGTTAGATTGGACTTTGCTTAAAAAAAGTTTTTAAAAAGCCAGCACAGTTCTGGAAAAAATGATATGCGCTGCTCGGTGCTTTCCATATAGATTGTGCCCACTAAGGAGAAGAGACTCTCAACTAGTAACTTACGTGGTTTTCTCTTATCTTTTGAGTATTCTGCCTTTTGTAATCCTAACAATGTTTAAGTAGAATGTTGTGTTTGTGGGCAGTGCCTGCCATTTAATGATGTACACAATGATATGTGAAGCAAATGTAATTTGTGCTTCATGCCTGTAGCAACATGCACCTGAAACAATGGGATTTTAACTTACTGTATGAGTTACTTGTGTTAGATTTACTCTAGGAGTAATTTTGCATACACTATTAAAAACATAGCTTTGCGTAAGGGAGGATATGACAACTTTCTGAACAAGTGTAAATCATTGTAATTCATCATCATGCATTTTAAGTAAGGCAATTCAAAACTGTCCTACATCTGAAAAACAATGTTGCCTAGTTTTGGTAAAGAACCTTGATTGGCACATATTAATGGTGCCCATTTGTTATTGGGTTGTTTGCAGTGTGAACGAGAAATTCACATTTGCATGCAGATTGTTTTCTTAGTACAGTGTGTTGACTTTGACTTATGGTATCTCTGTATATAGGTTCTCTTCTTATCAACAGTATAGGACTCCTGTGGGGAAGAATGAGACGTTTGTGGCTAGTCATTTCCTTATAAGTCCAGAAACCTGTTGAAAACTGGAAATCCCAGTAAAATGATCGTCAAGTGCTTGGTTTTTGACTGATTTCTTTTTTAAAAATTAGGCGACACATTATTCATGATTCTAACTGAGCTATCCTAAATATATATTTTTGTTGTTGTTTAGTTTTTAGTAGCCTTAAGACATTGTGTTTCACCTTATAGAAAGTTTTCTTTTTTAGACTCCTCAGGGCATGAGCATTCCAGACACTAGTTAGTCTTAGGTCATGAGGACACAGCGCGTAATCTCTACTGCTCAGACCCTGTGTAAGTTTTAGTTGTATAAAAACCAGGTGCACTGCCATACCGAGCCTCAATGTAGAATGACAATCCACATAGGGGCTTCCAAATGGCCAATCACAGCACTTATATGGCTCCCCAAGAAAATTTTTCATGCTAGTGTTGCTCCCCAACTCCTTTTACTTATGAATGTTGCTCACGGGTTCAAAATGTTGGGGATCCCTGCTCATGAGCAACATGTTGCTCTCCAATCCCTTGGATGTTGCTCTCAGGGTCATCAAAGCAGGTGCTTATTTTTGAATTCCAAGCTTGAAAGCAATTTTTAATTGCATGAAAACTAAGTATAGTGCCAAGTGGAGCCTTTTGTGTGCTGCCAGTCCACACAGGGGCTTCCAAATAACCAATCATGGCCCTTATTTGGCACCCCAAGGAACTTTTTCATGCTTGTGTTGCTCTCCAACTCTTTGCACATTTGAATGTGGCTCACGGGCAAAAAAAGTTTGGGGACTTCTGTACTGGAGTGTAGTAACATGCAACGGAGCACAGTTTGGGTTGAAAATGCCTCCTTTCACGTGATCTCTTCACTCACTCCACTGCATGTGAGCACAATTTGTCAATTGAGATGGCCCACCAAGCAGATCCGCTCTCTCAGCCTGTGGGAAAAATGGACTGATAGCAGTGATACCTATACTCTGTGTTCCCGTTGTTTTAGGGATGCACGGAATCCTCAATTTTTGGAAAGAAAGCATATTTTCTCTTATATATCAGTTGGGGAGATATTCTGTATTGGGTTTTTTACTGTCCTGGATAATCTTGTAAGAAAAGCTGAATGACCAATACAGCAGTAACTAAAAATGTAACCTTGTCACTACTCGATGGAGCCTTGAGCAAAGCTTAGACTTCCTAGATGACCCTGGGCTTTCAAACGCTTCAGATCTGCTTTGGTTGATTTGGAATCCTGTGTAAAGTGCTTGTAGTACAAACCTGAGATTTAGGGATATACTGGGGGTCATTTATCAACACTGGGCAAATTTGCCCATGGGCAGTAACCCATGGCAACCAATCAGATTGCTGCATTCATTGTGCTACTTGCAGCTGACTTTAAAAAGCTAATCACTGATTGGTTGCTATAGGTAACTGCCCATGGGCAAATTTGCCCAGTGTTGATAAATAAGCCCCACTGTATCTTAAATTAAGTTGCAATGTCTACTTACTGTTATGTTATGGCACAAGCAAATGCTCCGAATTGCAGGAAAGCCTTTTCACACAAGCAGGGCCACTTAAATGTACCAGCAGGCTCATGGATAATTTCATTGGTCAGCCCCCAATAGCCCAAGAAATTTGTGATAGAATAACCCTCATGCATTTAATTCCGTATCGTATGGCAGGCAGTGAAGAAATATTCAGCATGGTCTAAAAATGGCAGAAACGTAATTGTGCTGTATAGCTCCTCTTCAGCCAATTACAAAGAGGGGTCTGCCATCTCTGCTGGGTGCATGTGCAAAAAGTTATCCCAAATGAAATGTGACCCTGGGCAAATGTGCCTTTTGTCCATTTGATGAAATTGCCCTGATTTCAAGCTAGTGTTGTACTAATTCTTAAAAATATTTTTTTTCCTCTGTTGTAGTAGATTTAAGATTCTTATCCAGGTCCCAAGCATTCTAGATAATAGTGTGTGTGTGTGTGTGTGTCTGCGCGTTGTTTTGTGTGTGTGTGTATGCGTTTTTTGTGTGTGTGTGAGTATGCGTGTGTGTGTGTGTGTGTGCATGCGCCTGCCCTTGTTCTCATTTTCCTTTGCTTTAAATCTTTGATCCATATTCCCTGTGAAAATTACAGACAAACTTTGTTTCGTGCTGTTTAGGTACTCGCCAAATTATTGTCATATTGGTGTTTGCTCTCATAAAATGATCGTCACCTGAATTTCACATAATTTTGTATAAATCTTGCATACCTACGGAACTGTGTATTGTTTGAGGGATGTGGGCAGAATGCGGAAAATATCTTTGTTAGTTGACAGTGATTAGGGTGTTCTAATAATATGTGGCTTGTATGTAATTTGTGATTATGAACTTTATATTCCTGTATGAAAAGCTGCCACTTTATGCACAAAACATTTGTGAATATTTGCCCTTTTGGGTATGACTTTTGCTTGCCAGTATAACTGCACGATATTATTTTCTAGAACACCAATTTTGAGTGCAGCACCCGGGACAGAGTTTAATCCTGGTCTGCATATCACTAGCTTCGATAAAAAGTTAAGAGACAAAAGGTAACAACAAAAATATTGTAGTCTCAGGGCAATATTTTTTTTTTTCTAGGCAGATGGGGTCATTAATTCCCTTTTAAAAGCTGGAAAATAATTTAAAAAGCATAAACACCTACTCATCAGTTGTTGATAAAAACAAGACATCCTATATAATAAATTTCAAGTGTCTCTGCGTCCAGTCCCTGTGTCCGTGGAATTCGCTACTGCGCATGCGCCTCCATTGCCGCTCCGCCGCTTCCCCATTTACCTCTGACGCGCCGGTCCCTGCTCACGCTGCTCTGTGTGGTGCTGCCTGGGAGGGGGGAACACAGAGCCGGGGAAACAAGCAGGCTCTGGCCGGCTGCCGAACATTGAGAGTCGGAAGAAAGGAGGAGGTGGTGGAGGGGGGCGAGGAAGGCTGCCTGCAGTGCTTTTCCGCAGCCTGGTGGTGGCACTGCTGAGCGAGGTGCGCGTGAGATGGAGGATTTGGGAAAAAAAAAATAGACGCAAGCTGTGGGGTTCGTGCCCAAAGCGGACACACCGTGGAGTTTTCCCATTTCTTAAAGCCCCGCCCCTTTACACAGCGCCTCCCCCAGCTCTTCCCCTACTCAGCGCAAGATGGTGGTCAGCAATTTCCTGCGCGCTGCATGAGGAGCGTGTGCCTGTTCAGCTGGTTGCTGCTGGGTTTCCCACAGTGCATGAGGCGCGCTCCCCAGTGCCAAGCAAGGACAAAAGAGTTTGTTTCCAGGGCCAGAACTAGGGGTAGGCTCCTGTCTAGGGCGCAATATTTGAGGGGTGCACTGGTGTGCTTTTTTTTTTTTGGTGTTTGTTTCATATGATTTTTACTGTGTTGGTTACTTTGTTGGCTTTTAATAACTGCTAAAAGCCATCTGCACCCTACGGTTGCCAGCTTTGCTGGAAAAAAATACAGGCCTTCCTATGTAAAAAAGTACAAGTGTCTCTGCGTCCAGTCCCTGTGTCCGTGGAATTGCGCTACTGCGCATGTGCCGCACGGACCGTCTCTGGCCAATTTACGCTAGCGAAGTAGATAGACGAGCAACTTCACACCCTTACGCCAGGCGAAGTTGCGCACTGGCGAAGGATCGTAATTACTTGATTGAAAATTTTTCTAAGTCCCAAAAAACGCTGTGGCGTGTTTTACCAGTGTGGGTGATAGTCTGAAAAACATAGTTTTTTTTGGGGGGTGTTACCCTCCTTCCCCCTTACATTTCCTAACATATGGCAACACTACTGTATAGGGGGCACATGTAGGGCAATAGGACAACTTTAAAGGTTTCCTGGGCATGTGTAGTGGCTGTAACATACACTTCTATTATATTGTGTTGTTTTTAAAATACACAAAATCAAGTGGAGGAATAAAGAATGCGGTTTGCCCATTTATGGTGATGGCTAAATCCAGATGTTAGATTAGTAGCCATACACATGGGCAAATTTACAAAATTCACGTGAAGAGATCGAAGTTCGATCGAATTCGATCGAATACCGATTGTACATTTTTTTTGGAGGATCGTATATGGACTCTTAATTGTTCATTGTTAATATTCATTTTAACTTTTAGGAAATCCTTGAAGCTGACGTAAGCTTTTGGAGCAAGCTTTTTCAGTAAGAAGTTTTATTACATTCACTGTGCACTGGAGCAGACTATAAAATTCCCAAACCTTCTTCCACTGTCAGAAGAGGTCACTTAACCGTTTTGCAAAAGCTAGATTCAATTTGCACAAAGGAAAAGTTTGTGCAAAGGCATAACTCTTCACATTGTGAATATTTTTTTCGGTTATCGACTTTTATTATGTTCCCCCATAAATGTTTTAATCATAGTGGGACTACTCGTTTAACAGTGGGGCTGATGGAGCTCCAGATCCAATGTTTCAGTTTGCTGCTCATCTCCTGGATTCTATGCAGTGGATATGCTGTTTGATGAGAGAGGTGAGCTGTGTTCAAATTGGATCAGTTTTGTTTTATTACATGGAGCTTGCTATTCTGTAAATAGGGTGATGCTGTAGACTTGGGGGAAGTAAGAATGTACGGAATGAAACATAGTGTGATCCACCGCCAACATTTCTTGTATTATCTCTGTAGCAATAGAAATTTCCAGCATTGAGGTGTAGTTGATTATGTTTGAGGGAGGTGCGGAAGACTTTAATTTTCTTGCTGTAACATCCCCATCTCCTGACCTGCCACTAACCTTCAGTTTAAATAAAGTAGTAAAAGAACAGATCAGGCAATGTTCTTCTCCTACAGCAATCCTACGAACGTTTATGTCCTACAAAGCTGGTCTCCCACTGAAAATTGTCATGTCGGCAATATAAGCAGAGATATGATCTGCAGCCGACAAATCTTCTAACCTGTCCGACTGATCGTCATGGCACGACAAATGTCGGGACACTTCACAAATGGTCTGAAAATTGTACGAATCGAGGATTCATACGATCGGATCTTTGTGTCTATGGCAGTGGTTCTCAACCTTCCTAATACTACGACCCTTCAATACAGTTCCTCATGTTGTGGTGACCCCCAACCATAAAATATTAAAATATTTTCGTTGCCAGCCCAGAGTGGATTGTTAGGAAAGTACAGGAGACAGTGTGGCTGCATAAAGGTTTGTTTTCCGTCCGTAGTGCAGCAAAGAATTTTTTGGCACACCCCAATTACCATGTTAATTTTACAAATGTTAAATGGGCAGGGAGAGCTGTATGGCAGTCCCTACTAAGGGGATATAGAAAGTTGTAGTGCAACTGGCTTCCCTTACTGAACTACAACTCCCAGCACCAGCAACAACCGAATAGCTACAACCTTGCCCCAGGGCTAGTCGGTAGTGAAATAAACCTGCTCCTGGAACCCCTTAAGGGACCCCTGTGAAAGGGTCATTCGACCCCCAAAGGGGTCCCGACCCCTAGGTTGAGAACCACTGGTCTATGGCCAGCTTAAGTGTAATAAGTTCACATTGTGCTTGCTGTGCCTAATTTGTGATTTTATCTTTTAGGATTCAGATAAAAGTTTTGTCACCAAAACAGAAAGTAAATATTGTAAGGGTGTGTTTGATCTGACAGGCTTCACATTTAGGTGCAGATTAGTCACAGACAATTAACCTCTTGAGTGCCAGGTGATCCAATAAACTGGTTGTTCAATGAGCCTAATACTACAATGAAGATCTCTGCATGTAAACAAGCATAGGCTTTTTAAGGGTAAGGCCAGATGTGAAGATTTGTCACCTGGCAAGTAATCACCTCTTCTTTGGGGCGACAAATCTCCCCGAACTGCAATTTCAGGAAAGCGCAGCTCCGCGTGTGAATAGGCGCAGGCGATTATTCATTAAAGATGCTGGAAGGCAGGGGGAAGCCCATCTGGCCTGAGCCATAAGCCATTGTTTATACTCTTCTTTTGTCTTCAGTGTTTAAGCATTTTTCTTCTACGTCCCTCCTTGTCAGTATCAGACCCGGAGGTAGGACCTATAGCATAGCCAATCAAAATTAACCATGGTCTATAAGACCACATGACTTCCTCCTCACCACTGTTATTCCCTACATTCTTGGGATCTTTACTGTTAGCGCCACAGTGTGGCCCTGGATATTCCTGCCTAGAAAGGGTTACACTACCTTTTCAGGGGTCATATATTTTATCAGCTTCCCTGTTGGAAGAATGTGATGCTGGCCTTATTCTCAGGGCCTCCTTAGCATCAGTTTGGCTTTTGCCTTGTGTTGGTTTTTTCCCACCCCTTGTTTTTGGGGCATGGCTTGATAGATCCCATGTGTACTGACATGGAGGGACGTAGAAGAAATAGAGAATTTTACTTACCTACTTGACGTAAATTCCTTTTCTTCTAGTCCCGACATGTCGGTACAGGGTTTCCCATCCCAAGTTATTATTTAGTTACTGTACGGCTATGACAAAGGTATAACTGGGGTGAGGAGGAAGTCATGAGGTCTTATAGGCCATGGTTAATTTTGATTGGCTATGTTATAGGTCCTACCTCCGGGTCTGGGAGGGGCAATACCCATGTGTACTGACATGTCGGGACTAGAAGAAAAGGAATTTATGTCAAGTAGGTAAGTAAAATTCTCTGTTTCTGAAACAATTCCTTGTCCATGAAGGCTTACATATTGGCAATTGCACCAGTTTCTTCACTAATAAAAATAGGAAACTTTTGCTTTTAGCATGATAGTGATTTAGATTTGGGCAGATGGAGTCCTATCAATGCCACACCTATTTGTGTCTGAGGGCCATACCAAAGCTGAAAGTTGCTGTACTTCCTCTGCCCCCTTAACTAGAGTCTGCAAAATAAACAATGTCTTGTAAATATATGCATTCTGTCATGTGAGCCCTGTTTGCATATGGATTCACCACTGGGGAAAAGATTGTGCACAAATTAATTGTCAGTTGTGTCATGGAGTTTACATTGGTGCTAGTTGTCACGGAAAGCAGTGTATTAAACATTTATCGCAAAAACTGTCATCTGTGAAGGCTATATCCACTATTTTTATGAAAAATCTGGTGATATGGGCACTTAAGTGTCGAGAAAGATTAGATAGAAAAAGTTGTGTTGTTTTTAAAATACACAAAATCAAGTGGAGGAATAAAGAATGCGGTTTGCCCATTTATGGTGATGGCTAAATCCAGATGTTAGATTAGTAGCCATACACATGGGCAAATTTACAAAATTCACGTGAAGAGATCGAAGTTCGATCGAATACCGATCATACATTTTTTTCGGAGGATCGTATATGCAAATTTGGCCACTTCGATCATCGAATACTGAAAATTCGAATTATCGAATAGATGAAATGATCAAATATTCGATCATTCGACCATTCGATGATCGAAGGATTTTAAATTTAAAATGAATTTGAATGCCTACTTTGCCAGATTGAACCTACCGGATACCAATAGAAGCCTATGGGAACCCCCCCCATAGGCTCCTTTTGCAAAGACCTGCTCGAATACCATTCGTACGACCAAATTTTTTGTGAAATCGAACGATCGGTATTCGATCTTACAATTTCATTGAGAAATCGAGGAAAAAGATAGCCTAAAACTATTCCATAAGCATTTGATAGTCAAATGCTTATCGAATTTCGAAGAGATTTGAGGGATTTTGGATGAATTTTAGTAAATTTGCCCCACAGTGTTGTTATGCCAGTCTTTAGATGCTGTTCGCAATTAAAGGGATCCTGTCATGGGAAAAAAATTTTTTTCAAAATCCATCACTTAATAGTGCTGTTGCAGAAGAATTCTGCATTGAAATCCATCATTTTTTATATTTAATTTTGAAATCTGACATGGGGCTGGACATATTGTCAATTTCCCAGCTGCCCCAAGTCGTGTGACTTGTGCTCTGATAAACTTCAATCACTCTTTACTGCTATACTGCAAGTTGGAGTGATATCACCCCCTCCCTTTCCCCCACCCAGCAGCCTAACAAAAGAACAATGAGAAGGTAACCAGATAACAGCTCCCTAACACAAGATAACAGCTGCCTGGTAGATCTAAGAACAGCACTCAATAGTAAAAACCCATGTCTCACTGCGTACTATTCAGTTACATTGAGAAGGAAAAAGCAGTTCCCTCCTAAAGTGCTGGCACAAGTCACATGACCAGGGGCAGCTGGGAAATTGACAAAATGGCTAGCCCCATGTCAGATTTCAAAACTGAATATAAAAAAATCTGTTTACTTTTTTGAGAAATGGATTTCAGTGCATTAAAATAAAAACATGTTTTCCAATGACAGTTTCCCTTTAATAGAGAACAGCAGTCAAGTCCAGCGAAATATTGTTGCAAAAAGGTATGCTCTTTAAAAGATGCATACATTGTTCTAATAACACTGTAACATTTATTGCCCTTATGGTAGCACTATGCATTTCAAATAATTTTCTAATGTCTTTGTTTTCATTCTTACAGCAAAACCCTTCACAGATCTACTTAAGGGAATGCAGCTTCACCGGGAAGACTTTGAAATCATAAAAGTAATTGGAAGAGGGGCGTTTGGAGAGGTAAACAAGCAAGACAAAATATTCATTGATTTGTCCACTTTAGCTACAGTGTAAGTTATAGAGATGCACTAATTTCAGGATTCTGTTTGTGGTTTGCCAAAATCCTAGAACCTTTTGCAGGTTTCATATTTTTCACAATCATTATTTGGCTGAAAGTCATGTGATATAAAATGAAACCTATGGGGGGGAGGTAAATTGTTTACCCCACTAGAGGAACAGGCTAATGGAGCCCACAACTAAGCTAAGAATCCGAATAGGCCCTGACATTTCAGGTATACAGAGGCTCAAACAGCCCCCACCAGCCCACTAAATACTGACTTTCTATGGCACCTTATAGCAACCCCTCTGGCATTTGCCAGAACCCACGGATTGCCAGTCTGGGCTTGGTTACAGTTGAATTTCTAGGAGAAGCAAGATATAAGAGAAGACTGTATAGGAATGTTTGTATCTTATCAATGATATCCTGTTTGAAAAGATGCATTTGAAAGTTCCACATGTCTCTCAGGGATTCAGAAGTCCGGTGCCCTTGCCTTGCATTAGCTACTGAAAACTGTGTGGGTTGCCAAACCTACATGCCTTTTCATTGTAGTATATTGTTCTGTTTGTTGGGAACCTCGATTTTTCAAACTTAACTATTTCAACAGCACTTGCTAGTAAATTTCAGTGTCATTTTATCAGTTGGCTCTAAATTACAACAAAAAAATGTTCTTGCCAACTTTCCACTGCATAGCTTGAACTGTTGAGAACAGGGCTCTGAATTTTCATTTTTAAGGGCGTAGATATATGAAACATTTTAAAGGGGACAGTCAAGAAGTGTTTGCACCTATAAATATAGAAGGAATTTGCAATTAAAGGTTTCCCCAAATCCTTGCAAGCGCTATCCAGCCATTCCACTTGCTGCTAGTTGTTTAGAAGTAAGCAGTAGCTCCTTATATAGAGGACTTGTCCGTAGCTGGTAATTTGTTTTACTACCCTGAAACAGTGACTTGGAAGAACCAGGAAGTTGGAAAGTGAAACTGAAAATATTTTTTTATTCTTTAGAGCAAGAAAAAAAGCACCAAAATATAGTTATTCCTTGAATCAAAAGCCAAAAAGTATGTTCAGCTCATGTCCTGTTTTTTTTTTTTTTAATTTGTGTTGTTTTTGATGACATGCTGCTATAAAAATGAAAATCAAGCAACGGACCCCTGTTTGAGCTTACAATTCAGGTTTTTATACTTTATATGTAAAACTTTTTTGGGGGGAATTTTGGAATGACTTTTCTGATTCTGTCTGACATACTTTGAATTTGACATACTTCAACATTTGGTTTTGTCCTTTTTTGCCTTTTTACTTATTTTGTCTAAAATCATGGCAAACGATCTGAAAGTAAATGCTGCCTGCTGATTGGCTGCTATTGGTGGTCTGAACTATGTCAAACATTTTATTTCTTATTAGCCCCAGTGATTTAACCATATGGGGTAAAAAGGTATGTTGTGAACAGTACCTATTCTTCAAGTCTGAATAATGGGTAATAGTGCCACTTGTGGGCAACACTGTACTGCGGCCTTCATCATTTTCACTACTTTTGCTGTTGCACACTTATTGGTACACCACATGCGTACATTGGAGGAGTTGTAGCTCAGCAAATGCCTGGAGGACGTTGAATGCTAGCTATTGTAATCAGATTAGTAATATTTAATTTATTTGTTTTAGGTTGCAGTGGTTAGATTGAAAAGTACCGAACGCATTTATGCAATGAAAATTCTGAACAAATGGGAGATGCTTAAAAGAGCAGAGGTAAGAAAATACAAGTTGTCATTATGGATTTCTGTCTGGGGTCTTCATTAATCCAATACATTGGAATATGACAGGCCCTTCTAGGCATTCACTGTTCCTTGTAACCATGTTTCATGCTTTTAAGAAGACTCCTTGCTCTACCTTTAAAATGGATTTCTATATTGTCTGCTTGCCTGCCGGCCTTTTGGATCTTGCTTCATAAGAATTATATATACAAATATCAATACCAAACTAACGGATCTTAAGGTCTCAATAGCCTTGGAAGTTTTGTATGTCCAGAAAATTATCAAAGCCGCTCTTCCAGGCATTAATAGAATCTGCAATCATCTGGCAGGTCATTGCACAAATTCACTGCCCCCACCGTAAAGAATCATCTGCACTGCTTCAAATGAAAGTTCTGGTCCTCTAATTTAAAAGGGTGACCTTTGTTTTTTATATTTTCGGGGGGGAAAAGCACGCACACCTCCACTAGGTGTATTGTGAACAGGTGTGACCTGAATAGAAAGGGGCTAATAGCAAATACATTATAAATTTACACTCAGAATTTATTGACTTTTTGTTGATCCCCAACCAGTAGCTCTTGAGCAACATGTTGCTCTCCAACCCCTTGGATGTTGCTCCCAGTGGCCTCAAAGCAGGAGCTTATTTTTTAATTCCAGACAAGTTTTAGTTGTATAAAAACCAGTTGCACTGCCAAACAGAGCCTCAATGTAGGTTGGCAATCCACATAGGGGCTATCAAACGGCCAATCACAGCACTTATTTGCACCCCAAGAACATTTTTCTTCCTAGTGTTGCTCCCCAACTTATTTTACCTCTGAATGTTGCTCTTGGGTTCAAAAGGTTGGGGATCTCTGGTTTAAGGTAACAGTCTGCACAGTTCAATAATTTCCTGTGAATTTTATAGACCAGAGTCCACTCGGTCCATCTGTACAAGTACTGCTGAAATTAGTCGTATTCTTAAACCCAATTATTATTACTTGAGCAATGGGGCACTACATATTTCAGATTCAACAATCCTTCCTCGGTATATGCACCAAAGGAAATATTGTTGAGTTAAAAAATTTAGTACTGTACAATATTTTCCCACAAAAGTGTTTTATGTTTGAATTTGTGGCACAATCATATGGGTTCTAGCCAGCTTCTTCATCCTAAAGTCTTTCTTAGTGCCGAGAACACATAGCTTGATTGACTTTTTTTAAGTGTAACGTTTTCACAATACTGTTATCTTTTTTTAATTTGTAGACAGCTTGTTTCCGAGAAGAGCGAAATGTGTTGGTAAATGGTGATTGTCAGTGGATCACTACCTTACATTATGCCTTTCAGGATGAGAACTATTTGGTAAGCCATGGACTTCTGTGATATATACCTCACTCTTATCAAACATTGTGCTAGTTTTTTTTTTTATAATTATGCAGACAAAGGACTCCTCTGAATACTAAAGGATATACTGTTTTGTTTCAAAAGAAATAATGCCCTGCTTATAAATGGTATATATTTTATATATATAATATATTACTATATATGGGCTAAATAATTTGTTGGAAAGCTTTGCTAAAACTAGGGGTTTAGAATATCATACTACGTACAATAACTATAATCTTTGGTTTTATTTATTAATTATTTATTTGGTCTTTGGCTAATGACACACATGATGGATTTCAACCTGTGCAAAAGCACTCAAATTAGCCCATGCCACTTCCCAACTGAGTTAAATAGGATATGGCTGAAAATGTGCAGAGCGTGAAAATAATCTAGTTCTTGTTTTCAGGCTGAAAATTACTGACTGTAATATGCCCAGAATGACAATAACCTTGTTAGATTCGTAGACTAAGTGAATGGCAGTGACCCTTGTATGGCTTTATGGTACTTAGGTAATTATTTATGGTAATTAGGGCCCTTCTCTATTGCAGTTTATATTTGGGGGGGG
>CM044446.1:73577423-73605219 GCA_024363595.1 Xenopus borealis | reverse complement strand
GTTACAAATAGAAAATAGACAGTAATTGGAAAAAGTCCTTATTTCTGGTGATTTATCTGAAAACAACTAGTTGTTTGAAGGTGGAAAACCCCTTTTATCGTTCTCCTCCAGCAAAATCCTGCATTGAAATCCTTTGTTCAAAAGAGCTAATGGATTTTGTAATTTGACATGGGGCTAGACATGCCCTTAGTTTCCTAGTTGCCCTCTGGCATGTAACTTGTGCTCCAATAAAGTTGTCACTATTTACTGCTGCACTGTTGGAGTGGTTGGATAGTAGCCTATCAACAAAACAATGGGAAGGTAACAATATAACCGCTCCCTGACGCCTGCATTGCTAAAATGTGCTCCCATTCCACACATAGTGGTAGATATGAGAATAGCACTCAGTAGTAAAACTCCCAAACCCCACAAAGACTTCTGCAGTTACTGAGCAGTAGAACAATAGCCGGGCCCTTTCTGAAAGTACAGGATCGAGTACAGTGACCTAAAATGCCGACACACCAATATTACAGCTTAAACTAAACATTTATTGGTTCAACAATACAATTTAAAATTGTTAGGCTTAATGATTTGCAATGTACACCATGTAATTTAGTATTAAAGCTACATCACAATGTTCATGACCACATACCTGTAGTGCTGTACAATTAACAAAAAGTTACTGACTGGGTACATTTCAATTTCTAATGTAGAATAAAACTTGTTCAGAATGAAATCTTAAAATGAACCTTGATGCAATTACTGGGATGAGTAGTACAAATAGATATTGCATTCACTTCTTCAGTCTAGTTTTTTTTTTTACTGGGAGCAGTACATTCTATGACCTCCATCCCTGTGCTACCTTAGCACCACATAGCACAATGGCTAGAACAACTGGATTTTAAGTTGACCTGATTGTGAAATCTTTTTCCTGACTCTCTGCCAGTATTTCCTCTCCTTTCCTCTTACTCAAGCCTTTTCTGCTGTCTCTGCTGTTTTGTTATCACCAGTGTACTTTATGTCTGGCAGATAAGCCTTTAGATCAAATTATCTAAGTAATTATGATTTAATTTGGGTATTTTTAATCCTCTCTATTGTTTAAATGGAACAAGGACTTCAGGACCATTCTGGACTGTTATTTCAGCCAGTGTCCTCATTAAGCTTTAATAGAGTAGAATTAAAGAGAATGAACACAGCCTTTGTCTCTAAAAGGCTGTTTCCTTTTTTTATCAGCACGAACAGCCAAGTTTACACCTTCTATCTACTTCTATCCTATAATTTACATATATTTGTTTATATATATATTTATATATTATATTTCTTTATGTAAATGATCAATTATCGAATGCTCAATTGGTAGGGGGTGGCGCATCATCATCTAGGGAAGGGTTATGCCCCTACAACCAGTGACTGGAAAACTGCACAGGCAGTTTTCACCCAGATAGCCCCTCTGGAAACTGGATAGTAGTGATGGCTGAATCGGACCCGTTTTGCCAAAAATTCACTAAGGATAGAAAATTCACCAAAATGCATTTGTCTATGGGCAGCAAATTCTTTTTGGGTATGTGAGTCGGTGTAACAGTTTTTTTCGTGACACAATTTTTTTTTTATCAATTGGAGTCTATGAGATTCATTTTCATGATGGAAATTTCACTCATCTTACTGGACAGGTGGCAACCATAAATTTCTCTATTGTCACATATAGCAAAACACATACAAACCATTTCCGTGTTTGAATTTATAGCATACTTAAATGGTGGTTGAATACTTAGGGGACAGGAACAGTTCTGTGCAACATGAATGAGTTCTTCAGCTGCCCTGCTCTTTCCTCCTATTTTATATGACATTTTAGTACAGGAGACACAAATCATCTGGGCTCATTAAAGTAAACCATTCTACAATCGGTTTTGAATGTGCTGTTCTCTTGGTAAGTTTATGGAGAATGCCACTGCCAAGAAAGGCAATGATTTCTGTCTGTAGTTTTAGATTAAGCTTCTATAATGTGTCCGATTGGTTCACCAGAAGCTTCTATGACCTCATTCTTGGTCTTCCTGCTGTGCTATAAATCTGTAGGACACAAGGGGACATAGCAGTACTTCTGTTTGATTAGCGACTAAAAGGGACTGTAATGGAACTCTATCCAGTGGGTCAGATCTAAGTTTTTTCTCCCAGCATAAAATAAGGTAAAACAATTTGAAGGTGTGATGGCCATTATTATATTTTTTAGAAAATATATTATGTCTATGAATGCAAGTTCATTTGCATTCAATTCTTGCCATATGGTTAATACTTGATCTGTTTAATTTAAAGCAATTAACTGATGCTCAGGAAAGGTTAAAGGCCCAGACCAAGGAGTTGAAGGATGCCAATCAACACAGAAAACTCACTCAGCAAGAGTTTGCTGAACTTAATGAGAAGATGGCAGAGTTGAGATCACAGAAGCTGAAGCTGTCCCGCCAACTACGTGATAAGGAAGAAGAACTTGAGCTGGTTTTGCAGAAAATCGACACCATGCGCCAGGACAACCGCAAATCTGAAAAAGCCAGAAAAGAGGTGACCATACAGCTGTATTAAATGTTAAAGGGATACTGTCATGGGAAAAAAAAATTTCAAAATGCATCAGTTAAAGGAACAGTTCAGGGTAAAATTAAAAACTGGGTAAATAGATAGGCTGTTCAAAATTAAAATGTTTCTAATATAGTTAGTTAGGGAAAAATGCAAACCATAAAGGCTGGAGTGACTGGATGTCTAATATAATAGCCAGAATCCAACTTCCTGCTTTTCAGCTCTCTAAATCTGACTTGAAGGGGGGCCACATGGGACATAACTGTTCAGTGAGTTTGCAATTGATCCTCAGCATTCAGCTCAGATTCAAAAGCAACAGTTATGACCAATGTGGCCCTCCCTCAAGTCACTGATTCAATACTGCCTGGTAACCAGGGTAACCTGTCAGTGTAAACCAAGAGAGCTGAAAAGCAAGAAGTAGTGTCCTGTTCTTTTAGGTTAGACTTGCGGTCACACCAGCCTTCATACATTACATTTTTGCCTAACTAACTATATTGAAAAAATGTTTTATTTTGCACAGCCTATCTATTTATACAGTTTTTACTTTTATACTGAACAATGACTTTAATAGTGCTGCTCCAGTAGACTTCTGCACTGAAATCCATTTCTCAAAAGAACAAACAGATTTTTTATATTTAATTTTGAAATCTGACATGGGGCTGGACATTTTGTCAGTTTCCCAGCTGCCCCAAGTCATGTGACTTGTGCTCTGATAAACTCAAACACTGTTTACTGCTGTACTGCATGTTGGAGTGATATCACCCCCCCCCAGCAGCCTAACAACAGAACAATGGGAAGGTAATGAGATAACAGTTCCCTAACACAAGATAACAGCTGCCTAGAAGATCTAAGCACTCAATAGTAAAAACCCATGTCCCACTGCGTTCCATTCAGTTACATTAAGAAAGAAAAACAACTGCCAGAGAGCAGTTCCCTCCTAAAGAGCTGGCACAAGTCACATAACCAGGGGCAGCTGGGAAATTGACAAAATGTCTAGCCTCATGTCAGATTTCAAAACTGAATATAAAAAAAATCTGTTCTTTTGAGAAATGTATTTCAGTGCAGAAGTCTACTGGAGAAGCACTATTAACTGATGTGTTTAAAAAAAAAAACCTTTTCCCATGACAGTATCCCTTTAACAATCGCTTCATATGTGTCCATTCATCAGACCACTGTATATTGTCCACCATTATGACATGAAACAAATCTTCTGGAATTTAACTGCTCTTAACATAATGTTTAACTTCATTGACTGATAATGTTGCTCATTTGCCATTCCAGCTGAATTAATATGTTATTCGATGCTATGCTATTTAATCGTAAGATAATGTTGACCGTTTTGTCACTTAGTAGTTGCACCACCTTAGATTTAGTGCAATGACTGATTTAGAGTACAGTAGACAAAATATCAGGTTAGACATAACGCATGCTTTGTATCCGTTCACTAATCAGGAGAGAGAGATCTTTTTGGGGGCTTTGTTACACACAGGAGAGAAGATTTTCTCAAAGGTCGCAATGCACCCAATCTATCTTTTTACAAGTAGTGTCTGAAATAGACTTGTACGAATAATTGTGTGTTTTATATAACAGTTGGAAGCACAGCTTGAAGAGGCCACGGCTGAGGCATCCAAGGAACGCAAATTGCGAGATCGTAGTGAGATATTCTGTAAACAGTTGGAAAGTGAACTGGAAGCTCTAAAGGTAAGCAAAGTAAAACAAGAATATGATTAACTATCTGCTATAGTTAATCCATGTTGAAATGTATAATGTGTAATAGGTTGCACATTGAGTCTGCAAGATGCCGTTTTAGAGTTGATAGTATTTGTTTCTGCTATTTTTCAGTATTTCTATGGGAAAGAAGGGCAGGACAAATTGGCTGTAAAACACTACCTTTATATTGCTGTCCTAGGTCAAGTTTTCTAGAATTTCTTGAAATCAAATAAGTGTTTGTATTCCCCATTTCCTTTCCTTGTGCGTTGCTTAGGTTAACATTGGGTACTTATTTTTAGAGGAATCCTCCACCTTAATTAAAGATATTTAGCAATCACTGAGCTCAGCTCTTTTGGCACGGGAACGGAATGAATACCATCCGGTCCAGGACTATTGTTTGCTTTTACGTCTTCTAGTGTGTTTTGAACACAACTGGCTTGATGATTCAGCATCTGTTAAACTCTTAGGTGCCCATTTGCTAACATTTGAATTTCGTTTTTCTTCCAAGAATCTCAAAAAATTTGTGGTCTAACTATTTTTCTAAAAACCTCTAAATGTGAGCTTAAGTGTAAAAACCATAAAAACCTCTAAGGCAAAACTTTGCCAAGTAAAAGATGTGAAGCTCCTATAGAAGTCAAGGGGAGATCCGCTGATCTGATTGGACTTCTTTAAATTAATCGCTCAGTGCATTTTTTCCTTTGTGAATGGTCATCTGGTAAGAGCAGCTTAGTGGGGACTGCACTAAAATCCTGAAAGTTCAGTATGGAAAAAGTAATTGTTGCCCTGCCTCTATGCCTAAGACATAGAGGAGGGGCAGGCAATATATGGTTGTCAGCTGAAATGTTCA
Organism: Xenopus borealis; assembly: GCA_024363595.1. Classification (NCBI taxonomy): domain Eukaryota; kingdom Metazoa; phylum Chordata; class Amphibia; order Anura; family Pipidae; genus Xenopus; species Xenopus borealis. The sequence goes on along the minus strand of CM044446.1, from coordinate 73,600,118 downwards.
AAGAATTTCAACAGGCATCAATGTTTGAATAAAAAAAAAATGGTTTTCATGTTTAATTTGAAAAGAAAAGAACAACATGGAGCTGGCCACACTGCTCCTGTATAAGCTGTAACAAAGAAGGAAGAGTTGTGCTCACCTCTAAGTGTCAGAGCTTGTATAAAACCGAACACAATCTAACTGATCTATTTTGCAGAGGGTAATTTTATAAACTGTAGTCCAGGATGCATAAAGTAACGATTAGTGTGCTACTGTAAATTTATGGGGTTTTGGTGATGGACTTAGTGCTTTTTTTTCCTCTGTTCTTTCCCTGAAGTTAAAACAGGGTGTTCGAACTCCTGGTGCAACATTGGAACATCAACAGGAGCTCTCAAGGGTCAAATCAGAGCTTGAAAAGAAGATCTTGTCTTTTGAAGAAGAGCTATTAAGGCGAGAAACTGCTCATTCCTTGGAGATGAAAAACATAAGAAAAGAAATACATGATTCTGAGGGTCAGCAGCTTGCCCTGAAGAAAGAAACCCTCATGCTTAAAGATAAGCTTGAAAAAGCAAAACGTGAGCGGTGAGTAAACATTCCATTCATTTTGTAATGGTTTCATCTGTTGGTATTACTTTACATTATGCAGGGCAACCCAGAAGGTAGGTTATCATTATGATCTACTTGTAAACCTTAAGGCCAATTGATCTCCTTATTATTGTGGAATGGATATTTATTTGACTACAGAAATATGTGTTTTCCTATCATGAATAATGGCATTTAGTTACACTTGAATTGTAAAATAATCTTATAATATGACTATAAGATCGTATCTCTCAGCAGACATATCTATAATGTCTAAAGACCCCTGATATGCCATTCTTTCCCAGGCAATCTGAGCTGGAAGAAGCTGTCGGGACTGTAAAGGAAAAATATGAGCGAGAGAGGAGCATCCTTTTAGATGAAAATAAAAAACTTTCCTCTCAAACAGAAAGGGTAAGGTTGAAGTTACATTTTTCAGTAGGAAATGAATGTATTTGTTGTGGAAGCTTAATGCACCTTTTGAAGTTTCTTTCTGAGCATTATGAATACTGAAGTTGAAATTTATTATACTTTGCTGGTAAATTATACTGCTTATTTTTTTTAAAAAATTAATTCTAAGCATGTTCCTGCCATAGGTTAATTAAAGTGATTAAAGTTAATTAAAGTGATACTGACATGTTCCTATAAAAATCATAGGAACGTGTCGGTATAAAGTGTCTGCTGCACCTGGAATATTTTCCTTCAAACCCCCGCTCAGAGTCGCCCTATGCACCTGCACTGACAGGACCCTCCGACATACTTCATACTGACACATTCCTATGATTTTTATAGGAACGTTTCAGTATTGCTTTAAGCATTTTCAGTGATTTTGAAGATATTTTTAATATCTGTGGACTTTTTCTTTCCCCTTTCTGTTAATACTATTCAAACAATCAGTTGACCTCTCTCTTCTAGCCAAGACTCCAGTTCCCACAACACTTGCTTGTTCTATGATTAACAAACCGGAGAAGGAGGAACATCAGTGTGCAAGGCACTGGGGGAATTTAAAGGGAGTCTCATGGGAAAACCTATTTTTTTCAAAATGCATGAGTTAATAGTGCTGCTCCAATAGACTTCTGAAATCAATTTTCCTGTTTGATCGTTTGTAGTCTATTAAAAAGTTTTGTTTTTTTTTTCTTTCAAGCTCTCTTCTTTTGTGGATAAATTGACTGAGCAAAATCGGCAGCTGGAAGATGACCTGCAGGACCTCACAGCCAAAAAAGAATCTGTAGCTCACTGGGAAGCTCAAATTGCTGAAATTATTCAGTGGTAAATTCCTTTATAGCATGTTACATATCAAATTCAAAGTCCAGATTCTGTCAAACATGGTCTGTTCTTCTGACACAGTAAAATCAAGGTTTTATATACTTCTGCCCTAATATCACCAAGTGCAATGTAAGGCAATTCCATACAATCTGGTACTGTTTGTGAGTAAGGCTGTTCTGCTTCCTTAGTTTCTCTAGGTAGGTCACGCATTTTTTTATTTTCACTGGAACCCTCCCTAAGCATTTAAAATGCCAGATGAGACTGGAGTTTTAAGCTTTCAGTTTCACAGTCAAAATATTATATCTTTGATCTGTAAATCGAACATTATTGCTCTGCAGATTTGCTTTATTGGCTCATTGTACCATATGCAGAACTGCGTTGGCCATATTGTAAAGTAACTGACCTGTAGATCATCTGATCATATCTGAAGTGTATGTCCTGAATCTCTGGGTTGGATGGTGTCCAGTAATTCAGACTATAGTTTCCTGCTTACTTTTGTATCTAAAGAGCTATCTTGCATTTACAGAAGTTCTGCCCAAGGCATGCCTATAATTGATTATCCTAATAGAAGCTATAAAATGCTTACCCGGGGTATACTAAACCAAAACATATAACTTCTAAAATAAAACAATTGGAATGTTTCATCCTGTATTGAATGTTAATAGCACAGCTTCCCTTACCTGATCTTTTCTTACCAGGGTAAGTGATGAAAAGGAGGCCCGTGGTTATCTTCAAGCTTTAGCTTCAAAGATGACTGAAGAACTTGAGTCATTAAGAAGTTCAAGTCTTGGATCCCGAGCCCTGGTAAGTTTCACTATGGTATTGTAATTGTCTGCATGGTCACGTAGAGTTTGAGTATGAAATACAGTAGCTTTATCAAAATATGTTGGCCTTTTTAGTAACTTGTCTGCTGTGACCTTCATAGAAACATTCCAGGATTCATTTGTTACAATAACTCATCCTGGTGTGTCTAAAGAAATATGCTGAAGAGAAAGTAACTGTGTCTTGTAGGACTAGGAAGTCTTCTAGAAATAAGTGATCTTGTCTGGCAGTTACAGACATGCTGACTTAGCTATAAAGTTTCTTAACTGGTTGCATTGGCTGTAGAAATCTCTGTAGTCCCTTAGGTAAAAGCAAACATAGCTGTGATCAATGGCTATTACAAGTTGTTGAGTTTTCTCATTCTCTGCTTATTCAAGCAAATGATGTTTGAGACGAGTAGGCTTGCCTTGTATGTAGTTAAGGCAAGCTTAATGAATAAACCCTGGTTATTAGTAAGGTATCTTCGCAATTTAAGCTTAAAACATTTCAGTCATAGATCGGACATAAAGTATAAATCTTTATTTTTTATTTGGTGTCAAATTACCTTTTTCTTGAAACAACACTTTAAAGGTGAATTAATTATGTTCTATTCCTTAAGAATAGCAAAGTAAATGTGAGTGTATTTTTTTCTTAACCATTTTCTTTCCAGTAACCGTTTTTATGTTCTGATTATTGCTTTAGCCTGACCTCTCATTCCCGCAAAGCTTGGCCCCTTACAGTTCTGATAGGCTGGTGAGTTATTCCTGTGAACCCCGCTGCTAAATCAAAACACTTGGTCACAATGCAGTGATCGAGTGTAGCAATGATTTGCCTTTGCTTTGGTGATGGTGAAGGGAAGCTATCGTAATTCCATTAAGTATGCAAATCTGCAAACACAAACGCTTTTTTAATTTTAATTTTTTAATGAATTGCAGTTTACATAAATGTTGTAATAGATTACAACACTGTCTGTTTATTATTTATTACATATGCTGTTAAATGATATACCTGAAGATGACTCTTTAACTAGGAGGAGAGGTTCTCGACACAGAACGTTTATTATTTTCCACCTGATAGTAGTAATAAAGGAGCTGCTGCATTAACAGTTTGTATGATGAAAGTCCAGATACGGTTGCCTTACACACCTATACACTATAAGGTTCTCTTGTTTGACATGTTCACTAAATAAGATCTGTGTTTTAATCCCCCCAAGCAATTGCTTAAAATGTGGTTTATCCAGTGATTTAGTTCCTGAGCGAATACCTAGCTTACAGGAGCCCTGTGCTAATCAATTAACTGAGGACCTCATCCATAGCTTGATGATATCCTCTTGGGACAGGATTTTTCAAGCCTGCCTGATCAATACCTGATAAAATATTAGCGAGGGGATTGCCTATACGTAGGGCCATAAGCTACAAACTCAGGTAAGAGTTCATAAGTTGTTAATCAAAATGTACCATTGTGGCCCCATTTCTCAAATATTTGTTGTACCTGTATTTCAGTCAGTGTACATATAAAAAAGGTTCTCGCAGAATGAGCAAGGCTCAAATGTCTGTTTTTGAAAGGCCATTCTGCATTAGTAAGTTAAGCCTGATAAACATAGTGACCGATGAAGTGCTGAAAAATGCAAGGCACGTTAAGTAAATATAACATATCTCAGGATATTATTATGCACAAATATTGTTTATATGTAAGGCAAAGCGGAAAACTAAAAACTTTAACCACCATGAAAGTGTCTGCTTGTGACCCCTCTTTATCCATGTATTTATTTTTGTATTATTTTAGATGGCTGCATCAGATGTCTAGTAACAATTGTCTACAGAAATACAACAAAAAGTGCAATATAATAGTTGTCTGACTGAACTTGTATAATGGAAAGCTGATGAAAAGACTGTTAATGGCAATAATGTGTGTAGGTAGGGGTGGGGAGACTTTTGGGTCTTCAGGGAGTATTTGTTTGAGTGTAGCTGGGTTTAGAAATGACTCAAAACAAAAGAGAAGGCGAGTAAATTGTTATATCTGTTCACATTATATGCCAGGGTTCTGTTTAATCTAAATCTTGTTTATATTTAAAAGTAACAATTGAAAAATAATTAGTTATTAATTTAATTTGCCATAAAAATAGTTATTGGATTTGAAGGCTATATTGACTTGTCTGTATTATTTTCGTAGATGCTAGAGTAAGCAGGCTTTTTGTTGTATTTTACTTTTTTTTGTGTATAATTTAATGAATACTTGTTGGAGTAATAGAAGTCTGCACATATTAGAATACGCATTAAAATAGTGTGGCTGGTGCACCAGAGAGTTTTTTTTCTCTGTATAGTAGATATTATACACCAATATTTAACTTTGGTTATAACTATAGGTTCATATTGTATTTGGACATTTGTTTCTACTGCTGCAGCACATAATCACCAGTCATTGTGAAGAATATGAATAATTAGTTTTTTCTTTATATTTCCTGACTTTTAATCCTATAAATGATAGAGCAATTTAGGGACAATAAATGAGGTGAATGTAAATGTATATAGTTCTGTCCACACATAGTACTGTACCTTTGGTTAATTATTACATTATTGATTGACTGTGTGCTATATGAAATATCTGTTCCCTTTTGTTATACAGGATCCACTGTGGAAAGTGCGACGTAGTCAGAAACTTGACATGTCTGCACGTTTGGAGTTGCAGTCTGCTTTAGATGCTGAAATCCGCGCCAAGCAGGTTGTCCAAGAAGAGCTGAGAAAGGCCAAGGATTCAAATATTCTCTTTGAAAGGTATCAAGATGCAAGTTTTACGTTGCTCAGGGCAAAGATTACCAACTTTCAGTCAGACTAAAAATCTGCCTCCAGCGCTCCTGTTTTAATGGGCAACTGCCATCACTACGTTTTTTACAGAATTATTTTTAATATGGGGGGAATACCTACACTGGCAGCTGATGCAATGGGAGCCTGAAAATGCACATTATAGATGTATAGGCAGTTACAGGCAGCACATAGTACCGGGAGCCTTTCTGCCAGTTATATGGTGTTATTGGACTATTTCATTTGCAATTTTAGTCTTGGAAAGCGCCATGTTGCTAATATTTAAATGGATGCTGTCCAGGAAAAACATGTTAATTCAAAACGCATCAGTTAATAGTGCTACAACAGCAGACGTCTGCACTGAAATCCAATTTCTCAAAAGAGCAAACATATTTTTTTATATTCAATTTTGAAAGTTGACATGATGCTAGACATATTGTTAGTTTCCCAGCTGTCCCAGTCATGTGACTTGTGCCTGCACTTTAGGATGGAACTACTTTCTGGCAGGCTGTTATTTATCCTACTTAATGTAACTGAATCAGTCTCAATGGGGCTTGGCTTTTACTATTGCGTTTTGTTCTTGGCTCTACCAGGCAGCTGTTATCTTGTGTTAGGGAGCTACCATCCCATTGTTCTTTTGCTTGACTGCTGGTGGTGATATCACGTCAACCTGATGTACAGTAGTAGAGTGACTGAAGGTTATCAGAGAACAAGTCACATGACTGGGGGTAGCTGGGAAACTAACAATATGTCTAGCCCCATATTGTTAGTTTCCCAATATAAAAAAAAATCTGTTTGCTCTTTTTAAAAATTGATTTTTAAACTGATGCGTTTTGAAAAAAACATGTTTTCTCATCACCGTATCCCTTTAAAGGAAGCATATGCAACCTGTGAGACTAGCAGTTTGGTCAAAGCTGTAGCGTTCTAGGTAAGATACAATGTTGGATTGTCAGGGTTACTTTTCAGCAGTTGCTGGGCAGCATCTTTGATGTTCATTAAACTACAACCATACATAAAATAAAAGGTATACCCATAAGCTGGATCATGCATAGCAGGGTACATATCTGTTGTGATTGAGGGTGAGAGGTAAGCTCTAGTTTGTTGATGATGTTGATCTCAATCACAGAACAGGAGCAGCCTGACAACTTTGCTTCAGGAGCAGGGAATGAAACTTCCAAAGCAGCATGAAAACATTGTTAGAAATAAAATTTAAACACATTTTAATTTAAAAGCCACAAAGTATAATTATTGAGTTTCTTTTATACTGCAGGACCAGTAGAGTTGCTTCGCTTATTGTACATACTTTCAAATATTATATTTAGTTCATAAATATAGCATGTTACATTTTTTTCTCTTGTTCTAGTAAACTGAAAGATGCAGAATTAAAAAATAAAGAACTTTTAGAAGAGATGGAGGATGTTAAAAAGAAGCTGGAGGAAAAATACAAAGATGACAGTGGTATGTATATAACCCAGTGGCAGTTATGGGGACATTATGTGCTAATGGTAGTGTCCAGCTCAAACAGATGCAGATCTTATTTAATAATGTGTTTTTTTTTTCTTTTCAGGACTCAAAATTCCTGACTTTCATGAGTCCATCTTTGAGTATTTTAACACTTCTCCACTTCCACATGACCTAACCTTAAGAGTAAGTATCTCCTACTATACCATTTTCCTGTTTTACTGGCCGCTGTTTCCCCTACAGCCCTCCATGCTTCATGTAGGCGAGTGAAGAACCTTGGTCTGTAAGCCAGAGATGTTCTATAGCAGTGATCCCCAACCAGTAACTCGCAAGCAACTTGTTGCTCTCCAACCCCTTGGATGTTGCTCCCAGTGGCCTCCTTTTTTAATTAATGGCTTAGAGGCAAGTTTGGTTGCATAAAAAACAGATGTCCTGCCAAACATTCTCTACGGTAGGCTGCCAGTCCATATAGGGGTTACCAAAAAGCCAATCAGAGCTCTTATTTGACATCCACATGGACTTTTTCATGCTTGTGTTGCTCTCCAACTCTTTTTAAATTTAAATGTGGCTCACGAACAAAAAAGGTTGGGGACCCCTGTTCTATAGTGTCCATGTAAATGTCTATTAAATATTATTAGATGTGGCCAGACCTTGGGAGCTTGCAGTCTTAAGTGTTTAACTAAATAATAATCGAATATATCAAGAAGTGAATCTGGGTTACTTGAGCCATTATTCTGATTTGGGCAATAGAGTTTGCCCTTTCTGGCCAATTATGTGTTCATTTACTCTCCTTACTTGTTTATTGTGTACATTGTGCCAAATTACATCTCTGGGACAGACATTTGTACAAATCTTCCTAATCTCCCCCTTATGTGCTGTCCGTTTGTTCAAGCCTAACCAGAATTTTGAGGAGTAAAGGACAACTGTACTTGTGTTTTATCATGTCCATTTAATCGAAACACAAATTGAGATTTCTCTTCCTTTGAACTTAACTTAAACTTTTATTTTTATAGCCCAGCATAAGCCTTCATTGTTTTAGATTGTGCACGTAATTCCTTATCTGTTCCGTATAGGGATGCACCGAATCCACTATTTTGGATTCGGCCGAACCCCCGAATCCTTCCCGAAAGATTTGGCCGAATACCGAACCGAATCCGAACCCTAATTTGCATATGCAAATTATGGATGGGAAGGGGAAAACATTTTTTACTTCCTTGTTTTGAGCCAAAAAGTCACGTGATTTAGCTCCCTGGCCCTAATTTGCATATGCAAATTAGGATTCGGATTCGGTTCGGCCAGGCAGAAGGATTCTGGATTCTGTGCATCCCTAGTTCCGTATACCATTTCATGTTTTCTAAATCCCTTATAAGAATCCAGGAATGGCAAAGCCTAGCAAACGAGACATATTATATTAAATTTCATATACCTGTGAAAGGGGCAAAACACAGCAATGGAAATGCATTTTTTTCAGAAAGTCATCCTACTAATTATCTTTTGAAAAAACATAGTCAAAATATGTATTTGTGAGGTGTTTATTTCTGTCCTTCATATTTGTTAAAACAAAGGAACCAGTTTCTTCTTCGTCTACCTCCTCACTACTAGCCTACTGGGAAGAAGTAAGTCTCCTTGCAGTAGTTGTAACAGAAATATCTTATAACCTAGACATCTGATAACGTTTAACTTCCATTTCATTGCTTTAAATGTGAAATGTTAGACTAACCTAGCAATCATACATTTTTATAAAACTTACTGTATAACAGTATAGACTAGTGATTCAGCCATTAATATGACCAGTTCTAAAGCTGTAATGTCTACACAGAAGGGTTTACCCATAACAATTATTTGTGTACTTGCAGAAGCCATGTACTAGGTGTTAAAAAGCACAGGTTCCCAAGCTTCATAATTTGTTTTGTTTTAATATGGTCAGCATGAATTTGATTAGCTTGTACATGCTGTATTGATGATATAAGATGTGTTTTTTATAAATTTTTCTCTGGAATATTACCTTTTCTTTTGCAAATATTAACATGGCTTCTGTTGATAAACAAGGAACATTCATTGTCCAGTTCTTCCTCTTCTTGTTGTGCAATATGCATTAATCTAAAATATCCCCTGGAAGATAACATCAACTAAATGCTAAGGACACCATACTCAAGTCATAAAGATGTACATCCCTGTTTTAGAAAAGCTTATTATAAGTATGAGTCTGGTTACAAGTTTTGATCATGTCAACTAGAAATTACAATCTTCAATGTAATTGGCTATTCAAATGTCGTTTCATTTGATGTGTTGTACAACCCATTTGTCCAATGCACTTGTATTCTTGTCCTCTGAGTAAGCAGGTATGCTCTTGCATGTTTTGTGTAGTATTTGTTTTGGTCAACATAGGGAAAAATTATGCACTTTATTGTGTTCTTTTGTATATTTCAGTGGAGACGAATCCTATCCATAAAATAATTTCCTTTTTATTTTTAGCTTTTTTTTTTGTTGCTTAAGTGGTGTGTTGCCATCAAAGTCATAGTTATGGAGATTTATAGCAGGGACAGGTCAATCAGGTTCACCAGGCTCAAATAATCCCTCCTTAGTATCAAAGGAACCTCCTGTTTGGAGGTCCTTAAAATCGGAGGAAAATTAATGAACTGTTGAACTCCAGGATGATGAATATTGAAGGGAAACTTTACTCCCAAAATGAATTCTTAAGCAACAGTCCTTTTACATCATATTAAGTGGTATATTTGAGAATATTACCAAACTGGAATATATATTTAAGTAAATATTGTTCTTTCACATCTTTTCCTTGAGCCCCCATGTTATGATATTATTTGTGCTGCCAGAGATCACCCCTAACTCAGCTCTAACTGTAACAGGAAGAAGTGTGGGAGCAAAAGACAGAACGTGGTTTGTTAAATGGCTGGTGTGACCATACATGTTTAGTTTGATTGTGTGCATCATGAATCATAGGATCCCAGGGGGTGGCCCTTATTTTTAAAAGTAGCAATTTTCTATTTAGGATTCCCCAATGGCACATTCTACTAAAAAAGTATATTATCATGAAAATGGTTTATTTATATGAAGCAGGGTTTTACCTATGAGCTGTTTTATGCAATATATTTTTCGAGAGTTGTTCTGGGGTATAGTTGTCCTTTCCCAGGTCATGCAGTCTTTGCAAATTTATTGTTGCATTTGTTATTTTCTGCAAGCTTTGAAGAATTTATACATTGTCAAAGAAATGCTTGTATCACTTTCATGAACAAGAAGCCTGTCATTATTGATTTTTTTTTATATCTGTATGTTTTCCAGAGTAGTACAATTAGTGAGACTGATATCCCATCTCCCAAACCTGAAGTTACTGCATCACTTGCAATATCTTCCAGTCAAGACCAGCAAGAGGTGAGGTGGTCCATTGCAGAAATCCATGTGTTGTCTTAACTTATTTTTACAAATGCTTTGTTTTTTGGTGCTTGCGGGAATTGAATAGTGAGCCTTACATTAACACATTTATTTCTCTATAGTCTTTCATGGCCCCACTCAAAAATAGCTTGGACATAATGTCCCATCATTCATGCCTACAAGTAGGAACACTCACTTGAGAACTTTCTTCATATTGGCAAAAGTACTTGTTACATGAAGCTTACTTAATAAATGATTAAGTCAAACTAGTATCTTACTGAAATAATAAGTTGGTAATATAATCTAAAAAAGACTTTATATATTAAGGTAGCTTAATATTAGAAGGCTGCACCTGAGCTCTCTGCAGAGGTGTACATTTATTTTCTATTTATTAATATATTGGCTTCTTGGTATCAGTCAAGGTTTGGTCAATTCAACAAATATATTAATTCAGTAAATCAGACCCTGTTGACCAGATAGCCACCAAAATTCCAAACTAAAGAGCTACAAAAACAAACAACAAATGAAAAGGGAAAACCAACTGTAAGCTATCTCGGGATATAACTTTGTATTAAACCTACTTTAAAGGTAAAGTGCCCCTTCAAAATGTGTAATCAATTTCAATTAATACTTTCAATTAATTTGTACTGCCACAGAATTAAATTTTTGTGTTTATCTTTGTGCCCTGTTGTTGCTGTTACAATATGGTGCATTTAAGTGAAAGAACACCGTAGATGAACAAGAGAAGGCTTATTATTTTTTTTTAGTAAGGGTACTGTGCCAGCAGATTTCATGTTTGCTTTCTTTAGTTTTTTTGAATTTGAAAACAGAAACCAGTGTTCAACTTTTAACCATATTATAGTTGCTGCATCTGTACCTGTACATCATGATTTCAAGCTTTCATTTCAAACCTAGCAGTAACACGTCTTTGTTTGCTTTAAGGAGCTCTCAAGGTCTCAGTCTCGGATACAGCCTGCCCCATCTCCCACATTTGCACCAATTTCAATTTCCATCCCAAAGGTAATGGTGTGTGTATGTTTGAATCTGAAAGTTGTTTTAGGGCTGGTGCAGACAGGGAGATTCGGGGAGATTTGGTCGATTGGCGATTAATCGCTGGCCACAATCTCCCTGGACTGCCTTCTCCTGTCTGCCGCCTGTTTAAATCAAAAAGCACCAATACACATGCATCGCGGCGATTCCCGGAATCGCCCGAAGTTTCCTCACGAAGCAAGTTTGTGCGAATCCGGAAATCGCTGCGCCGCGTGTGCATTGGCGCTGTCGCTTTTTAATTTAAACAGGTGGCGGACAGGGAGAAGGCAATTCGGGGAGATTGTCGCCTCTATTAATCGCCAGGCGACAATCTCCCCAAATCTCCCTGTCTGCACCCAGCCTTACGGCTAAGGTTGTTCACGAGCTATCCGCATGATTGTTATGGGATTCAACATAATGGTGGCATGGGGTAAAAGCTGTACTGGAGCCACTGATTTTTTGCACAAATGCTATTTGTACTTGTCATTGTGAAATATATAACAATAAATGTAAAAGTCCGATAGGATGGAGGCAATAAAACCGAAAATACAAGGAGTTTGAATTAGGAATTGTAGTATGTGGAGAATGTTATTTCATGGAGACCATTGAATACTGTGAAAAACAGTTTTCAAAAAAAGTTGGCACACTGTAAAATGTAAATAGAGAATGGGATGATTTGCAAATCATTTAAACGCCTTTATTGAATTGCAGATAGTACAAAGACAAATTATCAAATGGTGACACTGAGAAAGACATTGTCAGGATGATAGAATATGTTGCTTCAAAACCTGTAAAAATAGTGATTCTTATCATAACCATATCTTTACTGCTGAATCCCAGCCTCTCTGGGATCCGCTCTTTTTATCAGCACATGACTTTTCCTGTCTTTTGTTGCCAGTGCCCTAACTTTTTGATAACATGTTACTGGAATCAAACGCAAATCAAGCAATAAAAAATTTCTCAGTTTCATCATCAGAGATGTTGTTTTTGTACTATATGTGATTAAATATAGGGTTAAAATGTTTTGCATATCATCCCTTTCTTTTTTTATTTACATTTTACATAGTATCCCTTTTTTTTTTTAAACACAGGGATGTAGATCTCCTTGGGTATTTCCTCACATGTAGGAGTATGTGTTGAAATACCTCACACTGATATCTGAACAATTCCTTTGGTTACTTGGCTGACAGTGCTTTCTTTAATTAGCTGATAAAATGTTCTCACCCAGTTCCAAGGGACCAATTTTATCCTCTCCATAGCAATAGTTTTGTATGGCTCGTGTCTGGCTTCCTGTTAATCTGTACAGTCATCACCACCCATTCCAGGAAACGGGAAGTATATGGTGACTTCTCCCATCGGCGGATGTCAAATGGCACCACTCACTTGTTTCCCATGAGCTGTGTGTAACCTTAGCAGAGCTTAAACTGTTCATGACACAGTAAAATTGGAATGATTGAAATAAAAATTAATTTATTCCCACTTCTGTTCCATGTAGAAGATCATTTTGACCTAAAAACTTTTTTTTCAGCCCAAAGCACATCAGCTTGTTATCAAGTCCTTCCTGAATCCCACACAATGTTCCCACTGTACATCACTCATGGTTGGGTTGGTGCGGCAAGGATATGCATGTGAAGGTGAGTGTAAAATATTAACTGTGTAAAATATTAACTGTGGAAAATGTGTTTCGTAATCACAAATAATAAAGTACAGCGATACTGCTAGTTATACAGCATCCATCACTGACCCATCACTTACGCATTGTCTGGGGTCTGACAGGTTATATAAGGCCATTGTTTTTCGCAGTATGTCTATGGATACAGAGAACTGTCAATTAACATTTATTCCAGATCTTACCGGGGCAGCCAGAAAAATGGGGAAAAACCTCCTTTGAGCCTTTTAGTATCTAGTTGGTAACTAGTTGTTGAGATAATGACACCAAAGCATTGTAGATTGTAGAGATCATTACTACTCTAACCAAACAATATACCAAATTGCTGTTATGGGCTGCTAGCAAGATACAGTGTTTGAATTTATACCAGCTAATCTTCGTGTTTATGCAGTGTTTATTTTACTCTCTCTTTCTATCTCAGTGTGTCCTTTTGCGTGCCATGTATTATGCAAGGACAGCGCACCACAGGTCTGTCCTATTCCAGCAGAGCAGGCCAAGAGACCGCTTGGAGTAGATGTACAAAGGGGGATTGGAACTGCTTATAAGGGATATGTGAGGGTAAGCATTATCTGGCTTAGCTGGGCAAGAAGGCACTATTTCATTATACCTACCTATGCATATACTACTGGCCTCTGGTGACACCAAAATTCATGATCCCATAAGAATGTATCTTTATACCTGGCAGTGACAAAGGCAAGGTGATAAGTTGTTAAAGGAGAAGTAAAGTCTGTTTGCCAAATGTTAGTTGATTGTTTTGATGTACCTGAAACCTTGGGCCTGTGCTCCTATGGGCAGAAAACTGCATTGGTCCAGGGTTTTTCTAGTGAGCACCATGGCGAGATCGTCTTCCTTCAAATTTCCTGGGGAAAATCAGGGTTGAATGTAGAACGGAATAGCTGACTTTTAAGTTAATGTTCGGCCTTTTGCTCTACTGCGCATGGGCAACTGCGCAAATTAAGAGGAAGCCAGAAGAAGATCTCTCTGTGGTGCTCGTTAGAAAAATCCAGGGCCGGTGCAGTTTTCTGCCAATAGGAGTACCGGCCCGGGGCTTCAGGTGAGTCAATACAATCACTTGGGGGTACCTAACATTTGGCACCCCTAAGTGCAAACACATTTTCCTTCTCCTTTAATGGAAAGGTTATCCCCACTGCCCTAATCCTTGTTTTTAATTAATGCATGCTTATAGATTCCAAAACCTACTGGAGTGAAAAAAGGCTGGCAGAGAGCATTCGCTGTTGTTTGTGACTGTAAGCTGTTTCTATATGATGTCCCAGAAGGACGTTCTACTCAACCTGGAGTTGTTGCCAGCCAGGTTGTAGATCTTAGGTATGTATTTGTTTGCTTTTTCCAATGCATGTTTGGCAGTCTCGAGCAATTGTACATGAAATAAACACTTAATTGTTTTAGAGACAGACAACAGTTATTCATATTGTTCTTCTATGCATGTTTTAAAGTGCTCCTATCCGCTACCCTTAAGCTTTGCAGACTATTCATGGACTAAATGACTAACTTTGACCCCACTTTTTACTAGATTCCAGATAGTTACACCTTTCACCCTATCTGTAGCTTTGCTAACACAATATACAATATGACAATATAAAGTAGTGTTGTGCTGCACTGGTGAACTGGTGTGTTTGCTTCAGGAACTCTACTACAGTGTATATAAACAAGAAGCTGTGTAGCAATGGGGCAGCCATTCAAGTACATGATACACAACAAATAACAGATACGTTCTGAAGAATCTCATTGTCTACTCATTGCTTATCTATTATCAGCCGTGTATCCTGTGCTTTTCTGCTTTTTTTTCATCTAGAATGGCTGCCCCTGTGGCTATACAGAAGGTTGTTTAAATAAACTATTGTAGTTTTTCAAACACACCAGTATTACCAGTGCAGGGCAACAGTGTATTAAATTGTCATTCCTTTCAAACTTTTTTTGGTGTTACTGTTTCTTTAAACAGTTACATTTGAGCATAGATGCTTTGGTTTTGTTATTAAGGTATTTTATTAAATACAAGCTTATTCTGTAACATTGTACAAGTATGGGATCCAAATTAGGAAAATGCTTCCATAGACTCCATTTTTAAAAAATATGTTCTTATTCTCTGTAATAATAAAACCAGCCTATTGTGTTTATTTAATGTTTACATGATTTTCTAATAGACTTAAGGTGTGACAATCCAAGTTATGGAAAGATTTGTTATCCGGAAAACCCCATGTCCTGAGCATTCTGGATAACAAGTGCCATACCTGTGCTCCCACTTGTTCTGCAATATTCATGATGATTTGAGACAAGCATTTATTTATCATTCCTCTCCTTAAATTAATATTTTTCAAATTGTTGAAAAAGAAGCAGCATTCCACACATACCCTGTCGCATCCTTCTATGCTCTTCTTGGTTCATCTTTTTGGTAATAACAAACAAAAAACGGTCTAGCATTTCCCATCCTTTTCTTTTGCACTTGCCATAAACGAGCATTATGGTTTGCCAACTTGCATGCCAGTGTGGATCATCTATACAAGAGAGGAATTTTCCTGTATGTCTTATTTGCTTTGTGTTACAATTTGCTTGTTACCATAGACGATTTAGTTTCTATGAGTCTTATGCTTTTAAATTTGACACCTACTGTCAAATACCAGTCTATATGTATGGTTTGGCGGCTCATTCAGGTTTCATTAACCATATTTCTCTGCCTACAGATACACTTGTGTTATTTCCTCCTTAAATAGGATAAATGTAGCAGTGTGTGTGATCCACAGAGTTGGCTATAAGTAGTTTGTGATTACCTACGTTACACACATTGTTACTGTTTATGCACAGGTGGTCAGACACCCCAAATCCTATGAGCAATACTACCAAATGTGGGTTTACCTGAGTCTGTACTCAGGACTGTTCTTTGCCAGAAATGACCATGAGTGAAAATCTATGGAAATGATCTAATGTATAAATAATTTAGCAGAGTGCATGGCTTAACTATCATTCCCATACTGCAGGGATGAAGACTTTTCTGTGAGCTCTGTTTTGGCTTCTGATGTCATACATGCAACTCGCAAGGACATTCCCTGCATATTTAGGGTAAGTGGTGCGTTAAATAGTCTTTTCTACGGGTATGGGATCTGTTAAGCCTGGAAACCCATTATCCAGAAAGCTCCAAATTATTGAAAGGCCATCTCCTTTAGACTCCTTTTACCCAAATAATGCAATTTTTTAAATGATTTCTGTGTTTCTGTAATAATAAAACAATACCATGTTATTGATCCAAACTAAGACATGTTAATCTTTATTGGAAGCAAAACCAGCCTATAGGGTTGCTTTAATATTTACATGATTATTTTTTTTTAGTATACTTAAAGGACAGTAACAACAAAGACATTTTTTTTAAAAAATTTGTTAGTATGCATGAAAAAATAAACACCAAGACAAATTAAATTTTAAAATCACAAAGTCTTTATTAAGAAATAACTTACTGAAACTCTGCTTGCGCTCCTCTTCAGAAAAGGTGATCGGGCAATCCATCATGCGGTGCTCGATTTCTCCTCCCTGCCTTGCTTATACGAGATAGCCAGGGAGGAGAAATAGTGTCGCACGATGGATTGTCACCCTGACACCTGAAGAGGTAAGTTTCGGTAAGTTATTTCTTCATACAGGCTTTTGCAATTTTAAAGTTTAATTTTTCTTGGTGTTTTTTTCAATGTTTTAAAACAAAAAAATTTGATGTTACTGGTCCTTTTGGTATGAAGATCCAAATTACAGAAAGATGTCGTATCAAAAAGGCCCAGGTCCTAAGCCTTCTGAATAATAGGTTTCATACCTTTATTGTTACACTGACAGCATGACACACTTCACATTGAATTAAATTGTATTATATTTGGGTTTGTTTGTTTTTTTAAATGTATTGTACTATATTTTATTATTTGCAGTAGAACACCATTTTATTTTTTTAAAGAGGCCAGAAAAAAATGGTGTAAAATCCAGGAAAATGTAAAATCAGGGAAATGTATTATGCAAAATTTAACAGAAATGTAAAATGAAGGAAAACTTAAAATCAGGGGATGTAAAATTGAAGTTTCCCTGTATTTTCATGCATGTACTTGTATATAAACAAGCCCAACATACCAGAAGTATAACACTGAATAAATGACCTGCTTTCAAATTTTGCACTATTACTGACCACCCAAGGTAAAAGTACCGCTATTCATTCAGTGGGTTTGGCACCCTTCCAATGAAACTGAATTCTACAACAATCAAAACAGAGCAGTTCAGTGCTCCTCTGTGTTTATGGGTCACTGCATCCGCCCAACAGTAAATTTAATTCAGTACACTCCTCTCAGTAAGTTTTCTGTGTTTTTGGCTGTACAGGTGACGGCTTCTCTTCTAGGTTCACCCTCCAAAACCACGGCATCTCTTCTAATCCTAACAGAGAGCGAAGCAGAAAAAAGGAAGTGGGTTGGAATCCTGGAAGGGCTGCAAGCGATTTTACAGAAGAACAACCTAAGGAACCAGGCAGTGCATTGTCCACAGGAAGCCTATGACAGCACTTTGCCTCTTATTAAAACTATTGTAGCTGCTGCTGTTATAGGTATGGATAAAGTTGTGTACAATATGTTAATATATATACAATGCATATTCTTCAAATATTTCATTTTTAAAATACACATTTGCGTGTACATATGTTTATCCTATTACGAAATGACCAGATTTCAGAACAGTATTGGCTCCAGCAAAAACAAAAAGTACTATTACAGAATGTTCCTTTCATGTTAGGTGTGCTCATACTTTACAAGCCATAACTAATTGGGAGATAATCTGTACATACTAGAAAACAGATTTACCTTTATACGACAACAAGGTAATGATACAAATGAGTAATCAAACTTTTTGTTGTCATTTCAGGTGATAATTGTTTCACTTATAAACTGGCATTTGCAAAGCTTTGTGTTATCACTTGAATAATTTACCAAGACTATTAAGCTAGGGAAAGTTTAGCTGTGTGTGACTGTATTTAATAGTGTTTATAAAATCCTGTGTATTCTAGATCACGATCGAATTGCCGTTGGCACTGAAGAAGGACTGTATGTTATAGAGGTTACAAGAGATGGTATGTAGCTGCCTTTTGAATTGGGTTATAGAAAATATTTTGGCATGTACCCATTCCCAGGAAGGGGTGAATATGTTCACAAGGTGAAACCAGGTCCTGTCTTTTCAGTGATCGTACGTGCTGCTGACTGTAAAAAAGTCTACCAGATAGAACTGGTTCCCAAAGAGAAGATTGTTGTTCTTGTGTGCGGGCGTAATCACCACGTTCATCTGTTTCCTTGGTCCTCCCTTGATGGGTCAGAGGGCAGCTTTGACATCAAACTACCAGAGTCCAAAGGCTGCCAGTTCATAACAACTGGATCACTGAAAAAATCCGCTTCTCCTTGCTTGTTTGTGGCAGTCAAACGGCAGATCTTTTGCTATGAAATCCATAGAACTAAACCATACCACAAGAAGTTCAATGAGATTGTGGCTCCAGGCAATGTACAGTGGATGGCTTCATTTAAAGACAAACTGTGTGTTGGCTACCAGTCTGGTTTCTCACTGTTGAACGTACATGGAGAGGGCCAGCCCATAAATTTGGTGAACCCTAGCGATTCTTCCCTTGCGTTCCTATCCCAGCAGCCAGTAGATGCCCTGTGTGCAGTAGAGCTCAGTAAGGACGAATACTTGCTTTGCTTCAGTCAGCTTGGGGTGTATGTGGATCCTCAAGGACGAAGGACACGAATGCAGGAGCTGATGTGGCCAGCTACTCCTCTCGCATGCAGTAAGGATTTATTTAGGCTTCTTGCTTCAGTTCTACATTCATTTTTTTATTTCAAATGTTCTATTGAAATATCTGCAGAGGGACTTGATTTTGTTGCGCATGATGCAAGCACTGTGGTGGTATGTGACGTAATTCAAATAGTCAATGCATATATCAACATTTATCTGTTATAAAATGGATCTTGACAGCTTTGATAAATGGGAAAATCCTATGTATTGAATAACTGTTGATACATTGTGGCATTACCTTGCAACACCTTTATTGTGAACTTTCAGAATAAAGGTCAGTTTGTCTGGAGTGCCAGTGTAAACAGGGTTTCCAGCCTATCTGGTTTTTGCTCCATCCCTTGCCTAACATCACAGCTTCAGCAGCATCAACAGTATCAGCAGGAACAGCGTGTTCAAGGGTGTGCGCTTCATATTGTTCCTACAATAAGTCCAAATGATCGTAATAGTAGGAAGTGAAGAAGAACTGCTCCTTCTCTGCTGATGCCACATGAACTTGACAATACGGGGCATCAGCAAATGAAATTTTTTAACCTACCCCATTCCAGAATTAACTGATATGCATAGTGCATGGATATTGGTCAGAAGGGCTACGTGGATATTAGTCGTGCCACCATAAATATACAAATAATTGTACAAATATATCATGGGTTACATTAAAGGGGTGGTTCACCTTTTAGGTCATTTTTATTATGTTCTATAACAGCCCGTTCTGAGCTACATTTCAATTGGTTTTCATTATTTATTTTATTATAGTTATTTGCCTTTTTCTTCTGACTCTTTGCACCTTTCAAATAAACCTAGTTACCAGTTGCTTAAGATTCAAATTGAAGAGCTGCTGAATAAAAAGATAAATAACTCCATAAACACGTATGGTAAAAAAATTAAATTGCAAATTGTCTCAGAATCTCACTCTCTGCATCATACTGAAAGTTATCTCAAAGGTGAACAGCCCCTTTAATGCCAGCTGAAGCCACTGTAGCAACAATTAAAGGAACAGTAACACCAAAAAATGAAAGTGTTTTAAAGTAAAGGAAATATCATGTATTGTTGCCCTGCACTGTTAAAACTGATCTGTTTGCTTCAGAAACACTACTATAGTTCATATAAACAAGCTGCTGAGAAGCAATGGCGGAAATTGAAAAACGGCTATATGGCACAGGATAAGTAATGGATAACAGATAACATTATGTTCTACAGCAGCTGCTATCTGCTAGCTACTGTGTAACTTGAGCTTTTTCTCATTTGACTATTTGCCCCCATGGCTACACAACAGCTTATTTATATAAACAATAGTAGTGCTTCTGAAGCAAACACTGCAGTTTTACCAGTGCAGGGCAACAATGCATTATAATTTTATTACTTTCAAACAATTAAATTTTTTGCTGTTACTTGTCCTTTAAAGGTGAATGAGACCCCCCGGCCCTAACCCAAACCCCCCACCCCCGTAGGCCCCCTCCCTCCTCCCCCCCGACCTACATCTCCCCTCGGGCTATTGCCCCTAAGTCCCTACTACTCCCTTCAGGCTATTGCCCCTAAATCCTTACTTACCCCTTAATGCAGGTCCCCTCCAGCGATGTTCACAGGGGCCAATTTTTCTTGAAACTACTTCTTCTGGGATCTGACGGCGATGGGCGCGCATGCGCAGTAGGATGCTGGTACTACTGCGCATGCGCCGAAAGTTGGCCCCTGTGAACATCGCTAGAGGGGACCTGCATTAAGGGGTAAGTAGGGACTTAGGGGCAATAGCCCGAGGGGAGAGGTAGGGGGGCCTACGGGGGTGGGGGGTTTGGGTTACCGCCAGGGGGTTTCATTCCCCTTTAAGATGCTTGCTTTTAAACAAGGACCAATAAATGCTTCCTTCTGATTAGTAACTGTCCCTGAGGTAACGTAGTGCCTTTTCTTCCATAACCCCAAAAGCCAGTGCATTAAACACATCTTACATGATGATAAGACTGGGTTTCATGTTGCAAGTTCAACTGTAAGCATACCAAACCATTTAAGTGTAAGGGACTAGTTCATTACATATGGAGAACCTAAACATCTGCCTCCTTTATCAAGAGGATTTTAGTTCTTTTAAACCATTCTCTCTTTTCCAGGTTGCAGCTCCTCATATGTTACAGTTTACAGTGAGTATGGCATTGATGTTTTTGAGGTCTCCACCATGGAATGGGTTCAAACCATCGGTTTAAGACGGGTATGTCACTGAAAGTTGTACAGGAATGGGATTTGTTATCTGGAAAACTATTAAATCTAGGAATTATGGAAATGCTGTCAACCAGCAGTCTCAAAACAATAGCTTGTACTTGATAAAAACTACAATATAATTAATCCTTATTGGAAGCAAAACCAACCTATTGGGCTTATTTCATGTTTACGTGATTTTCTAGTAGACTTTAGGTTTGAAGATTCAAATTATGGAAAGATCTGTTATCTGGAGAACCCCAGGTCCCGAGAATGCTGGATAACAGGTCCCATACCGGTTTTCTTATTTTTCTTCTTGAGTTCGTGTAAGGGTTATGAAAACATCATTTTGTGTGCCAAACAGATAAAGCCTCTAAATACAGAAGGTTCCTTGAATCTGCTGAATTCTGAGCCTGCACGTCTCTTATATTTGAAGAGCATATATTCAGGTTTGTTGTTTCTCCTTTGTGAACGTTATTACAAGAATTCAAATGCAACTTGAAGATTTTCTATAGGATAAGTGATCAAATGCCAGTGCTCTTTTTTCTTAATTCTACCTTGTATCCCTACAATAGGCCTAATTTTAGTCTGTTGCTCTGTATCTGCTATGAGATCATTTGTGACTTTTATTTCTTTGCATGTTCACCTTTTTTAGTGTTTGAAATCGAAAGTTAGTGAAAACGGGATTTAGAAGACCATAAAGTGTATACATATACGTTGCTAATTGTTATCAAAGAATATAGTTGCATATGTTTATTATTTATATAAATGGTGTGGGCAGCTTTGATATTCTCCTTAGAGGTCAGTACAGTAGCCCCCCCCCCAGTGGTCAGAAGTAATTATGCTGTGCCTCAAACTACTTTAGGTTTTGAAACGGCATATGAAATTACATACAAAGACTGTTGGTGCATGCATTAATCTGATCAGTTATACATTGCTGTGTTCTTTTTGAAAATATAAATAAACTGAACCCTGTATTTCCCCCCCCCCAGAAGGACCTATCCTGACAGTGCCAGAAACATCTGATAACAGCAAAAAGCAAATGGTCCGGACTAGAAGCAAGAGGAAGTTTGTGTTTAAAGTACCAGAAGAGGAGAGATTACAGCAAAGAAGGTGAGGGTGTTGTATTTTGCTTACAGTTCCGCTGGTCTCATTTTATGTCATTGTGTTTTGGCAAAAAATCAAATAATGGACAACTTTTATGTGTTGCTCAAAAAAATAAAGTTTCCCTTATACCCAGTTACACATTTTTGTCATATACAGTAACAGTGAATGTAGTTTAATTTCATGTAGAGTTTCACTGAAAGATATTACAGAAGTTTGTTCTGGTTCATATTCTTTTAGGGAGATGCTTCGGGATCCTGAACGAAGATCCAAAATGATTTCCAACCCAACCAATTTCAACCACGTGGCACACATGGGACCAGGAGATGGGATGCAAGTGCTCATGGACCTGCCTCTGGTAATCCACTTTATAAGCTATATGATCATTTGGATAGAGAGCCACATTCATGCTGTATATGAAAACTGCCTCAAAAGCCTGTGTGTTGCTTTAAAATGGGTCATTTTTATCCTTCCATTTTCTTGTTTCCTGTAAACATAGCAGACTGAATTTCCTCCCCTCTCATCCTCCCGAAACTCTGCTCTGATATCACCTCCAGCAAACTTTGAACACGTCTATCATATGAGCTCTGTTTCAGCCAACATCTTTCTTCAGAACGAGCAATGCTC